>CM076581.1:1507933486-1508533486 GCA_034641835.2 Pinus albicaulis | reverse complement strand
TCTCTCTATCTTTTTACAAAGGATATGTACTTGTTTTCTTTAAAGGGTTGATTTTAGGCTAGTTATTAAGTATGGAGTTTTGTAGTTTGTTTTGGTTGGGAATAATGATCAAGAAGCATAGGTAGAATGAGGAAATATCTAAGTCATTAGGCAATGGATTCAAATGAAATTCATGATAAGTTCATCACTGGATCGAGGACTATCATAGGGAAAATCTAACTTGGCCAGTGGATCTTCAAATTTTTTAGGGTAATGAGATGGACATTAATTGTAAGAATGAAAAGTAGGACAAAGGGTAGTTAAGAATCCTTTATCAGATGTACTTCTCAACAAATGGACTTAAATAAATCACAAGCATGAAGGAGAAATCAATAGATAGGGAAAACCATAAATTCTATGATCCAACTACAGTTGATAATTTATTCAAGAAAAACTTTTCCAATGAAATATAAAAGGCGAGAAACTCATTTAAATTTTAGTGATCTCACCTTCAAGGACAGAAAACAATTAAGACATAAATATAACTGTAATTAGGGAAGAGGGAACTCCTAAACATCCTTGATCATAGCTATGAAGATCTCTAAAACAATTAGTTAAGCAAGTACAAAGGGTATGATCAAAACAAAACCTCTTTGGCAGACTTTAAAGAATGGTACTTTAGAGAGAGACTTCAAAAAACTGTGTTTTAGTGGTAGCAAATAAGCAGGGCTTACCATAAATCATGCTTGATACCAACTATATTGAACTATTTATGAAATAAACAAGCTTAGCGGGTCTAGAGACTAATTAAGAATTCAATAAAATATCCCAACAGAAGAAAACATTAAGGTAGTGAAGAACAAACAAAACTACGGTGCTTTCAAAAGACATTTATTAGTCTAAAAATTTTGCTCTACTGAAACAAAGAAAAATGGAAACATAATGAAACAAGAAATAACAATAATAGTTTAGAAGCACTTCACCAATAGCCAAGCTTACGGATCCAATGATC
This sequence comes from Pinus albicaulis, assembly GCA_034641835.2. NCBI lineage: Eukaryota > Viridiplantae > Streptophyta > Pinopsida > Pinales > Pinaceae > Pinus > Pinus albicaulis. The sequence continues at coordinate 1,508,532,495 of CM076581.1, read as the reverse complement.
TAGACTCCTCCATCAACAAAAAAATCAGGGCATCCACAAGTTCCAAGACATCAATTTCCTTTCAACTTCCAAGAGACTATGTATTACTTCAAAGCGTCATCAAATGCCAACAAGATAATGAGTTCAGATGCAGTATTTATGATGCAAATGAGGAGGTGAAGCCTAAGATAGGGTTTGAGTGTTATTTATTACAGACTTAATGCATTCCTAACCTTGAAGACCATGCAAGGCTCAAGGCAGGAATATCTGCAACTACTTCTCTATTTTAAGAACTTCTATCTTAATTGCTAAGGAAAAATAGGTGAAATGTTTGACTTTAAGGCCTATTCATAACTTTACAATAATTGTCTTGACAGATAAAAATATCTCTGACTCATCTCAATAACTGCTTAATGCTTTAATGAAGGAAGTAAAGCACTAGGTGGAAAAAATATCTTTTAAGATGAGTAACTACCATAGGCTGAGTCATTAAAATTTGCTTTGGGTTAATCTGCCTTTTTTTTTATCTTTAATCTCTGTCTTTAAGCCTTAAACTCTGTCTTTATGCTTTGACTTTCTACCTTTTATCATTTTTTTCTTCAATCTGTTTTATCTTTGTTCTGTGTATTTAATTATTTCTTTTATTTCTTTTGATCCTTTTTTGTCTTTATTATTTTTCTTTTCCACTTTCTTATTTCTTTCTTTGACTTTCATCAGTCTGCCCTTTATTTAATCTTCTGTTTTAATTGGCTAACCCTTCTGTTTGTCTTCTGATTGGGATTAGCCCTCTAATCCTTCCGCTTTCTTCCTTTTGTTGTGTCTTTGACTGTTTGTGTTTTCTGTGTGAAGGGGAGGCCTTTGTTTTGTGGTTGGAGGTTCTTCCGATCCATCGATGACCATGTTTCATCAGTAATTGATCTCGATGCAGAGCCTCTGTCCCTTTAACTTTGAATGAGACCATTGGATCATCACCTAGCATCTAAATCAACTTTTTTGGACTGTGGGAGGGTATGGTGGCTATTTTTGCCATTAAACCTACACAAAACACAAATTATTAGTTAAAACCATGCAGCAGAGGATTTCACTGTGTTTTTCAGGGTTTGGAGTTTTCGGGAGGTATTTGGAGAGGAGGAGAGGGTGCAGGAGGCAAGGTTCTGTAGGCGGAACCAGGCAGAAATTCGAATGGAGGCAGGGAATTTAAATTTTGGCGCGGAGGGGAAAAGTGGTTTTCAAAAACCACAAGTGGTTTATCGCACGGGTAGAAGGAAGTAAGCTATTTTGGGCAAGATAGATGCGATATTCCCCAGTGTGCGACGTGTGGCAAGCGAAAAACCACCTATTTTGAGTTGGTTACAAAAATTTAAACCCATCACGAATTTTTACGTAATATGCATCCTAGGCCTTTGGATCTCGGGGAATGAGATCGATGGTGCAGAATGACTTGGGGGAGCAGCAAGATGGTGGTGGGAGCGGAGTGGAAGACAAGTGTCAAGGAATGGTTGGCCGGTGGGGTTTTAATGGAAGGTGGGGCCTGGGGTTTTAATAAATAAGGGGTGGATGCGGCCTTTTCTAAGGTTTGAAGGGGGGATTCATATTAATAAAAGGTGAATGATAGCCTTCGGATTGGGGTCCAGGGCTTTAGATCAACGATGCGGATGCGTCTATTAAGGGTGCAGGTGTAATGGAATGGAGGGGGCCCGCATTTGATTTTTCAAAGGTTTGGGGCTTTATACAAGGTTTGGGGGGTTAAATAAAATGAACGGGGCAGAGGTATGTTTCAAAATGGGAGGGGGCTTAGAGATAGCAGAGGCAGAGGTCTTATGTGTGAAAGGGGTTGGGGCTTTAAGCAGAGAGGGGCTTAAAGCCTAATTCATAATAAGAGCAGGTTTTTATCATAAAATAGGATTTTATAATAAAAAATTTAAATGACCCGATAGGCTAAATTTTATGATTTTAAACAATGTAAAAGGGATCTTTTACTTTGTTAAATAGATGCAAGGGAAAAGGAGGAGTGGGGGTTATTTTATGATGGTGTAGGAGAAATTAGAAGATGGATTTTTTAGAGGAAGATGGTTATGAATGAGGGTGAAGGTGAGGTTATAAAATGAGGCAAACAGGCCCAAATAATGAAGTTTTCTTGGTAGAAGTGGGGTAGACTTTTTAGGAGGTAGAGAGGGGAAAATATAGTGAAATTAGTTTATCTTTAGGATAATGAAGGCAATGAGATTTCTAGAACTCACAATATTTCTCAAATGTTGTTTCTAGAAATCTAGGATCATAATTTAGTCATCTTTTGATATTAGAAAAAATTACTGATGCCTAACAGTGGCTCCACTTGGGGAGGGAAACTCCCTTTTGGAGGTGTCCAAAACGTTCAATTTATCAAATCTCTAAGTTTTTGCAAACCAGTGTCTTTTCCATTAGGCATATTTTTTCCTTCTTTTCACTTGTTGATATTTCTTTTGAAGTGATGATATTTATCAATCTGCAACATATGATTCCTTCAACAAAATTTCAACCTACCCAATCCTAGTTGTCCTAACATTTTTTCTTCTTTGAGTGCACTTGAACTGGAAAACTCTTGACATTTTATTTTTGAAAATAGAAATAAACTATCTATTTCTATCCTTATTGATTCCAAGTGTTCATATTAAACTGGTGAGCTCTTTTTATTTTCTACCTAAACTGTTTGACTGCCAAGATTAAACTGTTAGGTAATCTTGATTCTCTAAACTATTGAAATGAAATTTAAATGATGGTTCAAATAAGGATTAGGCAATCTGGCTCACCATGGTTGTGGCATTGGAACAAGCTGCACACAAACATTATTTTGCATAAAAAAAGTAATCTAGAAAGATAAGGCTGTGATTTATTATTTGTAATGCATCCTTATCTTTCTGTTTGGTTCTATTTTGAGCATGTGGAACCAGTATCTTATATTCCCTAATCTATCTTTCTTGACAATTCAAGTTTGAAATAATCTTGACAATCATTGTTTTTACTAACTTATAAACATAAATTTAAATCATTTTCAGCCATGATTAGGCTAGATGACTGAACAAGATATCATTTTGAATCAGTAGTGGGATTTAGTCTTGCACATTTTCAATAGTACTGTTTTTTGGGTATGGGGCTATACCTCTTTTGAATTTTCTCTCTTTTTCCTTCTCTTTCATTGTTTTTGTATTTTTTGTGATTTTCCTCATGCAATGTTATGTATAATGAGTGAAAATTTTGAAGCTAGGACTCTTGAAAAAAATACTATTTGAGCATCGTGCCATTGACAGGACTTCCAAATAATTCTTCTCCATTCAGACCTTGTAAAAAGAAAGCATTATGACCCCTAATTAAATGAATGATATAAGGCCCTTTCCACAAATTCTCAAATTTTCCATGTTTACCTCTATCTTCTCTCCTAGAATCCCATTTTAAAACTGTGTCTCCAACTTGGAAATTATTATCCTTAGTCCTTCTATCAAAGATCCTTTTGATGTTTTTTTGTACTGCTTGTGTTATTTTGTACACTTCCTCTCTTGATTGATGTAAATGAATGGTTTGATTTAGACTTCTTTGCATGTCATTTTCTGAAAAAAAATCTTTCAGTGAAAATCACATCCAAATAAATTTGGTCGACGCGTTTCGAACTAGCCAGTGTGGTTCATCATCAGGACTTGATGAAAAATCTGATCAAGAAACCCAATTAAATAGATACGAGAAGCTCCAACTAGCCATTGAAAAATAACGGCTAGTTTGACTAAATCAAGGTCATACAATCAAAAAGTCAATTTTTTTTATATAAAATGATTAAATATTATAATATGAATATTATTTATTTTTAATTTGTAATTATTATACAATAAGAATCATTCAAAATATTCTAGAAGACTAAATATATATTGAATTATTTCTATTAATAGAATGATAATTATTATTATTATTTTATTTTTTTGTATGATATTATTTAAAAACATAGAGGATTAAATGCTAAAAAAAAAATAAAAAAAAAATTAATAAGTAAATAAATAAATGAATAAAATGAATTTAATAAATCTATTTAAATAATTAAAAATCAAATAAAATAAAATAAAATAAAATAAAAATTGTTTAAAAATTAAATTATCATTATTATTATTATTAACTTATTTATTTATTTATTTTATTTTATTTTATTTATTTATTTATTATGAACAACTTAATAAATCTATTTTAATAAAATAAAATAAAATCAAATAAAATAAACTAAAAATTAAAATAAAATAAAATAAAATAAAAATTAATAAACATTAATCAATTAAAAAAAACATTTTTTTAGAAATGAAGAGCAGGAATCCAACATCTGCTAACCATCCACCCATCGTCCCTGTTGAGGTTAAGAGTCCTCCTTTCGATTTCCAAGGCTTCTCTCAACTTGCGGGGGTGGAAATGGTCAATCTTCGCAATCACCTTAGCATCTTCAATGCAAATGTGATGATTAGTCTTCTCGACATGCTCTGCTAGGGCCGAGGAGCGCGATCTATTATGCTTAAGGTCAGTGACATGCTCATGAATTATTTGATTAATAGACTGACCCGTTTCACCAATTTAAGGTGTCCCACAAGAGCATGGAATCAAGTACACACCCTTACCATCCTTAGGGAAAATCGGGTCTTTAACAGATCTAAGGGAAATTCGAATGGTGCGGTAGGGTTTAAACGTTGAGGAAACATTAAACTTCTTTAGGATCCTGGCGATTTTATCCATAGTACCTTGGATAAATGGAAGGTGAACTCCAGATAACCGATCACAAGGATCTTTCTTACCTCTAGGACCCCTTTCAGATTTTTGAAAAGCTTTAAGGCAGTGACTAATACTATAACCATTTTTATTAAAAACTTTAAGGAGATGAGCCTTTTCACCTTCAAAATGGTGTTCATCAGAGATTCTAAAGGCTATGGTAGCTAAGGTGTTGAGAACCCCAAGCTTCTGAGCAGGGAAATGGTGATAACTAGCATGTAAATACTACTCAGTGTGCATCTTCTTTCTAATAACTTGATGAGAAAAAGAACCATCTTCATTCCTAGAAAGGAGGAAATCAAGAAAAGGCAAGCTACCATTATCTTCAAATTCCATGGTGAACTTAATGAAGTCAGATTGATCATTAAGATGCTGGAAGAAAAGGTCCAATTTCTCCTTACCATGAGGCCACACAACACAGGTGTCATCAACAAATCTTTTCCAAAGCTTAGGTTGAAAAAGGGAAGAGGAAAGGGCTCTAGATTTGAAGTCTTCCATGAACAAATTAGCTACCACAAGAGAAAGGGGGGAACCCATGGCCACACCACAAGTCTGTTCAAAGAATTCACCCTCAAAACCAAAGAAAGTCGAGGTTAGACAAATTTCAACAAGATGAGCAGTATCAGGATTAGTGACTCGAGAAATAACATCAACAACCTTCCTAATGGGGATGCAAGTGTATAAGGAAACAACATCAAAACAAAAAAACCTATCATCACTGTCTAACTTCAAGTCTTTCAAATCATTAATAAAATACCAAGAGTCTTTAAAAAAGGAAGAGGTCTGACCTGCAAGCGGTTTCAACTTAGTGGCTAGAAATTTAGCAAGTAGATAAGTTGGACCTCCTATGATGTTAACAATAGGGTAGAGGGGGACTCCATCCTTATGAATCTTAGGAAGACCATAAATCCTTGGAGTGAGAGGGTTACTCTCAATAATATTTTTTCTCAAAGAACCAATAGTGCTACTCGATTTTATAGCCAAAGCAACTACTTTTGAAACTTTTTTTAGAGGATTTTTGTCAAGCTTCTTATATTTCCTGTTGTTAAGAAGGTGATCTAACATATGATTGCACCTCTTGAAGGAGTTTCATGACCGGAACTCCTAAGGATGTTGGGAAGATTGCATCTATGCCATATACCACCTGATAGGGGGACATATTTATTGATTTCTTGGTGGTTAGCCTATCAGCCCATAATGCATGAACCAACTTATTATGCCATGATTTATGATTTTGATCCAGCAGTCTTTTGATAATGTTGAGCAGGATTGTATTCGAGGATTCAGCTAGGCCATTACCTTGGGGGTATTAAGCTGTGGAATGTCGTAATTTGATATGATATTTATAGCAGAAATCCACCATTATTTTGGATTTGAAGGCAACAACATTCTCTGTAATGATATTTCTAGGACAACCAAATCAGGATAGTATGTTGGTTTCAAGGAACTTGATAATGACTAAGTGAGTAGCATTCTTAGAAGGGATAGCCTCTATCCATTTGGTAAAATAATCAGTGGCGGTAAGGATCCACTTATGTTGGGCAGATGAGGTTGGGTGAATTTCTCCAATAAATTCCAAACCCCATTGTTGAAAGGGAGCTTCAATACTGTTGGGATGCAAAGGTAAAGCTAGGAGTTTTATCTTTCCATCAAAAATTTGACACTTATGGCAAGTCATGACTAGTTTTTGAGTATCAAGAAAAATGGTGGGCCAATAATAGCCAGCTCTAAGAATCTTGTTTGTTGTGGTTTTCCAGTAAAGGTGACCTCCACATTCTCCCTCATGCAGCTCATGCATGATTTTTCCTGCATCATTATCAAGTAAACATTTAAGCAATATGCCAACAACATTTTTTCAATATAACACTCCATCAAAAATGAAGTAATTTAAAGCTTTCTATTTCAAAAATCTAGTTTTAGTCTTTGATAAAGAAGGAGGATTATTAAGATAGAGAAGCACATAAATTATATCAGCATACCACGATGAATTCAAAAATATTTCTTCAATGTATGGAGCTTTGAATTATTCTGTTTCTTCTAAAACATCAACCATATTTATATCTAATTCTTGGAAATTTGATTCTGCCATGAGTTTTGCAAATCCATGTCCTTTAATCAGCTTGGTAGGCCTGATTTATAAATCATATTCTAAGATAATAGAAATCCATTTTACCATTTTACCATTAGGGTCTTTATTTAGAATGTCCTTGACAACTGTATGTGCGAAAAAAGCAATGATATGAGAGTGTAAAATGTAGACTCGGAAATCTTTCAATGCTTTTATCAAGGCTAAGGCCCATTTCTCCATGGTATTATATTTGAGTGGAGCATCTCTTAAGGCTTTACTAAAAAAGGATATTGGTTTTTCTTGCCCTGTATTATTATTTTTCAACAACACTGCAGCAATGGTGTGCTTAGAAGCAAATGAAAAAATGTAGAAATCCTTGGTGAAATCAGGACTGATAAGAACTAGTGTTTGAGTGAGAGCTTGTTTTACTAGTTCAAATGAATTTTTGGCTTCTAAAGTCCATTTAAATCTTGTTTCCTTTTTGAGAATATTTGTGATATTCCTCAAAATTTCAGCAAGGTTGGGGATGAGCCTTCTCAAAAAGTTGATCTTCCCAATGAAAGATTGTAATTCCTTGAGGTTTCTAGGATGGCTGATTTTCAATATGCCTTCAATCCTTTTAGGGTCTATTTAATTCCTTATTCAGAGATTATGTGGCCAAGGATTTTTCATTCCTGGAGACCAAAGAGTGTCTTCTTGGGATTCAAAGATAAGCCATATTTTCTACATTTCTCAAAAAAAATTCTCAAATGGACTAAGTTTTCTTTATCAGTTTTGGAGAAAGCAGTAATGTCATCAAGGTAAAAGATTATTCAATAGCCTATTTCTTCTGAGAAAGCTATGTCCATGGCACTTTGGAATGTGGCTCCTGCATTCATCAAACCAAATTTCATTTTAACATACATGAATGTACCCCAAGGTGTGGTGAAATCAGTTTTGTGTTGATCACTTGGGAGCACCAACACTTGGTTGTAGCCTGAAAATCCATCCAACAGTGATATTCTCTTAGACCTAACCACCTTTTGGAGTATGTGATCTGTTTTTGGCAAGGGATAATTATCTTTCAGGGAGTCTCTGTTTAGATTTCTAAAGTCAATGCAAAGCCTAATTTCCTCAGTCTTATTCCTAACAGACACATGATTGGAAACCCACTATGAGTACCTAAGGGGAACTATGATCCCAGCATCATACATCTTTTTTATCTCTTTCTCAACCAAAGGTAATAAAACAGGGTTTATCCTTCTTATCTTTTGTTTGAAAGGTTTCTGATTTTCCTTAAGATGAATTTTGTGTTGAATAATGCTGGTATCATATGATTTCAGATCTTTGTACCCCCATGCAAACACATCTCCAAACTCCTTGAAAAGTTTAATATATTCCTGTTTGATATGAGTAGGAAGAGTGCTAGATAACTTGATCATTTTGGGTTCATTTATGGTGCCTATGTTGTGTTCTTCTACAATAGTTTTTATAGGCTCCATATTTGGTTTTTTAGCTACATCATTGAAATAAAAAAGCTCCTCTAATGGTGTAAGGCCCCTTGGTATTGAATCATTTTTACATTGTAAAACTTCAAGGTCCTTTTGGTCTAGTTTGTTTAGTAATTATGCTTTATAAATATATTCAAATTGGTTTGTATTAGCAGTAGAGGATAGCTCTGTCTTAGGGATTTGTTTTTCATCAAAATAGTCTTCTTCATGGCTTGAGCTAGGTGTTGGTTCAGCAAAATCATTTCTTGACTACAGAAAATCATCAATGTGTTTATTACCCTTAAACACTTGCCAATAGTTTTCATTGTCAGGCACTACAGGCCGATTTTTTACTTTGACATCGAATTGTTCATTTACCTAGGGTATTTGACAATTTCTAGCAGCAAAGGCAAGCTCATTTGCAAGGTTATTCTAATCTCTAGGGATGAAAGTGAGGTCATATTTTTCAAAGGTTTTTAGGAGATCTAGGGCACCATTCCTATATTCTCTCAATATTTGGTTTTTAGCTGAATAGTACCCTTTTATTTGCCTAATGATCAGCTCTGAATCTCCTTGGACTGATATTTTCTTGTCTTCTAAATCTTTAAGTAAATGTAGCCAAGGAGGAGAGCTTCATACTTTGCAATGTTATTGGTGCATTGGAAATCAATTTTGTAGGAATTTCCTTTGTTTTTATTATGTATCCATACACCAGCTCCAAAACCTGTTTTGTTGTAAGAGCCATCAAAGCTCATTTCCCAAAGTGTTTCTATCTCATGCTCATTATCATTTTTTTATTCAAGAATAATAAAGTTTGAGCTGTCATGTTTCTTATTTGAGAATTGTTTGTACTATTCTAGTGGACTTAATTCTTTCTCATTTTCCTTTTCTTGTTTGTTGATTTCATCTTGATTGTAAAAGATAAAGGAATCTAGATCTGAATGAATAGAATAAACAGGATTTTTGTTTGGTTTGTCTATGTTTCTTACCATATATTTCATATGAGATTATCTGTATAATCTTATAGTTTGGTTAAAAAATGGAATGGTAGCATAAGACATGTCCATTTGAAGGCTTCCCTGAAGTTTCGCTCCCCATGATCTAGATAGAAGCATGCCATACTTTGGGGGAATGTCATCAACCACTATGTCCATAACTAGACCCTTAGCATGAATTTGTGCCAAATTGACACATAAATCCTTGATCAGACCTAAGCATTTGACTTTGCTTGAATCAAAAGAATAAAGATCCTTATAAGGTTTAGTAATTTCTAGGCCTAATCTCTCCATCACCACCTTTGGCATGAGGTTGTGAGAGGCACTAGAGTCTAGCATGTCATTGTGCAAGATTTTATCATGTATGTTTAAGCTAACATAGAAGGGAGGGAAAACCCCTTCTTGGTATTTTCCTTCTACCTCAGGACCAAACAACAATTCTGGTTTATCATCTCTCAATTTCAAAGTATCAGTATCATTGCCTATATTCAAATCTTTCAAAACTTGATTTTTATATACATCCTGGGTTACTAGTTCAACTAAGGGTATGCTAATTTTCATTTTGGAAATTTCGCCCTCAAGGCTGAAAGGGACTAATTTTTTTGACATATTTACATATGCTTTGTCAAACATAGTCGTTTTAGCAATTCTGATTTGCTGAGTTTTATTAGGACCCTAATTTTGGACAAATTTCTCAGGGCCACTAGCAAAGGTATAGGGCAGCTTCGGTCAACACTTTGCTAAATGGTTTTGTCCTTGTTTGAGTCAGATTTCTTATTCAAAGTGTTATTACTGTTTGTTGTCATTTTAGGAAGATTTTCTAAAGTTTTTCTAGCAGAAGTGTCTGATTTTTTATCATTGGAAGCCTCTTGGCTCATTTTTCTTCTAAGATCATATTGTCTATGGACCTCCATTATAGCATTTTCAAACCCTAATTGGTAATATTGAGAATCCTCATGGTTGTTTTCAATTTTTTATGAGGAAAATTATCCTTGTTCTTCTTCAGTGAGGAAAACATCACCCTCACTGTCAGATCCTATCAGGGTTACATGATTTTCTTCCAACCTTTCAGTCTCCCTTTCTTTTTCTTAGTCTACATAGTTTTCTTGAAAAGGAGGCCTAATTTGTTGGTCATTATCTCTTTGTCTATTTTGAATAGGGTCTCTTCTGAAATTTGGATTTCTATTTATGTTTTTGGGATTGAATTGGTTTTCCCTAAGAGGTACTCTATCATTTAAGTTTATCTTTTCCAGCATTCTTTTCATTACCCTCACTAAGTTGTCAATTTTGGCATCAGATGATGAGGTTGATGCCATTGTTTCATCCTTGTATGTAACTCTTTTTTCTAATTAATTCTTTTCTCAATCAGATTTTCTTCTACACTTATAGCTCTCCTCTGCATATCTTCCAAAATCAAGGGGTCTCTTTCTCTTAGCTGATAGGCCATGTCTAGGTCAAAGCCTTCAGGAAATTTACCTAAGGCTAAGCCCAGTGGAGGTTTCATGTTTGGGGGAAGTGCATTGTAAACACTATTGAATCTAGTGCAATAATCTTGGACACTTCCCCAGTATTTATTTTAAGGTTGCTATATTTTTAAACGATTTGGAGAGGGTTCTTTTTAATTTCCCATTTGTTTATGAATGTTTGGTATAAATAAGGGAGATCATTTATGCTATTAGGAGTTAAGATTTTAAACCATTTTTTGGCTTCTCCTCCTAAAATTTGGGCAAATATTCTCATCTTAATGGTATCTTCTTCTATTTCCATGTAATCGAAAGCATCATCCATTTTATCTACATGCTGTTGGGCAGTAGTAGATTTAGTTCCAGTGAAATGGGGAATTTTGGATTGATAATCATTTGGTAAAGGAACCAAAGGTTGTGGTATCACTAATGGGGCATACCATGCTGCCATGGTGGGAGCAAATGGGGGATTTAAAAGAGGTGGATTTTTGAAAGGGAGAGTGGGATGAAATGGAGTGTTTTGAACAGTGGAGGTATGGATGGGTGTGTTGGAAGTATTTGGACCAACAAACTGATTTTGAGCAGATTTGTTATGGAAGGTGCTAAAGTGATGGAGAAGCTTAAAATCAGGAGGAGTAGAATGAGAGGCTTCTCTACTAGAACTATGCTGCAAATATGTGGGCTCAAGGTAAATTTGGTCAATATCACTATGTGACTTGGTCCTAAACAGGCTTTTTGAATGATACAAGTCAAAGTGGGGATCTTTCAAGACTGTAAGGTTTTCAGGGACAGATCTTGTTCTTTGGATAGTCCTAACAGTAGTTAAATTTCCAGCTCTAGAAGTTTGCCACAAAATATTTTCTAGATCATCAAATATAATAGGAGGATTACGGTTTGGATGAGATCTGGTATTGATCCTATGTGAAGCTAGATTTCAAATTCAAAATTTAGAGAGGCTGAAAGTTTAAGGACTGTTTTTAGAATTTTGACCTCTCTTAGTGTTTGGTATACTTCTAAAATATGGGATTAGGATTCTAAACTTCTTAAGACTGATTTGATAAAATCCTAACGAAATATGGAAGTAATAGTGGAGTAATAGGCCTACTTGGGCTAATGGAGTCTCCAGGTGGAATTTTTTAGCTTTTTGAAGGTAAAATGTATATGGTCCATCACCAATAAGTAATAAAAACCAATCTAGGAATTTTTTTTGGGTTTTTGTGAGTTTTATGTAGCCCTAAGGTTTTTTAAGGGTGTCCTATACCTGAATCATCATTTAGCTAAGATGGTGAAACAAACAGAGTCTACTCTATGTCTGATAGCTTGAATCCTCTATGATTTGATAAGGATTTCTAGAGTCCTAAGGTGTTCTTAGATTGTCACTGAATCAGAAGGTCTCATCATGATCACCATTGTGTTGGTAATGGTTGAGGTGGCTACGATTGGATGGATACTGAGTGATTTATCTTGGAACTTTACTCAAAATTGTCCCATCGTGATTGCCATTATGTTAGTAATGGGGATGAGTTGGTAGATTCACTGGATTCTATTTGTCAAGCTAGGGATCTAATGAGTTTTAAGAGGTATTCAGGCAACTATACTCTAAATTCCCACCGTGATCGCCATTATTTTGGTAATGGTTGAGGTGGCTATGCTTGGATGGATATTGAGTGATTTATCTTGGGACTTTACTCAAAATTGTCCCACCGTGATCACCATTATGTTAGTAATGGGGATGAGGTGGCAGATTCACTGGATTCTATTTTTCAAGCTAAGGATCTAATGAGTTTTAAGATGTATTCAGGCAACTATACTCATAAGTCTCACCGTGATCGCCATTATGTTTGGGTCCTGTGATTTGGCAGATTGGTAGACCAAATGACAAGGCAACATTAGAACCAATCTTTAGAGTCCTAGGACCTAGCCTTCCTACACTCAGAGAGGGATCGCTCTATCTATTTGCAAAGGATATGTACTTGTTTTCTTTAAAAGGTTAATTTTAGGCAAGTTATTAAGTATGGAGTTTTGTAGTTTGTTTTGGTTGGGCATAATGATCAAGAAGCATAGGTAGAATGAGGAAATATCTAATTCATTGGGCAATGGATTCAAATGAAATTCATGATAATTTCATCAATGGATAGGGGAGTATCATAGGGAAAATCTAACTTGGCCAGTGGATCTTAAAAATTTTTAGGGTAATGAGGTGGACATTAATTGTAAGAATAAAAAGTAGGAAAAAGGTAAGTTAATAATCCTTTATCATAACAAAGGGACTTAAATAAATCATAGGCATGAAGGGGAAACCAATAGACATGGAAAACCATAAATTCTATGATCCAACTATAGTTGATAATTTATTCAAGACAAACTTTTCCAATGAAATATAAAAGGCGAGAAACTCATTTAACTTTTAGTGATTTCACCTTCAAGGACAGAAAACACTTAAGACATACATATAACTGTAATCAGGGAAGAGGGAACTCCTAAAAATCCTTGATCATAGCTATGAAGATCTCTAAAACAATTAGTTAAGCAAGTACAAAGGGTATGATCGAAACAAAACCTCTTTGAAAGACTTTAAAGAATGGTACTTTAGAGAGAGACTTCAAAAAATAGTTTTTTAGTGGTAGCAAATAAGCAGGGCTTACCATAACTCATGCTTGATACCAACTGTATTCAACTATTTACGAAATAAACAAGATTAGGGGGTCTAGAGAGAAATTAATAATTCTCTAAAATATCCTAGTAGAAGAAAAAAATAAGGTAGTGTAGAATGAACAGAACTAAGGTGCTTTCAAAAGACATCTCTTAGACTAAAAATTTTGCTCTACTACAACAAAGAAAAATGGAAACATAATGAAACAGGAAATAAAAATGATAGATTAGAAGCACTTCAGCAATAGCCAAGCTCATGGATCCAGTGGTCTAGCCTCCTCCATCAACAAACAAATCAGGGCATCCACAAGTTCCAAGACATCAATTTCCTTTCAACTTCCAAGAGACCATGTATTACTTGAAAGAGTTATCAAATTCCAACAAGATAATGAGTTCAGATTCAATATTTATGCTAAAAATGAGGATTTGAAGCCTAAGATAGGATTTCAATGCTATTTATTACAGAGTTAATGCATTCCTAACCTTGAAGACCATGCAAGGCTCAAGGCAGGAATATCTGCAGCTACTTCTCTATTTTAAAAACTTCTATCTTAACTGCTAAGGAAAATTAGGTGAAATTTTTGAATTTAAGGCCTATTCATAACTTTAAAATAACTGTCTTGACAGATTAAAATATCTCTGACTTAGCTCAGTAACTTCCTAATGCTTTATTAAAGGAAGTAAAGAACTAGGTGGAAAAAATATATTTTAAGAGGAGTAATTGCCACAGGCTGAGTCATTCGAATTTGCTTTGGGTTAATCTGCCTTTAGTTTTATCTTTAATCTCTATCTCTATGCCTTAAACTATGTCTTTATGCTTTGACTATCTTCTTTTTATCATTTTTTTCTTAAATCTATTAGATCTCTGTTTTGTGTATTTAATTATTTATTTTATTTCTTTTGATCCTTTTTTGTCTTTATTATTTTGTTTTTCCACTGTCTTATTTCTTTCTTTGACCTTCATCAGTCTGCCATTTTTTTAATCTTCTGTTTTAATTGGCTAACCCTTCTATTTGACTTCTGATTGGGATTAACCCTCTAATCTTTCTTCTTTCTTCATTTTGCTGTGTCTTTGATTGTTTGTGTTTTTTGTGTGCATGGGAGGCCTTTGTTTTGTGGCTGGAGGTTCATCTGATCCATTGATTACCATGTTTCATCTATAATCAATCTTGACTCAGGGCTGTTGTCCCTTTAACTTTGAATGAGACCATTGGATCGTCACCCAACATCTAAATCAATGTTTTTGGATTGTGGGTGGGTATGGTGGCCTTTCTGCCATTAAACTTAAACAAAACAAAGATTATTAGTTTAAAACATGAGAGAGAGGGTTTCACTACTTTTTTCAGGGTTTGGAGCTATCAGGAGGTGATTGCAGAGGAGGAGAGGGTGCAGGAGGTAGGGTTCCGAAGGAGGAACCATGCAGAAATTCGAATGAAGGTGCAGAATTTGAATTTTCGCACGGAGGGGAAAAGTGGCTTTCAAAAACCACAAGTGGTTTATCGCGTGGGTAGAAGGAAGTAAGTTGTTTTGGGTGAGACAGACGTGATATGCCCCAGCATGCGACGCGTGGCAGGTGAAAACCGCCTATTTTGCGTGGGTTATAAAAGTTTAAACCCATCGCGACTTTTTATGCAATATGCATCCTAGGCCATCGGATCTCGGGGAATGAGATCGATGGTGTGGAATGAATTGGGGGAGTGGCGAGTAGGGGGTGGGAGCAGAGTGGAAGACAAGTGTCAAGGAATGGTTGGCCGACGAGGTTTTAGTGGAAGGCAGGGCCGGGGGTTTTAATAAATAAGGGGTGGATGCAACCTTTTTTAAGGTTTGAAGGGGGGATTAATATTAATAAAAGGGGAACGATAGCCATTGGATCATGGTCCAGGGCTTCAAATCGACGGTGAGGATCCATCGATTAAGGGTGTGGGTGTAATGGAAAGGAGGGGGGCCACATTTGATTTTTCAAAGGTTTGGGGGGTTAAGTAAAATGAACGGGGTAGAGGTATGTTTAAAAATGGAAGGGGGCTTAGAGATAGCAGAGGTCAAGGAATTATGCGTGAAAGGGGCTAGGGTTTTAAGCAGAGAGGAGCTTAAAGCCTAATTCATAATAAGAGCGGGTTTTTATCATAAAACAGGCTTTTATAATACAATTTTTAAAGGACCCGATAGGCTAAATTTTATGATTTTAAACAATGTAAAAGGGATATTTTACTTTGTTAAATAGATACAAAGGAAAAGGAGGAGTGGGGATTCTTTTATGAGGGTTTAGGAGAAATAAGAAGATGGATTTTTCAGAAGAAGAGGGTTATGAATAAGGGTGAAGGTGAGGTGATAAAATGAGGCGAACATGCCCAAATAATGAAGTTTTCTTGGTAGAAGTGGGGTAGACTTTTTAGGAGGCAGAGAGGGGAAAAGATAGTGAAAATATTTTATCTTTAGGATAATGAAGGGAGTGATATTTCTAGAACTCACAATATTTCTCAAATCTTGTTTCTAGAAATCTAGGATCATAATTTAGTCATCTTTTGATATTAGCAAAAATTACTGATGACTAACAGTAGGCATAGTGATTTATCACTTTTAGGATTTCGATGGTGGGATGATCAAGACAAGTGAGGAGCTAGAAAGAGCATGGAGAAATCATGGTTTATTTCTAAACTGAAGAAATTATAGACTGTGAATATTTACCCAAAACAGAGCATAATAATTATGGATTTTGTTCATCTAACTTGAAAAAATTCTCTCAATAGCAATCAAATGATGGAGGAAATAAAAAATAAATGTCAACACATGAAAAAAAAGGAGAAACTTAACTAAACACCATACCACATGGATCCCATAAAAATAGCTGCAAATTTGATTAATATTCCTGCTCAGAACTGATACAAATTGTGTCTCTTCAAAGGCAAAGCATTCAAACTGAGACCAATCCTTAAAAATGAGAAAGAAGAATAATATATAGACCTCAAAACCACTCTCCCTAGCCTCAAGGATTTGAATCCATGAGATGAGGGTCAATTTCCACCAAATGTTGAACAAGAATTTGAAGACTAGGAAGACCAAACAACTTGGTTCTAAAAGAGAGGAAACTAATTCAATTGACCTCTAGAGGACTCCAGCTAATGTATTTACCCATAGTAAACTAATAATCATCATAATTACATTCATATTTAACAATTACATCAGTGAAAAACCCAAATAGTGAGATAAAACTCAAAAATTCCGTGAAAAATAGAGAAAACTTTAAAACAGAGAAAATTTGTCCTAGGTGCAGCGCCAAGGAGAAAACAATAGGTATTTTTGCAAGTCACTTTTGAATGACTTCCTGGTGTCCAAGTTGAGCTCATGATAGTTCATTGGAAATCCCATCATATCTACTTTCTAGATATTTTTTTTTTTCTGATTTGGGGTTGACTGGTCCCCTCAAAACGGTATTCTCCCAAGACTACCGCTAAGCGCAGCGCCATCCTGAAAAAGAGGTAGAAACATGATTTTTTTGGGTGTTTTTGGCCCTTTTTCTTGACCAGTTTTGCTCCAAATACTTAGAAACATTAAAGGGGGTATGTCCTCATTGTTATGAACCCAATGATGTCTTCATTTTTCTCATTAAATTCCCCAAGAAAAAGCACAGCACCAAGGTGTTGCACTTAGGGCAAAATTTCCTGTGTTTTTTCCAAAATTGCAAAAAAACTCAAAAATCTTCAAAATTTTCAAAATTCTCAAAAATTGTTGGATGGGCCCACAACCACCTATATAATTTGAGCTAAGTAAGCTTTAGCAAGCATCTTGAGTTTATCCCCTCCTTTCTTGCCCTTTCAGGTCTTCCTTAATCAATCCTTCATTTGTTTGACATTGATATTGCAAATTTTGTTCCGGGTCTGATAGTGATGGGCCATGTGCCTGAGCATCTGATTATCTTTGTTGGATTTCACTAGTAGCTTCTCCAAGTTAATGTTGACTCTCTCAAGTTGCACTTATCTGTTGTCTTCAAATTCCTTTGCCAACTGTTGATCAATAGTCAAATTTTGAGTTTCTTACTCTTCGTGCTCTAAAGCTCTTTTGCAGCCTCTTGTCTTTGGCCTTTTCCGGATGTTTTCAGCCTCCTCAAGATCATCTATGGATTCTTAGTTGTTCATGTTTTTCCTCCTCTCCTGTAGAAACTTCATCTCCAAAATATTTTATTTGTCTTTCAATTGTTTGTTCTCTTGCTCTAGGGAAGAGATAATGAATTTTTCCCTCTCAAGATTGTTTTGCAACTCTCTGATGTGTGCCTCCTTTTCTTTGATGCCAATGTTTGATGTAGTAGTATCATCAAACACTTCAAGGTCTACTAGCTCAAAATCAAGTTATTCTTCATGGGAATCTTCATGCTCTTGATATGTTTCTTCATGACTAACCTCTATTATTTTCTCCTTTCCTTTTTGTGCTTGTTGTACCTTGATGAAAAGAGATCTTGGGGTAAGCCCAAAATCCCTTTTCATGTAAAAGTTTCGAACCTGGGCCTGTGGGTTATGGCCCATTAAGCATTGTCGGAAGCATTTTAAACTTTAAACATTTTAATTAGAACCATGGATCCTATTAAAATCTCGATCATCCCTTAATCACCATAGCAAGCATGCGATATAAGTATTAAACCCCGCTGCCACAAGTGATGCATTTACACGGAAACATATAAATTCCGCTCCAATCCACATCTATGGATCTCAAAACACATACAACCAACTCTCCAAATATCGGTGATCCCTTTATCGCCATTTAAAAACACAACGTTTGAACGCCTTTCAAAAACAAAGATTCGATACATATGAATGCACCCCAGATCTAGTTGATCTGATGGTTCACACATTTCTCTAATCAACAATCTCCAACCATCGGCAGTTTCAACAAACCGATGTGATATCAATCCACAGTTCCGATCCAAAATATTCTCTGCTGCTCCGATCTATGTAATCGGAGATCGATCCAATCGAAAATTGATCTAATCGCTGTGGTTCAAACTCAGTCATGTTAATCGTTTCACAGCTCCGATCTGATGCAATACCATTTGCCACCATTCCGATTCCACTTCCAAAACTGATATATATATTAATCCGAATCTATTCGAAGGATCTACGAAGCCATTTCTCGGTGTTTCAGTTCATAAACTGCAATACTGCCAGGATGGCATTAAACACAAAATATTCATGATTTCCATTAGAAATACAGATCGAAAACCACATCAAGCAATTGGTAACACGCCAATCCTCACTCGCTCTTCCTATATAACAGTTAAACGTTAAATTTGATCACCATCGATCTTTTAAGTGATCGATGATCGATCCAGCACGCAACACAGGATTTACACATAAACGTACACAACATACATTAGAACAGGCTTCTATATATTATACATTACAGTTACATACTAAGGCCTTTCAGCCTTAGAAATGAGCTCATGCTTGATTACATTTTACTCACTCACACAACACAGTTCCTCACAAAATAGATATCTATCACACCCTCTCACATTACATTTATATAAGAGGCATTAGATAGGAAGGATCGATCAGATCCTTTCCTTATTTTTCTCCAACGAAAGCTCTCCAAAATGCGTACATGGATGTTTAACAATAGTAAGTCGATCCAGACATATCCGCTTTAAATCTCCTTTAAATCTGTTTTAGAAGAGATTTCCCCAATTTTCTCCTTCGATTCAGTTTTGCTGATCCACGTACTCTACGCTCTGCTTTGAATTCTTCTTTGATTAAGGAGGGGTTAGATGCTCCTGCATCAGACTCCCGAGGTACAAAAAAAAAAAAATTATGACCTCCTGGTCATATGCTCCTCCTTGTCCTTAGCAATTCTACCCACTATATTTCTTCAGTGGAGCTTCCTTCATGATCTTCTGTGAGCTGCAACCAACCTCTGCAGTAACAGTCTCCTCTGCTACACGATACCTCACCAAGCCCTCCACACTCGGTCTTTTGGCATCCTTCTGGTTCTCTCCTCTGGAACCAATTGAGCACACCTTGCTCTAGGTTGCTGCAAATCTTCTCACCTTTCGCTGCAGCCATCCGCACGATGGTAAGACCATAAACTCTCCAGATTTACCACAACTGTACCTCTTTCCCCTTCTTCTTGCATTCTTCCTCCTTTTCGCAGGAAATCCTTTCCCTGCTCTGATACCACTTGATGAAAAGAGATCTTGGGGTAAGCCCAAAATCCCTGTTCATGTAAAAGTTTGGAACCTGGGCCTGTGGGTTATGGCCCATTAAGCATTGTCGGAAGCATTTTAAACTTTAAACATTTTAATTAGAACCGTGGATCCTATTAAAATCTCGATCATCCATTAATCACCATAGCAAGCATGTGATATAAGTATTAAACCCCGCTTTCACAAGTGATGGATTTACACGGAAACATATAAATTCCTCTCCAATCCACATCTATGGATCTCAAAACACATACAACCAACTCTCCAAATATCGGTGATCCCTTTATCGCCATTTAAAAACATAGCGTTTGAACGCTTTTCAAAAATAGAGATTCTATACATATGACTGCACCCCAGATCTGGTTAATCTGACGGTTCACACATTTCTCTAATCGGCAATCTCCAACCATCGGCAGTTTCAACAAAACGATGTGATATCAATCCACAGTTCCGATCCAAAATATTCTCCGCTGCTCCGATCTATGTAATCGGAGATCGATCCAATCTGAAATCGATCTAATCGATGTGGTTCAAACTCAGTCATGTTAATCGTTTCACAGCTTCGATCCGATGCAATACCATTTGCCACCGTTCCGATTCCACTTCCAAAACTGATATATATATATTAATCTGAATCTATTCGAAGGATCTGCGAAGCCATTTCTCGGTGTTTCAGTTCATAAACTGCAGTACTGCCAGGATGGCATTAAACACAGAATATTCATGATTTCCATTAGAAATACAGATCGAAAACCACATCAAGCAATTGGTAACACGCCAATCCTCACTCGCTCTTCCTATATAACAGTTAAACGTTAAATTTGATTGCCATCGATCTTTTAAGTGGTCGATGATCGATCCAGCACGCAACACAGGATTTACACATAAACGTACAAAACATACATTAGAACAGGCTTCTATATATTATATAGTACAGTTACATACTAAGGCCTTTCAGCCTTAGAAATGAGCTCATGCTCGATTACATTTTACTCACTCACACAACACAGTTCCTCACAAAACAGATATCTATCACACCCTCTCACATTACATTTATATAAGAGGCATTAGATAGGAAGGATCGATCAGATCCTTTCCTTATTTTTCTCCAACGAAAGCTCTCCAAAATGCATACATGGCTGTTTAACAATAGTAAGTCGATCGAGACATATCCTCTTTAAATCTCCTTTAAATCTGTTTTAGAAGAGATTTCCCCGATTTTCTCCTTCGATTCAGTTTTGCTGATCCACGTACTCTACGCTCTGCTTTGAATTCTTCTTTGATTAAGAAGGGGTTAGATGCTCCTGCATCATACCTACTTTGTTGATGAAGAAGGCAAAGCCCCTTCCACACCATGTGGAGCAAACACTTGCCTCTCTGTTGTAAATAGTTTTCTAAGCCCTCTCTGATATGTTAGAATGTATTCTTTGACTGGTCCCAGTGATTTGACTTGATGCTTCCTTGTTTTTACAGTTGCAGGGCTAGTAGATGTCTCTATCTCTCTTGTGGCACTGGTGGAGGAATTTGGGGATTTGTGAATATGTCATTTGAAATAAAGGTATCCCAAGAGATGTTCAATAGATCTAGATGATGAAGCACAATAAGTTTAATGATGGAGTGATGATAAAGGTTTTTCATTTGCTGATGATATTCTTTCTTTGACACCAAGTATGCCATATTTTCAATGTCCCGGAACAAGAAATATGGAATGTTCAGCATCCTCACCCTAGTGAACTGCATGAGTATCTTGATATGGTATGTGTACAATCTGGAAAATCTACCCTCACAAGTAAAATATCTCATGATAATATTCATCATCAGTGCATACTTGTTGAGGAGGAAACTGAAGGGGAAAATTTTTCTTCCTTCATTCTTGTACCTGGTTTTGAGATAAGGTTCAAAATAATGATCATCCAAGTCCTGTGCTTCGTACCATTTCTCCCCAACATTTTGAATCCCTATAACATCAGCAATGATAGCAATGGACAAGGAAAAAGTTACACCTGCAAGAGTTACCCAGTTATCATGGAGGTTCAGTATGAAGAACCTAGTCAACTCAAGATGATGGTGAACTCTTTCCACCTTTTCACAAAACTCATAACACCCAACATATTTGAAACAAGACACAACTAAGTTTGAAGCCTCTATCTCTCTAAGGTTTGTTGGCTCTATTATGAGGATTTTTCCTCCTTTATGTGGCCTTCTCTGCTGTACGACCTCATTTTCCTCACACTCATCATCACTGTGTTATTCCTCCATGTAATCTCTATCTTCTCTCTCCATGCTTGTTTCTTTGGCACTTTGAAAACCCTAGGGAAAAGGCTAGAAAAGGGAGAGTTAGGGAGGAAGTGAAGGGAATGGGAGCAGGGAAAGAAATGATAAATTGAGGGCTTTATGGAATAGGGATAGAGCCACAAAAATTTAGGGAGATGGGGAAAATGGTTACGAAACTTTTTGAGGTGATGGGAAGTGAAAATATGAAGAGGGACGAAAATTAAAATTTAATTACAGGTCAAAGGTGTGGGGAAATATAGGTAAAAGAGTGAAAATCCTAGAAATTGGGTTTTGATGGAAAAGGGTAAAGGGACTTAGGAAATGGTAGTTTTAGTGTTTTTGGGAATATCGGGTAAAGAGATAGGTTCTAGGTATAAAATTTTTGGGATTGGGAAATTTTATAATGGAGAGGTGAATTTTGGGAAAACTAGGGTTTTTGTGATTTCCTTTCCAATATAAATTTTACCTACAAGCATAAAATGAAGGAAGAAGAGTAAAAGGGGATTTCAATTACTTGATTTTAGGGAAGAAATACAAATTTGAAGAATTTGAAAGAGTTTGGAGGGTTTTTGGCCTAAGCACAATGCCTCACCCAGGAGCGCGACACCCTTCTCCTAAGCATAGCGCCATTCAGTTTTACACTTCCATAACTTCCCTAAGTGCAACACCTAACCTAGGAGCACAACTCCATGAAATTTCTTCAATTTTTCTCTCCTTTCTTGACTCTCTTTCTCCAAAATTCTTTTTTTCTCTTGGAAAATGAACAAATGAGATTTTCTTTTGGAAAATGAGCTTTTTATATGTTGCATGATTTTGAATTTTGAATGATTGGGACTCACATTTTCCTTTTTTCTCATTAACCTTTCACAATACTTTTTGATGCTTTGATATGATCTTTGTATCTTTTCATGAAATTGTCTTTAGCTAGGAATATGCAGCTTTTTGGGTTTATTACATATAGTGACTTTAAAATTACATAAAATTAGAACATAAAAATATGTCTGTTTTTATCTCAAAAATGTCATTTTTGAGATGAAAAATTACAAAAATGAAATGTAACTTTACATGGAAAACTTAACTGAAACAAATCAAGATTTTTATTCCTGGCACAGCTTCACACCTTCTATTGCCCTTTATTGAAAATGGGACAATGCAATCATTTGACGTAATGAAACCCTAGTGACCTAACGAGAAATGAAAGAAAATAACTCAATGAGTGATTTTGACTAAAAGTGAAATGAGAGCAGACTTCACCATGATGAAGACATCAAAGAGGGTCAGCAGGAATATACTCATGAAGGAAAATGGGACATTTGACAAGGACAACCACGAGTGGAACAATTTTATATCATGACTTTATGGAATGATTGAAAATTATTTAGAATAGGACACCTAAGATGCACATGCCAAATGTGTTTTGATCCCTGGTGGAAGTATGAAAATACTAACACTAACATGGCTCCAGCTGGGGATGGTAGCTCCTTGGAGGTGCCAAGAACACCATAGACCAAGTGCCTATCCATTGGGCATGGAATCAATTGCTAAAAACAAAACTGAATATTGAAAACTTGACTCAATAAACTGACTCAAGGTTGACTGACTGAAACAAGACTCAAAAATTGAACTTACCCTACTTATTGGTGGCAGTACATCACCAAGACTTGAGGGCTTCAAATCTTGATGACAACCACCTGCCTGCTGAAGACATATGTAAAATCATGTGAAGTGATCCTTCCAGTGTAACCAATCCAACAGATGGTTACTTGCTTGAATTATGCTCTCACTTTCCTCGAGCAGGAAGAAAAAACAAAAATTAGGCCACTACAAGTGTTTACTGAACATGTGCTACTGGCCCATGAAAACAAGAAAATACATCTTCCCTACGAACTGTAGCAAATCAGTTAAAGTGTCTTGAAAAATATGAAATGTTACCTTGTCTTGAGATCCAGCAAAAACACAAGCACACTCTTCATTCTGATATGAAATAACACTTAGTTGTTGATCCATAGGATAGCATAGGGAAGTATGACTTTTTTCTATGTGAGTATTGGTTGCAAATTCTTGAAGCATGAAAAACTCTGATTATTTCTCTGGCATACTGTCTCTCTTAGGCTCATACTCCTCAAAATCATATTCTAAATCATCTTTGAACATAAAACATTCTTCAAGATTGTTAACATGACATCCCTATTTTCTTCATGAAAGACAACAGTTTCTGTTAGCTGATCTCCTTGCAGGAAATCATCATCACAAATTAGTTTACTCACAACAACTTCTGGTATGGCCAGATCAGTCTCATGACTCTCATCATTCAAACCCAAACTTTCATTTTCAATAATGGAAGATGATTCAATCACACATTCTTGACTGCGTGAACATTGTAAGAGCTGCAAATCTACATTCTCTTGGGTTGTAATATGACTATTCAGGAGCCAATCTATATCATATTCAGACAGAGAAGAAAGTAATTTTTGTTTTCTTTTGATAACACAATAATTGTCTTCCATCTCTCCTAAAGATTCACAAGGATTCTGAATATCTTCTTTAACCTTTGGCATATCAACTTCTTGTATTGCTGCAAGAATTGTCTCCTGTGGGAAGTCTTTATGTACATCAACACAATATACACCATCCTTTTCTTCCATGAGAGAAAAAGCTTGCTCTTTTTGGTGATGAAAAGAATTTTCATGTAAAGCCTCCAAGATCTCTTCACCCATGAACTCATTATCATCATAATAGTCCTCTAAGTTTTGAATGAAAACCTCAAATTGATCACAACAATTATTAACCAAAGACAAAGAAGGGTAGGACTCCTTGTATTCTTCTTAAAATATTGAATGGAAAACTCTAAGAGAAAAAATACTGGCAGGTGGCAAACCTTCATACCAAGATCATGATTTTACTTCAAGAGAAGCCATGAACATCTTTAAAAGAAAATCTTCAGGAAATTCAACCTTCAACTTGCGTGTATGCATGTGAAATTTAACCAAATGTAAAGAAGCATCATTCCTACCATCATCTTTAAAAATAGGCAAATTCCTTTGCCAATCTACCTTAGGAATTTTATTTGGGAAACCTGTAATGTGATCTCGGCTCATGGGAGCATAACTTCTTGCAACAATTTCCATCTTGAAAATTCTTGAATCTACTGATCTTCATGCAGTGGAGTTGCCATGAAGTATTGATTTTCTAGATCTTTCAGTGAATGGAGTCACTAGGTGAATGGTCCAACATTAATGTGTCCAACTATTGTTCACCATCAAAAATTAGATTTAAATCTTTGTCATTCTTTCCTAGGGAAGTTCTGATATTTCATTCCCTAGTTGAGTCACCAAAATGTTATCACTCGGATTGAACCTCAGGCTGAAGAAGGCAATTCCGGGGTAACCACAAACCATGCTTAGCTAAGTAGCTAGCCCTACTAGGAAAGGAGAGGGCTATCTCTGTATAGATCATTGCCAATATGGCTGAGTAAAGAATATATTAGGCTAGGTATAGTAGCTCAAGGTTTTTATTTTGATTGTCTAGCGTTTTACTGGATCAAAAGGAGCATAAATAGTCAGGGCAAGGGAAATTAGGTCAAAATTTGCATGGTGTTCTATGGGGCAAGGTAGGCATATTGATTTAGAACTTTTATGATTTCGATGGTGGGATGATCAAGACAGGTGAGGAGCTAGAAAGAGCATGGTGAAATCATGGCTTCTTTCTAAATTGAAGAAATTACAGACTGTGAATATTTACCAAAAATAGAGCATAATAATTATGGATTCTATTCATCTAACTTGAAAACATTCACTTAATAGCAATGAAATGATGGATGAAATAATAAATACATGTCAACACATGAAAAAAAAATTATAAACTGAAATAAACACCATACCACGTGAATCCCATAAAAATAGCTACAAATTTGATTAATATTCTTGCTCAAAACTGATACAAAGTTTGTCTCTTCAAAGGCCGAGCATCCAAACTGAGTCCAACCCTTACAAATGAGAAAGAAGAAGAATATATAGACCTAAAACCCACTCTCCCTAGCCTCAAGGAGTAAAATACATGAGATGAGGATTAGTTTCCACCAAACACTGAACAGGAATCTGAAGACTAGGAAGACCAAACAACTTGCCTCTAAGAGAGAGGAAACTGATTCATTTGACCTTAGAGGACCCAAGATAATGAATTTTCCCATAGTAAACTAATCCCCATCATAATTACATTCATATTCACCAATTACATCAGTGAAAAACCTAACTAGTGAGATAAAACTCAAAAATTCCGTGAAAAACAGAGAAAACTTTAAAACAAAGAAAATTTTTCCTAAGCACAGCACCAAGGAGGAAAAAATAGGTATTTTTGCAAGTCACTTTTGACTAACTTTCTGGTGTCCAAATTGAGTGTAGGATAGCTCATTGGAAATTATGTCCTGTCTATTTTCTAGATATTCTTTTGTTTTCTGGTTTGGAGTTGATTTTACCCCTAAAATCTACATTCTCCAAAGACTTCATCTAAGCGCAACACCATCCTAAAAAAGAGGCAGAAACATGATTTTTTGGGTGTTTTTGTCCCTTTTACCTGACCAGTTTTCCTCCAAATGCTTAGAAAAATTACAGGGGGTATTTCCTCATCATTATGAACCCAATGATGTCTTCCTTTTTCTCATTAAATTCCCCAAGAAAATGCGCGGCGCGAAGGCACTGCGCTTAGAGCAAAATTTCTTGTGTTTTTTCCAAAATTGCCAAAAAACTCAAAAATCTTCAAAATTTTCAAAATTTCTCAAAATTTGTGGGATGGGCCCACAACCACATCTCAAATTTGAGATAATTAAGCTTCAACAAGAATATTTATTTTATCCCCTCCTTTCTTTCCCTTTTAGATGTTCCTCAATTTATCCTTCATCTGTTTGATCTTGATATTGCAAATTTTGTTCCGGGTCTAATAGTGATGGGCCATGTGCCTGAGCATCTATTTATATTTTTTGGCTTTCACTAGCATCTCCTCCAAGTGAATTTTGACTCTCTCAAGCCACACTTCTCTATTGTCTTCAATTTCCTTTTCCAATTGCTGATCAATAGTCAAATTTTGAGTTTCTTGCTCTTCTTACTCTAAGGCTCTTTTGAGGCCTCTTGTCTTTGGCCTTTTCCACATGTTTTAAACCTCCTCAAGATCTTATATGGAATCTTGGTTGATCATGTTTTTCCTCCTCTCCTGTAGAAACTTCATCTCCAAAATAATTTGTTTGTCTGTCAACTGTTTGTTCTCTTGCTATAGGGAAGAGATGATGAATTTTTCCCTCTCAAGATTATTTTGCAACTCTCTGATGTGTACCTCCTTTTCTTTGATGCCAATGTTTGATGTAGTAGTATCATCAAACTCTTCAAGGTCTACTAGGTCAAAATCATCTTCTTCTTCATGGGCATCTTCATGCTCTTAATATGCTTCTTCATGACTAACCTCTATTATTTTCTCGTTTCCTTTATATGCTTGTTGTACCTGATTTGTTGATGGAGAAGGCAAAGACCCTTCCACACCATGTGGAGAAAACACTTGCCTCTCTGTTTCAAATAGTTTTCTAAGCCCTCTCTGATATGTTATGCTGCATTCTTTGACTGGCCTTGGTGATTTGACTTGATGCTTCCTTGTTTTTACAACTGCAGGGCTAGTAGATGTCTCTCTTCTCTCTTGTGGCACTGGTGGAGGAATTTATGGATTTTTGAATATGTCATTTGAAATAAAGGTGTCCCAGGAGATGTTCAATAGATCTACATGATGAAGGACAATGATTTTGATGAGGGAGTGATGATAGAGTTTTTTCATTTGCTGATGATATTCTTTCTTTGACACCAAGTATGCCATCTTTTCAACATCCCGGAACAAGAAATATGGAATTTTCAGCATCCTCACCCTAGTGAAATGCATGAGTAGCCTGATATGTTATGTGTACAATCTCAAAAATCTGCCCTCACAAGTAAAATATCTCATGATAATCTTCATCACCAGTGCATACTATTTGAGGAGAAAACTGAAGGGGAAAAATTTTCTTCCTTCATTCTTGTACCTGGTTTTGAGATAAGGCTCAAAATAATGATCATCCAGGTCTTGTGCTTTGTACCATTTCTCCCCAACATTTGGAATCCTTGTAGCATCAACAATGATGGCAGTGGACAAGGAAAAAGTTACACTTGCAAGAGTTACCCTGTTATCATAGAGGTTCAATATGAAGAGCCTAGTCAACTCAGGATGACGCTGAACCCTTTCCACCTTTTCACAAAACTCATAACAGCCAACATATTTGAAACAAGACACAACTAAAGGTGAAGCCTCTAGCTCTCTAAGGTTTTTTGGCTTTATTTTGATGATTTTTCCTCCTTTATGTGGCCTTCTCTATTGTACAACCTCATTTTCCTCAAACTCATCATCACTGTGTTCTTCCTCCATGTAATATTTTTCTTCTCTCTCCATGCTTGTTTCTTTGGCACTTTTAAAACCCTAGGGAAAAGGAAATAAAAGGGACAGTGAGTGAGGGAGTGAAGGGAATGGGAGTAGGGAAAGAAATGATGAAATGAGGGCTCTAGGGAATAGGGATAGAGCCACAAAAATTAAGGGATATGGGGAAAAGGGTTACGAAACTTTGTGAGGTGATGGGAAGTGAAAATATCAAGAGGGACTAAAATGAAGTTTAATTACAGGTCAAAGGTATGGGGAAATCTAGGCAAAAGAGTGAAAATACTAGAAATTGGGTTTTGATGGAAAATGTTAAAGGGACTTGGGAAATGGTAGTTTTAGTGTTTTTGGTAATATGGGGTAAATAAATAGGGTCTAGGGATACAAATTTTATGACAAAGGGGTTTTTGGAAAATTTTATAATGGAGAGGGGAATTTTGGGAAAACTAGGATTTTTGTGATTTCCTTGCCAATATAAGTTTTACCTACAAGCATAAAATGAAGGAAGAAGAGTAAAAAGGGATTTTACTTACTTGATTTTAGAAGAAAGACAAATTTGAAGAATTTGGAAGAGTTTGGAGGGTTTGTGGCCTAAGCGCACCGCCTCACCCAGGAGCATAGTGCCCTTCTCCTAAGCATGAAACCATTCATTTTTACATTGCCATAACTGCCCTAAGCACAACTCCTTTGGCCTAAGCGCATCGCCTAACCCATGAGCGCAGCGCCAGGAAATTTCTTCAATTTTTGTCTCCTTGCTCGACTCTCTTGCTCCAAAATGCATTTTTTCTCTTGGAAAATGAACAAATGAGGATTTCTTTTGAAAAATGAGCTTTTTATATGTTGCATGATTTTGACCTTTGAATGATTGGGACTCACATTTTCCTTTTTTCTCATTAACCCTTCACAATACTTTTTGATGCTTTTGGTGCTTTGGATTCTTTGACATGATCTTTGTATATTTTAATGAAATTGTCTTTAGCTAGGAATAGATAGCTTTTTTGGTTTATTACATATAATGACTTTAAAATTACATAAAATTAGAACATAAAAATATCTATGTTTTTATCTCGAAAATGTCATTTTTGAGATGAAAACTTACAAAAATGAAATGTAACTTTACATGGAAAAATTAATTGAAACAAATCAAGGGTTTTATTCCTGGAACATCTTCACACCTTCAGCTACCCTTTATTGATAATGGGACAATGCAATGATTTGACCTAATTAAGCCCTAGTGACCTAATGAGAAATGAAAGAAACTGACTCAATGTGTAATATCCCAAAATAGGGAATTTCTACAATAATAAGAATATCGTAACATATTCTTAAGTTGGAGCTTCAGAAATAGCTGAACACAATAATGGATGTTTAGTGATAAGTAGACTCATATGATGTGTTAGAAAAACATAGCCATCAAATGAGTGAAACAACAGCAAAAGAAGAGCTTCTACACATTCCCAAGTGGGGAAAATGCAACAAATAGACCCTGAAAACGTTATTTCTGAAGATCAGTGTTTTTAATGGGTGAAATAACACTTGTTTCCCTTATCATATGATATTAGGCCCTCATATACAAAAGGGGATCAGAAATAAATCCATTTTGATATGTTAAACAGACCTCCCCCGACTTCATATCGGTTCAAAAATAGCCAAATCCCATGAATTAAGTTATGCAGAAAAGACTGAAGAAAATGATAGCATTATTTTATAAGGTTTTCTATAGTATAATGTTGGAACAACATGGATCTGGAAATTTATGGAACAATATGCCAAGAAAATGAAGATCTGGCCTCCTTATTGCATTATAAAGGTAACCCGATAAGGGTTTCTTGAAGCATGAGTACAAAAAGAGAAGATTTGAATATCCAGCTCAGAAAATGAAGTCTTACTGCAACATTGTAGAAATATAGCTGAATAATACAAAGAGGGACGAGAATCCCTTCCTCTAGCTTTTCGGGAGAAGGGTTGGCCCTTTCCCAAGGAAACTAGCTCAGAAACAAGGGCCTTAACCCTGCTGCAGCAAATCTATGCAAACTGACGCAGTTCTTGCAAGTGACTGTGCTGTAGGAGATGAGGAGTACTCTGTCTTGCTACCAAGAGATGAAATATGCTCATAAATCTTCCTAGCTGATCTCTCAAGAGAAGGAAGGCACCTTCTACTGAGAAACAGACCTGGAAGTGGTGTAGCAATCCTCCACTGCAACACCCTGCAAATCAGCAATATTCTGCTTCAAAAATAACGCTGGGACTGAAGAATGGTGCTTGGCCTCAAGCCTGGATGTGGATCAATACAGGACAATCTATCTCGAGAGGCCTCTCGAGGGAAGAGGTGGGATTCCCGCTCGAGAACACCTGGTTCTAAACAGCACTACAACCCTGCTAAACAGCAAGAGGAAGCCAAGTCTAAACAGACCAAGATAAAATGATCAAATCCAAAGCATGCATAACAAAGGCTCTCATCCTTTCCATATATAGAAATTGAACCTCTTCACATTGGGTCATGTTAGCCACCTATAAAATTTTCCATATGAAATGGTGGCTAAATCATTTTTGAAGCCTTCAAGAAACAATTCTATTGCCAAATTGTTAGTTCATGAAGTCTTATGAAGATGACTTATCCTTGAATTTAATCTTCACTGCAGTTTCCCTCTCAATTCTGAAAATATGTTGTTTTCCCTGAAGAAAAACACTACTGCAAAAAACTCCACTTTTCCCTCATTTTACCCCTTCTTCCACTCAAAATTAACCTCCATTTTCATCCTCTTTTTCCTTATGAAATTCCTATATTTTCCCTCATTTACCTTTTCCCTTCATAAAAACCCATTTTATAAGGTTTAAACTTCTTTTTAAACCTTACCGAAACCCTCAAAATCGTTTGAAAATCCTTGAAAAATCATAAAAAACCCACTTTTTCACATTATAGGCTTAAGCCCCTTTTAGGCTAAGCTCTAAACCACTTCCCCACCATGCGACCTAGCTCCAGAACCAAGCATTAAGGCCCTGGGCGCTTATCGCAATCGAGCATTCAAGTGAAGTGCATATCTTTTGTTACGAAAATTCCCCGATGTGATTGACTCCTCTTCTTTCTAAACTCCTGATCCCTTGCTTCCTTTGTAAAACCAAGAGCCCCACAATTGGGCACTAAAAATGTAAAAAAACCCTTCCCAAAAGAAAATTTCCCTTTATATTTTATAAAAAATTTCTTTTCTTATGTTTCAAAGAGTCCCACCATTTCATTTTTTTAACGAATCCCGACCGTTGATCTAAGACAATCAAATGGTCTTTGGGATCTTGCATCAGATATTTCATTGGATGTGTCTGAATATTTTATTGCCCCCTCCCGATTGGCGATCTTCCGATGGATTTCCATCCATTGATCTTCCCCACCAGACCCAGATCCAATAGCCCACATTGCTCTTTCCCAAAGCCCATCCCTCTGCCTTCAAACCTCTGATTCATTCCTAACCGTCGATTTGATCCTCAGATCAATGGCCCTCATTCAATCGCATCGGTGCTTTGATCCCTTTGCCCTTGCCGATCATAATCTTCTGATTGCATCTGGGTCGTCCACTCTTCTAAATCCGACGGTCCAGATGAATCCTCATTTCCCTTTGTTATTCCTCAAGCCCCGCTGTATAATGTTTTCGGTGGATCTCCGTCGTTGATCTCTGAATATCAACGGCCCGAATTGACCTATTCTCCGCTCAACCCCTCACCTCATATTTTATTCTATTTACCCCAGATCAAATCTCCATTGTCCATTCCCTGATCTGACGGTCTAGGTTAAAACCACCTTGACCTTGCCCCACATCTTATCGCCCGTGCATCTATTCTCCATCACACTCTCCTCATGACCGTCCAATCTAAGACCCCAGATCTAACGACCAGCACGTGGTTTCGCATGATTTTTAAGCCTAAATGTTAATTTCTCAAAGGAATGCAATATAGGTGGTTTTAAGAGGCCACGTGTCAGGCTCTAACACATATCGCATTCAAAAAGGTAATACGACCTATCCGCCTTTCTGCAGCGCAAAATCAGTGGTTTCTTTGTCTGAAACCACTTTCCCCATTTACACTGCATTTTCTCATGTGCAATCTCTACCGTTGATCTCTACAGATCAACGGTCCCAGTTTTATTTCGCCCTCAGTTCATCGCCCTCCACCCATCTCCCAAGGGACTTCTTAGATCAATCTCTGTCGTTGATTTCTGTGGCCGATCTAATCTGATGGCCTAGAATCCTTGCGGAAACCCCAAATTTTGTTTTGACCTTTTTCCTTCGCCAAAGGTTTTTCACCTGTTTTTCTTTGCATTTTCTTCTATTTTCTTATAAATTTTCCCCTCCGCATTACATATTCACGGTTGATCTCAACCATTGATCTCTGCTGATCAACGATTATAACTTAATCTCCTCACCACTTATTCAACTGCCTCCCTTTTAACCTCTGCAGGCAAATCCTCGCCGTCGGATGCTTTCATCCAACGGCTGCGATCTAACCTCAAACCTATGAAGCAGTCTTACCTTATCCTGTAGGATTTTTTATAATTTCGTTTGTTTGTGTAGGTTTTAATAGTTTTTGGATTGTTTTAAAGGAAAAATTGAAGGCTGGGATGATGATCCCTCAGGCCATAATTCATCAAAGAGATCATTCTGTATGGTTTCCCGTCGATTTTTATCAGTGCCTCATGAGCACTGATGCTATTATAAGGCCCCTGTAACGCCCGCACATTAACAATACACAACAAAGTTTTATCAAGAAAAGAGTATCAGTGTTAAAGAGTAAATTCACAGCAAAAAAATGTTTGAAGATTGTTAAATATAGTTTTGAGGGATTACGGCCTAAATCGACTATCTAAAGACTAATCCACTCAACTGAAGACAGTTTGAAGGAAAGAAGATAGAATTTAGGCCTAATGAAGTCTAACACACATAATTAAATCAAATTAATAGTGATTAAAGAAGAACAATCAGATCTATCTATCCGAGAAATCCTCCACTGCCACATCAGAGGCTAATTGAATCCTCACCAGCTACAAAAGGCCACCTGTAGCCTCAAAGCATTCAAAAGAGGCATAGTTATGACCAGAACAAAAGATATTTGCCCCAATATAGTCAAACAGTTAATTCAACCAAAGGAACTTATTGTAAACTATCAGCAGAGTTATTACAAGGATTACAAAGAGCCTTAAAGTCAACAAAATCTTCCCAGCAAACTTAATACTTAATGTAAACCAATTAATATAGAGAAAATATCAGAAAATTTCTCCATTGAGCCGCTCGAAGGCCGAGAAGAATTAATATGTATTAATTGGGCTCATAGATATTTTTTCTCGTCCCACCTCCTCACTTTCCTATAAAATCTTCTTGAGGAGCTCATTGTAAAGGGTTGGTTGCAGAACTTTAATATATACTTATGCTCAAAATTTTCTACATGAAAATAGCGTTCAAAGGCTCTTGACGCTCTGTTTGTAATCAAATAAGTTAGGCTAAGAAGAGAAGATGATTTCTGAACTGAAACATTGGACTTGAAGAATGTAACTAGATTGACATCAATATAGAAGCTGATTCTTGGGATCCTAGTCTATATCACTGGTGAAGTGCTTCTTTATATGTTATTCTTTTCCTTTCATGTATGCCATTTTGTTCACTTATTCTTTGATAAAGAACAACAAGCATAGAGTTACGATTTACTGTTTACAGTACCCTTCTCTGACTAATAAGCTTTATCTCAATGTTTTCCTCCAAATTGTGTGTTTAAGAATGACTTAAGTTAAGTGTAAACATTATCAAGGAATGTTGGTTTGCCCCTATCTTGATGTGCGAAGCTTGAAAGAAATTTCTTGAATGTTATTTTCATTATGTACTCAGTAGATTTAGGCTAGGAAAGTTTGTGGTTTGCCCTGTCTCCTAGTTCTTTCTTCAAAGGTAATTCTGAAAGTTTCCCTAAGAGTATGCTAAAAGCAGTTTAGATTTAAAAGTGTCTTATTTGATCTTAGGCTGCACTTTGTTTCTCTTATCTTTTTTCATCCCTTCTGAAAGTAATTATGTGGATTACTGGATTGTTTGTCTAATAAGTTAGCTTCAATACGAACTTGTCCAAAGAAGTCTATGGTTAGCTCTGTCCTTTGGTTGGTTTTAAACAGTTACTTAAAAGGATTTTCTTGTTTGGAAAGACTGATAAATCCTAGTTGAAATTATTGTCTTTTTCCACCCCTTCAAAACTTTTATTGTTCCATTCCATCATTTTATCTAAAATATCTTGTGATATAGATGACTTGCCCCTTGGACCACTCTTGAAATTGTTGCACAATTAAACCCTTTTATGACTCCATAGCCCAATGGACTAAAAACCAGCATCATATCTATCCTATCAGCCAAATCTTCTTCTATTTTCTTATACCTTCACCCCTTCGAAACTCTTTCATTTTAGGACTTTCCACTCAACTAAAAATCATGCTCAACCATCCAAAATCAAACAAAAACCCTTGTTCTTAATAAATAGCCTAATATAAAACCCAAAGGCCTTAAAGATAAATCAATATTTGCACTTATAGAGAGATCCCTATCTAGATTCAGGAGGGCTAGATCCTAGAATCCCAAAGTGGTTCCAATGTTCTCTCTGGAGTTTTAGTCTCACCAATCTGCTAAAATTACGAAGAGCTAACATTTCTGGCGACTCCGCTAGGGATTTTGAGTAAACTTCATCCTAAATACTTTTGAGACCTCAGGAAACCTCTTGATTCAATGATATTTGTTCTGTTAGCCAGTTGAGCCACTAGGCATAACATTTCTGGCGACTCCGCTGGGGAACTGAGTCAAATTTCATCTTAGGTTCCCTTAAGACTTCATAAAAACCTCATGAGTATAGGTAGCCCTCTTCAGGCACTACCAATAAAATGGTAATCATGGTAAAACTTATTTGAATCAGTGACAAACTAAGGAAACCTTAGGATTCTTATATGAAGCGTATCAAACCTTGAAGGATCAGCTAGCTTAGCCATAAGATTATACTTCCTCTGTCTCATCACCATACCTAAGTGTTGAAACATATTTAGGATGCTCTTAGAACCCATAGGATTAAAATAACTCAGAAAACCCAAAAATATTTCAGATTGGTATTCAAATAAACATGGTGGTGGACCATAAAACCTTTTACCTCCAAAAGAGATAAAAATTTCCACCTGGTGACTCCACAATCCTAAAAAGACCTTAATAATACACTGGGAAGACCCATTATCATCGTATAATCATAAAAACTCAGTTAGAGGACTTTAGGATTAAAGTTTTCTCGTTTAAAGATCAGTTAGCCTCTTAAAGATTGTCATATTTGGTTAAACTTTTCTTGTTTAGTTGGGTTTGAAAAATAAAACATAGTGGCTCCTAGAAAGATTCATACTAGAGCCTACCTTGATCCAAACCCTCCTGAGATAGTTGATAACCCTGAAAGAATCCTTAGGAAGTCTCTTGAGGTTAAATCTTCAACTATTTTTAGATCACCCCTTAGAGCTAATTATGTTCCTGAAAACCTTGCAGCTCTACAAAATCCACAAGTTAACTTAAGAAATCCATTTAGAACTAGGTTACTTGAGGATTTAGATCATTTAGATTCAGAGTCTTCACTTTCATCCCCAGATAGAAGTGAACATCCTGGTAGTAGAGAAACTACACCACCAGATTTACATTTCCTTCATAATTTTGGTTTCTCTCATCCTATATCAGCTCAACAATCTATTGTTGGTCCATCCACTTCTACTACCCATACACCCATTGTCCAAAACACTCCACTCCAGCCCACTTTCCCTCTTGTTAATCCACCTCTTGTAAATCCACCTCCACCCCCTATCATGGCAACATGGTATGCCCTGTTGGTCCTTCCTTTGCCTTTAGTCAATCTTCCACAGGACTATCAGTCCAAGATTCCATTGTATGATGCCAGTAATGCTACCACTGCTTCACAACATGTGGATAAGATGAATGAATACTTTAACAGAAATGAGATTGATGATGAAACTATCAAACTTAGATTATTTGCTCATATTTTAGGGGGAGAAGTAAGAAAATGGTTCAAAGGCTTAACCCCTCACAGTATTAATGATCTCCAAGCCTTCCATCAGTTATTCTTAAATAAATGGGAAGTGAAGAAAAACCCTCTCCAAATACTTTCGGACTATAAGAATCTCCACAAAAACACTGGAGAAAGTGTACAAGCTTATTGTACTAGGTTTAACAGTGTTTATAATGCACTTCCCCCCAGACTTAAAACCTCCACAAGGCTCAGCTTTAAACAAGTTTCCTGAAGGATTTGATCCTAAAATGGCCTATCAACTGAGAGAGAGAAACCCTTTGACTCTTGAAGATATGTAAAAAAGGAGCTCTTGCTGTGGAAGTTAAGTTAATGGAGAAAAGAGAAATAATGAGGAATGAGAAGAAAGTTTCCTTTAAAGAGGAATCTACACCTTCCACATCTAGCTCAAAGATGTATATAATGATGGAGGAGATGATAAAAAAGATGAGAATACTTGAGAGAGCACAATCTAGTCAAAACCAAAAAACTCCTCAAAACAGAAATCAAAACCAAAATCAGAATTTTAGGAGAAACCAGCCTCAAAACAGACCAAGGGGGGATGATCAACAGATCACCCCTCCTTTTCATCAAAACTATGTAAGTGAGGTTGAAGAGACAAGTGAAAAAATAGAGGAAGATTACATCAACATGTTGGGAGTAGATAATGATGACTTTGAAGTTCATTACAATAGAAAACAAGGTCTATATACGCCTTATGATGACAAAAGAGCCGAGGATGAATATTACTATCAGGAAATGGAAAATGTCATCATAGAAACCACAAAGGAATATGACCTTAGGAGTAAAAACAATCAAGAGACTCACAAGACTAAGACCTCTGATAGTTCTACAAAAAAAAACCCTGTGAATAAAACCAAGACTACAAAACAGAAAGATAAAATAGTGGCTATAAATTTTGATAAAAACAAAGACAAAAGCACTCAAAGTAATGAAAAAAAGAGTGCAGACCTAAGTAGCGTTAGCACCTCAACTAGTGCTCTTGTTAAGACATTTTTGACAAATGTAAATAGAGGAAATCAACAAACTGATTTTGCTGATAGAGTGGCGGTTAATAATGTTGAAACAAGAACTTAAAAGAATCAGATGCCTTTTAGTTTGGAGCAATAAATTTCCAAAATCAAAATCTCTGTTCCTCTCACTAAATTAGCTGCCCAAAATGTATATAGATCTCAAATTTTGAAGGCTTTTAACATAGAAGAAAATAATGACACTGTTAATATTAATGATGACCAGCCAGAGCTCATATTTAGTCCTAATCTTGAGGGCAGATATCAATAAGGACCAGTTCCTTCTTTTTATGTTAGTTTAAATGTTCATGACAAGATCTTGCACAACGTTATGCATGATTCAGGGGCCTCTCACAATTTAATGCCCAAAGCTGTAATGGAGAGCCTAGGCCTTGAAATCACTAGACCTTACAAAGATCTTTACTCCTTTGATTCAAGCAGAGTGAAATGTTTAGGATTAATCAAAGACCTTTGTGTTAACTTAGCACAAATTCCAGCCAAGTGTTTAGCCATGGATATTGTAGTGGCTGATGTACCCCCAAAATATGGTATGTTGTTATCAAGATCTTGGGGAGCTAAGTTACAAGGAACTATGCAGATGGAAATGACATATGCAACCATCCCTGTTTTCAATCAGACTAGAAGAATTTATAGGGAGTCTCATATGCAATACATGGTTATCAGCCAAGAGAGACCACAGAACTCTCCCCTTTATTCTGTAAATATAGGCCTTGACTAATTTATCCTTTTCAATGATGAAACATTCAGTGAACAAGTGACCTTAACTGAATTAATGGCGGATAGAGAGGAGGAGAAAGACAACACAGAAGTGTCAAAACAGTTTTCTAAACCTGAAAACTACAACAAACAAAATATAGGTCTAGAGCTACAAATCATTCATCCTTTGCTTTTAAACCTTGAGAGTCAAGAAAGCAGTCTTCAACGTAATGAAAAACCTAAGGAATTAAAACAAATTCAATGAAGTGCTGATCTTCAAGAACAATCCGAAAGCAAACTAGTTGAAGTGGATAGTAACCAAACTGATAAACCTGAAACTACTCCTCTTTGGAGTATGAACTTTGATGGGTCTTAGACTAGGAGCAATGCTGGTGCAGGCGTCTGGATACATAACACCAAAAATAATCACACTGAAGGCCATTCATACAGATTAAATTTTCAGTGTTCGAACAACATAGCGGAATACGAATCCCTTCTTTTAGGCTTACACTTGTTGAAGAAATTAGGAGCCCGTAGAATAAAAGTTTACATGGATTCAAAGTTAATCATTAGGAAAGTGAATGGGGAATACAACACCAAACACCGTAGACTTAGATCCTACAGGAACGACGTCATGGATTTATTGAAAACTTTTGAGGAATCACAACTGATTTTTGTCCCAAGAGAAAAGAATATCATGGCCCATAGTTTAGATTTTGCTACTGGAACATGCTTAAAACCTTATGAAACCAAACAGTGCATAACTCATATTAAATTCAGACCAGTTTTCCCTAATAACGAGAAATATTGGCAAGTGTTTGATGGAGACAAACAAATAGAAGACTTCCTACAATCTAGAAATGAATTTGAACTACCAAGTTCAGATTCAGACTATGAAATAGACTGTCCTAGTGAAGAAAATCTACTTGATGAAGAAGAAGAGTCTCCAGAGACGGCTGATGTAAATCTGTTGTCTAGAAAACTTCAAAACATAACAGAAATTGTTGCAAAGTTAGAAACAGAAGACTTAGAAACTCTGCAATCTAACAATCAAAGTCTCCCAAAAGGTCTGGTCCCTTTAGAAGAGTTGTTTGATTTCAATGATGTGGCCAAGAAACCCAAGCTAGAGCCTGTGGAAACTGAAGTTGAAGAGTGTAATATAGGAAGTGAACTAAAACCATAGATGATCAAACTGTCTAAAACTTTACCAGCTCACATTAAAGTCAAATACATAGAGTTTTTTAAAGAATTTTTTGATGTTTTTTCCTGGAGTTATGAAGATCTGAGATCCTATGACACTGAAATAATTCAGTACAAGATACCTCTCAAGGAAAACCAAAATACATTTAAACAAAAACTGCATAGAATAAACCCTGTTCAGTTACCTTTGGTGGAGAAGGAAATCAAGAAAATGTATGAAGATGGTATTATTGTCCCTATCAGATATTCAGAGTGGATGTCTAATCTAGTGTCAGTTAGGAAGAAAAAAGGAGAGATAAGGCTTTGTATATACTTTAGAGACTTAAACAAAGCTTCATTGAAAGACAACTACCCTTTACCCAAGATGGACCATATTTTACAAAGGGTAGTTGGTTCTAAAAGAATTTCTTTGCTAGATGGCTACTCAGGATGCAATCAGATTTTAGTACATCCTGATGATCAATTAAAGACATCTTTTACTACACCTTGGGGCACTTTCATGTATGTGAAAATGCCCTTTGGATTAATGAATGCTGGTGCTACTTTTCAGAGAGCCATGGATATTGCATTCTCGGAAGAGTTGAGCTACTTCATCATTATTTACCTTGATGATGTCACTGTTTTTTCTAAGATAGATGAAGAGCACCTAGAACATTTGAGAATACTATTCGAGAAATGCAGAAAGTTTGGGATATCCTTAAATCCAAAGAAAACATTGTTTGGTCATCAAGAAGGTAAACTACTTGGACACATCATATCAGAAGAGGGAATAAAGATAGACCCAAAGAGGATCAAGGCTATTTTGCAAATCACTCATCCTAGAAACATCAAGGAACTTCAATCTTTCATTGGGAAGATTAATTTCTTGAGAAGGTTCATACCCAACTTAGCTGAACTCCTTAGAAACATTACAAACATGCTAAAAAAGGAACAAGGAGTTAAATCAACCTTGGAAGCAAAGAAATCCTTTGAATTGGTGAAACAAGCATTAACCAAAACATCGGTTCTAATAAGTCCTGATTTTTCAAAAGATTTTTACATTTTTTCATTTGCATTAGAACATACAATAGTTGTTGTCCTATTGCAGAAAAATCCACAGGGACAAGAGCAGCCTATTGCATTCTTTAGCAAGGCATTGAGAGATGCTCCTCCGAAGTACAACATTATGGAAAAGCAAGCCTTTGCCTTGGTCAAAGCTTTAAAAGACTTTAGAGTTTACATCCTTCACTCACACATCATTGCCTTTGTCCCAAATTCAGTTGTGAAAGACATTCTAACACAAGACCCAGATGACAAGAGAGGTAAGTGGATAGCTGTGATACTTGAATATGATTTAGAAATCAAGCCCACTAAATTCATTAAAGGCCAAGGATTAGCAAGATTAATGGCTGAATCCAATTTTGAAGTCCTTGATATAAACATGATAAATGCCTTAGATGAACAAGAGGAATTGTCTACTCCCATTATTGAAGACCATTTTATGAATTCCTCTTGGTATGCTGATATTCTATATGTTTTTCTTAATTTGAATACACCTCCTGGTTTATCAAAAACAAAGGCAAGGTTTTTAAAGTTAAAAGTTGTAAACTATTTCATTATAGATAAATGTCTTTATTGGAAAAATGCAAGTGGGTTATTGCTTAAATGTTTTTCTGAGAGTGATGCAGAGAAGGTTAAGCACGAGTTCCATGAAGGAGAATGTGGAGGCCACCTCTACTGGAAGAAAACAACCAACAAAATCCTTAGAGCTGGTTACTATTGGCCCACCTTCTTTCTTGATATACAAAAGATGATAATTGCCTGTCATAAATGCCAACTTTTTGAGGGCAAGAGAAAATTGCTTCCCTTACCTCTGCATCCAATCACTGTTGAAGCTCCTTTTCAACAGTGGGGACTTGAATTCATAGGAGAAATCCATCCACCATCATCTGCCCAACATAGATGGTTTCTCACAGCAACAGACTACTTCACCAAATGGATAGAAGCCATCCCTTCTAGGCAAGCCAATGACTCTATTACTATAAAGTTTCTTGAAATTCATATCCTATCTAGATTTGGCTTCCCAAGGAATATTATTACTGATAATGCTACAGCATTTGGATCCAAGAAGATGGTTGAATTCTTTCACAAATATCAGATTGCATTGGGACATTCTATTTCTTATTACCTTCAAGGTAATGGGCTAGCAGAATCCTCAAAAAAAAGTTTGGTGAACATAATCAAGAAGTTGCTAGAGGACAACAAGAAGTCTTGGCACACAAAGCTAGTACATGCACTATGGGCTGACAGATTAACACTTAATAAATCTATTGGAATGTCACCCTACCAGCTTGTGTATGGTACAAATGCAATTTTTCCAACCAGCCTTGGTGTGCTAGTTATGAAGCTGATCCAAGAGGTACAGTATAAAGACAATGACATGATCAGAAGGATTAATCAGACTATACATCTTCAACAAACCAGAGAGGAGGTTTACAGCAGAGCATTACAAAAGCAAGAAAGCATCAAGAAGCTTTTTGATAGAAGGAAAAAGGCCAATAATTTCAATGTTAGTGACAAAGTGTTAAAGTGGCACTCAAGGAGAGAAGACAAGGGCAAGCATGGGAAATTTGATAACTTATGGCTTGGCCCTTATCTCATTCATTCTTCTGCTGGTAACAATGCTTATTTCTTGTAGGAATTGAATGGAGCTGAAATGTTTGGGGGTCCTGTCAATGGCAGGATGATCAAACATTATTTCTCTTGATCCCATCATGTGTGGAAGTCGTTTTATCTTTTTCCTCATTATAAATATTTCATCCATCATTTCATTCAAAGTTAGAAAAATCAAAAATACAAAAACAGTAAAAGAAAGAAAAGAGGGCAGATTGTAAAAACAAGAAAGGTATAGCCCCATACCAAAAAAAAAGAGAAACAAAGTCTGAAAGTGTGCAAACTCAAATGCCACTCCTAAAAAACACACTTATAGTTAGTCATACAGCCTAATCATGACTAATTGTTTTTAAATTTACTGCTAATAGGTTAGTGAATTAGATTTTCCAAACAGCTTAATCTTGGCTTCCAGTTAGGTAGATTAGGATAGCAAATAAAGGTTCAAACAAGCTCAAAATCCGAACCTAAGATTCCAAAAGAAAGAATGACTCCAATTTGCTTAAATCATGAGTCAAAGACATAAGTGATCTGGTTCTGATATGCCCAAAATTTGAACCAGATAACAAAGAAAAGACAGCTCAAACAAACTCAAAAACAGAGCCGAAGAAAGGAGAAGGATGTGCTTAAAATTTTCAGATCTTAAGCCTTCACCATTTTGATTTAATTTTCTGAAAAATAATGATCTATGTGCAGCTTGTTCTTATGCCATAGATCAGCAACAAGTTAGACTGTTCAATCTTGACTTGTATGCTTTTAAATTTCTGTTTTAGAAATTAGTGAATAAAAATCTGTTAGACAGTTTAATCCTAACAGATAGTAGATTAGGTAGAGAAGCTTATGAACTCAACTAGTTAATCTGAGTTCATGGAGAAATAAGAAGTAGACTTAGATTAGTTTTTAGCTTTCAAAATAATAAAATGTTTTTAAAAGAGTTTTCCAATCCAAGTGCACTCTGAAAGAAGAAAAAATGTTGGATCAGTAGGATTGGGTAGGTAGAAAGCTTGGTTTGATAGTATTCCATTATCTTTCATGGTTGCTAACATTTTCAGAGCAAAAGAAGATCATCCAAGTGAAGAAATTTGCAGCCCAATGGATGAGGCACTGATCTACCCCCCAGAGAATACAAGTCTGAAGTTCTTGATGCCTTCAAGAAGGCACCATCCCCATGTGGAGCCACGGTTAGACACCTATAAAATTTGCCATATCAAATGGTGGATAAATCATTTTTGAAGCCTTCAAGAAAAAATTCTATTGAAAAATTCTTAGTTCATGAAGTCTTATGAAGATGACTTATCCTTGAAGTTAATCTTCATTGCTATTTCCCTCTCAATTCTGAAAATATTCTGTTTTCCCTGAAGAAAAAGACTGTTGCAAAAAACTCCATTTTCCCCTCATTTTACCCCTTCTTCCACTCAAAATTAACCTCCATTTTCATTTTCTTTTTCCTTATGAAATTCCTCTATTTTCCCTCATTTACCTTTTTCCCTTCATAAAAACCCCTTTTATAAGGTTTAAACTTCTTTTTAAGCCTTACCGAAACACTCAAAATCCTTTGAAAATCCTTGAAAAATCATAAAAAAAACCCACTTTTTCACATTATAGGCTTAAGCCCCTTTTGGGCTAAGCTCTAAACCACTTCCCCACCATGCGAATTGGCACTGGAACCAAGCGTTAAGGCCCTAGGCGCTTATCGAAATCGGGCGTTCATGTGAAGCGCATATCTTTTGTTACGAAAATTCCCCGATGCGATTGGCTCCTCTTCTTTCTAAACTTTCGATCCCTTGCTTCCTTTGTAAAACCAAGAGCCCCACAATCAGGCGCTAAACATGTAAAAAACCCTTCACGAAAGCAAATTTCCCTTTATATTTTATAAAAATACGCTTTTCTTATGTTTCAAAGAGTCCTGCCGGTTCATTGTTTTAACGAATCCCGACTGTTGATATAAAACAGTCAAACGGTCTTTGGGATCTTGCATCGGAGATTTCATTGGATGCGTTTGAATATTTTATTTCCCCCTCTTGATTGGCGATCTTCCGATGGATTTCCAGCCATTGATCTTCCCCGCCAGACCCAGATCCAACAACCCACATTTCTCTTTCCCAAAGCCCATCCCTCTGCCTTCGAACCTTTGATTCATTCCTAACCGTCGATCTGATCCTCAGATCAATGCCCCTCGTTCAATCGCATCGACGCTTTGATCCCTTTTCCCCCGCCGATCACAATCTTCCGATTGCATC
This sequence comes from Pinus albicaulis, assembly GCA_034641835.2. Classification (NCBI taxonomy): domain Eukaryota; kingdom Viridiplantae; phylum Streptophyta; class Pinopsida; order Pinales; family Pinaceae; genus Pinus; species Pinus albicaulis. The sequence goes on along the minus strand of CM076581.1, from coordinate 1,508,488,293 downwards.
TGGGCCATCCATTCTTCTAAATCCGACGGTCTAGATGAATCCTCATTTCCCTTTGTTATTCCTGAAGCCCTGCTGTATAATGTTTTCGATGGATCTCTGTCGTTGATCTCTATAGATCAATGGCCCGCGTTGACCTATTCTCCGCCTGACCCCTCACCTCATATTTTATTCTATTGACCCTAGATCAAATCTCCATCATCCATTCCTTGATCTGACGGTCCAGGTTAAAACCACCTTGACCCTGCCCCACATATTATCGCTTGTGCATCTATTATCCATCGTGCTCTTCTCACGACCGTCCGATCTAAGACCATAGATCTAACGGCCAGCGCACGATTTCGCGTGATTTTTAAGCACGAACGTTAATTTTTCAAAGGAACACGATATAGGTGGTTTTGAAAGGCCACATGTCAGGCTCTAATGCATATCATGTTCAAAAATTTAATGCCACCTATCTGCCTTTCTCCAACACGAAATCAGTGGTTTCTTTGTCCGAAACTTCTTTCCCCATTTACACTACATTTTCTGATGTGCAATCTCTACTGTTGATCTCTGCAGATCAACGGTCCCAGTTTTATTTCGCCCTTAGTTCATTTCCATCCACCCATCTCCCAAGGGACTTCTTAGATCAATCTCCGCCGTTGATCTCTGTGGCCGAGCTAATCCAATGGCCCGGAATCCTTTCGGAAACCCCAAATTTTTTTTTGACCTTTTTCCTCCGCCAAAGGTTTTTCACCCATTTTTCTTTTCATTTTCGTCTATTTTCTTATAAATTTTCCCCTCCGCATTACATATTCATGGTTGATCTCAACCATTGATCTCTGCAGATCAACGGTTCTAACTTAATCTCCTCACCACATATTCAACCGCCTCCCTTTTAACCTCTGCAGGCAAATCCTCAAACCTCAAACCTCCTTCTAACCTCAAACCTCTGAAGCAGTCTTACCTTATCCCACGGGATTTTTTATAATTTCATTTTTTTATGCAAGTTTTAATGGTTTTTTTATTGTCTTAAAGGAAAAATTGAAGGCTGGGATGACGATCCCTCAGGCCATCATTCATCAAAGAGATCATTCTGCAGGGTTTCCCGTCGAGTTTTATTAGTGCCTCATGAGCAGTGACGCTATTATAAAGCCCCTGTAATGCATGCACATCAACAAGACATAGCAAAGTTTGATCAAGCAAATATTATCAGTGTTAAAGAATAAATTCACAGCAGAAAATTGTTTGAAGATTGTTAAACACAGTTTTAAGGGATTACGGCCTAAATCGACTATCTAAAGCCTAATCTGCTCAATTGAAGATAGTTTGAAGGAAAGAATACAGAATTTAGGCCTAATTAAGCCTAACACATAGAATTAAAGCAAATTAACATTGATTAAAGAATGACAATCAGATCTATCTATCCAAGAAAGCCTCCACTGCCACATCAGAGGCTAATTGAATCCTCACCGGCTACCAAAGGCCACCTGTAGCCTCAAAGCATTCAAAAGAGGCATAGTTATGACCAAAACAAAAGATATTTTCCCCAATACAGCCGAACAGTTAATTCAACCAAAGGAACTTATTGTAAACTATCAACAGAGTTATTACAAGGATTACAAAGAGCCTTAAAGTCAACAAAATCTTCCCAACAAACTTAATACTTAATGTAAACCAATTAATACAGAGAAAATATTAGAAAATTTCTCCATTGAGCCCCTCAAAGGCCAAGAAGCATTAATTTGTATTAATTGGGCTCATAGATCTTTTTTCTCGTCCCACCTCCTCACTTTCCTATAAAATCTTCTTAAGGAGCTCATTGTAAAGGGTTGGTTGCAGAACTTTGATATATGCTTGTGCTCGAAATTTTCTACATATAAATAGCGTTCAAAGGCTCTTGAAGCTCTGTTTATAATCAAATAAGTTAGGCTGAGAAGAGAAGATGATTGTTGAACTGAAACATTGGACTTGAAGAATGTAACTGGATTGATATCAATATACAAGCTGATTCTTAGGATCCTGGTCTATATCACTGGTGAAGTGTGTCTTTCTATGTTATTGTTTTCCTTTCATGTATGCCATTTTGTTCACTTATTCTCTGATAAAGAACAAAAAGCATATAGTTAGGATTTACTGTTTACAGTACCCTTCTCTGACTGATAATCTTTATCTCAATGTTTTCCTCCACATTGTGTGTTTAAGAATGACTTAAGATAAGTGTAAACATTATCAAGGAATGTTGGTTTTCCCCTGTCTTGATGTGCGAAGCTTGAAAGGAAGTTCTTGAATGTTATTTTCATTATGTACTTAGTAGAGTTAGGCTAGGAAAGTTTATGGTTTTCCTTGTCTCCTAGTTCTTTATTCAAAGGTAATTCTGAAAGTTTCCCTAAGAGTATGCTGAAAGAAGTTTAGATTTAAAAATATCTTATCTGATCTTAGGTTGCACTTTGTTTTTCTTATATGTCTTCATCCCTTCTGAAAGTAATTATGTGGATTACTGGATTGTTTGTCTGATTAGTTAGCTTCAATATGAACTTGTCCAAAGAAGTCTATGGTTAGCCCTGTCCTTTGGTTGGTTTCAAATAGTTACTTAAAAGGCTTTTCTTGTTTGGAAAGACTGATATATCCTAGTTGAAATTATTGTCTTTTTCCACCCCTTCAACACTTTTATTGTTCAATTCCATCATTTTATCTAAAATATCTTGTGATATATATGACTTTCCCCTTGGACCACTCTTGAAATTGTTGCACAATTAAACCCTTTTATGACTCCATAGCCCAATGGACTAAAAACCAGCGTCATATCTATCCTATCAGCCAAATCTTGTTCTGTTTGATTATACCTTCATCCCTTTGAAACTCTTTCATTTTAGGACTTTCCACTCAACTAAAAATCATGCTCAACCATCCAAAACCAAACAAAAACCCTTGTTCTTAATAACTATCCTAATATCAAACCCAAAATCCTTAAAGATAAATCAATATTTGCACTTATAGAGAGATCTCTCTCTGGATTCAGAAGGGCTAGATCCTAGAATCCCAAAGTGGTTCCAATGTTCTTTCTACAGTTTTAGTCTCACCAATCTGTTGAAATTATGGAGAGCTAACAGGTCCCATCCATATGAACCATCAAGCTCATGCAAGTTGTCCTCCACCAAAACTGTGCTATTCATCAAGGAGATTCAATGCGTCTAGACAACTTTGTTGACTTGGTCAAAGTTGACTAAATCAACATGATTCCATTTATGTTCACACCCAAAGGTGCTCAATTTAGCTACTTATTCTTCCTCATTTCACATTAGGAGTGTATTTATTGCTTCAAAAGAGGTTAATGGGCCTCCCTACCCATTTATTCACCTACCTAGTAATAAAATAGCTCTAATATTCCATTTAGCTTGAAGGCTAAAATTTTGGAATATTACAGTCCTCCCCTCAAAAATGTTTCTTGTCCTCAAGCAACTATATAAGGAGAGAAATATTCCTCCCCTCCTCTTCTTTTGGCTTCCTCATCAAAAGTCCCCACCACTGCTAAAAAAGATCTGCTGCAAATCTGCCCTCCAATGTTTCCTCCCAAGCATGCAAAACCATATGGCTCACATCATAGAAAGGTGGAAGGTGTAAGTGGAAACCTCCTTGCTATCCATTGGCCTCCTCAAGGTATTAGTGATGATAATCATGGGGAATATTATTCCCAATGAGTGACCCCCACACCCATTCTATCATCCAAATAAAATGAGCCAATCTAGTTAGCTCAAAAATATCTTGAACCCTCGATTCATACAATGTGTTGGGGCTGCATGGAGGGATTGGATCCTCCCATCTAAGTGGTTTCTCTCTACATTTATGGTAATTATGGGGCTTCTTATAATCTTGGGCTGAAATTTCATGGCCTCCAAAAGTGGCCCAAGCTACCCCACCAAACAAATAAACCATGAAGTGCCTCCTCCAAAAAATCAAGTTATTCAAATGGCTCATCCTACATGAAGGGAAGAGATGTAGTTTGGGAATCATGGGTTTCCCATTTCTTCTCCTAAAACATTCATCATGCAAAGTAGGTAGAATCATACCCCTAATGGGCATCTTCAGCTCATATCCCACTCTCCAAACAAATCTTCCCATGAACATAGAAATATTAGCAACACATGGAAGCAAAAACCAATAGAAACAAGTTTTCATATGACAATCGAAAAGTGGATCAAGGTCCCACACAAGGAACCAGTGTAGTGAATCCTTTGCCTACATCAAATCAAACAAAAACAATTGCTTTTCCAGCCACTTGTTTGCTTCCACAATCATCTTACAATATATAAACATGAAAGTACAAAGTGGTGTCAATGGTGGACAACAAAAATCATGTGGCTTCCCCCACAAATCACCAATGAGATAGCCAATCTCAATGCTAAAAATGGCTTCAAGTACATCATTATACAATATGCAAGAATGAACAATCCCCCTTGGTACAATATGCTGCTCATATAAAGAAAAGGAAGTACCAAACATAAAGTGAGGTCTTGAGCTGTAATGGCTCAACTGGAAATTCTCCCTCTCCTCCAAAGAGTAGGGAAAGTGGTTGTGACCTCCTCTCTATCACCATCCTACCTATGCATCTCTCCATATGCTGAAATATGTCATGTTGAATTCCCTCCCAAATGAACTCCTTTGCCAAGGAAAGGTTTGCATCAAAATGCATGGAAAAGAAGTCCTCATGTGCTACATGTAGTAGCTTCTCCTTGAGCTTAGAAGCTCTAGTCAAGAAGACTCTGCCATAAGAATACATGACCATATCATCCACCATATATCTGTCATCTCCATCAGGGTCATCAAGAATCATGCAAGCACCAAGATCCTTGGAGTACTCTACCAAGAGTTGAGACCTCCAATATGGATCAATCCTTCCAAGAGACAGCGCTGGTGATCTAGCATGTGAAGCTCTCACCATGCTTCTTCCTGCTACTTTGACATCCCCCATGCCAAAGTCTTCCTCCAAACTCTTCACCTCTCCAAAGTCCAAGAGGGGTGAATCAAATGGCAATATTTCTCTTACCAAATCCAGATCTGGTGGCCTCCCCGGTGGAATGCCTCCATATAGTGAGAAATCAATGGTAAGAGAATATTGTTCATATGGTTGGGCACCCTTTCCCTTGCCCTAAAAGTGAAAACTAGTCTTCCTCCTCCTTGCACTAGCTCTCTAAAATAGATAGGGGCATGTGCTCCTCATCAAATGATGATGTCCTTCCTCCCTACCACTTCTTTCCATTAATATCATCTCACAATCTGCTCATTGATTTTACTTTGCCTTCCATATGTGAGATCCTGGGGAACCTCTTACAATGACACAAGAATTCCTCCAGTTGGAGCATGTGCTCCTCCTTCCTCTGATATGCTCTAGATTTGACAGCGTTGTAACCCCCATCCTTCTCTTCATATTCAATATGAATAGGAGGTAACTGCTCAATAAGAGGATCCTCCTTTGCAAAAGGAACCTTCATGCCCTCTTGTCCAAGGTTATGAAACAAGGATCTTTCCTCTAGCAAGGTATCATGCAAGATGTGATTTCCTCCAATAGGTTTCGAAAGTGGTTTTGAGTTTGCAAGTCCTCCCAACTTATGCAAAAGTTTCATTGGTTTGATTGTCTCATGTCTTTTTATCAAACCTTTCTACCAATATTTTAGTGAACTTTGAAAAATAAGAATTATTAAAAATTTTCAATGAAAATGACTCAAATATCCATCAAGCATAGGCCTTACCTTCAAATTGCAGCACTGCAACTCTGACGGCTTCATCTTCAGAAACTTGGTGCTGCTGCAAATAAGTACACAACACCTCCACCCAAGCTTTGGCTGAACAAGTTGGGGATCCATCAAAGGTAGATAGAGAAAATATATCCATGTCATGCAGCTTGCTCCTCTCCACCTTGATCTTGAAAAACTCTTTGAAAGAAATATGATATCTAAACCTTTCAGTTTGAAATTCATACTCTTGCAGAAAATTACTAAGAGTTTCCTTCTTTGGCATTTCCTCTTCTTTCATCTCTTTCATTGCAGATCTAGGAATTTGACTGTGCTGCGCATAATAGGGTGTAGCTGCATGCTCACACCTATCATGTGCCAATCTAGATCTGGCTCTAGATCTAAACTCCTTAGGAGATTCCATCTCTCCTCTCATCTTCTTAAGATCTTCATTGATGCACTGCATAGATTTTGGAAGAAGCTTTGTAAGCCTATCTTCCTTTCTTCCTCCACACAATGGAGTATTATTTCTATTCATATCTCCTTCTCTTGATAGCTTCATGGCCGAATTCCACAGGCTGAGCCAAGACTATGCTCTGATACCACTGTAATATCCCAAAATAGGGAATTTCTACAACAATAAGAATATCTTAAGATATTATTAAGATGGAGCTTCAGCAATGCCTGAACACAATAATGGATGTTAAGTGATAAGTACTCATATGTTATTTTAGAAACACATAGCCATCAAATGAGTGAAACAACAGAAAAATAAGAGCTTCTACACATTCCCAAGTGGGGAAAATGCAGAAAATAGACCCTAAAAACATTATTTCTGAAGATCAGTGTTTTTACTGGGTGAAATAACACTTGTTTCCCTTAGAATATGATATTAAGCCCTCACATACAAACAGGGATCAGAAATAAATCCCTTTTTATATGTTAAACAGACCTCCCGGCTTCATATCAGTTCAAAAATAGCCAAATCCCATGACTTAAGTTATGCAGAAAAGACTAAAGAAAATGATAATGTTATTTTATAAGGTTTTCTATTGTATAATGTTGGAACAATATGGATCTAGAACTTTATGGAACAATATGCCAAGAAAATGAAGATCTGGCCCCCTTATTGCATTATAAAGGTAACCCAGTAATGGTTTCTTGAAGCATGAGTACAAAAAGAGTAGATCTGAATATTCAGCTCAGAAAATGTATTCTTACTACAAAATTTTAGAAATATATATGAATAATACAAAATAGGGATGAGAATCCCTTCCTCTATCTTTCCGGGAGAAGGGTGGCCCTTTCCCTAGGAAACTAGCTCAGAAAAAAGGGCCTTAACACTGTTGTAGCAACTCTATGCAAAATGACGCAGTTCTTGCAAGGGAATCCACTGTAGGAGATGAGGAGTACTCTAGCCTACTTCCAAGATATGAAATATTCTTAGAAATCTTCCTAGTTGATCTCTCAAGAGAAGGAAGACACCTTCTACTGAGAAACAGACTTGGAAGTGGTGTAACAATCCTCCACTGCAACACCCTGTAACTCAGCAATATTCTGCTTCAGAAATAACGCTGGGACTGAAGAATGGTGCTTCGCCTCAAGCCTGGATGTGGATCAATATAGGACAAGCTCTCCCAAGAGGTCTCTCGAGGGAAGAGGTGGGATTCCCGCTCGGGAACACCCAGTGCTAAACAACACTACAACCCTGCTAAACAATAAGAGGAAGCCAAGTCTAAATAGAACAAGATCAAATGATCAAACCCAAAGCATGCATAACAAAGGCTCCCATCCTCTCCATATATAGAAAGTGAACCTCTTCACATTGGGCCCATCCATATGTGCCATCAAGCTCATGCACGTTGTCCTCCACCAAAACTGCATTATTCATCAAGGAGATTCAATGCATCTAGACAGCTTTGTTGACTTGGTCAAAGTTGAATAAATCAACATGATCCCATCTTTGTTCATGTAATATTCCAAATTTTTAGCCTTCAAGATAAATGGAATATTAGAGTTGTTTCATCACTAGGTAGGTGAATAAATGGGTAGGGAGGCCCATTCACCTCTTTATAAGGATCGATAACACTCCTAATTTGAAAGGAGCAAGAATAAGCAGCTTATTTGAGCACCATTGGGTGTGAATAGAGATGGGGAAATGTTGATTCAGTTAACTTTGACCAAGTCAACAAAGCTATCTAGATACATTGAACCACCTTGATGGACAACACGGTTTTGGTAGAGGAAAACTTGCATGAGCTTGATGACACAAGTGGATGGGACCCAATGAGGAGAGGTTAACTTGCTACATAAGGAGAGGATGGAAGCCTTTGTCGTTCATTCTTTTGTGTTTCGATCTCTTGATCTTTTCTATTTAGTCTTGATTTCCCCTTGTCGTTTAGCAAGGTAGCACTGGGTGTTCCCGAGCAGGAATCCCACCTCTTCCCTTGAGAGGCTTCTTAGGAGAGCTTGTCCTGTATTTCTCCACATCCAAGCTTAATGCCAAGCATCATTCTTCAGTCCCAGCATTATTACTGCAACAGAATATTGCTGAGTTGCAGGGTGTTGCAGTGGAGGATTCTTACATAACTTCCGGGTCTGTTTCTTAGTAGAAGGTGCCTTGCTCCTCTTGAGAAATCAGATAGAAAGATTTCTCAAGCACATTTCACATCTTGGCAGTAGGAAAAAGTGGTTCTTATCTCCTACAATGAAGTCCCTTGCAGGAATTGCGTCATTTTATGCAGATTTGCTGCAGCAGCGTTAAGACCCTTGTTTTCGAGCTAGTTTCCTAGGGAAAGGACCAACCCTTCTCCCAGAAAGCTAGAGGAAGGGATCCTCATCCCTCTTTTTTATTATTCATATATGTTTCTATAATTTTGCAGTAATACTGCATTTTCTGAGTTGAATATTCAAATCTACTCTTTCTTGTACATGTTTTTCATGAAACCCTTGCCGGGTTAGCTTATTAATGTAATAAGGAGGCCAAATCTTTGTTTTCTTGGCATATTGTTCCATAAAGTTCCAGATCCATGTTATTTTATCATGTTACTACAGAAACCCTCATAAAATAACGTTGTACATGCTTCAGTATTTTTCTGCATAACTTAAGTCATGGGATTTGGCTATTATTAAGTTGTGACGTAGTCGGGAGGTCTGTTTAACATATCAAAAGGGATTTCTTTTTTATCCCATTTTTTATATGAAAACCTAATAGCATATTCTAAGGGAACCCAACATTATTTCACCTAGTAAAAATACAGATATCTAGAAATAACGTTTTCAGGGTCTAATTGCTGCATTTTCCCCACTTGGGAAGGTGTAGACATTCTTGTTTTGTTGTTGTTTCACTCATTTGAGGGCTATGTGTTTTTGAAAAAATCATATGAGTCTATTTTCTAGATCTCCAACTTTAGAATATCTTAAGATATTGTTATTGTTGTAGAAAATCCCGGTTTTGGGATATTACAGTGGTATCAGAGCTTCAATCTTGGCTCAGCCTATGGAACTCAGCCATGCAACTATCTAGAGAAGGATAGATGCAGAAAGAAGAATCCATTATGTGGAGGAAAGAGGGAAGATAGGCTTACAAATCTTCTTCCAAAATATGTGCAGTGCATCAATGAAAATCTTAGGAAGATGAGAGCAGAGATGGAATCTCCTGAGGATTTTGGATCTAGATCCAAATCTATATTGGTACATAATAGGTATGAGCATGTAGCTACACCCTGTTATGCACAATGCAGTCAAATTCCCAGGTTTGCTGTGAGAGAGATGAAAGAAGAGGAAATGCCGGAGAAGGGAACTGTTGATGGGAAAATCTGTTCGGCCAATAGCAGGGGATCTCCCCGGTAAAAAGTCCCAATTAGACCTTGAACCATTTGGAATAGGGATCTCGTCCGGCATGTGGGTCTGGCTACTGCTTAGTTTCTTTTCGTTTGGTCTCGGGAGAGCTCTGTGAACCTGTGGACACACGCTTATTCACATGATACAAAACACCTGATTGAAGAAGTAAACGAACATATACACTATGCGTAGCAAGATGAGTTAGAAAGCATGGGGCCAAAGGAAGTGTTGTCAATAGCACATCATTAGGGTCATGATTATGCACTATTATAACCACAGAAGAAACAATTCTTTATGGCAGAACACCTTTCACTTCCTTAAAAGATGTGGGAGATAATCCAATGTCAGTACGCAAAGTTATTAACGTTCGCGAGGAAAGTGATATAAATTTAACATCATTAACACAATTCTAGCAAACTATAATGCATTAAAGATGCTATTGGAAGTACAATTTTGTTGATCAAAAGATGTTAGAAACTGAAAATAAAATAATCATAGTGTTCACATATTGACAACATCAGATCCAAAAGTGAAATCTTCAAGTGCTTGTATTCATATATCAAAATGTATAATCCTTCTGTACAATATTGTCTTCCTTGAGTCTCGAAAGAAAAAAAGGTCCTTTAAAATCTCCCGGAGGGGGTATTTATAATACAAGGCTTTCCCTTTGGGCTTCTGAATTTTCGCCTTCCAGTCCGTTGGGATGCATTGCAACCTGGTGGGTTCCGTGACTTGCGACTAGGTCACTGTTGCGACCTGTGACCTTAAACAAATCTACGACTTGTGACCTCAAACAAATTTGCGACTTGCGACCTAAAGCAATCTGCGACTTGTGACCTGGTGTTTTATCCCTTATGTATTTATCTTTCGAAGATAACAAAACCTTGTATTCCAGAGGACAGCCTTAGCTCTCGCCACGTGAAACGAAAACTTCCAATTGCTGGTGATGCCATTGCCGTGCTAAGGGAGTTTGTATGAGTTGATAAATGGGAAAGTGGTGTTTCTGTTTCGAGCGAGGAATTGAGAATCCATATAACACAAGGTTTTGAGGATGAATTGAAGCCCATCTTTGCATCCTCTTGAGAGAGCTAGAAGTTCTCTTAATCCGGGTGGACATTACTGTCCCCTTATGTTACCTGCAAGTCAACAAAGTAAATCAACATTTTCTCATTGTTATTTGCAGATAAGCGTATTTAAATTAGCCACATGTAAATATATATATATATATATATATATATATATACACACACACACACACACACATTAGGGAGTCAACATGCGAAATGAAATAATTTTATCAAATTTAAAATCAGTTGGACCCCTGTGTGGTCAAATATTGTGTCGTTATGTCCTCAGGGAGAATGGCTCATGTGGGTTATCTTTGCGCTTATTCAATCACTGTAACGTCCATTGGTATCGCTATGGGCTTAGTGCTGAAAGTGAATCCGTAATCACTTCATAGAGATGTGGCTTAATCACTGATACATGATCCTCCCTCCTCCTTTCTGAACATGGTACTATATAGAAATGAATTTATGAAACGTGGGCATAAACACGGATTCACTGCTCCTACTTCCCCTGATGATATGGGTCCTCCATATTTTTTATTCTTGAAGCGGCATATCTTTCAAGTTGTTGAAGGCTTTTGCATCGATACCAATCACATAAAAAGAAAAAATACTTCTTCTATGATCGCGGAGTCCTAAGATTGATGGCGCACTTAGATGCTATTGTGATGCGAAGAGTTTCCTGCTTGAGATCTGTGGAATAGAAGTACGAGGTATCTCTTCAAAAATATTCCGTGCATCCTGTAGTGCATTAGCATAAGGTCGAAAAATTTGGTGGAAGTCTCTAAGTCGGGTGGTCGCATCTCAGATGAGTTTGCGTGTTCTGCGACCTAGCAACTTGGTCGCACAGTCGCATGGTCGTGGGTCGCATAATCTGTCAACTGCCTCGATGAGTTGTTTCACAACCTAGTGACTTGGTAGAGGTCGCATGGTTGCAAAGGGACTGGGTCGCAGCCCTTGATGGATAGCAACGACCCCATAAGGTTGTAGATATAAAATACCTTACTCTTCTGCCCCCCCTTTTCTTTTGTTGGAAACGAAACTACAACTAGTTGCACCCTCTCCCGGCCAGCTGAAAATGGTGTTCATCGGGCTGCGGTAGTTCTTCTAGGTGTGGCCTGGTGTGTTGGGTACTAAGTATTATTTTGGATGCATCTTCCATTACTGAGGTATGCACCAGGTGTCCACACTGAACACCACACTTGTAGTTGCATTTTTCTTCAGTCTACGTTTAAGTGCAACGCACAAGAATGCATGCGGTTGTGATACCTTGTTGTTTCCATTCCACAGTTCTCGGAATTCATCCCAATTTGATGTCCTGTTAAAAACAACCTACGCTTCCATGTTTTTGATTTCTTTATACTTATGACCTCGAATATACCTGTAACGGCTGATATTCATGCTCATTATTTTTTGTTGCTTCTATCTCCATTGTGTAACCGTCCAACACATGGTTTGAACAATCGATTAATTAATCTTGACGGGTGCCCACGTTTCTCGGTGTGGTGCCTAATGCATGCTTAGTCTTTAAGCATTATCTATAGCGATGCTCAAGCCACTTCCGTCGATCACGCTTCTCCTGCGATTTGAATACGTGTGTTCCCTCCTTTTTTTTTTATTCCAATGCTTCATGGCTTGTCCGTAGTAGTGGGACATGCATCGTGTTTATGTGTGATTTGATAGGGGAGAGTAAGGTTTACACCTTAGTTTCCTACTTCTTCCATTTAAACTAAGCATTGCCTTGCTGGGCATAGTTTCAAATCACCCCCCTTTTGTATCCTTGTGCGTGGATCGTGTGATTTTCATATAATGGCCAAACAATATAGGAGGGGTGCCATGTTGATATAGGTATAAAAGAGACACAAAATTTTTCCTTGCCAAAGTGCAATAACTCCAAAGCTACCAAAGTCTATATCGTGGGCCACCTAATCTTGAATTTTCTTCTGTCCTCCGTGATCTCTACTAGGCATTATGACATTAAGTTTGATAGAGACAAATGAAGAATAGGAATGTAGCTGGTAAGGAAACTTCCCAGAAAACAATTATTCCTAGCACTAAGGAAACCGTTGTAATTGGCATCAACATAATCACCACCATTAGTGGGGAAAGCTACCATGTTTACTTGCAAACGATGGTGAACCACAATATATCTTCCACGTGTTCTACTAATCTCTGTGCATACTTATCAATTAACCAGACATCTAAGGTGTTAAATAGGTGGGACCTCTTGTGACAATCGGTTGGGAGATGGGGAAATCTGCATCACATCAGCCCCAAGTAGACAGGAGACCAAGCTTTAATCCTGAAGTTAAAAGTATTACCCACATTTTTGTCAAACTTTGGATAATGACTTTGGGCAGCTTTCTATCAATCCTCACATCATGGTTAAGAAAAATAATAAAGTGATTCTTGCCATATATGTCCTTGAGCGTGTCAAGAACCTGTCAAATGCTATGAAAATATACATTTGAATTGCCAAGGGTTATATTCAAACCCTGCTATAAATACCACATTTGGAAGTCGATGTGGCCAATTCCAGCCATCATTTACTTTAATACTATAACCACTCGGATGAGGTACCATTCTCCTTTTAGGAATGAGGCTATATGTCTGACCAGATGTGGCTTAATTGTGACTGAAAGTTCCCTTGATTGGCATGGTCTTATTTCCTCTGTACATGCGATAGATGTCTTCCACTTCTCATGTTTCAGCTTGCACTACTCTTATCCTTCTCATCAGTGTGGAGATGACATTTTTGGTGTATCATCCGCGGGATTGACCTATAGGAAACATTATAACATTAATTAGTTTACAGTTAACCTTTAGAGAACGATGCCCCCCAAATAATAAACATCAGATTATGAGCTTGGTGAAGTGCCCAAACCGAGTGCCTGGACAATCCATGGTGCAAGAGCTTTTAATGTAAATACACAAAAGTTTCCATTCGAATGTATGCATGGCGATCCCTTCACACATGGCGTGGCTGCGGTAAGAGTATCTCGTCATAATGGTGAGAAGGCTCATGAGGGGCTTGGGACAAGTTACGGGGATATCATCGTTTACAGGCCAGGTTAAAACCTTAACGGCTAAGCAGGTAGAGGGGGGACCCAAAATTTTAAATATACCCAGAATTTTGGGTGTTGTTGTAGCGGCTACAACAAATGGCAAACCACTAGTAGAATTCAACATCTCTATCAATATCACAACAATAGTTTGAGTCAAGATAGTGATGCAAAGGAATATTGAACAAGTTTTGCGGGTACCCTTTGTATTGCTTTGGCCTTTACAGGTATGCCCATTCCTTATGCCTCAGCTAGGTCTCGCTAATCAAAACACATCAAAGCGGAAGCTGACGGACGCTAGTGAGTTGTTGATGATGTGAAGAGAAAGGCAGTGGGTTTATTATTTTTAGGATTTTTAAAGTAAATTCCTGGTGTTGCTCCGTTTCCAGCAGGCCTGGACAGTACCCCAGCGGAGTCACTTCAAGAAATCACAAGCGTTGCTCCGCTGCCAGCGATCCTGGTCAGTACCCCGGTGGAGTCATTGCATCACCTATCTATGCAGGAAGCCTTTCTCGATCCTTTACCATTATTTGTTTCATGTGCTTGTAGCACTTATTTTCATGTGCTCATGGCACTTATTTTTCATGGGCGGATGAGGGATCCTGACTTATTTTATGAGTAAGAGAGGTTGTTTCTTGTTTTACAGAAACTGAAAGATATCCTAATTTGGGGTCGCCCTTGTGCCAAACCTTCATATCCCATCTACCACAATAGGCGAAGCATGCAAAACAAATCATTAAGATTTCTAAGACTATGCTGGGCACAAGGCTTAGGCTACGGGTATTGGGCCACTCAAACAGATTAGGTCTCCCACAAACAGTCGACTCGTATCTCCCTAGCTAATAAATTTAGACTCATAGGCATCTTGTTGAGAATGCAACTTTGATGACCTGTCCTATGAGGAAGTAGGCTCTTGAGATAGCAACTACAACTTCACACAAACAAAGGGGTTATTGTTTCAGCAATTGGGGTAAAACGAGTCCGCAAGGCAGTAGGGTTTCAATTAGGGCTCATGCAACAGTAGGCAATATGTCAAAAAATTTCAAAGCTATGTCAACAACCAGCAGAAATGATGTGAGGAAGAAAGTGTATGACGCAATGTAATAGGCGAGGCTCAAGACGCAATGCAACACCATGTGCGAGAATGATCAACCAGTTGTAGGTGGAAAAGAGGCGCAATACAAGAAGTGATTATTAATGCAGCAACAAGCAATTGAAAAAGAAATGAATGGAAAATACTTGTAACATGATGATGCCTAAGATATTAATCGTAAACAAAAATAGAAAACACACTTTTAAATTATAAAGTAAAAATTTGGCAAGTAAACCTAATTAAAAACTTTGAAATAACAAGTTTTTATTAACAAGTCCTAGCTAGCCTACACCTAAAACCCTAGCTTAACCAATGAGGCAATCGAGTTATGTGAAATCAGCTTTCCAGTGCAGCCACTGCATTAGTTCCCGACCTGCAAGAACAAAAATGTTCGCAATCAGAGCTAACATACAAAATCGTGCACCAACAGCAAGACTTACCTGTAGAGCATGTGCAATAGAAAAAAGGTCCTGGCTACTTACTAAAGAACGTGCCATTTTGGATTTTGTAAGCTGAATTTTACTCTTATCCTGATACACAACAATATATTCTAGAAGCTTGAAACTATTTATAAATGACACAAATCCATTCATGCACAATCCTAGGTCTGATGGGTGATGGGTAAGCCATTTCCTATTTGCAGGCACATTCACCGGATAGGGTTGGTCGAACAAACCAGCACCCTCATTATGGTGGTGAGGATGATCGATTTTATGGGATGGAAACAATAAGCATAGGCGAGGCGAATTATAGATGCTTGCGCATTCGAGGGCAGAAACCCTAATTTTGAAAACCCAAGTGCAGAGTTGCCCCTGGGTTTTGTCAAGGATATGAGGATTCGAATCCAATTTTAGTGGAGGCTGCAATTTCTTATCATTCTGAACAAACTCCGAACCTTTGAGAAGGGGGCTTCCCAACTTTGATGGTTTGGCGAGATCAACATGCGAATGGATGTGATCATGAATTGTGGTGAGTTGCAAAATGTCAGTGGGCTTTGTATCAATTCAGTCAAATGTTTGCGCACTGACAGATTGATAATCCAATGTATCAAATTCTTTAGATTTGCCTGGGTGGGGTGAATTCGATGCGATTATGCTGGGAGGAGCATGGTACTTGGGGGTCGTCATTTCAGAAACCCTAATCTGAGAAACCCTAGTTGGAGTTGTTTGAGAGGTCTCCTCATGATCGGAAGAACTAGGGGTAACAGCCGGCAGAAGTAGAAGTGCTTTGATTCCCTGATGGGTACTCGAATATTTATAAAGTAGATTATCGAATTTTGGTGTCTCCATATGGTCAGAAAAGAGATACGAGTGATAGTCCTTAGCGATATGAGTGAATATGTTTTCAGATAAGCAGTGATTGTTGGAACCATCGATTTGATCAAGTTGGGTACCTGGCATGTTAGGCTCCCCAGGAGTTACCAATTCGGATGGATCAATAAAGGGGACGTCTTGAGGTTTCCAAAATAGGATATCACTGCTTTGGTTGTTTAAAGATTCCGAGTGAGAAATCTCAGATCTAAAATATTCATCAATTTTGAACTGTGATTTTGAAACACCATCTGCATGCTTATGATTGTCACCAATACCAGTATAAGGAAATTTTGAATGTCTCAAAGAAATTACTGGTGCGGCAGACTCGTGAAATAAATCGAGGAATAATGAACGAAAAGATTGAGCTGCAGGGGTGTTAACCGTACAAGGACTTTCATCTCACATATCAATGTTATCCTGAGTGAACAATGGTCTTGCGTGCCTAGGACGGTCAACTTTATCTGGGACAAGAGTCAATTTGTTATTAGCGTGTGAATAATATTTAGGACTATGTCTAGGGAAACATTCAATGGGCTCGAGATAGGTCTCATGAATCGGGAGAGATAATGAGCCACTACGGTTTTCAAGCTCTAATTCAACATGGTGCGTGAAAGATTCAGAGGTGGCACAACAAGATTTACCTTCTTGCACACGTCTATCATTGCTCAAAACTTTTGAGGTCACAACTCCACTATACGACAATTCAGGAGGAAGAGCAGGAATATCACAAACAATAATACTCTCCTTGGGGGCCTGAATGTAATATGGACTCGGGGAGATGGACAAGGAGGCATTAGGGACGTAGTCAGAACAGCTGGCAACTTGCAGGTTGTCATAGGGAACACTAGGATCAGGCTGGGTTGCCACTTGAAATTGTTCAAGGGAAACAAGGATCACATACCTGAACTGTTCACTTAACAATTTCCAATCAACATCCTTTTCAGGGAACTCAAAACAATAATGAACAAATCTAATAGAGAATTCATCTAGAGGTTCCTAAGGTTCCATTCTCATGTCATTTAACTTTATAAATACATTTTTAAAATCGTACCTGTGAAAATCTTGTTGTAATTCACTGGCGAGTTGTTCAAATGAATGGATGGACGATTCTGGCAATGTGTGGCACCATTGCTTAGCGCGAAATTCGAGAGTGAGGGAGAAAAGAAAACAAATCAAACCTTCATTTTCAATTTTGTAACACTCACCAAAGTCACAAAAATCTAAAAGGTGTTGGGTTATGGACACTCTGTTTTCACCATCTAATTTTAGCTGGGGCAAGTGATACATAAGTTCATCAGGGCTGAGGCATCGAGGCTCATAAAACTCTGACAAACATCTCAAGAGAATGATTTGGGAATGATCCATTACAGATATGAGATTAATTGCAGGCTCTAAGGGCTTAGCTTGTCATCTGGCCCTCCTTCTAGTGCCAATTCTATTGACGAGAAAATTTGTCTAGCCAACAGCAGGGGATCTCCCCGGTAAAAAGTCCCAATTAGACCTTGAATCATTTGGAATAGGGATCCCATCCGGGGTGTGGGTCCGGCTACCTCTTAGTTTCTTTTCCTTTGGTCTCGGGAGAACTCTGTGAACCTATGGACACACGCTTATTCACACAATACAAAACACCTGATTGAATAAGTAAATGAACATATACACTATGCGTAGCAAGCTGAGTTAGAAAGCACGGGGCCAAAGGAAGTGCTGTCAATAGCACATTATTAGGGTCATGCTTATGCGCTATTCTAACCACAGAAGAAACAATTCTTTATGGCAGAACACCTTTCACTTCCTTAAAAGATGTGGGAGATAATACAAATGTCAGTACGCAAAGTTATTAACATTCGCAAGGAAAGTGATATAAATTTAACATCATTAACACAAGTCTAGCAAACTATAATGCATTAAATATGCTATTGGAAGTACAGTTTCATTGATCAAAAGATGTTAGAAACTGAAAATAAAATACTCATAGTGTTCACACATTGACAACATCAGAGCCAAAAATGAAATCATCAAGTGCTTGTATTCATATATCAAAATGTATAATCCTTCTGTACAATATTGTCCTCCTTGAGTCTCCAAAGAAAAAAAAGTCCTTTACAATCTCCCAGAGGGGGTATTATAATACGAGGCTTTCCCTTTGGGCTTCTAACTTTTCGCCTTCTGGTCTGTTGGGATGCCTTGCAACCTGGTGGGTTCTACGACCTACGACCTGGTCACTGTTGCGACCTGCGACCTTAAACAAATCTGTGACTTGTGACCTCAAACAAATTTGTGACTTGTGACCTCAAGCAATCTATGACTTGCGACCTGGTGTTTTATCCCTTATGTATTTCTCTTTTGGACATACCAGAACCTTGTATTCCAGAGGAAAGCCTTAGCTCTTGCCACATGAAACGACAACTTCCAACTGCTGGTGATGCCATTGTCGTGCTAAGGGAGTTTGTATGAGTTGATAAGTGGGAAAGTGGTGTTTCTGTTTCAAGTGAGGAACTGAGCATCCATATAACACGAGGTTTTGAGGTTGAATTGAAGCCCAAATCTGCATCCTCTGGAGAGAGCTAGAAGTTCTCTTAATCCGGGTGGACATTACTGTCCGCTTACGTTACCTACAAGTCAACAAAGTAAATCAACATTTTCTCATTTTTATTTGCAGATAAGCGTATTTAAATCAGCCACATGTAAATATATATATCTATCTATATATATATATATATATATATATATATATATATATATATATATCTATATATATACACACACACACACACACACATTAGGGAGTCAATATACGAAATGCAATAATTTTATCAAATTTAAAATCAGTTGGACCCCTATGTGGTCAAATATTGTGCCATTATGTCCTCAGGGAGAATGGCTCAAGTGGGTTATCTTTGTGATTATTCAATCACTGTAAGGTCCATTGGTATCACTATGGGCTTAGTGCTGAAAGTGAATCCGTAATCATTTCATAGAGATGTGGCTTAATCGCTGAGACATGATCCTCCCTCCTCCTTCCTGAACATGGTACTATATAGAAATGAATTTATGAAACGTGGGCATAAACACGGATCCACTTCTCCTACTTCCCCTGATGATATGCGTTCTCCATATTTGTGATTCTTGAAGCGGCATATCTTTCAAGTTGTTGAAGGCTTTTGCATCGATACTAATCACATTAAAATAAAAAATATTTCTTCTATTATCACGGAGGCCTAAGATTGATGGCGTGCTTAGATGCTATTGTGATGCGAAGAGTTTCCTGCTTGAGATCTACGGAATAGCAGTATGAGATCTATTTCAAAATTATTTCATGCATCCTATAGTGCACTAGCATAAGGTCACAAACTTTGGTGGAAGTCACTGAGTCGGGTGGTCGCATCTCGAATGAATTTGTGTGTTTTGCGACCTAACGACTTGGTCGCACAGTCGCATGGTCAGGGGTCGCATAATATGTCAACTGCCTTGGTGAGTTTTTTCGCGACCTAGCGACTTGGTAGAGGTCGCATGGCTGCAAAGGGACTGGGTCACAACCCTTCATGGATAGCAACGACCCCATAAGGTCGTAGATCCGCAATACCTTACTCCTCTGCCCCGTCTTGTTTTTGCTGGAAACGAAACTGCAATTAGTCGCACCCTTCTCCCGACCAGCTGCAAATGGCATTCATTGGGTTGTAGTAGTTATTCTAGGTGTGGCTGAGTGTAGTGTCATACAAGGTGATGCAGGTGCATTGGGTAGTGTTGGGGTTCCCATGTTTTGGCAAGGTTGGAAATACCAAAAGATGAGACAACATCAAACCACTTTCAGACCTCAGGATCTAGCCCTCCTGGGTCCAGAGAGGGATATCTCTAGGATTGTCAAAGGTATATGTCTTGGAAGTTCAAAGGTTAAGATATTAGGCTAGTTATACGGCTTGGGGCTTGTTTGTTTTATTTTTTGTTTGGTTGTTGGGAATCGGGAAAGAAGGGTTCAATATAAGACAAGGCTGAGCAAAGAGGGTTTTAGGCAAAGGAGAGATAATTCCAAGGAACATTCAAGACCATTGGGAAATGGAGTCAGGAAAGGATTTTCTTGCTATTCAATATGCAGGCTTTCAGTTGGGCTAGTCATCTAAAGTATTGGATCTTAAAGATGATAATGTGGCATGGAATGGTAAGATAGGAGGAAATAATAAAGATTTAGAACACAAAGTTAAAGACCTGAGATCAGAGAGAGACTTTGAAATCTCAATGCTTCAGCCTCCATCTGGAGGGATCTTAGAAAGGTAAAATTAATTGAAAATGATCCTAGTGAGATAGAGACAGAGTTCTATACCTCCAGTGTTCCCAATTCATTCAATTAAATCCTAACAAGAACATCTAAGAACATATTCATTTAATTCATACATCAGCTAGCAGGCAATGAAATCCACTACACTGGTTAAATTAACTAAAATAAACTCTTAGATAACACATTTAGTAGAAAACATTAAAGGCAAGGAGAGCAGAAACATAGGGTACCTAACGAGGGTAAATCCTATGCCAGATTTCTGATGCGAGCCGGTAGAAATGAAATAAAACATAGAGATAAAAAAACATCACCGCAGCTTTGGATCAAGATCCAAAGAAATGTGCTTGTCATATTAAAAAACAACACCATTCAGGTACAACATTACCAATAGCTTGATATTCAGTCTGAAAACATCTTCCTCGGCATATCTTACAAATTTACAGAGAGACTATGTCTCAAAAGAAACATCTTGCAATTCTCTGATAACTGATCAACAACAACCACCTTTACAATGAGTTTCTCCATGAATTTTATAGCTGAAGAGAGTAGAGGAGGTAGGTGAAAAACTAAATGAAGCATTAAAACTTAGAAAAGAAAGAGAGCTGAGGCCCATTCTATTTTAAATCTAGTGCATTTATTCCTAGTACTCCTTGGATGAAATGGTGGTCTTCGTCAGGCTTCCACTTACTCCAGGTATGCCCCTGATGTACTTTGGCTGCAGTACTCTATAGTACTCTGGTGAATAAAAAAAAAGGCAGATAAATGACTTTGAGGTCTACCATGCTGCATAACAAATTCTCTGGTAGCATAGGAATGTTCCGTCAGGGTGGAAATCTTCTAAGGAACATGATAAATAAGGGAACAATATGGGCACTTTGTCCTTCCACAGGTAGGAATGTTCTGCTGATGTAGCTACCCTGATATTATTGTTTTCTGTGCGCTCAGCCTTCCGTGTGATCCATGATGTCTTTGATTTGGTACTCTGCCTTCAAATCATAGGATTAATGCTCAAAATCTTCAATGATAGGCCCTAAACACTCTGTTTTCTCACTGATACTCTTTGCTGCTTCCACGTTTGCCTCTGACTACGAAATACGTGCTTTAATGGCTCTGGGAAAGATTTTACAGAGTTTAAACTATGTTCCTTTAATGTGAGCCCTGTTATAACGTCTTCTCAGACCTTTCTTCATGATTTCGGCTTTGAAAATGGTCCTTTCTTGTTTCTCTGTAGCTGTACAGAGACTGTGAATCATGGCGGTTTTCCGCTGCTCATACCCTGCAAAAACACGCAACTCTATTATGAAATCCATGCATAGGGAAGGATGGTTATGGAGGGCGGGGAGAATGATAGTGCGGCAGTGGTAAAAACAGTGGTTTTAGACGAAACAATGGTGAAAAATGCAATAGTATGGTGTAAACTGCGACTAATAGGTTTTCGGTGGAGAAAAACGCGTGGGCCGTTCGATCATGGTCTAGTGGTGAAGATCGACGGTGGAGATTTAATAGTGGGATGGCTTACGAATTTGGGCGGAATGCATAGAAATTAATGTGAAACATTAAACTTTAATGTATATCATGAGAGTTAGAACTTAGGAAAAAATGCAAATAAATGAATGGACATGCAATGAAAATGATCATGTGTGGTGGGACCCAGCATGGGCGGAGGGCGATTCATTTAGGACCGTCGGATCTCAGGAGGAGATCAACGGCTATGATCCAATCAGAGGGGAGAAATGGGAGGTTCAACAGTCCGATGGATGATGGTGTGATTAGGTCGTGATCATTGGATCTTGGACTAATGGACGGTCAAGATTGGATCGGGGAGATCGCAATCGCAAAGGGCAGAAGGTGGCAGCGGTCGGAAAATGAGATTACGATTGGAGTGGGATAGTGAGGGCCGTCGGATCAACAGGGGAATCAAAGGTGGAGATGCAATCAGTGGATCGCAATCAGGAGGCGCAGAGGAGGTGATGCGATGCGACTGGTACGACGCGATGGAGCGTCAGCCGTTCGATCCGGATGACAGATCTACGGCGGAGATTGCATCGGTGAGGGAAAAGAATGGAGCGACGGGAGGGGAGCGGGATAAATTTGAGCCATTGGATCTGGAGGGATGGACAGCTCAGATCGGATTGGGGTATCGCAATTGGAAGGAATGGAGGAGTGTCACGGCAAAATTTGCGATTGTGATCGGAGCGGGAGTGCGATTAGCATCGGGCCGTTCGATCAAAATGATAGATCAACGGTGGAGATCGCAACGGAGGCCTTATAGACAAAAACTCAATCACATTGGAGTTTTTTGTTTAAAAAAGGAATGTGCTTCACCCGACGGTGCGATTGCGATTAGCACCCGGACCATTAGCGCTTGGTTCTGGGCGAGGGTCACGTGGGGAAGTGGTTTAAAGGGCTGGCGGAAAAGGGGCTAGGCCATGATATAAGTTAAAAGTGGGTTTTTGCCTATTTTAAGTGCATTTCAAGGCCAATGAAGGGTAACGATAAGGGAAGAAAGGGGAAATTAAGCCAATCCAGGGGTGAATGTAGGATTTAAAGGGGATTTTGGGAGGATCTAGAGGGTAAAAGAGGGACTTTGACAAAGGGGAAAAGAGGGTAAAATGGAGAATTATGCAGAGATAAAAGGGGAAAATAAAGGCCTTTTGGAGCACAATTTTCATCATCAGTAAGGCTTATTGACTCAAGAACAGTAGAGGGGAATAATAAAAGGGCAGGGAACACGAAGAGGCTTCAAGGATGATGTGTTTTCAAGAGAAATGCATTCCTTGAAGGCTCATAAAACAAATTAGCCCCTTGCTTGCTTGTCAAGGAATTTATAGGGGGCTAAAAGTGGCTCCACATGGGGATGGCTTCTTCTTGAAGGAGTCAAGAATTCAGAAATGATATTTGGAGTAGGCGAGATGCCTGCTGCTTGAGCTACCTTTCTTCTTTGGTTTTCATCTGCCACAATTGTGAAGACATCAATTAGCAGAAACATCACCCAAACAATCTACCTACCCATCCTACAATCCTAGCATTTTTTCCTTTTCTAGTGTGCATTTGGACTAGCAGACCCTTTACATCATTTATTTTATAAACATAAAATAAACCTATTCTAAATCTACCCTTATCACTCCATGAGACCAGATTAGACTGTTGGTCTCATATGTTTCTCTACCTAGTCTAATATCTATTGGGATTAGACTGTCCAGCAGATTCCTTCTCTACATTCTACAACAGAAATTTAAAAACATTCAAACTAGGATTAGACAGTCTAGTTTGTTGTGGATCCAAGGCGTAAAGAAAGTTGCACATGGACAGAAACTTGCAGAAAACTGAAAACAAAACTTTGAAGGCTTGAAATCTGAAGTTTGAAGCATCCTTCTTCTCTTTGTGACCCAAGTTTTGAGCTTGTTAGAGTCACTTTCTCTTCTTCATTTCAGCTCTGGCTTTGGGCTTGTTAGAGCTGATTCTTCTTTCTTCTTTGCTGGTCCAGGTTTTGGGCATGTTTGAACCAGCTATCTTTACTTCCTTTGGCTTAGGTTTTGATCATGTTAGACCAATATTTTCACTTTATAGGTTCATGTTTTGAGCATGTCTGAACCTCTCTCTCTTTGTTGAAGCATTTTCTCTTTTTCTTGAAAACAAACAAAGCAATGGTATTTACAATGGAAATGGAATTAGAAATTGGAAATCATCAGAAGTAGTTTTTGAGCATCCTTCCATTGACAGGACCCCCAAACAGCTTTGTACCATCTAATTCTTGTAGAAAAAGGCATTTGAACCCACAGTGGCCTGGATGATGTAGGGACCTTGCCATAAACTGTCAAAATTGTCGTGCTTTCCTTTGTCCTCTTTCCTTGAATCCCACTTCAGAACTTTATCTCCATTTTGAAATTAGAAGCCTTAGTTCTTTTGTCAAATAAATTCTTTATATTTTCCTGAAATTTGATAGCTCTGTTATAGACCTCTTCCCTTATTTTTTGGAGATGAATAGCTTGGTTTATCCTTCTCACCATATTGTCTTATGCTGTCTGAATATCTTGAACCAGCTTAATCACTGGTACCCCAAGGCTGGTAGGAAACACTGCTTCTGTTCCATAGACAAGCTGGTATGGTGACATGCCAATGGTTTTCCTTGTTGTAAGCCTGTCGGCCCACAGGGCATGCACTAAATTGTTATGCCATGACTTTTTGTTCTCTTCTAGCAGCTTTTTGATGATGGTCACTAGGCTCTTATTTGATGATTCAGCTAAGCCATTACCTTGTGGGTAATAGGAAGTTGAATGACCGAGTGTTATTTGATACCTGTGACAAAAATCAACCATTTTCTTGGATCCAAAAGCAGCAGCATTATCAGTGATTATTTTCCTTGGGCAGCTGAACCGAGAGAGGATATGACCTTCTAGGAACCTAATGATGACTGAATCTGTGGCATTCCTAGTAGGTATGGCCTCTATCCACTTAGTGAAGTAGTCTGTGGCTGTTAAGATCCATTTGTGTTGTGCAGAAGAAGCAGGGTGAATTTCTCCTATGAAATCTAGGCCCCATTGCATAAAGGGACCTTCAACAGTGATGGATTGTAGAGGTAAGGGGAAGAGCTTTCTTTTGCCTTCAAAAATCTGGCATTTGTGGCAGGCAATTATCATCTTATGGATATCATTAAAGAGTGTAGGCCAATAGTAGCCAGCTCTGAGTATTTTGTTTGCAATGGCTTTCCAGTTCAGGTGGCCTCCACACTCTCCTGCATGGAATTCTTGTTTAATCCTTTATGCTTCAGACTCAGGAAAACATTTAAGCAATAGGCCATTTGCATTTTTCCAGTATAATCATTCATTCACTATGCAATAGCTTCTGGCTTTTAGATTTAAGAATCTAGCCTTGGTCTTTGATATTTTAGGAGGGGCATTAAGGTTTGAGAGCACGTAAAGGATATCAGAGTACCAAGGAGAGTTTTGAAACTTCTCCCCAACAGTGAGATCGGGTAATCCCTGTTGCTCATCCAAGGCATCTACCATGTTAATGTCAAGGGCTTGTAGATTTGATTCATCCATTAGTCGAGCTAAGCCTTGACCTTTGATTAGTTTGGTGGGTTTTATCTCAAGGTTGTATTCTAAGATCACAGCAATCCATTTGCCCCTCTTCCCATCTGGGTCTTGGGACAAGATATCTTTGACCACTATGCTAGGCACATAGGCTATGGTGTGGGAATGCAATATGTACACCCTGAAGTCTTTCAAGGCCTTAATTAGAGCATAGGCCTGTTTTTCCATTATGTTGTATTTCAAGGGTGCATCTCTGAGAGATTTGCTAAAGAAGGAAATGGGATGTTCCATTCCCTCTGGATTTTTCTGCAGCAGAACTGTAGCTACTGTATGCTCGGATGCAAATGAGAAAATTAGAAAATATTTTGAGAATTCAGGTCTGATTAGGACAGGAGCCCGGGTGAGTGTAATTTTTACTGATTCGAAAGATTTTTTGGCCTATACAGTCCATTTAACTCCCGCACCTTTCTTCAACATGTTTGTCATATTCATGAGGTGCTCTGCTAAGTTGGGAATAAACCTCCTGAGGAAGTTGATCTTCCCAATGAAGGACTGTAATTCTTTGATGTTTCTTGGGTGTGTGATTTGTAGTATTCCCTCAACTCTTTGTGGGTCTATCATAATCCCCTTCTCAGATATGATGTGGCCAAGAAGCTTACCTTCTTACAGCCCAAATATAGTCTTTTTAGGATTCAATGACAGACCAAACCTTCTACATTTTTCAAATACCTTTCTTAGATGTTTTAGGTGTTCTTCTTCAGTCTTGGAATAGACTGTTATGTCAACCAGGTAGATGAAAATGAAGTGCCCTATCTCATCGGAAAAAGATATATCCATCGCTCTTTCGAACGTTTCACCTACGTTCATCAGTACAAAGGGAATTTTGACATACATAAAGGTGCCCCATGGAGTGGTAAAGGCTGTCTTGAGTTGATCTTCTGGGATTACTAAGACTTGGTTGTAACCCGAGAAACCATCTAGCAGGGAAATCCTTTTTGAGCCTACTACCCTCTGAAGAATATGTTCCATTTTTGGCAAAGGGTAATTTTTCTTTGAGTGAAGCTCTATTAAGATTCCTGAAATCTATGCATAATATGATCTCACCTGTTTTCTTTCTCACAGCTACAAGGTTTGAGACCCAATCAGAAAACCTCACAGGGACTATTATGCATGCCTCATACATCTTCTTAATCTCTTTTTCAACTGCAGGCAATTGCTTTGGGTTTATTCTGTGAAGTTTTTGTCTAAAGGGCTTCTGATTTTCTTTCAAAGTTATTTTGTGTTGTATGATGTTTGTGTCATAGGCCTTCAGGTCCTTATAACTCCAAGAAAACACGTCAATGAATTCTTTGAACAAGGCAATGTATTTCTTCTTCATGTTTGTCGGCAAGGACTTAGCCAGCTTAATCATTTTGGGTTTATCTTCAGTGCCTATGTTGCATTCTTCAACGTCAGAGTCTGCGTTTTCTATAGTGGGCTTTTTTGCTACATTTTCAAAGTCAAAAAGGTCTTCTAAAGGTGCGAGACCTCGAGGTATGTTCTTATCTTTGGCCTGTAGCACCTCTACTTCTTCACTATCTGCGTTTCCGCATTTTTCGTTTGGATTTCCAATTTTTTCGTTCAAAGCGTTTATTTCTATGTTACAAGGTGGTTCTTCCTCGTCTAAGGGCTCTTCAATTAGGCATCCATCATCAGATTTTGAGTCTGAATCAGAAAATTCAAACCCGTTCCTGCCCATCAAGAAATCTTCAATCTGTTTATTGCCCTCAAAGACCTCTCAATATTTTTCGTTATCTGGCACTGCAGGTCTGAATTTGGTCTGTATTATGATTTGCTGGTCGCTTGGATTTTTAGGGTATGAACTAGCTAGGCAAGCTAATCCATTTGCAATGACATTTTGAATCCTAGGAACAAACATTAATTCGTATTCTATAAATTTTTTCAACATATCCACGGCATCGTTCCTATATGCTCTCAACCTAGGGTGTTTGGCTGTGTATTCACCATTTATTTGTTTTATAACCAACTCAGAGTCTCCCTGCATGGCTATTCTATGGGCTCCTATTTTCTTCAACAGATTTAAGCCTAGGATAAGAGCCTCATACTCTGCAATATTGTTTGTACATTTGAAGTGCAGGTTACAGGCATGGCTCTCTGCGTAGTCACTCTCTGTGTCGTGTATCCACACTCCTCCTCCAACAGTTCTCTTGGTGCATGACCCATCAAATTTCATTTCCCACAGGGGTCCATGGTTTGTATTATCATCAATTCTTTCCTTATCGTGAGTTTCACTGGTCTGTTGTATTACGGGTTCTGCGTTGTGCTGTGAAGGGTTTCATTCCTTGTGTGGTATATGAGTTTGTGAGGGGTGACTAACCGGATGATTACATTTGATTTTGTGTTTGGTCTGAATCTCTGATTTAGTGCACCATCTGATGTTTTCTTCTTTGTGTTCCTCTAAGTCGAGAGTATCCATTATGTTAAGGTCCATAGTCTCAACCCCTCTGTTTGTATCTATGTTTTCTGATTCTGGCTCTCCAAAAGATTCATCGTTGAAGAAGATAAAGGAGTCCAGGTCTGTGTGCACAGAGTAAAGAGGAGAATTTTCAGGCTTTTTAGGGCTACTAACCAGGAATTTCGTTTGTGCCTCCCTGTACAGTCTTCTAAGTTGGCTAAAGATTGGAATTGTGGCATATGCCCCATCCATCTACATTGTACCTTGCAGCTTGGCTCCCCATGACCTTGACAGCAACATGCCATACTTAGGTGGCACATCTGCCACTACAACATCCATGACCATACATTTTTTTGGAATCTGGGTTAGGCTTACGCATAAATCTTTGATCAGGCCAAGACACTTCACTCTGCTTGAGTCAAATGAATAGAGGTCTTTATAGGGACAGGTTATCTCTAGGCCTAATCTTTCCATAAATATCTTAGGAATTAGGTTGTGTGAGGCCCCAGAATCATGCATTGCATTGTGGAGGATCTTATCATGGACATTGAGACTGATATAGAAAGGGGGCACTACCCCTTCTTGAAATTTTGCTTCAATATCGGGACCAAACAGAAGAGCTGGTTGGTCATCACTCAGGTTGATAGTGTCACTATTTTCACCTAGGTTCAAAGCTTTCAAAATTTTGCCTTTATATACATCCTGAGTGGCCAGCTCAGAGAGTGGGACAGAGATTTTAATTTTTGCAATCTCACTTTCTAGATTGAAAGTGGACTGACTCTTTGGAATGTTCGACTCTGTTTTGTTAGCCACTCCCTTGGTGGCTGAATCAGTGTGCTGATTCTCATTATGTATAGTGTTGATAACAGTTTTATCAGGAGAACTAGCTGCAGTGATAGTGCTGCTAGTTGGTTGGCTTTGTTTCTCACTGTTTTGGTTGTCCTTTTCCTTGTCCTTCCCAGAACTCTCAGCAGCTGATTTGTTACTTTCAGTAGTTGCTTTAGAATATTTCTCAGGTCTTTTCTTGATGGTAATATCAGAAGATTTTTGTTTGGAAGTGTCTAGGTTCTTTTTTCTCCTAAGTTCATACATTTCTCTGACCTACATGATGGCATCTTCGAATCCAAGTCTGTAATCCTTAGATTCAGATCTTTCCTCATCCCAATATGAGGGTGAGGGCTGATCTTCTTCTGTGTAATAGTTATGGATTGAATCTTATGTTTCAAACATGTTTATTGTGTTCCCTTCAGAATCTTCTATGATTCCCTCATCTTCATTGAGAAAGTTCTCTTGGAATGGGGGAATAACTTGCTAATCTGACTCTCTTTTTCTATTGGGAGTGGTGTTGTTTCTTCTAAAGTTTTGGTTCTAGTTACGACTTTGGTTTCTGTTTTGATTATTGACCGTAACAACCATATTTTCCATCATTTTGGGTAGCTTTTCCACGTTCTTGGATATGCGATCAATATTGGGGTCAGATGTAGAAGCTACATTGTCATCCCTATATGTTACCCTTTTCTCATCTCTCAATCTTTCTTTCTTCTCAACTAGATTATCCTCTACATTCACTGCTCCCTTTTGCATGTCTTCCAAAGTGCTGTAATCCCTCTCCCTAAGCTGGTAGGCCATATCAGCATCCAAGCCTTCAGGGTATTTCACTAGAACCATACCTTGGGGAGGTTTCATGTGTGGTGGAAGAGCGTTATAAACATTGTTAAACCTTGTGGAGTAGTCCTGGACACTCTCTCCTACGTTTCTTTTCAGGTTCTTGTATTCTGCTAGGATTTGGAGAGGGTTGGCCTTAACTTCCCATTTGTTTATGAAGGTCTGATATAAAGCAGGAAGATCTTGGATACTATTAGGAGGTAGGCTTTTGAACCATTTCTTCACATCACCTCCTAAGCTCTGGGCAAAGATTCTCATTTTGACTGTATCATCATCTATTTCCAGGTAGTCAAAAGAATCCTCTGTTGGAAATATGATGTTGAGTGTTGTCCTTGATGGCAACCCACTTGATGAAGATGATGGCAACCTACTTGATGAAGTTGTCCCTGATGGAATATGTATTGATGAACTTGTTAAATGATGTAAATCTGATGTATATACAATGAGAATAGAAGGTAATGATGGAAGGAATGTCAGTATGTGCCAGAACATGATGAAAAGAGTATGTCTCAAGGCATACGCGGATTTGTCTAGACAAAGTAGCGTATGCGCGCGGGAAATAACGTGCCAAGTCGCGTATGGGAAAAAGCGCTCTAAATATGTAAAACCAGGGGTAACCACCATGGTATTGACCCATTGTATTGAGTAATGATTCATCTATGTGACCCCGTCCAGGAATACCATCGAAAGTAATGTGATTTTGGCTCGTGGTATTGAAAAAGGGTAAACCTATTTAAGGAGAAGAAAATCATTGTGCATTAAAAAAAAAGCAGGAGTCTGGACTTTGATGAATACCTCACTCTGAAGTATATCTGTATGGGTGAACACAGTTCCTAATTGATAGATTTGAATCTATGATGCTCCTATGAACTTGATGAAGGCTCAAGATCTCTAGATCTAGAAATGGTGAATGTCAAGGATGATCTGAAAAGAAGTGAAGAAGACCTGGCGCAATCCTATTGAAGAGATTGAAGAAATCTGGGTAAGTTTATAGATCTGGTCTGTACTGCAAAATTTATCTTTTATAGATCTATACACAGGTTCGTTTCATGAAAAGCACGTGTATACGCGGGTATGTGGAAATAAAAGCGCGTATGCATAGTTAGGGTTTTATTTGGAAAATATACTGAAGTATACGTGGGTTCGTCTTCTGGAAAGAGCGTATATACGCGGGTCTGATTAAATAAAAGCGCGTATGATTTTTGATCTAATGGTTGCTGAAGGTTGAATGTGTTTCTACATATCTATTCTGAAGTTTGGGTTATATCTAATATTCTGGTTACAGTGGTTTCACTGTTCTGTTTGATGCTTTGGGCAAAGGTTGTTTATTGACAAGTAAAGGGTTGTGTTGGAGCTGTTTTATCCAGTTTGAAAATTGATGAAACGTGGTTTGTAGTGGATCTGAGGGTTGAAGCCTTCAGTATGAAAGTGGAAGCTTTCTGCCAGTAGAAGTTATCAGGGGGTAGTAGCTCCCTTCCAGGAGAGGCTGGTAAACGAGTGCAGGGGGTTGTAGCTCCCTTCCAGGAGAGGCTGGTAAACGAGAGAAGGTTGTAGCCTTCTGCAGGTGGGTGCCTGCGTGCTGGTTTGAGTCTGCACCAGTACATGATTGTAACAAGTTTTCTTAATTATAAATTTTGAAGGCTGAAGCAACGACAGCGGTGGTTTTCTCCCGAATCGGGTTTCCAGCTAAAAATCCTGGTGTTCATGTGTGTTGCATATGTGTGATGATTATTCTGTTCTGTCTGCACCTGTTTACTATTTCTGAAATATCTTATGAATGAATAATGCAATGATATGAGTTAAGATTCAAACACATAATTAGATCTCTGGACATACGCGAGTTCTGTAAAGGCTATCCGCGTATATACGCTAGTTTCCTTCAGTAAAGTAGCGTATGGGTTTTTAGAAAGGAAAAAGTAAAAGTTTGATTGTCTGCACAAAATACTGATTCACCCCCCCCCTCTCAGTATTTTTCCCAACAATTGGTATCGGAGCAGGTCCTTCTGAAAAAGCTTAGCCGCTAGAAGGAAGATCAAGCAAGATGAGCAATCATGAGGGAACAACATCTATCAAGCCCCCGCTCTTCAACGGAAGCAATTTAATCTTCTGGAAAGTGAGGATGAGATCCTATCTTCAGTCTATGGGAGCTGATGTATGGGCCATTATTGAACAAGGATATCAATATCCAGCCGCTACACCAACAGATCCAACTGAAAGGAAGAATTATGAATCAAACGCAAAAGCGGTCAATGCTATAACAGGAAGTCTAACTGAATCAGAATTTGTCAAAGTCATGTAGCTGAATACAGCAAAGGAAATATGGGACAAAATCATTCTAAGTTATGAAGGCGACGCAAAGGTAAAAAGTGCAAAACTCCAAACTCTCAAAATTGAATATGAAAATTTAAAGATGCATGGTGATGAGAGTATTGCCAGTTTCTTTTTACGTATTGATGATGTTGTAAATCATATGAGAAATCTGGGTGAAACAATATCCGACACTACTTTGGTTGAGAAAATTTTACGATCGCTAACGGAAAAATTTGAATCAAAAGTTTCTGCCCTTGAAGAAAAACAGGATATTCAAAATCTTTCCATGGTGCAACTTCATGGCATACTGACTGCATATGAAATGAGGAGAGGAGGACCATCTGAAGTCAAAGAAGTTGTTTTTAAAGCTTCTACAAAAGGGAAAGAAGTTCAAAAACCGGAAGGATCAGGATATATCTCAGAAGAAGATGAGGAAAACTTTGTGAGAAGACTCCAACTAGGAACCGGAAGATTCAAAGGTAAGCTTCCTTTCAAAAGTTTCAATTGTGGAAGAGTTGGCCATTATGCTGCAAAATATCCTTATAAAGAAACATCTGCTAAAGAGAAAGAAGTAGCAAGAAGGAATAAGAACCGATCTAGCTCTAAGAAAAGCTACTATACAAATGAAGACAGTGATGGGTTATCTGATAGTGAGGAAGGATGTGAACAAGATCTTAGACTTCTCATGGAATTTGAAAATAATTCTAGAGGCGATAAGGATGATTTTGTGGATGCTCTAGATGACAATGATTTTCTTGATCAAAACAATCAACTCAAAATATGCTTGGAAGAAAGTAAAATAATCATAGAGACTCTAAAAAGGCAGAATGAAGAAGCAAAGAAACATAATGAAAAATTAGAATGTGAAGCAGTAAGTCTAAGAAAAGAACTTGAGAAAGTAAAGACTCTGAATCTTAGATTTGCTAAAGGATCTGAAACCTTAGATGAGATTATCAAGGTTCAACGTTCTCCACTTATTAAGACAGGTCTTGGATATACCGGAGAATCTTCTCAGGCTTCTGCACCAAATTATCTAAAAGCAGCTACAACTGGATTACTTCATTCAGCCACTCAGCAAGGGAATAAAGAATCTTTACAGGTAAAGCATGATCATCACAATACAAGGGATATCTCTCAAAGAAGCAAAAATCAACAGGTAAATTCAAATAGAAGATTTCATGATCGCAGAAATTTCTACTTCAATGGACAGTGTTTCTCATGTCACAATTTTGGTCATAAAGCTCTTCAATGTGTTGCATATAAAACCATCATGACAAGAGAAGCAAGAAATAAAAGGATGGATATTAAACCAAAAAAGAACACCTATACCAACTTTTCTCCTCTTCAAAATGAAGTTGAATGTGCTTATTGCAATAACTTTGGCCATGAAGAATCTGAATGCAGGAGAAAAGTCCAGCCAAAATAGCATTCTCCTTCAAGTTCCAAAGTATGGAAAAAGAAGGAATTAGAGGTTGAAAATTGTCGGATAGCGTTATTTGTAGAAGGTGAAGAAAATCAATGGTACATTGATAGTGGGTGCTCAAGACACATGACAGGTGACAAAAGCAAACTTCTTGCATATAATGCTCTAGAAAAGGAAAAGAAAGTTACATTTGGAAATGATACCCCTGCTGTAATTAAAGGAAAAGAGTCTGTGTTTTTAAAAGAAAAGGTGAAGGCTAATGATGTCATGTATGTGGATGGATTAAGGCATAACCTGTTAAGTGTAAGTAAAATGTGTGATCAAGGAACTGAAGTTGTCTTTAGTTCAAAATAATGTGTGGTTCGTGATCTTGATACAGGTAAAACTATTATAAAAGAGAAAAGAACTCCAAGCAACCTGTATGTATTGAAGAACTGCAAAGATCAATGTTACTTGAGCAAATCTTCAGAAAATTGGCTATGGCATAGAAGGCTGGGGCATCTGAGCTTCTCTCAAATCAACAAAGCAAGCAGACTTCAAGATGTTCGTGGTCTTCCCAATATTACTCTACCAAAGAGTATCATATGCAAATCTTGCCAATTCGGTAAGCAGACCAGAGTACAATTTAATGCCAAAGATGGATCATCAAGTAAGCCTCTTGAACTCATTCATACTGACATATGTGGACTTATGAGGAAAAAGTCACCACGTGGGGAAGAATACTATATCTTATTTATTGATGATTAGTCTAGAATGTGTTGGATCGGGTTGATTAAACACAAAGATGAAGCGTTTGAAAAATTTCAGATCTTCAAAGCATTGGTAGAAAATGAATTAGATCTAAAAATCAAGTGTCTTAGATCTGATCGAGGAGGAGAATATACATCAAATGAATTCTTTGAATTTTGTGAAAAACATGGCATAAAAAGACAGTTCTCTGTAGCAGGCACTCCACAACAAAATGGCGTAGCTGAAAGAATGAATAGAACAATTCAACAAATGGCTAGAGCTATGCTTGATGATTCTGGAACTCCTGACATGTTCTGGGGAGAAGCAGCACATACAGCAGCAAACATTCTCAACAAGGCACATATTCGGGTAAATAGTGACAAAACTCCATATGAACTCTGGTATGGTAATTCTCCCTCTGTGAAGCATTTTAGAATTTTTGGAAGTAAATTCTTTATCAAAAATAATGATGAAAAGCTTGGCAAGTTTGAACCTAGATCAGATGAAGGGATACTTCTTGGTTACTCATCTACAAGCAGAGCATACAAATGTTACAATAAAAGGCTTCAAAAGATTGTTGAATGTATTGATGTTGTTATTGATGAGTCTCCTGCAGCTCCTAAAGAAGAAAAACAAGAAACAGAAGAAGATGATGGTGATTTTTGTCCTTCTACATCAAATGGAAATAATATAGATAGTGGATACAATGAAGAACCTGAAGATGATTTATCTGAAAAGGCTCCATCCAGATATGTTCAAAAGAATCATCCTGAATCTCAAATTTTGGGAGACAAGGAATCAGGTGTACAAACAAGGAGGACTCTTGTGGGATCTTCTAGCTATCTGGTGTTTCTATCCACAATTGAACCACACAATGTCAATCAAGCTTGCAAAGATGAATGTTGGATTCAAGCCATGAATGAAGAGCTTGATCAAATTGAAAAGAATCACACTTGGGAATTGGTTCCAAGACCACATGATAAAAATGTCATTGGAACTAAATGGATATTCAAGAACAAGTTAAATGAGAATGGGGATGTTATAAGAAACAAAGCTAGACTGGTTTGCAAGGGGTATACTCAACAAGAAGGTATAGACTTTGAAGAAACTTTTGCTCCTGTAGCTATACTTGAAGCCATAAGAATTTTTCTTGCTTTTTCAAGTTTTCAACAAATCAAAGTTTATCAAATGGATGTTAAATCTGCCTTTCTCAATGGTGATCTAGAAGAAGAAGTTTATATAGAACAACCGGAAGGATTCATTTTGGGAAATGATGAAAATATTGTTTGTAGACTTAAAAAGGCTCTATATGGTCTCAAACAAGCTCCAAGGGCATGGTATTATCGTCTTGACAAATATCTTCATCAACAAGGATTTTCAAAAGGGTCTGCTGATAGCAACTTATACACAAAGGTTGAAAATGATAAACTATTGATTATGGTTGTATATGTTGATGACATCATTTTTGGGAGTAATGAAGAATCTATGAGTAAGAAATTTGCTTCTGTCATGCAGCAAGAATTTGAAATTTCCTTACTTGGATAACTAACATTCTTTCTTGGGTTGCAAGTGCATCAAACTGCAGATGGAATATTCTTATCACAAGCAAAATATCTTAAGCAAATTTTGAAGAAGTATGGCATGGAAGAATGCAAACCTGTAAGTACACCAATGATAACCGGATGTAACCTCAGTTCTCATGATGATTCTCCCGCGGTGAATCAACCAGAATACAGATCAATGATAGGAAGCCTACTTTATCTCACTGGGACTAGACCAGAAATTATGCATGCAGTTGGGATTGTTGGACGACTCCAAGCTAATCCACAAGAGTCTCACCTTCAGGCTGTCAAAAGAATATTCAAATATCTACAAGGAACTCAAGACTTTGGACTATGGTATCCAAAGAATGCTGATCTTACTCTTCATGCTTACACGGATGCAGATTGGGCTGGAAATGTTGATGATCGGAAAAGCACTAGTGGTGGTGCATTCTATATGGGGCCCCGATTGGTATCTTGGTTCAGCAAGAAGCAAAATTCTATTGCCTTATCTACAGCAGAAGCAGAATATGTGGCTGCCGCGTCTTGTTGCACTCAACTCCTTTGGATGATGCAAACCTTGCAATATTTTCAAATCAAATGTACACCTCCTATCTCCATTATGTGTGATAATACAAGTGCCATCAGTATCTCAAAGAATCTTGTTATGCATTCAAATACCAAGCACATTCCCATCAAGTATCACTTCTTACGTGAACAAGTTCTTGAACAAAAGGTGAAGTTGGAGTATGTTCCCTCCAAAGAACAAGTTCCTGATATATTTACCAAACCTCTGCCCAGGGAAGCGTTCGAATATCTCAGACAAAAGCTGGGAGTAGTCTCTACTATGAAGAAAATCATAACTGCTTAAATTTAGAAGATCAAATTGGATACGCGGGTTTCCTGAAAGACAGTCGCGTATATACGCGAGTTTATCCACAGAAAGCCACATATGGTCAGTTGCTGACAATTTTTGGTTGGGGTCAGCATTTTACAGCACATCTGCAGCACTGTTTGATATCTTTGATGCTGTATGGTATCTCTGGTGAAGTTTTATCTCTTATATTTATGTCTCATTCTTTGATATTGGGTAAAGATGCCTTGATGATCTACTATTGAAAAGTGTTCAGGATGCACAAGCTAAGGGGGAGATGAAGGAGTAAACTGATGTACAGGTTTAGGGGGAGCAATAGCCTTGCTGGGTATTATGCATTGCTGGCTTATGATTCTGAAATATGATCTCTCTTGAGGTCTTTCTGATAGTGGTCATAAAAGGTCATATTTGTAATTTGATGAAAAAGGTCATGTTGAGACCTATGATGACAAATTGTAAGATTCAGTCATGTAAGGACTTGTTCAAATTTGTAAACCCACTTGATTGGGTAGTTGAGTCAAAATGTGTAAACCCTTTTTGGTTGGGTATTTGAGTCTCTTATGTAAATCCACTTGGTTGGATCTTTGATGTATGTATGAGTCCTTGGGGATAGGAAGGTCATAGAGTCATGTACTTCATTGAAAAAAATATGTTTGAAATTTCAGCATGAACTCAGGGGGAGCATGGTAACTTCAGTACATATCAGATCTGCAGAGCGCTTCCTTCTACATGAGGAGAAAATCCTTGTGTTGGTTTTGATCCACCCTTTGCCCTTGATGTCAAAGGGGGAGAGTGACATGGTGTCATTGTATTCTTAATGTATCTATCTGTTGTGGTGATCAAACACCATCATGGTTTCCATCAAGTCCAAAGGGGGAGATTGTTGGAAATATGATGCTGAGTGTTGTCCTTGATGGCAACCCACTTGAAGAAGATGATGGCAACCTACTTGATGAAGTTGTCCCTGATGGAATATGTATTGATGAACTTGTTAAATGCTGTAAATCTGATGTATATACAATGAGAATAGAAGGTAATGATGGAAGGAATGTCAGTATGTGCCAGAACATGATGAAAAGAGTATGTCTCAAGGCATACACGGATTTGTCTAGACAAAGTAGCATATGCACACGGGAAATAACATGCCAAGTCGTGTATGGGAAAAAGCGCTCTAAATATGTATAACCAGGGGTAACCACCATGGTATTGACCCATTGTATTGAGTAATGATTCGTCTATGTGACCCCGTCCAGGAATACCATCGAAAGTAATGTGGTTTTGGCTCGTGGTATTGAAAAAGGGTAAACCTATATAAGGAGAAGAAAATCATTGTGCATTAAAAAAAAAGCAGGAGTCTGGACTTTGATGAATACTTCACTCTGAAGTATATCTGTATGGGTGAACACAGTTCCTAATTGATAGATCTGAATCTATGATGCTCCTATGAACTTGATGAAGGCTCAAGATCTCTAGATCTAGAAATGGTGAATGTCAAGGATGATCTAAAAAGAAGTGAAGAAGACCTGGCGCAATCCTATTGAAGAGATTGAAGAAATCTGGGTAAGTTTATAGATGTTCTTTATGATATACATAGAGGTATACGCGAGTTCGTTCCATGAAAAGTGTATACGCGGGTATGGAAAAGCGCGTAGCACGATTTTCGAGTTTCTTTGAATATCTTTGAAGTATCTTAACGATTATCTTGAAAAAGCGTATGCACAGAATTGATTAAATAAAAGCGCGTATGATTTCTAATCTGATGGTTGTTGAAGGTTGAATGTGTTTCTGCATATCTATTCTAAAGTCTGGGTTATATCTGATATTCGGGTTACAGTGGTTTCACTGTTCTGTTTGATGCTTTGGGAAAAGGTTGTTTATTGACAAGTAAAGGGTTGTGTTGGAGCTGTTTGATCCAGTTTGAAAATTGATGAAACGTGGTCTGCAGTGGATCTGAGGGTTGAAGCCTTCAGTATGAAAGTGGAATCTTTACGCTTTTGTAGAAGTTATCGGGGGTAGTATTCCCATCGAGAGGAGTGAGTAGCGAGTCGAGAGTTGCAGCTCCCATCCCGGAGAGGGTTTGTGTGAGAGAAGGTTGTAGCCTTACGGTGGGTGCACAACGTGCGGTTTAGTGCACCGGTACATGTTTGTGAAAGTTTTCACCAATAATAAATTTAAGATAGAGAAAACAACGGCGGTGGTTTTTCTCTGAATTGGGTTTCCACCCAAAAAATCCTAGTGTTCATGTGTGTTGCATATGTGTGATGGTATTATTTATGTACACACCATTTACTATTAAAATATCTGATGAATGAATAATGCAATGATCTGAGTTAAGATTCAAACACATAATTAGATCTCTGGACATACGCGAGTTCTGTAAAGGATATCCACGTATATACGCTAGTTTCCTTCAATAAAGTAGCGTATGGGTTTTTAGAAAGGAAAAATTAAAAGTTTGATTGTCTGCACAATATAATGATTCACCCCCGCCTCTCAGTATATTTCCCAACATCCTCCATCCTATCTACATGGTGTTGAGCTGTGATGGACTCTTTTGCAATGAAATGTGGGATATTTGATTGATAATCATTAGGTAGGGGCACTAGAGGCTGAGGTAAGACCAGAGGTGCATACCAGGCTACCATGATGATGTTCTGAGGAGGTAAGGGATTGGATTGAGCAACTGGTATATGGATGACAAGGATACTAGGACCAACATAAATTTTTTGGGCAGATTTAGGGTGGCAGAGCCCCAAGTTTTGAATGAAGTGAATATCAAGAGGTGTAGATGGAGGGGTTTGTCTATCCCCATGGTGTTTACCACTTTGAGGTGGGGAACCAGGGAGCTCAAGTTCTGGCTGGTCTAGGACACTGAATGACCTAGTTCTAGGTAGTCTGTTTGGTAGGTCTAGGTCAAAAGGTGGGGCTAATAGGGCTGTGAAGTCTTCCGGTGCAGAGTTAGCTATATCGATGTGGCTAGAAATAGTTGGTCTTATTGGTGCAGGAGATCTCTTGAGGATGCTCTCAGGGTTGTCAACTATCTCAGGTGGGTTTGGGTTGGGGTAAGCTCTTGTGTGAATGGTTCTTGAAGCCAGAATGCTATTTTCCAACAAAGCAGCTCAACCCTACTTGTTACTTATATTATGGTTGATGTTGTTTTAGAGGCTGGTCACTCAGTGGAGTCTTATGTGAACCAAGATAATCAACAGTCTTACTGATCACCAGTCGAGTCTTTTATCTTTAAGGAGCTATGGAGTCGCCAGGTGGAAGGTTTATGATGCTTCTGGAGGGTACACTATCCACCACAGTGCTTATGGGATGTCCCCTTTCAAAGATATATTCAAAGCTTAGCACACTCTAACCAGAGATTGACTGGGAGAGCATTTACCAAATATGTCACCTCCGAAGAGGATGAGATCCGGAGACTACCTGGCCCTTTCCAGACTCTGTCTAACAGTATGGGAGAAACACAACAAATGGTCTATAAAGTGAATTGTAAATGGAAGTGTTTCACTACCAACCTAACCAAATTTTCTAGGTCTTTCGAGGCTCTTGTAATGTAGTAAGGTGAAAAATACTCAGAATTTCCCTAGCGGAGTCACCATTATGTTGGGGTTCCCATGTTTTGGCAAGGTTGGAAATACCAAAATATGAGACAACATCAAACCACTTTCAGACCTCAGGATCTATCCCTCCTGGGTCTAGAGAGGGATCTCTATAGGATTGTCAAAGGTATATGTCTTGGAAGTTCAAAGGTTGAGATATTAGGCTAGTTATAAGGCTTGGGGCTTGTTTGTTTGATTGTTTTTTTGGTTGTTGGGAATAAGGAAAGAAGGGTTCAATATAAGACAAGGCTGAGCAAAGAGGATTTTAGGCAAAGGAGAGATAATTCCACGGAACATTCAAGACCATTGGGCAATGGAGTCAGGAAAGGATTTGCTTGCTATTCAATATGCAGGCTTTCATTTGGGCTAGTCATCTAAAGAATTGGATCTTAAAGATGATAGTGTGGCATGGAATGGTAAGAGAGGAGGAAACAATAAAGATTTAGAACACAAAGTTAAAGACCTGAGATCAGAGAGAGACTTTGAACTCTTAATGCTTCGGCCTCCAGCTGGAGGGATCTTAGAAAGGTTCAATTATTTGAAAAGGATCCTAGTGAGATAGAGACATAGTTCTAGACCTCCCAGTGTTCCCAATTCATTCAATCAAATCCTAACAAGAACATCTAAGAACGGATTCATTTAATTCATACATCAGCTAGCAGGCAATGACATCCACTACACTGGTTAAATTAACTGAAATCAACTCTTAGATAACACATTTAGTAGAAAAAATTAAAGGCAAGGAGAGCAGAGACATAGGGTACCTAAGGAGGGTAAATCCTATGCCATATTTCTAATGCAAGCCAGTAGAAATGAAATGAAATGAAATAAAACACAGAGACAGAAAAACATCACCGCAGCTTTGGATCAGGATCCAGAGAAATGTGCTTGTCATATTAAAAAACAACACCAGTCAGGTACAACATTACCAATAGCTTGATATTCATTCTGAAAACATCTTCCTCAGCCTATCTTACAACTTTACAGAGAGACTATGTCTCAAAAGAATCAGCTTGCAATTCTCTGATAACTGAACAACAACATCCACCTTTACAATGAGTTTCTCCATGAATTTTATAGCTCAAGAGAGCAGAGGAGGTAGGTGAAAAACTAAATGAAGCATTAAAACTTCTAAACTGAGAAAGAGGGCTGAAGCCCATTCTGTTTTAAATCTGGTGCATTTATCCCTGGTACTCCTTGGATGAAATGGTGGTCTTCGTCAGGCTTCCACTTACTTCAGGTATGCCCCTGATGTACTTTGGCTGCAGTACTCTGTAGTACTCTGGTGAATAAAAAAAAAGGAAGATAAATGACTTTGAGGTCTACCATGCTGCATAACAAATGCTCTGGTAGCATAGGACTGTTCCGTCAGGGTGGAAATCTTTTAAGGAACACGATAAATAAGGGAACAATAACGACACTTTGTCCTTCCACAGGTAGCAGCGTTCTGTTGATGTAGATACCATGATAGTATTGTTTTCTGTGCACTGGGCCTTCCATGTGATCCATTATGTCTTTGATCTGGTACTCTTCCTTCAAATCATAGGATTAAGGCTCAAAATATTAAATGATAGGCCCTAAACACTCTGTTTTCCCACTAATACTCTTTGCCGCTTCCACGTTTGCCTCTGATTGCCAAATATGTGCTTTAATGGCTCTGGAGAAGATTTTACAGAGTTTAAACTCTGTTCCTTTAATGCGAGCCCTGTCATAATGTCTTCTCAGAACTTTCTTCATGATTTCGGCTTTGAAAATGGTCCTTTCCTGTTTCTCTGTAGCTATACAGAGACTGTGAATCATGGCGGTTTTCAGTCGCTCGTACCCTGCAAAAACACGCAACTTTGTTATGAAATCCATGCATAGGGAAGGATGGCTATGGAGGGCAGGGAGAATGATAGCACGACAATGGTAAAAATGGTGGTTTTAGACGAAACAATGGTGAACAACGCAGTAGTATGGTGTAAACTGCGACTAATAGGTTTTCGGTGGAGAAAAGAGCATGGGCCGTTCAATCATGGTCCGGTGGCGAAGATCAATGGTGGAGATTTAACAGTGGGATGGCTTATGAAGTTGGGCAGAATGCATAGAAATGAATGTGAACCATTAAAATTTAATGTATATCACGAGAGTTAGAACTTAGGAAAAAATGCAAAGAAATGAATGGACATGCAAAGAAAATGATCGTGTGTGGTGGGACCCAGCATGGGCGGAGGGCGATTCATTTAGGACCGTTGGATCTCAGGAGGAGATTGATGGCTACGATCCAATCAAAGTGGAGAAATGGGAGGGTCAACATTCTAATGGACGATCGTGCGATTAGGTCATGATCATGGGATCTTGGACTAACAGACGATCAATATTGATTTGGGGAGATCGCAATCGCAAAGGGCGGAAGGTGGCAGCGGTTGGAAAATGTGATTGCGATTGGAGCGGGAGAGCGAGGGTCGTCGAATCAACAAGGGAATCAACGGTGGAGATGCAATCAGTGGATCGCAATCGGGAGGCGCAGAGGAGGTGATGTGATGCGACTGGCACGATGCGATGGAGCGCCAGCCATCCGATTTGGATGACAGATCTATGGCAGAGATTGCATCGGCGGGGGAAAAGAATGGAGCGACGGGAGGGGAGCGGGATAAATCTAAGCCATTGGATCTGGAGGGATGGACGGCTCAGATTGGATCGGGGTATCGCAATCGGAAGGAACGGAGGAGTGTCACAGCAAAAGTTGCGATTGCGATCGGAGTGGGAGTGCGATTAGCGCCGGGCCGTCTGATCAAAATGATAGATCGAAGATGGAGATCACGGCGGAGGCCTTATAGACGAAAACTCAATCGCATTGAAGTTTTTCGTTTAACAAAGGAATGCGCTTCACCAGACAGTGAGATTGCGATCAGCGCCTGGACCATTAGCACTTGGTTCTGGGCGAGGGTCATGTGGGGAAGTGGTTTAAAGGGATGGCGGAAAAGGGGCTAGGCCATGATATAAGTTAAAAAGTGGGTTTTTGCCTATTTTAAGTGCATTTCAAGGCCAATGAAGGGTAACGATAAGGGAAGAAAGGGGAAAT
Source organism: Pinus albicaulis (assembly GCA_034641835.2). NCBI lineage: Eukaryota > Viridiplantae > Streptophyta > Pinopsida > Pinales > Pinaceae > Pinus > Pinus albicaulis. The sequence continues at coordinate 1,508,445,229 of CM076581.1, read as the reverse complement.
TAAACCAATCCAAGGGTGAATGTAGGATTTAAAGGGGATTTTGGGAGGATCTAGAGGTTAAAAGGGGGACTTTGACAAAGAGTAAAAGAGGGTAAAATGGATAATTCTTCAGAGGTACAAGGGGAAAATAAAGGCCTTTTGGAGCACAATTTTCATCATCAGTAAGGCTTATTGACTCAAGAACAACAAAAGGGAAAAATCAAAGGGCAGGAACACGAAGAGGCTTCAAGGATGATGTGTTTTCAAGAGAAATGCATTCCTTGAAGGCTCATAAAACAAATTAGCCCCTTGCTTGCTTTTAAAGGAATTTATAGGGGGATAACAGGTAGTAAGTATCATTTTGGATACATCTTCCATTACTGAGGTATGCACCAGGCGTCCACACTGAACACCACACTTGTAGTTGCATTTTTTCTTCAGTCTACATTTAAGTGCAACACACAAGAATGTATGTGGTCGTGATACCTTGTTGTTGCCATTCCACAGTTCTCGGCATTCATCCCAATCCGATGTCTTGTTAAAAACAACCTGTACTTCCATGTTTTTTATTTCTTTACACTTCTGACCTCGAAGATACCTGTAACGGCCGATATTCGTGCTCATTATTTTTGGTTTCTTCTATCTCCATTGTGTAACCGTCCAGCACATGGTTTGAATAGTCGATTAATTAATCCTAACGGGTGCCTACGTTTCTTGGTGTGGTGCCTAATGAATGCTTAGTCTTTAAGCGTTAGCTATAGCGATGCTCAAGCCACTGTCGTCGATCACGCTTCTCTTGTGATTTGAATACGTGTGTTCCCTCATTTTTTTTTGTATTCCAATGCTTCGTGGCTTGTTTGTAGTAGCGGGACATGCATCGTGTTTGTGTGTGATTTGATACGGGAGCATAAGGTTTACACCTTAGTTTCCTACATCTTCCATTTAAACTAAGCGTTGCCTTGTTGGGCGTAGTTTCAAATCACTCCCCTTTTGTGTCCTTGTGCGTGGATCGTGTGATTTTCATATAATGGCCAAACAATATAGGAGGGGTGCCATGTTGATATAGGTATAAAAGAGACACAAAATTTTTCCTTGCCAAAGTGCAATAGCACCCAAGCTACCAAAGTCTATATCGTAGGCCACCTCATCTTGAATTTTCTTCTGTCCTCCATGATCTCTACTAGGCATTATGACATTAAGTTTGATAGAGACAAATGAAGAATAGGAGCGTAGCTGGTAAAGAAACTTCCCAGAAAACAATTATTCCTAGCACTAAGGAAATCGTTGTAATTGGCATCAACATAATCACCACCATTAGTGGGGAAAGCTACCGTGTTTACTTGCAAACGATGGTGAACCACAATATATCTTCCACGTGTTCTACTAATCTATGTGCATGCTTATCAATTAACCAGACATATAAGGCATTAAATAGGCAGGACCTCTTGTGAAAATCGGTTGGGAGATGGGGAAATTTGCATCACATCAGCCCCAAGTAGACAGGAGACCAAGCTTTAATCCTGAAATTAAAAGTATTACCCACATTGTTGTCAAACTTCGGATAATTACTTTGGGTAGCTTTCTATCAATCCTCACATCATGGTTAAGAAAAATAATAAAGTGATCCTTGCCATATATGTCCTTGAGTGTGTCAGGAACCCGTCAAATGCTATGAAAACGGACATTTGAAATGCTAAGGGTTATATTCAAACCCTGCTATAACTACCACATTTGGAAGTCGATGTGGCCAATTTCAGCCATCATTTACTTTAATACTATAACCACTCAGATGAGGTACCCTTCTCCTTTTAGGAATGAGGTTATATGTCTGAACAGATGTGGATTAAATGTGACCACAAGTTCTCTTGACTAGCACGGTCTTATTTCCTGTGTACATGCGATAGATGTCTTCCACTTCTCATGTTTCAGCTCACACTACTATTATCCTTCTCATCGGTGTGGTAATGACATTTTTGGTGTATCATCCATGGGATTGACCTGTATGAAACATTATAAAATTAATTAGTTTACAATTACCTTTTAGAGAATGATGCCCCCCAAATAATAAACATCAAATTATGAGCTTGGTGAAGTGCCCAAACTGAGTGCCTAGACAATCCATGCTGCAAGAGCTTTTAATGTAAATACAAAAAAATTTCCATTCAAATGTATGCATGGCGATCCCTTCACACATGGTGCGACTGCGGTAAGAGTATCTCGTCATAATGGTGAGAAGGCTCATGAGGGGCTTGCGACAATTTACGGGGATATCATCATTTACAGACCAGGTTAAAACCTTAACGGCTAAGCAGGTAGAGGGGGGACCCGAAATTTTAAATATACCCAAAATTTTGGGTGCTATTGTAGTGGCTACAATAGAACTCTTAGCAATTTTCTGCAAGAATATGAATCTAAAACTAAGAAGTTTAGAGATCCTATTACCTTCAAAGATTTTTAAACGATCAAGGTGGAGAGGAGCTAGCCACATGACATGGATAGATTTTCTCTATCTACCTTTGATGGATCCCCAACATGCTCAGCCAAAGGTTAGGTGGAGGAGTTGTGTACTTATTTGCAGCAGCACCCAGTTTCTAAAGAAGAAGCCATCAGAGTTGCAGCGCTGCACTTTGGAGGTAAGGCCTATGCTTGGGAGATTTTTGAGTCATTTTCATTGAAACATTTTAATACTTCTTCTTTTGCAAATTTCACTAACAGATTGGTTGAAAGATTTGATACAAAACATGAGGCAATTAAACCAATGAAATTTTGCATAAGTTGGGAGGACCTTCAAACTCAAACCCACTTCAGAAACCTATTGGAGGAGATCACATCTTGCATGATACCTTGCTGGAGGCAAGATCCTTATTTCATAACATTGGACAAGAGGGCATGAAGGGTCCTTTTGCAAAGGAGGATATTCTTATTGAATAGTTACCCCCTATTCATATTGCAGATGAAGAGAAGGATGGGGGTTACAACGTTGTCACATCTTGAGCATATATAGTGCCTCATGCAGAAGGAGGAGCACATGCTCCAATAGGAGGGTTTCTTGTGTCATTGCAAGAAGTTCCCCAGGATCTCACACATGGGAAGCAAAGTAAAATTGATGAGCAGCATGATTGTGAGATGATGTTGAAGGAAGGAGAAGGTAGGGAGGAAGGACATCATCACTTGATGAGAAGCACACACCCCTATCTATTTCAGAGAGATAGTTCAAGGAGGAGGGAGACTAGTTTGCACTATGATAGCAAAGGTAGGGTTGCCCAACCATATGAATAGTCTTCTATTTCCATTGATGTCTCACTACATGGAGGCATTCCACCAGGGAGGCCACCAGAATTGGAGTTTGTAAGAGAAATCTTTCCATTTGTATCACCCCTCATAGATCTTGGAGAGGTGAAGACTTTGGAGGAGTCTAGTACAATAGAGAGAGTTTGGGATAGTCTCAAGGAGGAGAGATACATTCTCCCATTTTCAGCACCACCCACTCTCACTATCTATACTACATTGTGTTGGCCGGATAAATCATTCTTGCGGACAAGACCGATCTCCCTAGTGTCAGAAGACAATCTAGCAACAAACAAACAAATAAGTTTGTCTTTCTCTAGATATATTTTTTTTACAAATAAATGCTATGAAGGTGTTGATCCTACCTTATATCCAAATGCTTATTTGTGGTCGTAGTGATTTCATCGCATCGATAATCCTTCGTCACAAAAAGAGCTCTTTTGTCACAAGAAAGTATCATCTTTCGTCGATCTGCAATCACAAACAAGAAAATATCAATAGCACCTGTATAAAAAATAATCATAAAACATATCTATCATAGTGATCAAGGAATCTATGAAATAAACGATCAAACGACAACTTATTGAAATAAACAATCGAACGACAATTTATTGAGAAAAACAGAACTTGATTATATTAATCTTAAAATATACAGAAGAACCTTACAACCTTAGCCTTGATGTTCGAAAGGCCTTCCCAGGGTCCGAAGCAGGAATCTCCTCTACTTTGATAAGTCTTGCACTCTTCCTTCAGGAGCACAAAGAGGTATGTGATCTTTCCTCTCAAAAGCTCGGTAGAAAGAAGTATAAATCTCAACAGCACTTCAACTCAATCACACATAAAGCTTGAACTCTAATTCTCAATCTCCAAATTCACAATCTCCAACAGCTTCTTAACTTCACTTCTTAACAAAATCTTAACCCTTTGAGGCTACCCAATGCCTCCTTTTATAGAGCAGATGAGGAGGTTAGGATTCCACCTTTAAAGGGATAGAACCCTCCTTCAAAGGGATAGGCTCCTCACATCAAGGGATTAGTTCCTTAAGGTGTGGGATACATGCACCTTACTAAAGCGTACTCATCCCCAAAAAATCTCATCTAGAACCTTCTAGAATTGACCAAAAATCAACTTTTTCACTTTGATTTCTCGCTTTTTTGACTTTACAGGAAGTCTGCAGGCATAACACTGGAAAATTGCATTCTAGAACGCAGTTCCTCTTCACATTACCTGCATACCCTAGCTAGGAATGCAGGCAGGCTTCATGTTACCTGCGTACCCAAGGCTTTTTTGAGTTTTAAAGGTTTTTCCTCTAATTTTAGGGCTTGGAATGAGGAACAAAGGTTGTAAGACTTGCAGAGGAGGTAAGTATGAGTGTCAATGAGCTCATACAGTTAGCAGAATTTCAAGGTGACATTTTTTAGTGTAACAAATTGCCCCCTAAAGTGCGAAGTCTGGAATAGATGAAGATGAAGTCTGTCATATATGAAGAGTGAAGTACTTTATCTTTCCAAGGATCATCCTGTGGACACCCCAGTCGTAACCTGTAAAAACATCCAATGCAAAATATATATATGTAAACATATCATCGCTGAGGTAGGAATTCCCATACTCAGATCAAAAACTAACTAAAATTGTTCTGATACAGAAATGATTTTAATATTACATCAATAGTGTAGACATATGCAGACACAACATGGGCGCAGCCATCTGTAATGAATAGTCTACTGCATAATAATAAAACTCCTTGCAGCCTAGATGGTGGAAACTAGATCCAGGGTCTTGATTTCTACTTCCCGAACTAGCATAATTATATCCATGCGATTAAATGTGTAGAAGTCAAACATGGTAGAAACCACTTGATTACCAGTCAATGATGCGAACTGTTAACAAGTGTGAGAGAAACCACCAGTAATGTCAATGGTTCTCAAAGTACCCAGTACAATCCATGAAATGTGAATGAATGAGGTGAAGTCGAACATCTCATGGAATCATTCGATCGAAGGTCAATGATGCAACCTGTCGTCGAAGGCGAGAAACCTACCATTAAGGTATGCAGATTTCAAGGTACTGACGATTTCTGGATCAACTTCCTAGATAATGAGCTGTCGCCGATAGAAAGTGATCCGTCGTAGGCAAGCCCACAACACAAAATCATAGATCAAGTTTTGAAAATATATTGGCAAGGACTGACTCAGGGATGGTCAAAATGGAAGACAGATATTTCGCAAATGAATGGTTTATTTGAACTGTCCTCTTGAACACATAACGACACTGCAGATGGTTTGGTGACAATTGACCCAAAGCTAATACCCAGAAACCGGCTGAAGACTTTCAATATGGTTTGATTAACTGTTAGGCAAAGGATTTCCCAACCTAGGTGAACAAAAAGTGTCGTGTTCAAGAGTGGTTAACGGTTTTCCGAATAATCAAAATGTAACAAACAGGTTCGTTTTTCTCTCTTTTCCCCCACCATTTTTGGCAAGTACCTCTTTATTTTTGACAAGCTTGAGGAGGATAACATTTGCTTGTTTATAAGCTCATCCTTCGGATGAGTCCAACTTAGTTTAAAATTCGAACCCTAAGAAGGAGTGGTTCGTTCCTGTTGAAAATTAAACAGGTCCTTTACTGTTAAGTTTTAACAAGTCCAGTATAGGAGAAACTCAGTGTTTTTCAGTTTTAGGGAGTCAGAAGAAAAACTTAAGAAAACTCCGTGGGTGTACTTTTTCGTAAATTTAGTCTCTCGAGCCCGAAAAAGGATAAAATAATGCTGGAGAGAACTCTATTGACCGTAATTAGTCAACGTATACCTTTTTCGTAAATAGTCCATTTCAGTCCGGAAAAGGGGTAAACTTATACTGAAGGGACGATCATTCATTTACTTTAACGAGTTCGAATAATCAAGTACTCGGCAATCTTTTCATGTTTAGAGAGTCTGAAAAGGGCTTAAAAGAGGACTCCAAGGTTTCGCTTTTTCGGTAAGTTTTAACGAGTTCGAAAAAGGGATAAAAATGTACTCATGGTTTTCACTTTTTCGTAAGTTTTAACGAGTTCGAAAAAGGGATAAAAATGTACTCCTGTGGCCGACTTTCAATTTAATTTACGAGCAGGAAAAGATGGAAAGAACTTGACATTTTCATGTGTTTTACGAGAATTAAAGATAGCAAAATAATCTCGGGATTTTCATGAGTTTAACGAGTCTTGAAAATAACTGAAATTGACTCAAGATAGGTTTCATTTTTACAAAATCTTGAAACAGAGAAAAGCTATGCTTCAGAGTGGTTTCATTTTTGCACAAGCTTGAAACAGAGAGAAAACTGTGCTTGATGCCCCCTAAGCGTAACTGCTAGAGCGCATGCCCTCCCAGCTTCATTTCATTCAACCAAGTACACAGATGGTAATTAATATCTGGATGGAATGAAGGTTAATTTACGAGATCATATGAAAGACCTGACCTAAAATTGTAAGAAAATTATGCAAAAACTAACCTAAATATATGACTTAACATTATGAGATCTAGTCAAGACTCGACTCAATTAGGGGAGGATTTGTTTCATTTTTTAAAGAGCTTGACACAAGAAAAGAACTATTCTCATGGCAACGTGTTTCATTTTTTAATGAGGTTGACACAGTAAAAGGAACTTTCCTCTTCAAAATATTTCATTTTTTAACGAGGTTGACACAGGAAAAGAACTATCCTCGTATCTACTCTCTACAATCTACCTATATAACCTAATGATTCATTTTTTAATGAGGTTTACACAGGAAAAGGAACTCTCCTCACACCTGATTCATTTTTTAATGAGGTTGACTCAGTAACAGGAACCATCCTCTGACCACTGATTCATTTTTTAACGAGGTTGACACAGTAAAAGGAACTCTCCTCATCTACATGTTTCATTTTTTTAACGAGGTTGACATAGTAACAGGAACTATCCTCACCTACATGTTTCACTTTTTAATGAGGTTGACACCATAAAAGAAACTATCCTCGTATCTACTTTCTACAATCTACCTACTGTTTCATTTTTTAATGAGGTTGACATAGGAAAAGAACTGTCCTCAGACACACTGATTAATTTTTTAACGAGGTTGAAACAGTAAAAGGAACTCTCCTCGGATCAACTGATTCATTTTTTAACGAGGTTGACTCAGTAACAGGAACTATCCTCTGACTCACTGATTGATTCATTTTTTAATGAGGTTGACATAGTAAAAGGAACTATCCTCAGACCGACTGATTCATTTTTTAAATGAGGTTGACACAGTAAAGGGAACTTTCCTCAGACGCACCGATTCATTTTTTAACGAGGTTGACACAGTAAAAGAACTATCCTCACAAACCACTGATTATGGCTTCCAACTGGAAGAAACACATGTCAATGGACACACCTTGATCATGGCTTCCAAGAGGTCTTCATCATAAGGAAGAATAGTTCTCTGGAAGGAACACATGTCAAGGGACTCAAAAGGGATAAGAACATCGCGTTCAAATAATCCCATAGAGTTTTCCATGTCAATTACCAGATCTAAGTCATAGGAAGTCGAGCAAACAGTGAGAGGCTCGCTTACATCGATAACTAAAAACATGGGACCAGTTGCCACATAATTAACCTGTGGCGGGGTAGATACCACTTTAGAATCAGGAACATTTAGGGATGTCGGATTATTGGTAGTTGAATCAAGACTAGGGAACGAAAGCTGGTCTACAGTCACAATATTTCCATTGTGAGGGAAAGACATCACGCGAAAGAGTGTCGATACGACGGCTTTCATTGCATAAACATAGTCTCTCCCAAGGAGTAAATTGAAATCCAAGGGACCTCGAACTACCATAAGATCAATACAGACAGTTTTACCTTCCAAAGTAATAGAAAACTTAGGAAGGATCCCTAAAGGTTCACTAATGGTTATGTTAAAAGCTTTCAGATTCTGCGTAATAGGCACAAGCTGAGGAGAACCCAAAGCTTTCCAGGCAGTTGAGGATAAAATACTAACAGAAGCACCTTCATCTACCTGTGTGCGATGTATGTCCCTACCACCAAAATTCACAATGATTTGGAAAGGGATAGAGGAAGGAAGACGAGGCTCTGTCAGTCTATTCCAATCAAAGGAAAATACCTCAATACTTGGAGGGGGTTCTGTAGGAACAGGTGAAATGCCCCCCAGCGTAGAAGAATCTGATGTAACAAGAAGAACCTTAGCGGTATAAAGTTCACTCTCTACAGGGAGAGTGGGATCAACCGAATGTGAAATCGAATCGACCACTTGATCAACTAATGGATCATCAACAGGAGTGATATGAGTTTCACTCTCCAATGGAAGAGTGGGATCGACCGTATTTGAAATTAGATCAATCACTCCATCAGTTGACGGTAGGTTGGGAGAAATTTTACAGTAACCAGTTGGAAATTCTTGCTGTAGAACAGTAAGGTTTTACAACAATTTTGAGGCTTCATCCATGTGAGGGAAAATGTGAGTTTGATGACTCCCTTTGCATAACTTACAAGGAAAACTAACTTTACCCTTTTTCCCAGGAACCTGACTATCACTCGTTGATGGATCAACAGAAAGTTGATGAGATTTTTCTGACCATACTTCCAAGACCTTTGGAATACCAGGACAATTGATAAGGAAGTGGTCACCCTTACAAATCTTGCAAGGGTATTTGGGTTTACGATGCATGTTGGAGGTTTCCTCAACACAACTAACACTTATAGCCATGTTTGGTTGGTTGACTTTTTTCTTATCTTGCTTCTTCTTCTTCTTCTTCTTTTTCTTCCCTTGCTTCTTTTTCTTAGCCACCCGGTTACTAGCGTCAAGACTTTTACCAAGCGAAGAGGAAGAAATGGAGGAAGAAATATTAGGCGAATAAGGTAAAGGGTCAACAGAAGGTTGGTGATGTTGAGATGGTGAACTCTATTGAGGTGAAGCATCTGGTTGAGGTGGAACAATTGGAGTATTCGGGGCCAACGAAGTTGAAAATAACCATATCGGTAAACCTATTGTAAATCCAGGTAATGAACAAGTAGCCATATAAGGAGGACCAACATTTCCAAAGCAAGGAAAAGTACTAGGATTCTCGTTAAGAGGAGCTCCTTGGTTGGTAAATTCCGGAATAGTTGCCATTATATTCAACTTCAGTGAATTTTATTAACAATTTAAAACTAAAATTAACAATTCACAATTCACACCTAACAATTAAAATTCACAATTCACACCTATGGTCTCTGAAAGTAAAAACAAACAAATTAACACGCGCTATCAAATCTAGGAGTCAAACCACACAAAAACAATAACTTCCCGTACTAAAAACATTAGTTGGTGATGAAATCCAACTTAGTAGAATTTTAACACGAAAAGGGCGGTTGGAACAGTTACCCCGACAACCTGCTTAATGAAACAGACTGGCACAAGTTTCTTCACAAAACCATCTCGAGTGAAGAGAACCCCCCAGAGAGTCCAAGTGAGTCTAGTCGACGTCTGCTCCAGGTACAGTGAGATCTTTCCTTCACCGTTACCTTAGGAAATAATCTTAAGCTTATGGACACTAAGGTTACCAACAATAACAAATACAATTGGGGGAACAGTCTATGATCTGATTCCACACGCAAGGGCAGAGTAACAAAGCTCAATCCCCTTGAAGGCTCCTCGACATAATCCGAGGTTTACCGACAAGTGACCCCAGGCTCCTCGACAATGGTTAATCCAAGGTTTACCGTTTGTAATGCGCGCAAAATCTTCTATATTTCCCAATGAAACAGAATTGATTGTCTCAAAGGTTTGGACATGATCTCGTGATTGACTTCTTTAAGAGAAGCTTCCCAGATTATACAAATTACAATAGGATTTATTTCCTACCGCAAGATTTATCTTCTTGTTTGTTTTAGTTTCTTTGGAAAGTTAACTACAACCTATTCCAAAGCACTAATCCTGAGCTAGATTCGTGGAAAGAACCCTAAAAATGTAAAATTACTAGATGAATTTTAATTAAGCGCTGTGTTATTTGGCTGTTATTACTCAAAAGGGTAAATGGATATGAAACCAATGGTGTTATGACCCGAACCAAAACTGAATGCAATCGAATATGATAATGTAATCTTTTCAATTAGATGAATCCTAACTAAAGTAAGGAGAGAGTTTCCATCACTTCCAACAATGCAAAAAATTGATCACTAAGAGAAAATATAACAAATTCTCTAATGCACTAATTTCATCAAGAAAAACTAATGCAAATCAATCCCAAAACAATTTTTTATTTTTGTGTTTTTAAAACAAGCATAAAAACATCTAAATTCAAATCAAAGAAAACTGATCTAAATCTATGATTGATTTTTCAGAATGTAAACTATGCAGTTGTAATCTATGCACAATTCACTTGAAAAGTATGCAAATGTAATCTATGCACATTTTTTATTCATATTCTGAAAATGAGAATTCTAATTATGCAAATGTGATCTATGCAAGAGAATTCTCAAACACAAGATGATTCTAATGTAATCTAAGAACCAATCAAGTGGAAGTCAAGAAAATCGGGTGAGAGTTCCAAAGATCAAAAAATAAAAACACTCAAAGGCGATTAACACTCATACACAATTTGCAAAAACAAAAGAAAAAAGATGAAAAATTGTGAAAATACCGAGACAAACCTCCAAGTAATGATCAAAGGAAATCAAATTAAGAATTTCTCAAAAAAGAGACTCAAAACACCCAATTAACTTAATGGAGATTGATGAGATGAAGAATTGCTGAAAGAAATTCAGAAACAAGAGATTTTTGACAGAGAAATACAGATCTGGGTAGATGCTAAGAATCCTAAATTAAATCTAAACTAAACTAGAAAAAATAAATCTGAAGTTTTTCAAAAAATTTAACAGGGTCCGCAGGCTCCCAGAAGTAACAGGTGCGGTCCCGCACTGTTTACTTAACGAAAGTGCGAAACTACCCGCACTGTTCAAAAGAACAAAGTGCGGTCCCCAGAAAAGTTCAAGAAAAACGTAAAAGATTTCAAAATTTTCAAAAACAGAGAAAAACTAAGCTACCCAGGCAGATATCCATCAATCAAAAACCAGGAAAAACTTTTCCTCAAATCAAAATAAAAGAGAACCAAAAACAACAAGTTCTTTCCCCAGTGGAGTCGCCAATTTGTTGGCCGGATAAATTGTTCTTGCGGACAAGACCGATCTCCCTAGTGTCAGAAGACAATCTAGCAACAAACGAACAACTAAGTTTGTCTTTCTCTAGATATATTCGTTTTACAAATAAATGCTATGAAGGTGTCGATCCTACCTTAGATCCAAATGCTTATTTGTGGTCGTAGTGCTTCCGTCGCATCAATAATCCTTCGTCGCAACAAGAGCTCTTTTTTCACAAGAAAGTATCATCTTTCGTCGATCTGCAATCACAAACAAGAAAATATCAATAGCACTTGTATAAAAAATAATCATAAAACATACCTATCATAGTGATCAAGGAATCTATGAAATAAATGATCAAACGATAGCTTATTGAAATAAACAATCGAATGACAATTTATTGAGAAAAACAGAACTTGATTGTATTAATCTTAAAATATACAGAAGAACCTTACAACCTTAGCCTTGATGTTCGAAAGGCCTTCCCGGGGTCCGAAGCAGGAATCTCCTCTACTTTGATAAGTCTTGCACTCTTCCTTCAGGAGCATAAAGAGGTATGTGATCTTTCCTCTCAAAAGCTCAGCAAAAGGAAGTCTAAATCTCAACATCACTTCAACTCAATCACACATAAAGCTTGAACTCTAATTCTCAATCTCCAAAATCTCAATCTCCAAAAACTTCTTCACCAATCTTGTTAACCCCTTGAGGCTACCCAATGCCTCCTTTTATAGAGCAGATGAGGAGGTTAGGATTCCACCTTTAAAGGGATAGAACCCTCCTTCAAAGGGATAGGCTCCTCACATCAAGGGATTAGTTCCTTAAGGTGTGGGATACATGCACCTTACTAAAGCATACTCATCCCCAAAAAATCTAATCTAGAACCTTCTAGAATTGACCAAAAATCAACTTTTTCACTTTGATTTCTCGCTTTTTTGACTTTACAGGAAGTCCACAGGCATAACAATGGAAAATTGCGTTCTATAACGCAGTTCCTCTTCACATTACCTGCGTACCCTAGCTAGGAACGCAGGTAGGCTTCATGTTACCTGCATACCCAAGGATTTTTTGAGTTTTAAGGGTTTTTACTCCAATTTTAGGGCTTGGAATGAGGAACAAAGGTTGTAAGACTTGCAGAGGAGGTAAGTATGAGTGTCAATGAGCTCATACAGTTAGCAGAATGTCAAGGTGACATTTTTTAGTGTAACACATTGACAGAGGTTGTTGCAGTCATGGAGGATGGCACCTTCATGGTGCAAGGGAGCTGCTCCATGGACTTGGCGAAATAGAGGGTACTTCCTTTGAGGAAGGAATCATCCATACATTGGAGTAGATGGAGGCCACTGATGCTTACCTTGGCCAATATTGGGAGATTATTTTTGGAGGAGAGCTTCTCATGGGAGGCCAACTTCCAAAGATAACTACTTATTTTTGAGCATGAGCAGCTACAAGATGGGCATGGAAGCAATTTAGAGGATAAATTTGTCATGAGGGATGTCAAAGGAAAAGACAGTAGCATGTCTATAGCTTCACATTGCAGATCACCAGTGTTGTCCCTTAGGAGGATTGATCCTTATTGGAGATCTCAGCTCTTGGTAGAGTACTCCAAGGATCTTGGTGCATGCATGATTCTCGATAACCCAGATAGAGATGATGAGTATATGGTGGATGATATGGTCATCTATTCACATGACAGAGTCTTCTTGACTAGAGCTTCTAGTCTCAAGGAGAAATTTCTACATGCAACACATGAGGACTTCTTTTCCATGCATTTTGATACATATATTTCCTTAGTAGAGGAGTTCATTTGGGAGGGTATTCAGCATGACATACTTTAGCATATGGAGAGATGCATAGCCTGGATGGTGATAGAGAGGATTTCATAGCCACCTTCCTACTCATTGAGAGTAAGGGAGCATTTTTAGTTGAGCCATTTCAGCTCAAGACCTCAAGTGCATGATGGAGAATGTACAATTTCACCTTCTGTTTTGTAATTCTTGTCTTTTTATGAGAAACATTTTGTACCAAGGAGGATTATTCCTTCTCTCATATTGTATAATGATGTACTTGAAGCCATTTGTAGCATTGATATTGGCTATCTCATTGGTGGTTTGTGGGGGAAGCCACATGAATTTTGGTGTGCACCATTGACACCCTTTTGTACTTTCATGTTTATATCTTGTAAAATGATTGTGGCAGCAAACAAGTGGCTGGAAAAGTCCTCATTTTTTTTTTTTTTATGTAGGCAAGAAATGCACTGCACTGGTTCCTTGTGTGGGACCTTGATCCACTTTCCGGTTGTCATATGACAGCTTGTTTCTATTGGGTTTTCCTTCCATGTATTGCTGATTTCATGGGAAGCTTTGTTTGGAGAGTGGGATATGATTTAAAGATGCCCACTGGGGGTATGATTCTCCATACTTTCCATGATGCATGTTCTCAGAGGAGCAATGGGCAGCCCATGATTGCCAAATTACATCTCTCTTCTTCATGTGGGAGGAGCCGTTTGGATAACTTGAGTTTTTGGGGGAGGCACTTCATGGTTTATTTGTTTGATGGGGTAGCTTCGACCACTCTTGGAGGTCATGACATTTCAGCCCATTATCAGCAGCAGCCCCATACTTATCATAAATGGGGAGAGAAACCACTTGGTTGGGAGGATCCAATCTCTACATGCAGCCCCAACACATTGCATGAATCGGGGGTTGAGGATCTTTTTGAGCTAACTAGATTGGCTCATTTCATTTCGATGATAGAATGGGTGTGGGAGTCACTCATTGGGAATAATATTTTCCATGTTCATCATCACTCCTACCTTAAGGAGGCCATGGGAAAATAGGGAGGTTTCCACTTAATTCTTCCACCTTTCTATGATGTGAGCCATATGGTTTTGCATGCTTGGGAGGAAACATTGGAGGACATATTTGTAGTAGATCATGTTGAGCAGTGGTGGAGACTTTTTGATGAGGAGGCCACAAGAATAGGAGGGGAGGATTTTTCTCTCCTTATACAGTTGTTTGAGGAGAAGCAACATTTTGGAGGGGAGGACTTTAATATTCCAAGTTTTTAGCCTTCAAGCTGAATGGAATATTAGAGTTGTTTCATCACTAGGTAGGTGAATAAATGGGTAGGGAGGCACATTAACCTCTTTAGAAGGATAAATAACACTCCTAATGTGAAAGGAGCAAGAATAAGAAGCTTATTTGAGCACCATTGGGTGTGAACAGAGATGGGGACATGTTGATTTAGTCAACTTTGACCAAGTCAACAAAGCTATCTAGATACATTGAACCACCTCGATAGACAGCACAGTTTTGGTGGAGGAGAACTTGCATGAGTTTGATGGCACATGTGGATGGGACCGAATGAGGAGAGGTTCAGTTGCGACATAAGGAGAGGATGGAGGCCTTTGTCATTCATTCTTTTGTATTTCAATCTCTTGATCTTGTCTGTTTAGACTTGGTTTCCCCTCGTTGTTTAGCAAGGTATCACTGGGTGTTCTCGAGCGGGAATCATCTTCCCTTGAGAGGCCTCTTGGGAGAGAGTGTCCTATATTTCACCACATCTAGGATCAATGCCAAGCATCATTCTTCAGTCCCAGTGTTATTTCTGCAGCAGAATATTGCTGAGTTGCAGGGTGTTGCAGTGCGGGATTCTTACACCACTTCCGGGTCTGTTTCTCAGTAGAAGGTGCCTTCCTCCTCTTGAGAAATCAACTAGGAAGATTTCTAAAGAACATTTCACATCTTGGAAGTAGGCAAAAGTGGTTCTCATCTCCTACAGTCCAGTCCCTTGCAGGAACTGCATCATTTTATGCAGAGTTGTTGCCGCAGGGTTAAGACCCTTATTTTTGAGCTAGTTTCCTAGGGAAAGGGCCAACCCTTCTCCCGGAAAGCTAGAGGAAGAGATCCTCATCCCTATTTTGTATTATTAAGCTATATTTCTGTAATTTTGCAGTAATACTGCATTTTTTGAGCTGAATATTCAGATCTACTCTTTCTTGTACATGTTTTTCATGAAACCCTTGCCAGGTTAGCTTATTAATGCAATAAGGAGGCCAGATCTATGTTTTCTTCACATATTGTTCCATAAATTTCTAGATCCATGTTATTTTATCATTTTACTACAGAAACCCTCATAAAATAATACTTTACATGCTTCATTCTTTTTCTGCATAACTTAAGTCATGGGATTTGGATATTGTTAAGCTGTGAGGTAGTTGGGAGGTCTGTTTCACATATCAAAAGGGATTTATTTCTGATCCCCTTTTGTATATGATAACCTAACAACATATCCTAAGGGAACCTAGTGTTATTTCACCCAGTAAAACACATATCTCTAGAAATAGCGTTTTCAGGGTCTAATTGCTACATTTTCCCCACTTGGGAAGGTGTAGACATTCTTCTTTTGTTGTTGTTTCACTAATTTGAGGGCTATGTTTTTTTGAACACATCATATGAGTCTATTTTCTGGATCTCCAAATTTAGAATATCTTAATATATTCTTATTGTTGTAGAAAATCCTGGTTTTGGGATATTACAGTTCACACCCAAAGGTGCTCAAATTAGCTGCTTATTCTTCCTCCTTTCACATTAGGAGTGTATTTATTGCTTCAAAAGAGGTTAATGGGCCTCCCTAGCCATTTATTCACGTACCTAGTGATCAAAAAACTCTAATATTCCATTTAGCTTAAAGGCTAAAATTTTGGAATATTACACAATGAGTGATTTTGAATAAAAGTGAAATGAGAGTAGAATTATTTTAGCATGATGACGACATGAAAGAGGTTCAAAAGACATATACTCATGAATTAAAATGGTACATTTGACAAGGACAACCATGAGTGATTTTATATCATGACCTAATGGAATGATTGAAAATTATTTAGAATGGGACACCTAAGATGCACATGTCGAATGTGTTTTGATCCCTGGTGGAAGTATGAAAATACTGACACTAACACTTGGTACACCAGGATTGAAAGTTATCTCACTAGGTTGGGCTTCAGAAAGAGTGAAGAGGATGTGAACCTATACCAGATTCTAGTTGATGGTAATATTTTGATTATTGTACTTTATGTTGATGATCGTATTCTAAAAGGTGATGAGAAACTCGTAAGTTCTTGCAAAGAAGATTTTGAAAGAGTTTGAGATGAAGCACATGGGAATCCTTCACTATTTCCTTGGTTTGGAGATATGGTAGTGAGATGGAGAGCTATTTATTTCTCAAGGCAAGGATGCCAAAGAGATTATGAGGAAGTTCCACATGGAGAGCTGTAAACCCATGGAGACCCCTCTTGCAGGAAAATGGAGGAAGGAGGATGCTACTTCAGGTGATGTAGTGGACAGTACTATTTACAGGTAGCTTGGGGCTTCACTCATGTACTTGGTGAACACATGACCATACATATGCTACGCAGTTAACCAGCTAGTCAAGCTATGGTTAAGCCGACCAAGATCTTTTGGAAGGTGGGGAAGCATGTCTCTAGATATATTAGGGGCACTATAGAGTATGGATTATGGTACAAATGGAAATAGGGAGTGAATCTTCAAGGCTTAACTGATGTATATTGGAGAGGAAATATATCAGACAGGAAGAGCACATCAGGAGGGATCTTAAGCATAGGATCGACAACAATTTCTTGGTATAGTAGGAAGCCGAGATCGGTTGCACTCAATTTAGCTGAGGCAGAGTACATGGAAGCCAATTAAGCTGCATGTGAGGCCATATGGATGAGGAAGATACTTGTTGGTTTGTTTTTTCATCGTATGGATCCAACGATGATACATTGTGATAACCAGAGTTGCATAAAACTCTCAACTAATCCAATTTTCCATGAAAGGTCCAAGCATATTGACATCCAATACCACCATCTCAGAGATTGTGTTCAGAGATGCATTATGTTACTTCAGTACATTCCCAAAAAGGATTGGGATGAAAATATTTTGACAAAGGCACTCACCAAGAGAAAATTTGAATACCACATAGGCAGGATCAGGGTAGCTAATAATCCCTTTGTTGTTGAGAGGGAGTGTTGAAAAGTTGACAAGAAATGTGTGTCTAATTTAATTTTCCCTTAATTAAATTGGACAATAAATTGTAATCGTATCTCATAATCACTTGTAATAGTTAACTGAGTGTGATAGAATCAATTAGATAATGAAATTCGAGTTGAGGGTGGTTGGTGAGTCATGTAGAATGATTCTGATTGTTTTTAGAGTCCAAGTTGCAGTTAGTGTATCAGTCTAATGCATGAGAAATCAGTTAACTCAATTAAGTGAGTTAAAATCAATATGACTAGTTGTAACCAATTGTTTTACTAGTGAGAGGTCAAGTGAATTAAATCATATTTAATTCACATGCAGTGATCTGTCAAGTGAATGATGATTTACTATTAATAGCTACATGCATGTCAGTTCTGATGAAGACCCAGTTGAGACAGTGGTTAAGGGATTTTTTCTCACTTGTATTATTAGTAAATTGTCGGCGCGCAATTAGACAACCATAGGATTTCCCATGATGTATTGCACATTTTTGGAAGGTTGAATTTCCTAATTAATAGGGATCAATTGTTTTTACAATTGTGCAAGCAATGCAGGATGAGCAGAGGCAGGAAATTGGCTAAGTGTTCATCGATTTTGTCCAGATCAGTGTGAGATAGTTGGTAGAGTGCAGCAGAATTGTGTGGGAAGAGCGCATTGTAATTTTTTCATTATTACTTGGTTTTATATAATACAGATAGAGGGGTTTTGAGCAGATTTAATTCTACAGAAAATTTCATGTGTTGTGGATTTGATTCTTTCTCTTACTTTGTGTGATTGTGCGATCGGGTTTATTTTCTGAAAATTAATTGTAGAAGGATTCAGTATCTTTCTCTAGAATATTGCATGATTGGATTGAACCCATTGGTATATATATTGTTTGTATAATTTATACATGGTATCATAGCACCATAAATCACTATAGTGGAGAAGAAATTGAGTTTGTGCTAAACAACATTTGAATTTGCAAAAATATTCTTTGGTGTGACAAGGGGATCAAGATGCCTTTCAATGCATTAATATTGGAATATGCACTCGAGGGCAGTTGTAATTATATTTAATGGAAAGACAGAATGTAGGTAGTTCTGTTGGACAATGGGTTGAAATAACTTATCGAAACTGATATTCCAAGGCCAGCAGCAGCACACACCTCTCTTCTTGATGTTTGGAAAAAGAAGGTTGCAAAGGAGAGGAGGATCTTATTATAGGGAGTTCAAGATCACTTTATCTCGAGTCTCCATGGAAAGGAAAATCCATATGAAATGTGGAAGGCCTTGACAGATCTATTTCAAAACAGAAGCAACCACATAAAATTGGCACTGAAGGACAAGCTCAGGAAAATCAAAATGGATAAAGGCAACACTATTCCACTATACTTGACCAAGTTCATCCAATGTTAATATGGGCTTGGAAGTGTTGGGATTACTGTAGTAGATGATGAATTGGTGAGCCTAGCACTTCTAGGCCTTCCCCAGAGCTGGAATAGTTATCATGGATTTGTCAATGGGAGGGAGAAGCTACCAGATTGGGAGCGACTTTGGCTAGATTTGGTACAAGAATAATTCAGGCGGAATACCACGGATGGATCCTCCTCCAAGACAAATGATGAGAAAAATTGCACCTTGGCTACTAAGGCAAATAAGGGGAAGGGAAATAAATCCTATTCCAAATCTGAGACCGACAAAGAAGGAAAGAAGCATGACATGTCTAGAGTGAAATTTTTTCAGTGTCACAAGCATGGACATTATGCCACTAATTTTCCATAAAAGAATAACAACAACAAGAAGGATTGAAGATCTGCAGCGGGTGATGCTTTGGTTTCACAGTTCGAGTTGGAAATCTCACTCACCACACACATAGTTTCTAATGACATGGGATCAGACTGGTACTTAGATAGTGGTGCATCTTTCCACAAGACAGGAGACAAAGAAATCTTTAGTAGCTTGGAGGAGAAGGATCTTCAGATGCACATTGAGATGGGTGATGATGGGAGGTATAGCACTACCGAGATTGGTACAGTTACTTTCCAGAGACAGTCAAGTAAACCTTTCTTATTAAAATATTTCATGCATGTACCATGCTTGAAAAATAATTTAGTTTCAGTTTCTATGTTGGAGGATAGAGGATATGATGTGGTTTTCAGTGAAGGTATAGCATTCCTTCATCAAAAAGCCACATGAAAGGTTAAGAATATTGGGGTTCATGTGAAGAACCTCTACAAAATTGATGTAGATTTTTGTGTAGCATTGATGAGTAAAGAAAACAGAGTGGTGAGCTGGGATGAGGGTGAGTTGTGGCATGGGAGATTGGGCCATATACACCACAGTGCTTTGAAGGTCATGCAACATATTTCTATGAGGCTTCTAAAGGGTACTCTTTCACAAATAGACACATGCAAGGGATTTGCCATGGGGAAGTATACACATGCCAATTTTCACGAGAAGGAGATCCAAGTAGTGGAAATCCTTGAGAGAGTTCACTCAAGTGTGTGTGGACCATTCACTATAGCTTCTAGAGCAAAGCACAAGTATTATGTGATTTTTATTGATGGTTTTTATAGAAAGTGTCAGATCTACTTCATGCAGAAGAAATATGATACATTCTATTGGAATAGGGTCTCCTACAAAGCTAAGAATATGGTCCATTCTGTATATTTTTTATTATATTTAGTCTAACGCAGGGGTTTTGGGGTGGTTCAAAGCCCCTAATGCATTGTAAGCAGGTCAAGGGTAGACCAAGAGTCCGCAAACCATGGTTTGTGGACCATTGGATGCATAGGCTAAAGTAGTATAAATAGTTGAACCTTTTTGAGTCGATAGGTAGAGAATGAATAGAGATTGATGCAAAGTACGAATTGCTAGATCTTGGGTTGTGTTATTTGGGTTAGGACTCCTGCTGGTTGTGTGCACGGAGATCCTCTATCTTGCTATGTGCGGAACATGTTGGCTGCGTGCACAGGTGGTATTTGGGGAATGTAAGAGGATTTTGATAATTAATATATGTGAAGTATTACTGAAACATATGATGTTGTCTGGATCTGTTCTATTATGATTGATGCGAACTAAGATTGTCTGATTAAGTTGTGAACTCGTCTATTTTATCTTTGTGGTATGAAAGTATCTGTATTTAGCATATTACTATGATGTAACTGTTGTTGCACTTACTGATTGCATCTCTGTTAATGAACGTGAACTATCTGTGTTGAAAATATTGGCTGCGATTACATTGTTTTATGGTTTTAATTGATGATATGCACGTTGATGCGAACTTGCTAGAGAAGATCTGATAAGAATTATAGTTTGGTTGAATTCTAGAACCCTGCGAAACACCCTTCTATATAGATCTGATAATTGTGGGCTTGCATTATTACCTACTCTCTCAGGGTGCGGAAACCTGGTTCCAACACCCTCCCATACTGCTTCGGGTGAGACTTTGACCTATGCAAGTAGGTCACTGCCGAAAGGGCCAGTAGTATAGGGGTTTATTGGAAAACCTTCACCTCTGAACCTGGTTCAGGACCCCTCGAGCCAACAAATGGTTTTATTTCCGGGATCGGGAGCATTTTGAGGGAGAGATTTGGTAATGCCAAGGCCGTATTGGAACCCTGAAAAGAAAGAAATTGACAAGTGGTTTGAAAAGAAAGTCCAGGAATTCGCTGTAAAAGAAAATTGCAGTGTGAAATTAACCGCAAAGGAGTGGAAAAATAAGTATATTTTCTTGGATATCTAAGAGATTATCTTCATGACTTTTGCAATTAAGCTACAGGAGTGGCTCGCCAGACTGGTCAATTTTCAGAAGTGTTGGAAAGACGAACGGGTCACGCAGTGAACTACAGAATTGATCCGTTAGTTGGAGAATACTGATAATACCATTACTCGCATGGTAGATCATTGGGTGGATAGTGTGATAAGAGTATTTGCGATTGAATTTGCAATCGATTAATTTGTGTCCTACTCAGAAGTAGAGCAGAGGTTCTTCAAGGGTTTCCGAAGTAAGTTTCTAAAAAAATTTCTGTTACTGATTAATATCTTATTGTGCGAGAAAAATATCCTATGTAGCCATACCGAGTGAATGAGATCTGATCAAAGTGAGGGTACAATGAACAGTGGTAAGTACTACAAAACTAATCAAGAGGGAGATCAATCTGTCTATAGTCCAATGACCAATTTTGCTACGCATAGCCCTCCATCAACACCACCTTTGAATCCTCGTAAGGGCAAGAACTCACCTCCGCCACCACCGGAAGATGATATGGCTTCACAGATGAAGTCACCCACCTTCAATGGTGTGGGGGACAAAGATATGAATTGATTTTGGTTTGTCACAAGGTCTGTATGGACTATGCAGAATGTAGCAAGCAATGTTGTGAAAAGAGCGCAGTTATCTCTTGCCTTTGAAGGAAAGGCCCTGGAATGGTACATAGGATACCTCAACCAGCATGCGAACACGAGCATTGAGGACATTAAGAACGCCTTGAAGCAATAGTTCAAGAAACCTAAGGCCTACTCCCAGATAGTCAACAACTTGAAAGATTTCAAACAAGGTCCATCTGAGTCTGTATGGGAAGTTAATCATCGATTGAAAAAAATAATCAAAGAAGGAGGATTCCAGTATGATGACAGACAACATGTGGAGTGGTTCATTGATATGTTGCTTCCCCACCTACGCATACCGATGGGCCACCAAGAAATTTAGTTGCAGGAGAAGGCCTTGGAGATAGCAATGAAGTTGGAGGTTGTGCCATGAGATGAAACCTAGTTGGGTGTACAAGAAATACAAGTCCAGCTAGAAGCAATGCACATGGAGATCCAAAATTTGCGAAAGGAACGAGGTGCGGAGGCTAGCCCTGACAGGTGGTGCATACGATGCAGGGTGAATGGCCACACCAAGGATAACTATCCACTATTAGCAGACTACATGCAGGCTGGAGGACCTAGACCGCTACGCCCTAGATAAGTTGCGGGGCCAAGTAGGCCAGCACTATGGTGTAAATACTGTCGCATTATGGGGTTGCATGACACCAACCACTGCCCTCGCCTTACTTCTTGTATTTTGGAGGTTAAGCAACAATGGTGCAGGTTTTGTAGGTCTATGGGGCATGATGATAAAAACTGCCGAAATTATGATCTGCTGATAGACCGAGGAAACATCTATAGGGTACACACAAATCCTTCATCACCAAGGACCCCCTCTGATATGATGGGCTCCCCCCTTAGGGGTAGGGGAGGGGGCCAAGGTGAAGAGGAAAACTAACCTATTATAGTTGTGGGGAGATAGGTTACTTTGCAAGGGACTGCCCAAACCCTACAAGGAAATCCTGCAGGTATTGAAGGAAACTGGACCACTTGATCAAGGACAACCTGATTTTGATGGCTAAGGTGTAGGAGAAACAGAAAAAACCTACACAGAATGTGAAAAGGGTTACAACGAAGCCTCAGAATGAGGGACCAGGTATTAATATCATAACCCGTAGTAGCCTAGCCACCGGGGGGCGGAAGAAAAGCTACAGTTGAGCCTCTGATGAGGAAAGCGGTCATCAAATTAGAGGGCCTAGACCTACAAAAGGAAAGGGAAACCTTTATCAGAGCACAACAAGACTTCACAGAAGCATCTACTTCATAGGTCCCTGCGGCCACCAAAGAAGGAGAGGGGTTCCGACCATTTTTACAAGCATGCATGAAACTGTTGCACAACCAGCAGGCCCTTGAGAACCTCTAGGCACTATTAAACAGTTGCGCAGAGAAAACCAACCCTCCCCTAGAAGGTAAGGATGTAAACACATTGTACAAGTACAAGAAACACACTGGTAGGGAAATGCGGCTCACAACACAAATCAGGTATTACAAAATGGAGCAAGTTATTTTGGATCTAGGGTCGAAAGCGAATGTACTGCACAAGAAAACTTGGCAGCGCATGGGAGAACCCAAGTTGGAATGGTCCACTATCTAGCTGCGCATGGCCAATCAGTAGAAGATCATACTGTTAGGAAGGTTATCACAGTTTGTAGTGGATATTGTAGGAGTTAAGGTCTGGGCAGACTTTGAGGTCATTCATATTGAGGAAGATGTGGACCCTTACCCTGCGCTCCTACGGTTAGATTGGGCCATCGACAAGGGTGGTATTATCAACTTGAAGAAGAGAAGCATGGTATTTGAGAATGGAGGGATGCACGTGAAAGCCCCTTTAGACCACGCAGAAGGAGAAAGGTATACGAAGACGGTGCGTATCGATGAGGAGTTAGATCACATCTACAAGTTAACTATGCAGGATGAAGATTGGATCAACCCTACGATTGATAGTATGCTTTGTTGGGAAAAGGATAGCGACTATTTTTCTGACCTTGATGAGGAACTGGAAAATTGGCTAACCAGTTGCACGACATATCTATGCTACGGTGTCTCAAAATTACAAGGTATTTTCGATGTATATCCTTAGAGGTAAGAGATCTGCCCTACTTTGATGGTTCTTGTAGCATTAAGGAAATTTTACAAGAATTCAAAGCTGAAGTTCCAAAGGACAAAGGTTATAGGCCCTCAGTCTCGCCCTATGCGTAGCACCTGTGAAGTGGTGGGATGAGCATAAGGCAACATTCCAGGAATGGGGGGCATGTCAGACTATGTTACTCTTGCGCTTTGACCCTCTGGTTCAGTTACGCAGGGAACAACCTTGACTGGCAATCCGAAGCTGCACAGACTTCCATAAGAAAACTACCGCTGGCGGGAAAGGGTGCGTGAATGATAGCTGCATATCCTATAGAAACTCTCTCAAGATGGTGGATACTATGGAAGCTGCGGATCTGGCAGCACCTACATCTATGAAACAATTGTGCTCGCTCCTCCACTTCGCAGGCTAATATAGAAAAAATAGGCAGGAGTACGCATTGATCACAGTGCTTCTAAAAAAGCTGCTTCGCAAGGCCATTTCAGTTCACAGGGACGCTGAGTGTCAAGGGAGCTTCAAACTAGTAAATTAAATGATGGGCCCACTCAGAATGTAGATGGAACGTTGGCTGGACCACCATGCGCATAGGAGGCCCGCTAGGAGTGTAGGTATGCATTGAGTGCACCATAGCTGCAAAAAATAGTTGTTGGGACAGTCAAATCGAGTAAAATGAAAAATCTATCGTTGAATGGGGTGGGCGGATGGCATTTAATGAGGTGATTGTGGGAGATTTTTTACCATTTACATGATGGTAAGTTCCAAGTTCAGCTTGCCCAACCACTGAATGCTTGCGTTAGCTATAAAAAGGGTCGAACAGCCCAAACAGGGGTTCCGTATCAATTGTATAGCTTGTACTTGGCATATATTACCATGACGATTTGGTGCTGCAAGATGCTTTGTTTTTATAGTGTCTCCTTCATGTCCAGGCAACCTACCCCCTCGGATAGTAGCAACCCAGAGTTTTTTCTTCGTGCCAGGATGACGGCTACGAACCCTGCTGAGCCCTCTAAACCAATGACCTCAGTAGAGCAGGGGACTGAGGAAGTGGTGGAAATCGAGTCTGAGGCAGAAGAGATTCTCTTGATGCTGAGCCCAACCATGAGGAAAGAAAAATCAAAGGCACAAAGCTCTAGAAAGCCTCTGAAGCCCACAAAATGGGCTACAGGAAAGCCGTGAACTTCCCCGCGAACCGCAAACTCCCCGTAGGCAGCTCGGGAGGAAGCACAACCCATCAATCCAATTCACTGGTTACCTCCATTTGTTCTACCATGCAGTACATTGACGTGCACGCCAAAGAATATTGATGACCTGGTCACTTACCTATAGATGCCATTGACCCTAGGCGAGGTCCCCATCACTGGCGAACCTTTTGGTAAGCTTTATGAGGTCAATTTTGACGATCACGACCTAGCCAACTTCAAAGAATTCTATGAACTAGCACCTACATTATGCCTCGACATGATTCATGATGAAAATGGAGTTATAGTCATCCCCCATCACTGGGTGCATGGTTTGGCCAGGTCCGGGCTCCTGAACTTACTCAGGATGCCCCATTTTGGCCATTACAATATTACGAACTCGCTCGCATGGCAGCTGCTCGCCCTAATTCATGAAGGATGCCTATGGATCTAGGACATGACTCCTATTAATGCTATGATGATTCATAGGATTAATGATCTCCCAATGAATGGACCAAGCCCTCTGGAGTGAGTGGGTAAGAAATGCGAAGCCGAGACTGCTGAATTGGTGTGCCAAAAATACATGTTGGAGCAGAATACACGAGGCTTTATCATCAAATCCATCAATGATCCCACTACATAGTTGGGCATGATGTTGCTGGTGTTCAAGTTGATGCACAATTTCCAAGTTTCCATCTCCCTTGCCTACGCGATCCAGCTAGCAGGCCAATGTGCAAAGGGGGGTCTGTTTCAATTTGGCTCAGTACTTATGTGATGAATTTTTGGCCAATGTCTGAGAATCCCATGACTTAGGGCGCACCTTTTGTTACTCGTGGTTGCTGTTCCTCATCACGTTAGTTACTTGGGAAGCTCCTGCGGAGTCTATTCTCCCTGAGCTTACCCCGGATATGTGTGAAGGAGCCCATTATGTGCACTTGTGGGACTCCAAGGATGCGCAGTGCATAGAGTAAAATCAAGTCTTCTGGTTCCTCTTCCAGAGTAGCGTGGCAGCTGCCATCAACTCTCGATCACACCTATCACCCACAGTCTATGACAGGTACGAGTGCATCGAAACCTTTCAGGTGACCATGCACAACATATAGATTCAGAGCCGAAAGGATAAATCTTAAACTTCGCTCCCCTATATGGTCGTAGATGAGGAAATTGACAATATTATTGCACTCTGGCCCCCGTAGTGGAATATTGGCTTCAAGACCGGGGTGCACGGCCCTAAAGATGCTAGCACAACATAAGTAATCCCCCATTTCACTATTAAGGATATTGGAGGCTCCAGCAAAAGTACCCGGAAGGACACAGAACCGGCTGTGAAGAAAGATGTGCAACAAAAGCGGACTGATGAGAAGGACACCGAAGTAGAACCATAGAAAGATTCATAGCCTGACTTAGGGACAGAAGGAGGGGATGTAGGAGGAACTGCATCCCCTCATGGGATAAAGTGCATAGGCGAGCCTACGAAAGGACCCCAGAAGAAGCAGTGCACTCAGCGAACAGAACACGATGAAACTATCACCTTGACCGACGGTGACCTTGAACAGATTACTGATGCAATCTCTCTAGCCATGTAGGATCGATGGGAAGCCCTGGAAGAACAACAGAAGGTTGCGCTCACCACATTACAGGCCGAGCTCCGCGAGCTGCAACTAAAGATAGACACACTACACACTAGTGTGACTTTGGTACAAACATTGCAAAACACTAGAAGTGCTATGCTCACAACGATAGAAAACTTCCTCTGCCTTTTGCCTGGCACTTCCCTTATGATCAGTCCACCCGACTTGAGCACACAGGTCCATCGTTGCCAGGAGGTACGGCTAGACTTAGCCAGACTACCCCAAGATGCTTTGCAGGGGCTCCACACGGGTATATTTCAGGAGATTTAGCACCAGACTTGCAGATTCACCAACAACTAGTCTTGGCTAATGAAATGATCATCGAAAGTAATGCCACAATCACCCTTGCCACCACACAGAAGAAGGAGCTCGAAAGCTTCATTCACCAGCTCTGCACATAAGTTCCAGTAGAGATTCCAGCTACCGCTATGCCCCAGGCAAAGGTTGAGGGGTTGGTCGCCACATTGAAGGCATCTCGAATAGAGGTTGTGGAGGTTAAGTCACAGATGGAGCAACAAATTGTCAACCTGTAGGCTAAATTGCAGCCCAAAACACCTCCAAAGGTGCGGGCCCAGCGATCTGTACTAGTCACCACAGCTACGAATGTCATCACAGGGAAGATCGCGCAGGGCACTCAACTACTGGAAACTTCCATTCAGCTATGGACCAAGGTCAATGCAATCCACTCCTGTGTGAAATAACCCAGACCTTGTGGCAGAAAGAGGAGACATTTGAAACATTGGAAGCCACCCTACCCACGTTGGTTCTTGCTCAGCGTTTTGCATGATTACAAACTAGCCAAGACCTCCAGGTTGACATAGAAGAGCTTCGATAGAAGCAGAAGGCCCTCAATGATCGCCTGAAGCCTTGGGCTGATGGCGACCTTAAACTATCGCAGGATGTTGATGTAGCCATGATGTAAGTCAACCATACTCTGGAAAGTGTCAACGCTGCGACAAAAGGCCCAATTTCATAGAAATTAGTCGACATCGCCCAGAATGATGCTGCCCAAAGTGAAGTTGTGCTACCCCCATTGGCTGAAGTGATCAAACTGTTGTAGGTGTAGGTGGAGACCCCACCATCTTAGTGACTCGAGACGAGTCATAAGATTGTGTTGGGGGAATGTTGGAACAGGGTCTCCTACAAAGCTACGAATCTGGTCCATTTTGTATATTTTTTATTATATAGTCTAATGCAGGGGTTTTCAGGTGGGTCAAAGCCCCTAATGCATTGTAAGTGGGTCAAGGGTAGACTAAGAGTTCGCAAACCATGGTTTACAGACCATTGGATGCATAGGCTAAAGTAGTATAAATAGTTGAACCTTTTTGAGTCGATAGGTAGAGAATGAATAGAGATTGATGCGAAGTATGAATTGCTAGATCTTGGGTTGGGTTGTTTGGGTTAAGACTCCTGCTGGCTGTGTGCGTAGAGATCCTCTATCCTGCTATGTGCAGATCCTATTGGCTATGTGCGCAGGTGGTATTTGGGGAACGTAAGAGGATTTTGATAAAAAATATATGCAAATTATTATTGAAACATATGATGTTGTCTAGATATGTTCTGTTATGATTGATGCGAACTAAGATTGTCTCATTAAGCTGCGAACTCGTCTGTTTTATCTATGTGATATGGAAGTATCTATATTTAGCATGTTTTTGTGATGTGACTAATGTTGCAGTTACTAGTTGTATCTCTGTTAATGAATGCGAACTATCTTTGTTGAAAAATTGGCTTCGATTATGTTGTTTTATGGTTGTAATTGATGATACGCATGTGAATGCAAACTTGCTAGAGTGGATCTTATAAGAATTATAGTATGGTTTCATTATGGAACCATGCGAAATACCCTTTTGTATAGATCTGATAATTTTGGGCTTGCGTTATTACCTACTCTCTCTCAGGGTGCGAAAACCTGGTTCCAGCACCCTCCCATACTGCTTCAGGTGAGACTTGGACCTGCGCAAGCGGGCCACTACCAAAAGGGCTAGTAGTACAGGGGTTTGTTAGAAAACCTTCACCTCTAAACCTGGGTTAGGACCCCTCGAGCCAACACATTCTCAAAATTTTGTGAGTTCAAAGCACTAGTTGAGAAAGATATAGGGAAGCAGGTGAAGGCTATAAGGAGCGACAATGGTGGTGAGTAAATATCCAATGAATTTTAATAATTTATGTGCCAAAGAAGGAATTCATAGATATTTGATTGCACCTCATAACCCACAAAAGAATGGGGTTGGAGAAAGAAAGAACAGAACAATTGTGGGTGTGAAACGAGTTATGTTACATTATCAGCACCTGCATCTATGGGCAGAGGAATGAAACACAACTCTATTTGTGAAGAACCATAGTCCTCATCAGATACTTGGCATGAGTACACCAGAGGAGGTTTTTTTTGGTAAGAAAACTGATGTCTCATATTTTAAAATTTTTTGCTCATCTGTCTTTTGCCATGTTACCAAAGTTTCCAGAAAGAAGATAGAACCAACAACAGATATTGGGATATTTTTGGGGTACACTAATAATCCTCACAGCTATAAGGTGTAGCCAAACAACAGGATGATAATTTTTAGACGATATGTAAAATTTGATGAGGAGAAAGGCATGTGATTGTCCCATGAGAGGGAGCTTGATTTTCATGCAGATGAATAAGTATTCCTTCCAAAGGATGATCCTCAATATGTGGAGCAACCACATGAGGAGGATCATGGAATGGAAGAAACCACTCATGCAGATCCATCCACCATACATGGTAGGAGGCGCACCACAGAGGCTGACAGATTGAGACTTAATGCGACAAAACATGTAGGAGCACCTACATCACAGTGCAGACAGAGATAGTCACCATACATGTATATTGGATACATGGCTCTTATGAGAAAGTGTATTGTGACAAAACCATACTATTTTGAGGAAGCAGTGCATCAACCTACTTGGGTTGATGCCATGGTTGAGGAGTATGACTCCATCATTAGGAATAGTGCATGGGATGTTGTCCCAAGACCAGTCGGGAAGTTAGTGGTTGGATCTAGATGGATCGATAAGGTGAAGGACGAAGTAGATGGGAGTGTGTAAAAGTACAAGGCTAGATTTTTAGCCTGGGGATTCTCACAAGTTGAGGGGATTGACTATGAGGAGACTTTTTCTCTAGTTGCATGGTACTCATCGATTAGATCTATCCTTGCACTCTCAGTGCAGATGCGTTGGCATATACATCAGATGGATGTGAATATTGCATTTCTCAATAGAGTTATTGAGGAAGAAGTGTACATTGAGTAGCCAGAAGGTTTTGAGACCTTTGACCAGGAGTCCCATGTACTCAAGAGAGCATTATATGGGTTGAAGCAAGCACCTCGTGCTTGGTACACTAGGATTGATAGTTATTTCACCAGGTTGGGCTTCACAAAGAGTGAAGTGGATGTGAACCTGTACCAGATTGTGGTTGATGGTAAGCTTTTGATTATCGTACTTTATTTTTATGATATTATTCTGACATGGGATGAGAAACTCATAAGTTCTTGCAAAGAACATCTTACAAGAGGGTTTGAGATGAAGGACATGGGACTCCTTCACTATTTCCTTGGTTTGGAGATATGGAATCGAGATGGGGAGCTATTTTTTTCTCAAGGAAAGGATGCCAAATAGATTCAAAGGAGATTCCACATGGAGAGTTGTAAATCAATTGAGACTCCTCTTGCAGGAAAATGGAGTAAGGTGGATGCTACTTCAGGTGAGGTAGTGGATGCTACTATTTATAGGAAGCTTGTGGGTTCACTCATGTACTTTATGAACACACGACCAAACATATCTTATGCATTTAACCAAATTAGTCAAGCTATGGTTAAGCCGACCAAACTCTTTTGGAAGGCGAGGAAGCATGTCTTGAGATGTGTCAGGGGAACTACACAGTATGGATTATGGTACAAACGGACAAAGGGAGTGAAGCTTCAAGGCTTCACCGATGCAGATTGGGCAGGAAGTCCATTATACAGGTATAGCACATTAGGAGGGATCTTCAGCATAGGATCAAAAAAAAATTCTTGGTACAACAGGAAGCAGAGATCAGTTGCACTCATTTTAGCTGAGGCAGAGTATATGGAAGCCAGTTAGGTGGCTTGTGAGGCCATTTGGATGAGGAAGATACTTGAGGGTTTGTTTGGTCATCATATGGATCCAACGATGATACATTGTGATAACCATAGTTGCATAAAACTCTCGGATAATCTAGTATTACATGAAAATTCAAAGCATATTGACATTTGGTACCACCATCTCAGATATTGTGTTGAAAAACACATTATGTTACTTCATTACATTCTGTAATATCCGAAAATCGGGACTGCTAGCAAGGCATGATTGGAAAATACATTTTCCAGGAATGGCTACTATAGAATGTGAAATCAGCCCTTGGATTCCTTCTATCTCAGTATCTAATGCCTAAATCCAAGATGACATCAAAAACAAATCCTTCTAGGTGGGTTAAACAGATCTCCCACAACTAGGAAGGCTTGAAAACTACCCAAAGAAGGGACTGCAGCAATACAAAAGAACACTCCTCGGAAAATAATGCAGTTTTAGATAGCATTAGCAGTAGACCAATATGACAGCTTAAAAATATCTTATACAATGATAAATCAGATTTACAATATAGCCTAATAATTGTACAGGAGAAAGAAGGAGACTTTTATGAAGAAAAACCCTCTAAAAGAGGTGCTGCAACAATATAATTCACTGTAAAGCCATGATAGCATTATTTTTGTGAGTAAACAACAATTTTAGGTTACAAATCAGATCTAGGACAAATACGTGTACAAAATATTAGATCTATATCAGATCTGTACACTAGATTGTCTCTATTTTACATCCCCCCTTGGGGTTTTCAGCAATACATGAAGCACAAAGAGTAGATCTGAGATCTACTGCAGCAGATCTATAGAATGATTCAGAAATTATGAAGTAGATGGATCGGTGAATAGATCCGATCTGAAACATACATGGATTATATGGCTAATCCATGGATCACCACAGTGCAAGGAAGGTTCCTTTACACCAGAGATCTCTCCTCCAAATAGTTGTTAAACACCCTGCAACTTCTCACTTGGAAGATAACGCAGTACAGGGAGATAAACTGTGTTGTAGGCTTGATGTAGACTTTGGCCTGATGCCAATTTGTAGATCTGAAGCTCCAATAAGCTAATACACTCTTTCCAATGGGATATAAGGCTTTCCCACTGAAAAGAGGCACATGTTGTTGGAAATACTGTCATTGATGGCAAAGGATTTGGCAAAGTTCAGCAGAAAAGAACAGAGGATGAACAGAAGGAGCAGAGACAGAATGGGAAGAGTACAAAGGCGCAGCAGAATTTTGGTGAATAGAAACACGCATTCAAGAAGGAAGGGAGAAATGTAAGGATGAATTAATTGTCATGGGCCGCAGTCACAAATTGCAGAGGAGAGTTGATTATGGTGTTGGGCAGAGCCGTCTTTACAGTGGAACGAAGTTATTCCCGTAAATCTAATTTACGAAGGAGTAGAGTTATTCAAGACAGTCATTTCGGGAATTTAAGCCCTCAACAACCAAGTATGAAAAAATTTATGAAAGTATGTTTAAACAGCGGAAAGACTTTAAATCTTTGAATGTGGCAGGACAAGTGGTCCCTACCACTTGAGTACAAATCGCAAAGTGCAGTTTTGAAGTTTCAAGTGTCTTGTTTATATGGATTATTTGCGATATGCGATCATCGCACCATCGCAATATCACAATATCGCATATATCACAACATCGTAATATCGCAATATCGCAAGATCGCACCATCGCAATATCGCACAATCGCAATATCGCAATATCACATATTTGTTATTTCCGCCATATGTTTCCACCGGTTGTAAGTTGCGATGCGATGTCGTGCCATTGCATATCGCACATCGCAAATGGCCGACTGCGATGTGGGCCCAGGGTCAAAGATTGAAATCCAGTTTGTTTGAGGAGTGAAGTCCGGGTTGAAATTTCATTGAAATTTGATTAAAAGTAATGTTACGGGGGCAGTATAAATTTTTAAAATAACTGGAGCGAGTGCCCCCGCAGTTGACCAGGAAATCAAGCGCTAACCATAAATAAACGGTGGAGAATTACTACAGGGGCACTGCATGCCAAGTCAGCATCAATCGTTTGGTGCCTCCGCGGGGACCCACAGAGGGGTTATAGTTATAAAATTCGAACATTTTGTTATAAAGTGTGAAGGAAGCCCCCGAATTGAAATAATATTATATGGCAGAGATAAAAGACTACCTTTGGGACGATTCGTGCATGGAAGAACAGAGGTTAGGGTTTTCAAATTGGATTAGCACGATTATTAATACAAAAATGATTGAGATGTACGGTTGTTCCTCTTACGAAACTCACCACATCAACAAGACACTTGCGTATGGAAAAGCGTTGGATATTGTTTATGAAATCCAAAGGGTTAAACTTTGGGTTAAAGGCTGGGCGCACATAGATAATTTGAATCTCCTCGTTTGAATAAAATAAATTAAAAAGAAATCGAAGAGCCCCGGGGATAAACTAAAGGAATACCATTAGCGGTTGAGTGGTTTTAGACTCATGGTATTGAGAAAGGCGAGATCTATATAAAGGACAAAGATCATTATTCGATTGAGGTTTTTTTTTTTTTGGGTGCGAGCATTGGTGAAGAAGGAATTCCTCTAAGGAATATCCGTATGGACAGACAACGTGCTTAATTGATGATTCTGAGTCCATGATGCACCCTTCGAGACATTGATCTAAAAGGTGATGAGTCGTGAGAGTATTCAACAAAAGAAACGATGAAAAGCTAGCAGATGTCTACTAAAGAACACATATGGATCCGGTGCATATGACAGTTGGAGTTTCTGAAGGTTAATACACACAGAAGCATACACAGAATGTTGAATGCATAAATTCTCTGAAGTCTGGATGACTGTGGTCTCGCTGTTCTGTTATGTAGAATTGGGCAAAATATGTTTGTTAATTGAATAAAGGGTTGCATTAGGTCAGAGGGTTGAAGCCTTCTGTATATAGAAGATGATGTTATGATCAGAGGGGGTTGTAGCTCCCTTCCAGGAGAGGCTGGTAAACGAGAGAAGGTTGTAGCCATCTGCAGGTGGGTGCCTGCGTGCTGGTATAAGTCTGCGTCAGAACAGAAATTGAAATATGTTTTCTTTATAATAAATATTTAAGACAGAAACTTCAGCAGCAGTGGTTTTCTCCTGAATTGGGTTTCCACCTTAAATCCTGGTGTTCTTATGTGTTTCTATGTTTGATGGTTTGTACTGTTATTTCTATTCATGCTTATCTGATGAATAAATGATGCAATGATTTAAGTAAAGACGTGATAAGATCTCTGGACATACAAGTAATGTAACATATGGTATTAAGAGAAAGGAAAACCAAAAAATTATTAGTCAGCTCTAAATACTGATTCACCCCCCCCCCTCTCTCAATATTTTTCCTCAACAATTGGTATCGGAGCAAGTTCTTCTGAAAAGCTTAGCCGCTAGAAGGAAGATCAATCAAGATGAGCAATCAAGATGGAACAACTTCTATCAGGCCTCCACTCTTCAACGTAAACAACTTAATCTTTTGGAAAACAAGGATGAGGTCCTATCTTCAGTCTCTGGGAGCAAATTTATGGGCTATTGTTGAAGGAGGATATCGATATCCAGCCACAGTGCCAACAGATCCGATGGAAAGAAAGAATTATGAAACAAATGCAAAGGCAGTCAATGCTCTATTGGGAAGTCTAACTGAAGCAGAATTTTTCAAAGTCATGCAGCTGAACACAAAAAAGGAAATATGGGACAAAATCATTCTAAGCTATGAAGGTGATGCAAAGGTAAAAAGTGCTAAACTTCAAACTCTTAGAATTCAATATGAGAATCTAAAAATGCTTAATGAAGAAAGCATTGCAAATTTCTTTCTACGTCTTGATGATATTGTAAATCGCATGAGAAATATGGGAGAAACAATAACTGAATCTACTTTGGTTGAGAAAATCTTAAGATCTCTAACAGCAAAATTTGAGTCAAAAGTTTCAGCTCTTGAAGAAAAGCAGGATCTTCAAAATCTTACTGTGGTACAACTTCATGGCATACTAACTACATATGAAATGAGAAGAGGAGGACCATCTGAAGTCAAAGAAGCAGTCTTTAGAGCTTCTACAAAAGGGAAGGAAGTACAAATAACAGAAGGATCATGATATATCTCAGAAGAAGATGAGATAAACTTCGTAAAGAAACTTCAACTTGGCACAGGACGGTTCAGAGGTAAGCTACCTTTCAAATGTTTTGATTGTGGAAGAGTTGGTCATTATGCTGCTAAGTGTCCTTATAAAGAAACACATAGAAAGGGGAAGGAAGCAGCAAAAAGTAATAAGAATCAGTTTAGCTCTAGAAAGAGTTACTATACTCATGAAGATAGTGATGGGCTATCAGATAGTGAGGAAGAATGTGAACAAGAACTTAGACTCCTCATGGCATTTGAAAAAGAATCTAAAGAAGAAAATGATACTTTTGTGGATGCTCTAGAAGTCAGTGATTTTCTTGATGAAAACAATAAACTCAAAATTTGCCTAGAAGAGAGTAAAATAATCATAGAAACTCTCAAAAAATAGCTTGAAGATAAAGAGAAACACAATGAGAACTTAGAATGTGAAGTTGTGAATCTAAGAAAAGAACTTGAGAAAGTAAAAACTCTGAATCTTAGATTTGCTAAAGGGTCTGAAACCTTAGATGAGATTATCAAGGTACAACGTTCTCCTCTTATAAAGACAGGTCTTGGATATATCGGAGAATCTTCTCAGGCTTCAACACCAAATTATCTAAAAGCAGTTACAGCTGGTTTACAACATGCTGCCACTCAGCAAGGGAATAAAGAATCTTTACAGGTAAAGCATGATCATTTCAATTCAAGGAACACTAACAGGAATGTCTTTCAAAGAAACACCAATCAACAGATAAATTCATATAGAAGATCTGATGATCGCAGAAATTTTTTCTTCAATGGACAATGTTTCTCATGTCACAATTTTGTTCATAAAGTTGTTCAATGTGTAGCATATAAAACTATTATGACAAGAGAAGCAAGAAAGAAAAGGATTGATACTGAAGCAAAGAAGAATACTTATAACAACTTTTCTCCTCTTCAAAATGAATTTGAATGCACTTACTGCAATAACTTTGGCCATAAAGAATCTGAATGTAGGAGAAAATTTCAGCCAAAAGAACAAGTTTCTTCAAGCTCCAAAGTATGGAAAAAGAAGGAAGTACAGGTTGAAAATTGTGGCATAGCGTTATTTGCAAAAGATGAAGAAAACCAATGGTACATTGATAGTGGATGCTCAAGACATATGACAGGTGATAAAGACAAACTTCTTGCATACAATGCTCTAGAAAAGGAGAAGAATGTTACTTTTGGAAATGATACTCCTGCGGTCATTAAAGGAAAAGGGTCTGTTTTACTAAAGGATAAGGTGAAAGCTAATGAAGTCATGTATGTGGATGGATTAAAACATAACTTGTTAAGTGTAAGTCAAATGTGTGATCAAGGAACTGAAGTTGTCTTTAGTTCAAAAGAATGTGTGGTACGTGATCTTGATACAGGTAAAGCAATTATAAAAGGAAAAAGAACTCCAAACAACCTGTATATATTGAGGAACCCCAAAGAACAATGTTATTTGAGTAAATCTTCAGAAAATTGGCTATGGCATAGAAGGTTGGGGCATCTCATCTTCTCTCAAATCTACAAATCAAGCAGACTTCTTGATCTTCCCAATATTACTCTACCTGAAAATATCATATGAAAATCTTGCCAATTCGGTAAGCAAACCAGGGTACAATTTAATGCCAAGGAAGGATCATCAAGTAAGCCTCTTGAACTCATTCATACTGACATATGTGGACCTATGAGGAAAAAGTCACCCCGTGGTGAAGAATACTATATCTTATTCATTGATGATTTCTCTAGAATGTGTTGGATTAGACTGCTTAAACACAAAGATGAAGCATTTGAGAAATTTCAGATCTTCAAAGCACTAGTTGAGAATGAATTAGAATTAAAAATCAAGTGTCTCAGATCTGATCAAGGAGGAGAATATACATCCAAAGAATTTCTTGAATTCTGTGAACAAAATGGCATAAAAAGACAGTTCTCTGTAGCTGGCACTCCACAACAGAATGGTGTTGCAGAAAGAATGAACAGAACAATTCAACAAATGGCTAGAGCTATGCTTGATGATTCTGGAATACCTGACACGTTTTGGGGAGAAGCAACACATACAGCAACAAACATTCTCAACAAAGCACATGTTCGTGTAAATAGTGATAAAACTCCATATGAACTCTGGTATGGTAATCCTCCCACTATAAAGCATTTTAGAATTTTTGGGAGAAAATGCTTTATCAAGAATAATGATGGAAAACTTGGAAAGTTTAAACCTAGAGCAGATGAGGGAATATTTCTTGGTTACTCCTCTAGGAGTAAGGCATATAAATGTTACAATAAAAGACTTCGAAAGATTGTTGAATGTATTGATGTTGTTATTGATGAGTCTCCTGCAGCCCCAAAAGAAGAAAAGCAAACAACAGATGAAGATGATGAGGACACATATTCTCCTACATCAAAAAATAATGATACAAACAGTTCACCCAGTGAAGAATCTGAAGAGGAGTTGTCTGAAAAGGCTCCATCTAGATATGTTCAAAAGAATCATCCAGAATCTCAAATTTTGGGAGAAAAGGGATCAGGTGTACAAACAAGAAGGACTCTTGTAGGATCTTCTAGCTATCTGGCATTTCTATCCACTATTGAACCACACAATGTCAATCAAGCTAGCAAAGATGAATGTTGGATTAAAGCCATGAATGAAGAGCTTGATCAAATTGAAAAGAATCACACTTGGGAATTAGTACCAAGACCTCATGACAAAAATGTCATTGGAGCTAAATGGATATTCAAAAACAAGTTAAATGAGAATGGGGATGTTATAAGAAATAAAGCTAGACTTGTTTGCAAGGGGTATGCTCAACAAGAAGGTATAGACTTTGAAGAAACTTTTTCTCCTGTAGCCAGACTTGAAGCCATAAGAATGTTCCTTTCCTTTTCAAGCTTCCAACAAATCAAAGTTTATCAAATGGATATTAAATCTGCTTTTCTCAATGGTGATCTAGAAGAAGAAGTTTATATAGAACAACCAGAAGGATTCATTTTGGGAAATGATGAAAAACTTGTTTGTAGACTTAAAAAGGCTCTATATGGTCTCAAACAAGCTCCAAGGGCATGGTACTATTGTCTTGACAAATATCTTCATCAACAAGGATTTTCAAAAGGGTCTGTTAATAGCAACTTGTACACAAAAACTGAAAATGACAAACTTTTGATTGTAGTTGTATATGTTGATGATATCATTTTTGGAAGTGTTTGGTCTCAATCTAGTCTCCTAAACTGAGCTCATTTAATTGTCAACCAGGGTTGGTAAACTGCTGAAGTGAAGTGTACTGTATGTACCTAGGTGCTTGTTTCTTAATGCGTTGTATGTAGTGTTTTGTGATGTTTTTGGTCTTTTGTAATGATTTATGATGTTTTTGGTCTTTTGGTGGTTTTATGTTCACAAGAAATATGACTAGAAAGCTAATGGAAAGGAGCTGGTGATTAAAAAAATAGATTTAAACCTAATTGATGGATGACAAATGACAAATGCAATTGGAAACACTGAAACATAATCAAATCTAAACTATGACTAAGTAAAAGCAAAGCTTGATAATGACTTCTAAGGAAATGATTCAAAACATAAACTCAACTTGAGAAATGATCAACTAAATATGCAAATCCTCCTAACAAAACAGTTTAAACAACTAACTTATAATGATGCAACATTTCATCCTTGATTAGAGATTTTGTTGAAGCAGATTTGGAATAAAACATTTATACCATCATAAGATCTTCTACTCTAAAGCTAGTTCCTAACTCTATTCTGCAACTCAGTTTAATGACACCACACTTCACTCAAAGGTTATAGATTTTTGAAATAGTCTTTTGAGGAAATGTTTGTTTGTGAGATGATAAGGAAGTTGCAGAAGTACTTCAGGCCTTAAAATGATATTGTCTTCTGTTCCTGTGGTTATGAAGCAATTATAGATTTTAGAACAAGAAGATGTTTGTAAATAATGAAGGTTGTTTTGTTAAGTTTAACAACTGAATTAGTCTAATATGCAGTAAATGACAACTGAATATGGGGTGAAAATGCAATGAGTTAAGCTTAAGATGTCACTAATCTAAAACAGTGATGAACTACAAGTCGTCATCAAACTCAAAAAAAAATAACTGAACATGAGTTAAGTGCAATTAAACTCCGAAGCATCCTAACTAAACTATCATGCATTATTCTAAGGAATTATACAGTCTATTTGTCCATCATGATTGGTATTTTGGAAGAGTTCCTTCTTTTGGAAGAGTTTTTAGAACAATCCTGACTGTGTAATTGAGTGCAAATGCAAACATAAAGACTGAAAGCAATGAAAAACTAAGATATCATAGCCATCTCCTACCCATCATTATGATATTTTTGACAAGCGTTTAAGAGCAAGAACAACTATGGTACTTAGTGAAAACACACAACTAAAACGTTCAAGATCACAATCATGCTTAAGACAGTATAAGGATTTTTTGGAAGAGTTTCTTCTTTTGGAAGAGTACTTAGCATAAGTATAATTGTGATGATGAATAAAAGAGATTACAATTAAATCCTACAATACTATAGCCATTTCCCATTCATCATTATAATCTTTTGGAAGAGCTTCTTCTTTTGGAAGAGTTAGAATGAGTATAACCACAGTAGCTAATGAAAACAACTATGAATTCAACTTCAAATCCTACAATACTATAGCCATTTCCCATTCATCATTATAATCTTTTGGAAGAGCTTCTTCTTTTGGAAGAGTTAGAATGAGTATAACCACAGTAGCTAATGAAAATGACTACGAATTCAACTTCAAAAACGTAAAGGCAGCTAGAATACTTATCTAAATTACGCAAATAAATCCATGCAAGAGGCAGGGGCCCTCTACCACCTGACGGAATCTAACTCCAAATCAAATCAATGCTTTCAAAACAACACTATCTGCTTCATTAAAGATGAAATAACTTGAACAGAGCACTCTGCGTCTTCAGAAATGTAGCACAGAATCTAAGCAAAATCTAGAAAAAAATCTAGCCTAGCTCTCGGTTTCCCAAGTGTTTATATAACAAATGTAAATAACAAGACTTGCAACAATTTCAGGAACATTGTCTTTCCTTATCGGAATCACATTAGGACTCTTGAAGTGGCTGCGTGACAAGGAAAAGGACATTTGGACTGAGACAGTCCTAATAGAAGTCCGCCTTCCTAAATGTGTTCCCACGTATCAAAACCATACCCAGAATTCGTTTCTTCCTTCATGATGAGCAACGAACCATGTAGACATGACGTGGAATATGCCCATATGCGGTTTTTCTTGAGAGGCCACCTGGAACATACCCAAACGTGAAGACATCTGCAGAATCGCCGGTTAGCTACGGAATGTCTGCATTCTGCAGCTAGTTCCGGTCAAAATGCATTACAATGGCAAAAATCACAAAAATTTAGCAAGTCAGTCATGTTAATCATTCTAAAAGTAATTTTAACTAAATCCATTGATCAATTGGGTCTAGGATAGCAATGGACAAAGGAAAATGAGGTAAAGTAAGATGAAAGAAAGCACAATTTTGAGGCTCAACAGGAAGTAATAAAGATTCTATGAGTCAGAAATTTGCTTCTGATATGCAGCAAGAATTTGAAATGTCTTTGCTTGGGGAACTAACATTCTTTCTTGGTTTGCAAGTGCAACAAGCAACAGATGGAATTTTCATATCACAAGCAAAATACCTCAAGCAAATTCTGAAGAAGTATGGCATGGAAGATTGCAAACCTATAAGTACACCAATGATAACTGGATGTAATCTCAGTTCTAATGATGATTCCCCCACAGTAAATCAACCCGAATACAGATCTATGATAGGAAGTCTACTTTATCTCACTGGGACAAGACCAGACATCATGCATGCAGTTGGGATTGTTGGACGATTTCAAGCCAATCCAAAAGAGTCTCATCTTCAGGTTGTGAAAAGAATATTCAAATATCTACAGGGAACTCAAGACTTTGGACTATGGTATCCAAAGAATGTTGATCTTACTCTTCATGCATACACTGATGCAGATTGGGCTGGAAGTGTTGATGATCAAAAAAGCACTAGTGGTGGTGCATTCTATATGGGGCCCCAGTTAGTATCTTGGTTTAGCAAGAAGTAAAGCTCCATTGCCTTATCTACAGTAGAAGCAGAATATGTGGCTGCAGCATCATGTTGCACTCAATTTCTCTGGATGATGCAAACTCTACAATACTTTCAAATCAAATGCTCACGTCCTATCTCCATTATGTGTGATAATATAAGTGCCATTAGTATCTCAAAGAATCTGTTATGCATTCCAATACCAAGCACATTCCCATCAAATATCACTTCTTACGAGAACAAGTGCTTGACAAAAAGGTGAAATTGGAGTATGTTTCCTCCAAAGAACAAGTTGCTGATATATTTACCAATCCTCTACCCAGGGAAGCGTTTGAATATCTCAGATAGAAACTGGGAGTAGTCTCTTCCATTCAGAAGATCAGATCTGCTTAAAATTCAGAAGATTAAATTGGGTATGCTCCTGTTGAAGGTGTTCAGGATGCACAGGTTAAGGGGGAGCAGTTGTCATATGGACAAGATGCAATCTGTCATATTATGTTTAACAATGCAGCATGATCTCAGGGCGAGCATGGTGGTACAAAAGATCTTGATCAACCCTTTGCCATTGATGTCAAAGGGGGAGGACACGCAAAGAAGGGCTTCTATAAGACAAATAGAGGAAGAGTATTGCCATCAATGCCAAAGGGGGAGATTGTTGGAAATATTGTCATTGATGGCAAAGGATTTGGCAAAGGTCAGCAGAAAAGAACAAAGGACAAACAGAAGGAGCAGAGACAGAATGGGAAGAGTACAAAGGCGCAACAGAATTTTGGTGAATAGCAACACGCATCCAAGAAGGAAGGGAGAAATGTAAGGATGAATTAATTGTCATGGGCCGCAGTCACAAATTGCAGAGGAGAGTTGATTATGGTGTTGGGTAGAGTCGTCTTTACAATGGAACAAATTTATTCCCGTAAATCTAATTTACGGAGGAGCAGAGTTATTCAAGACAGTCATTTCGGGAATTTAAGCCCTCAACAACCAAGTATGAAGAAATTTATGAAAGTATGTTTAAACAGCGGAAAGACTTTAAATCTTTGAATGTGGCAGGACAAGTGGTCCCTACCACTTGAGCGCAAATCGCAAAGCGCAGTTTTGAAGTTTCAAGTGTCTTGTTGATATGGATTATTTGCGATATGCGATCATCGCACCATCGCAATATCGCATATATCGCAACATCGCAATATCACAATATCGCAAGATCGCACCATCGCAATATCGCACCATCGCAATATCGCACCATCGCAATATCGCAATATCGCATATTTGTTATTTCTGCCATATGTTTCCACCGGTTGTAAGTTGCGATGCGATGTCGCGCCATTGCATATCGCACATCGCAAATGGCCGACTGCGATGTGGACCCGGGGTCAAAGATTGAAATCCAGTTTGTTTGAGGAGTGAAGTCCGGGTTGAAAGTTCATTGAAATTTGATTAAAAGTAATGTTACGGGGGCAGTATAAAGTTTTAAAATAACTGGAGGGAGTGCCCCCACAGTTGACTAGGAAATAAAGCACTGACCATAAATCAATGGTGGAGAATTACTACGGGGGCACTGCATGCCAAGTCAGCATCAACTGTTTGGTGCCTCCGCAGGGACCCACAGAGGGGTTATAGTTATAAAATTTGAACATTTTGTTATAAAGTGTGAAGGAAGCCCCCGAATTGAAATAATATTATATGGCGGAGATAAAAGACTACCTTTGGGATGATTCGTGCATGGAAGAACGGAGGTTAGGGTTTTCAAATTGGATTGGCACGATTATTAATACAAAAATGATTGAGATGTATGGTTGTTCCGCTTGCGGAACTCACCACATCAACAAGACACTTGCGTATGGAAAAGCGTTGGATATTGTTTATAAAATCCAAAGGGTTAAACTTTGGGTTAAAGGCTGGGCGCACATAGATAATTTGAATCTCCTCATTTGAATAAAATAAATTAAAAAGAAATCGAAGAGCCCCGGGGATAAACTAAAGGAATACCATTAGCGGTTGAGTGGTTTTAGACTCATGGTATTGAGAAAGGCGAGATCTATATAAAGGACAAAGATCATTATTCGATTGAGGTTTTTTTTTTTTTTGGTGCGAACATTGGTGAAGAAGGAATTCCTCTAAGGAATATCCGTATGGACAGACAACGCGCTTAATTTATGATTCTGAGTCCATGATGCACCCTTCGAGACATTGATCTAAAAGGTGATGAGTCGTGAGAGTATTCAACAGAAGAAATGATGAAAAGCTAGCGGATGTCTACTAAAGAACACATATGGATCCGGTGCATATGACAGTTGGAGTTTCTAAAGGTTAATACACACAGAAGCATACACGGAATGTTGAATGCATAAATTCTCTGAAGTCTGGATGACT
This sequence comes from Pinus albicaulis, assembly GCA_034641835.2. NCBI lineage: Eukaryota > Viridiplantae > Streptophyta > Pinopsida > Pinales > Pinaceae > Pinus > Pinus albicaulis. The sequence continues at coordinate 1,508,401,840 of CM076581.1, read as the reverse complement.
GTGGTCTCGCTATTCTGTTATGTAGAATTGGGCAAAATATGTTTGTTAATTGAATAAAGGGTTGCATTGGGTCAGAGGGTTGAAGCCTTCTGTATATAGAAGCTGATGTTATGATCAGAGGGGGTTGTAGCTCCCTTCCAGGAGAGGCTGGTAAACGAGAGAAGGTTGTATCCTTCTGCAGGTGGGTGCCTGCGTGCTGGTATAAGTCTGCGTCAGCACAGAAATTGAAATATGTTTTCTTTATAATAGATATTGAAGACAGAAACTTCAGCAGCGGTGGTTTTCTCCCGAATTGGGTCTCCACCTTAAATCCTGGTGTTCTTATGTGTTTCTATGTTTGATCGTTTGTACTGTTATTTCTATTCATGCTTATCTGATGAATAAATGATGCAATGATTTAAGTAAAGACGTGATCAGATCTCTGGACATACAAGTAATGTAACATATGGTATTAAGAGAAAGGAAAACCAAAAAATTATCAGTCAGCTCTAAATACTGATTCACCCCCCCCCCCCTCTCAGTATTTTTCCTCAACACCTGTATGGTCTAGACTTGAATAGATATATCCTCCACTTGCTACTGCTCACAAGGACAACCAAACCCTCAACAGAATCTAAGTTGTAGTTGGAAGAAGAAGCTTGGCCAAATTCCTGATAGTGGACAAGAAATGCAAGACTCTTTCAAGAGGCCTCTTAAGGAAAGAGGCGGGATTCCTGATCAGGAACACCTAGTGCCAAATAACACTATTCTCAGCTAAACAAATAGAGAATGAGAAGTGTCTAAACAGACCAATCCTTGCAAGATAATGTGTTCAAAAACCCCCTTCATGCTTCTCTCCCCTTTCATTTATAGGATGAAAGCCTTGCAAAACCCTAAACCATCTCAAAGGTTTAGCTCCTTTCACATTTAAACCCTCCAACTAGATATGCATTGTTCATCTAGGTACATTGCATCTGGACAACATTGTAGATTTTTTCTTGTTGACCCAGTCAATTGTCACAATCCCTTTTCACACATGAGTGAGTTTTATTAAGGCAGACCAGATTTAGCCTTGTTCACATGGGCATTTATTTATTTTGATGTTTAAGGAGTTTAACTTGTCCTCCTTTACAATTTTATTCTTGTAACAAGTAAATGAAAACAAAATTGAATATTCCTATTAGCTTGGGATAATTAGAAATATTGCAGTCCTCCCCTCCAAAATGTTTCTTGTCCTCAAGCAACTGATAAGGTGAGTGCTACAACTCATCTCCTCCTCCATTGGTGTCACAAACAAAGGATAAGCTTCTCTCATAACCTAAGTGATCGCCAAACCATTCATCCATGACTTGTCCCAACAATGTCCTCATGAGGTGCAAATAGCTCCTCCCATAAGGAAACAATGAATCACATGAAACAACCATGGTTTGCCAATGCCCTCCCTGAAATATAAAACATAACGTACAGGGAGTGTAGTCATCCCATAGGCACATACATGTCTTCCCTCATTCTTCCATTCATCCCCATGAAAATTACAAGTACATCATCAATGTAGGGGATCAAGACAATGTACAAACAAACATAAATGTGTGTACATGGAGGTGGATCATAGTCCCACATGTGGAACCAGCGTAGAGCATCCCCTACATGCATCAAACCAAGATGTGGTAAGTGGTTTTCCCACCACTTACTTGCTACCCAAGTCATCTCACTCTTGCAGAAAATGTGAGATATATTTGGTGACTTTGGGAAGCACCCATCATGAAAATAAATCACCCTTTGCACATCAAGGGAGTGGCCAAATTCAGAAATTTTAGTGGCCCAACAATTTCCATGAGATTTACATGATACATTGCTCCTTTTAGGAGTCACGGCCTGCATACAAATGGTAAGAGAACATGTAAAATAAAAAAAATAAGCTTTCTTTACATGAACAGATTATTTACCATCAAGGTTACTCATACACATGGAGTTGTGCATGGACATTTATCCTCTTTCAAAAGAAGGGGGAGATGGCTAAAATGACTCTTGCATAGAGTCCCTTGGCTGCCCCAACTCCACATAGCTCATGCACTCTTGAAAGTGCTAATGTAGTTCCTCTCTCAGGCCTTCCCAATCAAAGCTCCTCATGATTAGAGTGTAGATCTTCATTGACTGCATATGGCTGGCAAAGAACTCTTTGCGTGCTTCTTGTAGTATCTTCTACTTGAGCTTGGAATCTCTAGACAAGAAGACTCTACCATGATGATAGATGACCCCTCCTTGGACTAAGTAGCCCTCTCCTTGCAGCATGTCATCAAGTATCATACATTTGTGAAGATCTTTGGAATACTCTACAATCAGTTGAGATTTCCAATACAAATCTACACTGCTCAACAATGACAGCGCTGATGATACATCCAAAGGAATGTCTGTCATATTGCTGATCTTATCCTTGGCATTCCCCATGCCACAGGTGTGTGTTGGAAGGCTGATCCTTCCATTTTTCTCCTCCCATAGCGCAGATCCAGATAGGAGAGTGGGTGGTGATGATAAGGGAATAAGATCTCCCTTCTCCTTGAGCTTACCCAAGCCTCCCAACGTTGTAGTCTTCTCTTCTAATGCTCCAATACTTCTTTGACTCATGAGTGGAGCATCAAGATGTGGTACACCTTTCACCAAATCTGAATCAGGTGGTCTCACAGGTGGTTTTCCACAAGACAGTGTGTAATGTTCTGAAATGGAAATGAGTATATTTTTCTCCACTGAAATGTTCCTTTGTCAGAAATATGAACAAGACTATTTCAGATATGGAATGAGTGGGCATTTATTGGATATTTCACCTCTAAATAGAGGATGAGATCTGGAGGTTAGCTGGCCCCTTCTCAGGCTCTGTCTATAGATATGTAAATATTCCTCCTTGGGAAAAATTAGGAAGCAAGAATTAAAAATGCATTTCCAGCCATTCATGAAATAAAATAATGAAATGAACTCTTGGATCCCATAGATACAACAGTAAAAAATCTAATTCCAAGGATAGAGATGAGACAAAGCAAACTAGGTGGGCTAAACAGATCTCCCACTACTAGTATTGCCAAGAAGTGCTAAAACCCCAAGACTGCAAAATACCGGAGTTGCTTCTTGATGGAATGTGTATTCTATGAGAGGATTTGTACTTATAAAATTAAGGAAACAATATATCTACTCATATATTAATAAAAAATTCTCAAGGAATGAGATCTACTCTCCTTATACAAAAATCAAGACAACCCGACAACGGTTTCTTGTCAAACTTTCTAAATACAAAATGTAATATTCATAAATTTCTGAATACTCAATGAAATATGAAGCATGAGAGTGTAAGAGGCTGATATAAATATGATCTGATGTAGATCTTTCAAAGGCTTCCTCCCATGAGAGAATGAACCTCTCAATCACAAGGAAAAACCACAAAGAAGCCACCAAACCCTATAATGAAATTTGCCTCCCAAAATAACGCAGTTCCCAGCTACAAATGTTTTGGAAACTCTGAGAAGTGTGTGGTATGATACCACTGATCTAAAATCTGCTCGAAGACCCTCCAAATAGATCTTTGGATGAAAGAAAATCTCCCTCCAATAAAAGATTAGCTTAGAAAGTTGGATTTCAATAACTTCCACTGCTGCACCTAGCAACACTGCACAATATCCCCAAGAAACTGCGCTGATGAAGATGGATGAAGCTTGGAATAAAAACCTGATGTGGAATGATGAATGAAAGCTCTCCCAATGAGGCTCCTCAAAGGAAGAGGTGGGATTCCCGCTCGGGAACACCCAAGTGCTAAACAGCATTGTTACTCTGCTAAACAACAAGAGGAAGAAAATGTCAATAGAGACATGAATAATGATATGAAACATGAAGAAAAATGCTCCCATCCTCTTCCTCATGTAGAATACAAGTTTTCTTCTGCTTGGGCCCACCCAATTAGGACTCCTCTATCCAAATATGCTCTTCCCTCCAAAATTGTGTTATTATTCCTAGGGTTTCTTCTCCTCCAAGACTGTGCAGTTGACCAAGTCAAAGAAGCTGCATTTTATCCTTGTTTAGACATATATGTGTTTTATTGAGCTTGAAATAATGTCTCCTTTCAAACTTGGAGTGTTTTTATCCTCCTTAGGAGACTTATGGGATTTTCTACCCATTTATTTGCCGACTATAGCTGCTGCTAACTCTAATGTTCCATTTAGCTTGGAAACTAAAAATTTGGAGCATTACAACCCTCCCCTCAAAAATATTTTCTTGTCCTCAATAAAATGCATAAGGAGAGAAAAATATCTCCCCTCCTCCTCATGTGCCTCTGTCAATAGCCTCCATCACTGCATCAAGAGAATCTGCCAATAAACTTTCATTAAATGCTTCCTCCCAAGGGTGCAAAACCAAAGTGCTCGCAACAATCAAAGGTGGAAAGTGTGAATGGAAACATGCTAGTTGTCTCATGGAATCCACAAAGTAGGAGCGATGATCAACATGGTGAATGGGTGCCTCCCTCATCCATGGAATCATCCAAATGAAGTGAGTCACCCTCCAATATGGTAACTCATGGAAAGTCTCTTCCACCTTGTGCTCCTGAAATGAAGGTGGTTTGAATAGGTGAACACGATAGGCAAGAGGGCCTATCCCATGCTATCCTCCTCTCCACTCATGATAAGTGTAGAGGGTATGCTGATGTTGGGTTGAAATATGATTTCCCTCCAATGGCAAGAAGAACATTGAGCCTCCAAAGACTCTTCCTCCAAGATCATGAGTCATGTCAACCCAAACCATTCCATTCAAGATGAATGGCACATCATCACCACATGGAATCCAAATCAGAAAATAGCTGAAGGTTATGTGCAATTTTGGATGATACATATGGTCTCTCTGGTGGATACAGTGCAGTTCTCCCAACTACTGCTTGAGAATGTCATATGGCAAGTGTTCCTGCAACAAGTTACAAGTTGAATATGTATGTCCTCCCAACATGGGAAAGTAAGCATTATGTCTACCAGATGTACATAGATAAAATAACAATACACTTGCCGAAAGTCATGTATATATGGGCTACTATCATCATAAACATTGGCCCTAAAGTGACCATGAAACCCAAAAATACTCTTTTTCTTTTGAGGAGCAATGCACTATGCAAACATGGTGAGAAAGTACAAATACTCAATAGAGTAATCAACAAGTACAAAAATGCATTCTCTACCATACATAGTGAGTGGGATGAAAGTGAGATCCTCTAATAAGTCCTCCCATGATAATATTCTCATAAAAATCTACAAGAAGAATGAATACCTCCTCCCCTTGGAATATCTCATCCTTAAGAACATGCTCTTATGTGACAGTGTTGTAGGCCTTTGTAATAAGGCTCCATGACTTCTCCCTTTGACATTCCACATGCCAAAGCCATCCACCATGATGCTGCTATGTGAGAAGATCTCTGTCCAACATGGAAATCCCTCATGATCCATAAATGTTGAAGGGTAGCCTCCTTGCTCCATGAATGTGCCTTTCTTCTCTTTAGAAATATCATGAAAAGTATGGGAGGAACATTGCCCATACTCTCCCAAGTGTAACCATAACAACAAAAAAATTTGTTGCTGCCTCATCTCTCCCTCATACAAACTTCCTTTAAACAAATATACAACAACAATACATGGAAGAAAGATACAATAAGAACAGGTTGCCAAATGGCAACCGAAGAGTGAATCTGGGTCCTTCTCATGGAACCAGCGCAGTGCCTCCTTGGCCTGCATGAAAACAAGAAATAAAAAGTGCTTTTCTAGCCACTTGTTTGCTGCCATAGTCATATCATAAGATGAGAACATGAAGTTACAATATGGTGTCACTGGTGCACACCAAGAGACATATGGCTTCCCCCACAGCTCATCAAAAAGATAGCCAAAATCAATGCTATAAGTAGCTGCAAGTACATCATCATATAATATGAAATAAGAAGCAACTCTTTGTGATACATCATGCTACTCAAATAATGAAAAGGAGTACAATACAAAATTTGAAATTATACCTCCTCCATCATGTACTTGAGGTCCTTAGTTGAAATGGCTCAACTGAAAATTATCCCTCACTCTCAATGAGTACGAACGTGGCTGTGACATCCTCTATATCACCATTAGGGCTATGCATCTCTCCATATGCTAATATATTTCATGCTGTATTCCATCCCAAGTGAACTCCTCCATAAACTGGAAATATGCATCAAGGTGCATAGAAGAGAAGTCCTCATGTGCTGCATGTAACAACTTCTCCTTGAGACTAGAAGATCTATTCAAGAAGATCCTACCATAGGAATAGATGACCACATCATCCACCATGTATCTGTCATATCCATCCGGGTCATCAAGAATCATGCATGCACCAAGATCCTTGGAGTACTCTACAAAAAGTTGAGACCTCCAATAAGGATCAGTCCTCTTCAGTGACAGCATTGGTGATCTATCATGTGAAGCTCCACTCATGCTGCTACCTGCTACTTTGACATCCCCCATGCCAAATTTCTCCTCAAAACTCTCCACCTCTCCAAAATCCAAGAGTGGTGAACCTAAAGACAAGACATCTCTCATCAACTAAAGATTAGGTGGCCTCCTAGGTGGAATGCCTCCATATAGTAAGACATCAATGTCAAGAGTAGACTATATAGATGATTGGGAAACCTTGCCCTTGCCCTCACTGCGCAAATAAAACTGCCTCTCATCAACTGATGCTGCTCTTCCTCCTTTCCTCCTCCTTCCAGCTGCAATGCCGCACAATCATGTTGTTCACTGATTGTGCTCGGACCTCTATGTATGAGATCCTAAGGACTTCCTTACAAAGAAGCAAGAATCCCTCCTGTGGGAGGACGTGATCCTCCCTCCTCTTCACGAGGCACTCGATGTGCTCTAGATATGACAGATTTGTTTCCCTCTTCTTCAGTAATATGTGTGGGAAACCTTCCAACAACTTGATCCCTTTGTGAAAAAGAGACCCCCATGTCCTCTTGTTCAAGAATATGAACTGAAGGTCTTGCCTCCAGCAATGTGAAATGTAAGATGTCAGCTCCATTCCTCCATATCAAGATAGACCTGGGTTCTTAACTGCGCTGTGCACTATGGTGTGTAGCTGCATGCTCCTCCTCACCATGTGAAAATCTAGATTATGCTCTAGATTCATCCTCCTTTGGAGATCCCATCTCCAGCCTTGTGTTCTTCAGCTCTCCTTGAAAGCTCTACATAAATTGTGGAATAGGTTTTTTCAACTTATCTTCCCTTCCTTCTACACATACTGAAGCTTTCTGGTTTCTATCCACCTCTTCTTTATCTGAAATGCAATGGCTTGAGATCTCATTGCAACCTCTTCTTCTTTGAGACCCCCTTGGAATCTCAATGCATTTTCCCTCTTTTTCTTGAGATCTGAAGATGGATGAGAGTAAAATAATCTTCTTTATCCTTGAGCCCTCTGCTTCTGAATTTCAAACTTCACAGGCTGAGCCAAGTTTGAAGCTCTGATACCATTGTAATGTTCCGAAATGGAAATAAGCAGATTTTTCTCCACTGAAATGCTCCTTTGTTGGAAATATGAAAAATGCTATTTCAGAGATGGAATGAGTGGGAATTTACCGGATATGTCACCTCTAAATAGATGATGAGATCCGGAAGCTAGCTGGCCCCTTCTCAGGCTCTGTCTATAGCTATGTAAATATTCCTCCTTGGGAAAACCATGCATGCAATAAAATACTGAAATGAACTCTCGGATCCCATATATATAGCAATAAAAAATATAAATCTAAGAATTGAGCTGAAACAAAGCAAACTACGTGGGCTAAAGAGATCTCCGACTACTAGTATTGCCAGGAAGTGCTAAAACCCCAATACTAAAAAATACCAGAGTTTCTGTTGATGGAATGCGCAGTCTATGAGATGGTTTATACTTAGAAAATGAAGGAAAAAATAAATCTACTCATATATTAACCAAAAATACTCAAGGAATGAAATCTAGTCTGCTTATACAAAAAGCAAGACAACCCGGCAAGGGTTTCTTGTCAAACTCTCTGAATACAAAAAGGAATATTCAAAAATTTCTGAATACTCACTGCAACATGAAACATGAGAGTGTAAGAGGCTGATAGAAATCTGATCTGATGCAGATCCTTCAAATGCTTCCTCCCATGAGAGAATGAACCTCTCAATCACAGGGAAAAACCATAAAGAAGCCACCAAACGCTACAATGAAATCTGCCTCCCAAAATGATCTGAAAATGGAAGGTACTTGAAAAGGGTGCAAGGTATCCATTTTCAATTATGTAAATGAGTGCAAAAATACTCTAAGTCTAAATCTGAAAATGTGAGAACTTCATATTTCTAATACAGAGATTGAATGTAGGGGCATTTACCAGATATTTCACCTTTCAAAGAAAGGATGAATCCAGAGGCTACCTGGCCCTCTTACAGACTCTGCCTAAAGAAATAATAGAAGTAAACACTCAGATTTAATTAAAATGATCTTGCTTTAAACTTGACATTATGCGGAAATTTAACTTGCAAATGGTGTATGTCTTTTCACTGTTTATGTATCTTAAGTGTAATTGTTTTTTCTGAAACTTAACATGGGTATCAGCAACAATATTCAGCAATATAATATCAAAACACAACAGCAATATGATATTGAGTTCACCCCAACTCTTGGGCTACATCTCCTGGATCAAGCCTCCCAAAATGGGCTTGTCCTCTTGTATTAAAAGCTCTCAAATGAAATACAAGATTATAAGTGTCTCAATAGAAAAATATGAATATATAAACTGATTCATAAGGCAGGAAAAATCTAAGAATGCCTTTTCAAATTCACTAAACAGTGAAAGATTACCATAAACAGGGATTTCTTCATCAATGTCCTACTGGTGCTTTAAACTTCTCTGCAACTTTTCGGGCAGTAGAAGTCTTCAAATGCCTATAAAACCTCTTCCAATGGCTTCATAAGGTCTAAATTATCTGAAATAGAGCTTTGTTTCACCTCCAACTGATAACCACAACTCCAAATAGCTCCAAACCCAAAATGGCCCTAGTGGCCCTGAAAAATCTCCTAAAGGTTTTCGGCCTCTGAAAATATTCAAACAGAGCTAAGACATATTCCAATGGCTCTAGAATGTAGGAAATAGTCGAAAATGACTTTTGATTCACCAAAAAAAGTTACCCACAGCTCAACCAAACTCAAAACCCAAAATGGCCCTAGTGGCTCAAAAAGCTTCTCTGAAGCTAAACAGGTCGAAAATGAGCTCCAATGGCTCTGAAACCTATGCCATTGAGTCCAAAAGGATGAGAACATACGAAATCAAAAAAATTTCATTCCAAAAGGTTGATTAATGAGAAATTTATGACTAAAACAACTTTGCCCCAATTTCCTCCACTAAATGTGGGGCAACTGCCAGTGAACTCCACTAAAAGTGGAAGTCCACCTAAATTTGGGAGCGCCTCTAGAATCTCCGCCATATTAAACTCCACTTAACTGAAGCTTAATTAAATATTAAACTTGAGATTAGGCTCCTTAAGCTCTCTTAATCATTAAGCTCCCACACTGGTCATATGATGAGGTTCCATGGGAGGAGGGTTGGCCCCTCTGTGCTCCGCCGGACCCACTCCACTAAAAGTGAAATAATTTTTTCATACGGTGTCCGTTTTTCGAACCATTTGTGGCATCGGAATCAGGAAGATGAGACCTATGCAACCATCTTGGTTTCAATCAATTTTGAGAACTTTCATTTTTGAGCTTTTTCCCAAGCTCAGATTTGAGCTCCTGATCACACCTCCCAAATGAGAGGCTTTTGGTCCCCAAAAGCTTACTAAAATGAAGAAATGAACTGTAGTACAGAAAATGAGAGAATAAAAACATCTTATTCTCTTCAGCCTTCAAAAAATTTCCTGAATTTCCAACTGTTCACATGGTGAATTTTGCTGAATGAGCCATGTACTTGTGCCAAATCCTGACCAAGTTTTCTCGCCATACCAATCTGCCAGAATGAAACCATCAATGACACTTGCTGAAATTTGTGCCCTCTTTGCTTGCATGCCTTTCCAACTCATGGAATCTTACATTGCTTTGCACTGACACTTTGTTCTTTGCACCAAACGACACCAAAAGCATCTTGTGCAACATACGACATCAACAACAAGTTGAAAATGAAATGTGCTATACAATTGACACACAAAATATATAACAAGTGTGCACACAACTGACACAAGTCGATAAACATGTATGACACAATCAACACAAGTCGATAAACAACAAGATACATCTTGACAAACACATGTGTATGTATCATGTACAATGAACTATATACAGTTCGCTAATTACACATACAACCTCTATGTACATGTGCAACTTCAACTCTTCTTTTTCAAATACCAACAATTACATCATCCCAAAAACATGTGGGTGATCAAGAGCTGAACCAAAAGACATTTCTGCAACATAAGTGAGTATCATACTCATCTTTTACACCTCCATGGCGAAATTTTGCAACAACAAAGAAATTCCTTGAACTGAAACTTCTTATACATGCAATCTGGCATCAATTTTTCAACTGAAATACATGCATACTAATCTGAAATTTGCATGTACAAAATGAGTAATGACTTACTGCAATAAGAAGTTAATCCACTTCCTACCAAGCCAACTCCATGGCATCTTTTGCTGCAACTGCAATTCTTCATGTGAATCTTCCATTTCCACATCGATAATGGACTCCATAGATCTACTTGTGCCAAAATGTTTGTCCCTTAGCTGCATATGCTTTGGACGATTTGTTGGATGTAAAGTCCAACAATGAGAGACATCATGTCCCTTCCTTTCACAAACTGTGCAACTCTTAAGAACTTTCTGAGAAAGTTCTCTTTGCCTCTTCTCCTTCCTGTGTGCTTTCTTTTTCAACCAGCATCTTGAAGCAACATGGTTAACTCCACCACAAAATGTGCAATAAAATTTTCTTTCATTTGAACAAGAAAAATGATCATTCTTTGCTGAAACATAATCAAATTGATCATGTGAATGATTATACCTCTTTTGCTGCAATGATGGCTTAAGACAATGGTAAGGAATATTGTCATCCTGACATTGATGTAATTGAGAACTTTGGAGAAATGTTCTCTTCAAATTTGCATCACATTCTTGAATGCATGTGCTCAAAGCTTCACCATTAAGCTGCTCATAGCCAAGACCAATATTCTTGGGACGCTCCACAACACAAATAGGCTCAACAATGCCTTGTGCAAGCTTGCCCAAACCTTTGCCTTCTTGATAGCCCATCTTCAACATCAATTTGGACCCAATACCTCTTGTATGCCGTTCAAAAGAACCAACACACTTCTCAATAGAGGAAACTGAAGACAAATCAGAATGATTTACCTCATGATTTACATCCTGAAGATGAGGTATTTTCTTGGACAAAGCTTCTTGAGCTTGAAGAAGCCGCAACTCCATATCATGCAGTCTTTGAAGAATGGCTTCTTTCTCTTCCTGCATAGCTAGCAATTGTGCACGAAGCTTAATGCTTTCTCTTTGATCCTCAAGGAGAATCTGCACCATGTCCTTCACCTTAAAGAACTCATTCTTCATGTCATCATTGAAGAATCTCATGAAGGAGGAAACTTCACTTGTAGAAGAAGTTGACATTATGTAAATGGTCAAAACAACCAAAAGGAACTTCCAAAGAAAAGTCCTCAAAGCTTTCAAACAAACGACAAGCTTTTGACCAAATGCCTTCAACTCTTAGAGAGGGTTAACACCAGCTATCCCAAAATGATCTCAAGCTCACAATAAAATAGTCAAGGTTGATTGCACAAATGCTCAAAATATAAACTAAACCAGAGATTGACTGAAGTAGCATTTATCTACTACGCAATTGTATAACAAAAGCGGTTTGAAGGCTTCTTGGCTTGCTTCAGACTCTGTCTATAGTTTATATAACTTTTCCTAGAGCATATAAACAGCAAAAACCTGCTCTGATACCATCTGATCTGAAAATGGAAGGTACTTGAAAAGGGTGCAAGGTATCCATTTTCAATTATGTAAATGAGTGCAAAAATACTCTAAGTTTAAATCTGAAAATATGAGAACTTCATATTTCTAATACAGAGATAGACTGTAGGGGCATTTACCGGATATTTCACCTTTCAAAGAAAGGATGAATCCAAAGGCTACCTGGACCTCTTACAGACTCTACCTAAAGAAATAATAGAAGTAAACACTCAGATTTAATTATAATGATCTTGCTTTAAACTTGACATTATGCGGAAATTTAGCTTGCAAATGGTGTATGTCTTTTCACTGTTTATGTATCTTAAGTGTAATTGTTTTTGCTGAAACTTAACATGGGTATCAGCAAAAATATTCAGCAATATAATATCAAAACACAACAGCAATATGATATAGGATTTCACCCCAACTCTTGGGCTACATCTCCTGGATCAAGCCTCCCAAAATGGGCTTGTCCTCTTGTATTAAAAGCTCTCAAATGCAATACAAGATTATAAGTTTCTCAATAGACAAATATGAATATATAAATTGATTCAGAAGGTAGGAAAAAGCTAAGAATTTCTTTTCAAATTCACTAAACAGTGAAAGATTACCATAAACAGTGATTTCTTCATCAATGTCCTACTAGTGCTTTGAACTTCTCTGCAACTTTTCGGGCTATATAAGTCCTCAAATGCCTCTAAAACATCTTCCAATGGCTTCATAAGGTCGAAATTATCTTAAATAGAGCTTTGTTTCACCTCCAACTGATAACCACAACTCCAAATAGCTCCAAACCCAAAATGGCCCTAGTGGCCCTGAAAACTCTCCTAAAGGTTTTCAGCCTCTGAAAATATTCAAATATATCTAAGAACTATTCCAATGGCTCTTGAATGTAGGAAATAGTCAAAAATGACTTTTTTTTCACCAAAAAAGGTTACCCATAGCTCAACCAAACTCAAAACCCAAAATGGCCCTAGTGGCTCAAAAAGCTTCTCTGAAGCTAAACAGGTCGAAAATTAGCTCCAATGGCTCTGAAACCTATGACATTGAATCCAAAATGCTGAGAACATATGAAATCAAAAACAATTTTTTTCCAAAAGGTTTAGTAATGAGAAATTTATGACCAAAACAACTTTGCCCCAATTTCCTCCACTAAATGTGGGGCAACTGCCAGTTAACTCCACTAAAAGTGGAAGTCCACCTAAATTTGGGAGCGCCTCCAGAATCTCCGCCATATTAAACTCCATTTAACTGAAGCTTAATTAAATATTAAACTTGATATTTGGCTCCTTAAGTTCTCTTAATAATTAAGCTCCCACACTGGTCATATGATGAGGTTCCATGGGAGGAGGGTTGGCCCCTCCGTGCTCCGCTAGACCCACTCCACTAAAAGTGCAATAACTTTTTCATACGGTGTCCATTTTTTGAACCGTTTGCGGCGCCAGAATTAGGAAGATGAGACCTATGCAACCATATTGGTTTCAATCAATTTTGAGAACTTTCATTTTTGAGCTTTTTCCCAAGCTCAGATTTGAGCTCCTCATCACAAAATAATGCAGTTCCCAGCTACAACTGTGCTGGAAACTCTAAGAAGTGTGTGGTATGATACCACTGATCTGAAATATGCTCCAAGACCCTCCAAACAGATCTCTGGATGAAAAGAAATATCCCTCCAACAAAATATTAGCTCAGAAAGTGGGATTTCAATCCCTTCCACTGCTGCACCCAGCAACACTGCACAATATCCCCAAGAAATTGTGTTGATGAATATGGCTGAAGCTTGGCCTAAAAAATTGATGTGGAATGATGAATTCAAGCTCTCCCAATGAGCCTCCTCAAAGGAAGAGGTGGGATTCCTGCTCGGGAACACCCAAGTGCTAAACAACACTGCTACTCGGCTAAACAGCAAGAGTAATAAAATGTCAATAGAGACATGAATAATGATCTAAAAAATGAAGAAAAATGCTCCCATCCTCTTCCTCATATATAATATGAGTTTCTTCTCCTTGGGCCCACCCAATTAGGTCTCCTCTATCCAAAGATGATTTTCCCTCCAAAATTGCATTATTCTTCCTAAGGTTTCTTCTCTTCCAAGACTACGCAGTTGACCAAGTCAAAGTAGCTGCATTTTATCCTTGTTCAAACATAGAGGTGTTTTATTGAGCTTGAAATAATGTCTCCTTTCACACTTGGAGTGTTTTTATCCTCCTTAGGAGACTTGTGGGATTTTCTACCCATTTATTTGCCGACTATAGCGGTTGCTAACTCTAATGTTCCATTTAGCTTGGAAACTAAAAATTTGGAAAATTAAAGTCCTCCCCTCCAAAATATTTTCTTGTCCTCAAGAAAATGCATAAGGAGAGAAAAATATCTCCCCTCCTCCTCATGTGGCCTCTGTCAATAGCCTCCATCAATGCATCAAGAGAATCTTCCAATAAAATTTCATTCAATGCTTCCTCCAAAGGGTGCAAAACCAAAGTTCCCGCAACAATCAAAGGTGGAAAGTGTGAATGGAAACATGATAGTTTTATCATGGCATCCACAAAGTAGGAGTGATGATAAACATGGTGAATGGGTGCCTCCCTCATCCATGCAATCATCCAAATGAAGTGAGTCACCCTCCAATATGGTAACTCATGGAAAGTCTCTTCCACCTTGTGCTCCTGAAATGAAGGTGGTCTGTGTAAGTGAACATGATAGGAAAGAGGGCTTATCCCACGCTATCCTCCTCTCCACTCATGATAAGTGTAGAGGGTATGCTGATTTTGGGCTGAAACATGATTTCCCTCCAATAGCAAGAAGAAGATTGAGCCTCAAAAGAATCTTCCTCTAAGATCATGATTCATGCCAACCCAAACCATTCCATTCAAGATGAATGGCACATCATCACCACATGGAATCCAAATCAGAAAATGGCTGAAGGCTATGTGCAAGTTTGGATGATCCATATGGTCTCTCTGGTGGATACAGTGCAGTTCTCCCAACTACTGCTTGAGAATGTCATATGGCAAGTGTTCCCGCAACAAGTTACAAGCTGAATATCTATGTCCTCCCAAGATGGGAAAGTAAGCATCAATTTATACCAGCTATACATAGATAGAATAACAATACACTTGCCCAAAGTCATGTATAGATGGGCTACTATCATTATAAACATTGGCCCTAAAGTGACCATGAAACCCAAAAATACTCTTGCTATTTTGAGGAGCAATGCACTATGAAAACATGGTGAGAAAGTACAAATACTCAATAGAGTAATCAATAAGTACAGAAATTCATTCTCTACCATACATAGTGAGTGGGATGAAAGTAAGATCCTCCAAAAAGTCCTCCCATGATAATATGCTCATAAAAATATGCAAGAAGAAGGAATACCTCCTCCCCTTGGAATATCTCATCCTTAAGAACATGCTCCTATGTGACAGCACTGTAGGCCTTTGTTATAAGGCTCCATGACTTCTCCCTTTGACATTCCACATGCAAAATCCATCCACCATGATCCTGCTATGTGAGAAGATCTCCTTCCAACATGTAAATCCCTCATGATCCCTCAATGCTAAAGGGTAGCCTCCTTGCTCCATGAATGTGCCTTTCTTCTCTTCAGAAATATCATGAAGAGTATGGGAGGAACGTTGCCCATACTCTCCCAAGTGCAACCATAACAACAAAAAAAATTGTTGCTGCCTCATCTCTCCCTCATACAAGCTTCCTTTAAACAAAGATACAACAGCAATACATGGAAGCAAGATACAATAAGAACCGGTTTCCAAATGGCAACCGGAGAGTGAATCTAGGTCCTTCTCATGGAACCAGCGCACTGCCTCCTTGGCCTCCATCAAAGCAAGAAATAACAAGTGTTTTTCTAGCCACTTGTTTTCTGCCATAGTCATCTCATAAGAGGAGAACATGAAGTTACAATATGGTGTCATTGGTGCACACCAAGAGACATATGGCTTCCCCCACAGCTCATAAAAAAGATAGCCAAAATCAATGCTACAAGTAGCTGCAAGTACATCATCATATAATATGCAAGAAGAAGAAAATCTTCTTGATACATCATGCTTCTCAAATAATGAAAATAAGTACAATACAAAATGTGAAATTATACCTCCTCCATCATGTACTTGAGGTCTTGAGCTAAAATGGCTCAACTGAAAATTCTCCCTCACTCTCAATGAGTAGGAAGGTGGCTGTGACATCCTCTCTATCACCATCCGGGCTATGCATCTCTCCATATGCTGATATATTTCATGTTGGATGCCATCCCAAGTAAACTCCTCCATCAACTGGAAATATGCATCAAGGTGCATAGAAGAGAAGTCCTCATGTGCTACATGTAACAACTTCTCCTTGAGACTAGAAGATCTAGTCAACAAGATCCTACCATAGGAATAGATGACCACATCATCCACCATGTATCTATTATATCCATCCAGGTCATCAAGAATCATGCATGCACCAAGATCCTTAGAGTACTCTATAAAAAAATGAGACCTCCAATAAGGATCAATCCTCCTCAGTGACAGCGCTGTTGATCTAGCATGTGAAGCTCCACTCATACTACTGCTTGCTACATTGACATTTCCCATGCCAAATTTCTCCTCAAAACTCTTCACCTCTCCAAAATCCAAGAGTGGTGAACCCAAAGACAAGACATCTCTCAGCAACTGAAGATCAGGTGGCCTCCCAGGTGGAATGCCTCCATATAGTGAGACATCAATGTCAAGAGTAGACTGTATAGATGATTGGGAAACCTTGCCCTTGCCCTCACTGTGAAAATCAACCTGCCTCTTCCTTGCATTAGCTTTCTAAAACAGAGAAGGGTGTATTCCTCTCATAAACTGATGCTGCTCTTCCTCCTTTCCTCCTCCTTCCAGCTACAATGCTGCACAATCATGTTGTTCACTGATTGTGCTCAGACCTCTATGTATGAGATCCTAGGGACTTCCTTGAAAATAAGCAAGAATCCCTCCTGTGGGAGAATTTGATCCTCCCTCCTCTTCATGAGGCACTTGATGTGCTCTAGATATGACAACGTTTTTGCCCTCTTCTTCACTAATGTGTGTGGGAAACCTTCCAACAACTTGATCCCTTTGTGAAAAAGAGACCCCCATGTCCTCTTGTTCAAGAATATGAACTGAAGGTCTTTCCCCCAGCAATGTAAAATGCAAGATGTCAACTCCATTCCTCCATATCAAGATAGATCTCGGCTCTTGACTGCATTGTGCACTACGGTGTGTAGCTGCATGCTCCTCCTCACTATGTGAAAATCTAGATTCTACTCTAGATTCATCCTCCTTTGGATATACCATCTCCATTCTTATGTTCTTCAGCTCTCCTTGAAAGATCTGCATAAATTGTGGAAGAAGTTTTTTCAACTTATCTTCCCTTCCTTCTGCACATACTAAATCTTTCTGGTTTCTGTCCACCTCTTCTTTCTCTGAAATACAATGGCTTGAGATCTCATTGCAACCTCTTCTTCTTTGAGACCCCCATTGGAATCTCAATTCATTTTCCCTATTTTTCATGAGATATGAAGATGGATGAGAGTAAAATCATCTTCTTCATCCTTGAGGCCTCTGCTTTTGAATTTCAAACTTCACAGGCTAAGCCAAGTTCAAAGCTCTGATACCACTGTAATGTTCGGAAATGGAAATCAACAGATTTTTCTCCACTAAAATGTTCCTTTGTTGGAAATATGAAAAAGGCTATTTCAGAGATGGAATGAGTGGGAATTTACACGATATGTCACCTCTAAACAGAGGATGAGATCCAGAAGCTAGCTGGCCCCTTCTCAGGCTCTGTCTATAGCTATGTAAATATTCCTCCTTGGGAAAACTGAGGAAGCAAGAAGTAAAAACGCATTTCCAACCATGCATGTAATAAAATACTGAAATTAACTATTGGATCCCATATATATAGCAATAAAAAAAAAATCCAAGAATAGAGCTAAAACAAAGCAAACTAGGTGGGCTAAACAGATCTCCCACTACTAGTATTGCCAGGAAGTGCTAAAACTCCAAGACTACAAAATACCAGAGTTGCTTCTTGATGGAATGCACAATATATGAGAGGGTTTATACTTAGAAAATGAAGGAAAAAATAGATCTACTCATATATTAATAAAAAATTCTCAAGGAATGATATCTAGTCTCCTTATACAAAAAGCAAGACAACCCGGCAAGGGTTTCTTGTCAAACTCTCTGAATAGAAAATGTAATATTCAGAAATTTCTGAATACTCACTACAACATGAAGCATGAGAGTGTAAGAGGCTGATAGAAATCTGATCTGATGTATATCCTTCAAAGGATTCCTCCCATGAGAGAATGAACCTCTCAATCACAAGGGAGAACCACAAAGAAGCCACCAAACCCTGCAATGAAATCTGCCTCCCAAAATAACGTAATTCCCAGCTACAACTGCACTGGAAACTCTAATAAGTGTGTGGTCCGATACCAATGATCTGAAATCTGCTCCAAGACCCTCCAAACATATCTCTGGATAAAAGGAAATCTCCCTCCAGCAAAATATTGGCTCAAAAAGTGGGATTTCAATCCTTTCCACTGTTGCACCCAGCAACACTGCACAATATCCCAAAGAAACTGTGCTGATGAAGATGGCTGAAGCTTGGCCTAAAAACCTGATGTGGAATGATGAATGCAAGCTCTCACAATAAGGCTCCTCAAAGGAAGAGGTGGGATTCCCGCTCAGGAACACCCAAGTGCTAAACAACACTGCTACTCTGCTAAACAACAAGAGTAAGCAAATATCAAGAGAGACATGAATAATGATCTAAAACATGAAGAAAAATGCTCCCATCCTCTTCCTCATATAGAATACGAGTTTTATTCTCCTTGGGCCCACCCAATTAGGTCTCCTCTATCCAAATATGCTCTTCCCTCCAAAATTGTGTTATTTTTCCTAGGGTTTCTTCTCCTCCAAGACTGTGCAGTTGACCAAGTCAAAGCAGCTGCATTTTATTCTTGTTCACACATAGAGGTGTTTTATTGAGCTTGAAAGAATGTCTCCTTTCACACTTGGAGTGTTTTTATCCTCCTTAGGAGACTTATGGGATTTTCTACCCATTTATTTGCCGACTATAACTGTTGCTAACTCTAATGTTCCATTTAGCTTGGAAGCTAAAAATTTGGAACATTACATAGTGATGCATCATGGTTCATTCTCCCATGTTTATCAGATGGTATCAACATTCCCTTGCTTCCACAGCGCAAGTATTCCTCTGATTTTTGTATGGAAGTTTTCTGAAACTTGGAGACCCCTCTTAGTGGTGTAAGAGTGCCTCTGGTTGGAGCATTTGCCCCATATTCTGATAGTGGATCAACTAGGTGACCCCTCCTTTGTTTTGTCTCATTATCTTTTAGCAAAGACACATGTTGCTCATGTCCTCCATATGGAAGATCCTTAGGAAAGCCTTGCAAATGGGTAAGAAATCCTCTAATGGAAGCCATTGCTTCATCTCCATCTCCAACTGAAAATAGATCTCCTTCTGCTATCTCAGCGCTGGAGGATATTCTCTGCTCTTCCTCTCCCTCCCCATCATGGTTGGAGAATGCTTCATCATCAAGAGATCCTTTTTCTTTATCTCTTAGTGAGGAAGAATCCCTCATGTCTTATCTTTGAGAAAAATAGATCTTGTTGTAGTGGGGCTTTTGCTTCTGGCAAATTGTGCAGAAAATCTTCAAACCCCTCAGAAATGTTTAGGTCTGGAGTTGGCTCCATGGAATCTTCAAACTTATGTAAAGATGCAGATTTCTTGGGCTTGATTTGCTCTTCCCAAGAAGTATCAGAATGTCTCTCATCAAATATTATCATTAGTTTCCTAGTGAATCTTGCATAAGAAGATATGTTTATCCCCTTTAAGGAAGAGGATTCAAACAACCACCAAGCATAAGCTTTCCCTTGAAGATGCAATGCTACTACTCTCAAGGCTTCTTCTTCTGTCACTTGTTGCAGCTGAAAGTATGTGTCAATATTTTTTACCCAAGACTTCACTGAGTCTTTAGGTGATCCATAAAAAGTAGGTAGAGAGAATCTACCCAAAGTGTGCTAAAGGAACCCTTTTCTCCTACTGTAGGTGTTGGATCTTGCTTCTTTGAGTTGATAGAACTCTGGGAAACTGCTAGCAAGGCATGACTAGAAAACGCATTTTCCAGGAATGGTTGCTACAGAATGTGAAATCATCCCATGGATCCCTTAGATCTGAGTATCTAAGGCCTAAATCCAAGATGATATCATAAACAAATCCTTCTAGGTGGGTTAAACTGATCTCCCACACCTAGGAAGGCTTGAAAACTGCCCAAAGAAGGGACTATAGCAATACAAAAGAACACTGCCTAGAAAATAACGCATTTTTAGATAGCATTATTAGTAGACCAATATGACAGCTTAAAAATATCTTATACAATGATAAATCAGATTTACAATATAGCCCAATCAATGTACAGGAGAAAGAAGGAGACTTTTATGAAGAAAAAACCTCTAAAAGAGGTGTTGCAACGATATAATTCATTGTAAAGCCATGACAACGTTATTTTATTAAGTAAACAGTAGATGTAGGTTACAACTCATATCTAGGACAGATCTATGTACAAAATATTAGATCTATATCAGATATGTACACTAGATTGTCTCTATTTTACATCCCCCTTGGGGTTTTCAGCAGTACATGAAGCACAAAGAGTAGATCTGAGATCTAATACAACAGATCTGCAGAATGATCAAGAAATTCTGAAGTAGATGGTTCAATGAATAGATTAGATCTGAAACATACATGGATTATATGGCTAAACCATGGATCACCACAGTGCAAGGCTCATTTACACCAGAGATCTCTCCTCCAAATAGTTGCCAAACACCCTACAACTTCTCACTTGAAAAATAACATAGTACAGGGAGATAAAATGTGTTGTAGGCTTGATGTAGACTTTGGCCTAATGCCAAGTTGTAGATCTAAAGCTCTAATCAGCTAATACACTCTTGCCAATGTGATAGAAGGCTTGCCCATTGAAAAGAGGCACTAGTATGGTCTAGATATGAATAGATCTAGCCTCCACTTTCTATTTCTCACAAGGAAAACCAAACCCTCAACAGGATCTGAGTTTTAGTTGGAAGAAGAAGCTTGGCAAAATTCCTGATAGTGGACATGCAATGCAAGACTCTTCCAAGAGGCCTCTCAAGGAAAGAGGTGGGATTCCCGATCAGGAACACCCAGTGCTAAACAACATTATTCTGAGCTAAACAACCAGAGAATGAGAAGTGTCTAAACAGACCAATCCTTCCAAGAAAATATGTTCAAAAAATCCTCTCATGCTGCTCTCCCCTTTCATTTATAGGATGAAATCCTTGCAAAACCCTAAGCCATCTCAAAGTTTTAGCTCCTTTCACATTTGAACCCTCCAACTAGATCTGCACTATTCATCTAGGTACATTGCATCTGGACAGCGCTGTAGATTTGGTCCTGTTGACCCAGTCAATTGTCACAATCCCTTTTCACACATGAGGGAGTTTTATTAAGGCCTCCCAGATTTAGCCTTGTTCACATGGGTATTGATTTATTTTTCTGTTTAAGGAGTTTAATTTGTCCTCCTTTACAATTTTATTCTTGTAATAAGAAAATTAAAACAAAATTGAATATTCCTATTAGCTTGGGCTAATTAGGAATATTACACATTCCCACATAGTATTAGGATGCATATATTCTGATGAAGGTGCTCGCCAAGAGAAAATTCAAATACCACAGAGGAAGGATCAGTGTAGCTGATAATCCCTTTCTTGTTGAGAGGGAGTGTTGAAACATAAATAAGAAATGTGTGTCTAATTTAATTTTCCCTTAATTAAATTGGACAATAAATTGTAATCTTATCTCGTAATCACTTGTAATAGTCAACTGCGTGTGATAGACTTAGTTATCTAATGAAATTAGAGTTGAGGGTGGTTGGTGAGGCATGTAGAGTGTTTCTATTTGTTTTTAGAGTCCAATTTGTAGTTACTGTATTAGTTTAATGCATGAGAAATCAGTTAACTCAATTAAGTGAGTTAAAATCAATCTAACTAGTTGTAATTGATTGCTGTACTAGTGAGAGGCCAAGTGAATTAAATCAGATTTAATTCACATGCAGTGATCTGTAAAGTGGTTGATGATTTACTATTAATAGCTGCATGCATGTTAGTTCTGATGAAGACCCAGTTGAGACATAGGTTAAAGGGATTTTATCTATCAGTTGTATTATTAGTAAATTTTCAGTGCAAAATTGGACAACCATAGGATTTCCCATGATGTATTGCATAGTTTTGGAAGGTTGAATTTCCTAATTAATAGGGATCAATTGTTCTTAGAATTGTGCAAGCAAGGTAGGCTAAGCAGAGGTAGGAAATTGGCTAAGTGTAGGTCGATTTTGTCTGGACCAGTGTGAGATAGTTGGTGGAGTGCACTAGACTCTTGTGAGAAGAGTGCATTGTAATTGTTTCATGATTTCTTGATTTTATTCAATACATATAGAGGGGTTTTCAGCAGATTTCTTTCCCTAGAAAATTTCATGTGTTGTGGATTTGATTCTTTCTCTTCCTTGGTGTGATTTTGTGATTGTGTCTAATTTCCACAAACTAATTGTAGAAGGGTTTAGTATCTTGCTCTAGAATATTGCATAATTGGATTGAATCCATTGGTATACATATTGTTTGTATAATTTCTACAAACACAGAGTCACATGTGGGTGAAATTGCTTCTCAAAGCCACCATCTCCAAAAAACAAAACACCAGAGGACAAAGGTAAGTGGCTGAAATCCTCCAGCACTAAAATGTCTCCATGAAATTTACACACAACAAGTTAAATTTGGAAATTAAAGGGTAAAAAAAAATATGCATTTGTTTCAAGACCTCCATCTCCAAAACATAACACTCAAACATCTCACCACCTTCATATCACAATGATTAAAATGGGAGGGCGATTTAATAGAATGGGGCCCACTAACATTAAGAGAATTAGGCGTCATCCTCAAGTCATGGAAATCTTTAGAAATCACCAATGGTTAGGTTTCTTTGAGATTTTTAAAGGTTTTGAGGAAGAGAAATCTCGAGAATTTGCAGTCGATCTGCAATCACACTCAGAGGAGAGAAACACCACTCTGGTTAAAGGCCTAGCTATCACATTATCACCTTAACTCATAATAAGAGTTATAAATTTTCCCTTAGGAGTCAAATGGGTTAAGGAAATAATGCCTAGCACTAAAGCCAAGAAGAGCTTCTTTCTACCAGGAGAAGAATACATTGAAGACAAAAATGGAGTGAGGAGAGAAATCCTTTCATACCCCTGGGATGAAGTAGCCATCCATATCATGAATCTTATTCCTTGTGAAGGAAGACTTAGTGTGGTCTATGGGTATTATTTCATATTGTTGAATGAACTTAGATTTCCAGGACAACTCCCTCTAGAACAGATACCATGCATCCCTCACTTCCTCCTAAACTCCATAACTGTCATGAGAGATAAGGTGAGACAAATAAAATAACATCACTTGGCCCATCATGGCCTCATAAAATTGATAGTGAATGATGCTTTGAGAATATTTAACCTACCTATATCCTGGTCTTCTTTCATAGACATGGATAGGGAATCCTTCATAGTTACCCAAACAGGGAAAATGTTTTCTTCTAGCCTCAGAGAGAAGGAGGTAGAAGAAGAAGAAGAAGAAAAGGAGGCATAAGATAAGGAATAAAAAGAAGAGATGGAGATTGAAGCAGAAAACACATAGACAACATAGGAAAAGAAAGAAAAAATTAAGGGGAAGGAGGAATAAAAGAATAAGGAAAAGAAAAGATTGCACCCTATCCTAGGTAGTGAAACCTCCCCTTAAGACACCATCATGCCACCAGACATTACGGATCAAGAAGTGGCTACTACCCGAGCCACTTTGAGCAGACCTGTCAAAACAAAAAGGAAGAGGAAAACACCTATGTATTTCAGTACTAGGAAGATTCAAAGGGTGAGGCAAGGGAAACCACAGACTCACACCAAGAGCCTTATTTCCATTGAGGAATCACCAATGAAAGGGGAGGAAATAAGATTAGAGGAAGGAAGGGTGCAAGATGTCACCTCACCTATGAGAAACCATATAACATACATCACAAGACACTCATCAAGGTTGGCATCCCATAC
This sequence comes from Pinus albicaulis, assembly GCA_034641835.2. Taxonomy (NCBI): domain Eukaryota; kingdom Viridiplantae; phylum Streptophyta; class Pinopsida; order Pinales; family Pinaceae; genus Pinus; species Pinus albicaulis. The sequence goes on along the minus strand of CM076581.1, from coordinate 1,508,377,677 downwards.
ACCTCATGCAACCACCACAGACCCTCCAAGGCCTGAAAAGAGTGAAACACAAGAAAAACAGGGTCTTCAGCAAGCAAAATAGATTTTACTACAAGAAACTCTATTTTTGCTATGGGAAACTCCAGCAAGCCCAAAATTAGATAAAAATTCCTCGGTTGAGGAAGAAAAGACATCCATAAATGGGAAAGAGGTCAAATAAGTTGAGGACAAGGCACAAGAGGAAGAACCAGATGAAATAGAGGCAGTAAAATATGGCAAGGCAGAGCCCACCTAACCAAAACTGGTCCTCAAAGATGTAGCATTTTTTCCAAACCCTAGCCCTCAACCCAATCTTAGCTCCTACTAAACATACATTGAGGGGGGCAGATTGATTCCTCAAAAATTCACAGTGCCTTTATATTCTCAGTTTGAAGAGGAGAGGGCACACACTCATCATTGAATGAAGCTTGCCACATATAAAGTGCACATGACATAGGAGTCATGGAGGGAAAAGTGGCCGAGTTGGGGAAGGATTTTCCTAATGTTAGGTTCATAGAATCAATTTTGAAAGAGCAGCTTCAGAAGGCCCAAGCAGAGAATGTAGCATTGCAGGAGCAACTTCAGCAAAAGGAAAAACAAATGGCCACCATGGCATATTTGTGCATGGAGGGCATTCAACACAGATATCCATCATATTCCTATGCAGTTTACCTCAAGGAGAAGTGGCTCCTATTTCAAATCAAAACATTAGCCTCCCATGGATCCTTACCTTTTTAGAACTACAGACTATTCATTGACTTTTGCAACCAATCAAGTATGGTAGACAAGGAAAAAATGGCATATTTCTACATACATAACATTATGTTGACATACTTGAACATTTGGGACCCCAATCCTAGGATGGGAGACATGCAATTAATGGCATTGGCATCATGGATGGTTAATGAAGATACCAAAACACAAGAAATGAGAAGGGTTATGAGGAAATAAAATGAGAAACCTTACACATTAGTGCAGAGATATTGAACCCTAGAGGAGTCATTGAAAACCATCTTAAGATAGAAAAGGATCATGGACATACAAAAAAATACCTCCACAACCAAGCTCAAGCCATGGCTCATTTTGATGATGTTTCTAGGTTTTTGGGAGATGAGTGCATAATGGCTAGACAAAGGAGATTGAATAGCCTCCCTCACAGCCTTAGAAACATGGAGTACCACACACCAAAAAGATTGAGAGGTGCCTTGGAAAGAGCACCACTATACAAGAGGGCAATGCAGACCAGAAATATTCAGTGGCTTGGTTTGAAGATCAGTCCACCCTTTTTGCTGGGGCTGAGTGATGGAAAGGACCAAGATGCGAAAAACAAGGAATGGGAGGAAGCAGAAAAGAATGATGGCTTTTACCCTCCTCAAGGGACTCCCACGCTTCTTCCTTGGGAATTTAGAGGGTCCATAAAATCTTTGAAAGAATATCATAAGGAGGAAAATAATAGTTAGTTCATGATTATTTGTGTGATTAAAAGCATGATAGATAGAACATAGATTAAATAGAGTGTGTTTAGCCATTTTTCCCATCAAAGTGTGATTATGTTAGTTTCCTTTATGCAATTTCAATTCAGTAATTTACTTCATTCAAGATGCCTAGTTTTCTTCCATTTCTTATCCTAGCTTAATGTGTATGTTTCCTTCATTTCAGAGTAGTTAGATGTACTTTCTTGTTTTAGAATAGTTCTTTACTTGCTGATAGAGTAATGGCTTTGAATCATTTGTAGCCCTAGGCCTAAATTCAGAAGTGTGACAGAATTTAAACAAAAACCCTAGAAGTAACACCCTTTCATAGAGAAAAAAAGAGGATGGCATGAGTAGAATGCATCTGCTGTGTATATAGAACTGTCATCTCCAATTTTTTATGAACCCTGGGTCGATAAAGTAAAGTAGTGTAGCCTCTAGGAGTTGCAGTATTCTTGGTGCAATACCAGAGCTCACCAAAAACCACACATGGTAAGGCTCGAGTTGATGCATCATTTTAGACTCCAAATCCATTGAAACATTCCCCATAAAGGGTTTCCATATATAACAATGATAACAAGAAAAAAAAACAAGGGAAGGAGAATACCCTCAAAAAACTGGAACAACAATCCAGTCTCATCCAATCTAGCAGATATAGAGCGCTATCATCACTGGGCATTAGTCTAGGTGCTCTTTTTTAAACAAGGATCAAACATTGGATGACCTCCAATCTAGGAGAAAAAGAAAGGGCCAAGAACCCCTATTTTGAAAGACACCTTGAACAAAAAGCTCCACAGAACCAATCAAAACTCCACGTTAAAAAATTATGCACGACCTCATCCTAGCTTATGAGCGTTATAAATCTTAGAATCATTTTTCCCTAAGACACTATGGGAGTCAGTTGGGGGACTTGATCTTGATATATGAGCCTATCTCCATGAAGTATAATGGAAGAACCCTAATTCAAATTCTTTCCATTTTTTCCATAGTCAAGATCCTCACAGTTCTCAGGTTTCGTCGTCTTGGTTGGAACTTACCAGTGAAATATTGGACATCCTTTTGTGCATTCTCATGAAAAATGATTTTCCATAATTGATGAGGTAGTACTAGTTGGATCTTCAAATGAATATTACATCCCACATATACATACAGGGACTCACAAAAATTATTCCACATACGTCAAGTCACAATACATCCAATTTTTCTTCATCAATAAAATAAACACCAATATAGAAACTTTTATTTTAAATTATTTTATTACCCTTATTTATGCATCCTTATTTACCTATCTTAATGGATATGGATTAGTATGATCATGAACCTCCAATCTAAGTTAGTTGACTAGATCCACTGCTATGAGGTTATCCTCTGAACCTAAGTTGAATAGCACATCGATCGTAGCCTTCTTGACCTAAATATTAAATGGAAGTGTTTGGTCGTCTCCTTCTCTACTTGGTGATGAAGGATACTGAGATTCACCTCCTTTTTCACTAATGTGCAGATAATATTTAGTGAGAATATTATTTTTCTTCCCATCCTTATTTTAATTATTTAGTTTTATCTTTAGGTATAATTTCCAAGACTTCTCCTTAGTGTGACCCTTAATTTCATAGTGGTTGCAGCGACTGCTTAGATACATGCATTTATGTGCAATGGTTTGTATCTTCTTTTCCTTTCCACCTTTCCACTTCTTTTTTTGTTCCTTAGAATCTTCTTGGCACTTTTTATATTTTCAACCACTTTATTTCCCTCTCTTATGGCCTATGTTTTCTGATTATGGTTCTTGCAATCCCCATCCACTATTCTTGGATTGAAGAGCATCACCTACTTTCATAAATGGTTTTTTACACCCCCCACATGCTTGATGAGTACGTCAAGGCTGTAAGGAGTGATACCCAACATGATGGCCATCTTCCTCAATTAAATGGTGTACTTCTATACACTTTCCCCCTACCTTTGACTTAAGTAGTGACATTCAATCCACTAGTACTCTACATACTCCATAGCATAGAATTGGGACTTTATGAAGAGTTTGAGGTCCCCCAAATTTGTTACTATTGGTCTCCCTCGAGCCTAATTGTATTCATATGGATATGCCAATAGGTTAGGGAATAACCCTCTAAATTCAATCTATAAAATGATATTTATTCTCCTCATGTTTGTGGTGAACACTAAAATACACTTATAATTTTTGCAACCAATAATTCAATTTTAAGGCATAGATCTTAACATGCCATGGTTTTAGCTCGACCAACACTTCCATCTTAAAAAGGGACTATGAATGGGCATTGTAACTCAAACTTGGCTACACTTTTTTAGGTTCCTTCCTTTACATATTTTTGGCATCTTCATGTTCCACCTACTTTTCCTCCAATATGATCCTTGAGTTGGAACCTCCGTCATTTAGGATACCAATATTGTTTTGTAGAGGCATCATAAGGAGTTTTATATTGCAGCTGAGATATGAAACTTGTGCTACCACCCTCATGAATATTTGATCTATTGAATGATGGTTACTATGAATAGACTTGTTAGCTATGACTATTTAGTTCTACAAATTTATTCTTAAATACTTCGTGGCTTACTTGCAACTTCCCATGAGATTCCCAAAAGAAACTTAATATGATATCAATATGATATGTAAACTACTTTAAATATTCCAATATATATTTATCACGAAAAATATAATAAAACCAACTAAAATATTTTCTATGAAGGTTAAATTCCAAGTTGGATTCTAGATTTTTTAATGATTGGTTTTCTATTTATGCTTGAAATAAATAAAATGTGGAAAATAGAGAAAAATGAATATAATCACACACCATCCACAATGAACAAAAATGTTTTCTCTAGGAAACCCATACAAGAGAAAGCTTAGCTAGAAGGTGAGTTTGCTCTATTCTCTTTTTTTCTATGGAAGGGAAAAATAAAAGTAAAAAGGAGAAGGAACTATGTATGGACTTACCTAATAAGTATGGCCTATTAGGCTACCATAAAAAAATAATTTCCTCTATTATAATCTCTCACTCTCACTCTTAATTTCTCTGCTCTATATGGAACAAGATACAATCAATTAGAATAGAACCCCTTGTCCTCCTTGTAGCCTAGCTTTAACATAGCTTGGTATCCAACTAAGGGTGATATTTGACTCTTTCAACTCTTAATTTGAGTTAAAAAATTGACTCTTATAAAATATTCTTCAAATTCCACACATGGCTAAAGCATTTTTCATTAGGAATGGGGTTGATGTGGCATCCACTCATACCATGGCGATAAAACATAATAGGCTAAATTATGAGAGGCATAACTTTTGTATATGAACTCTGATTAATGTTATTATTGAACCATTATAAAGGTATACATGTGTAAAAATTTATCCCAAGATATAACACTTAAGAAAGAGAGTTTTCCCTAAAAAAATGTCAATTAATTCCTCAAAATGGCCTTAGAAGGTTTCATGCCCCAACTTTGCAAACTAGGAATTTCCAGTAAAAAATACCTTGCAAATTGATTCCTCCAATTTTTCCACTCTAGAATCATAGAGATAAATGAGAGATAATATAATTATCCAATCCAAATCAACCATTCTCCAACAATATCTAGAAAATTGAAGTTAGTCTCTAGTTCCCTAAAAACATAATCTTCATTATGCCCAAGATAATCATATTACAAAACTACTCCACCTCTTCTCTCTCAAAAATATGATCACCATATATAACCTCTATACCTTCAAAAAACTAGGTTTCCCTCTACTCAAACTAGGAGTTCCTTTTTCTATATGATAGACAAACTTCACCACCTAGAAACATCATGTTAGTATCCGATGGGAGGGAGATTGAACACCCATCCTTTTCCCATCATGTCCTTGTGAGAAAAAATAAATACCACCCTTGCATAATGTATGGATGCATTCTCAATGCACGGTGTGGTAGTGGTTTCATGACACATTGGAGTGGTTGTAGCCCCACCCATCATCACCATGTTTGGGAAAAAACCTTAACATTTATGGTGGGAATAATGTGTGAATTTAAATGCCTAAGTTTTAAGGGTAAATATGAGAATTTGTGTATTACAAATACACACATTCACCATATTTTCACCCTCCCAGTTCTCAAACATTTTTTCATATATGTTCTCATTTACAAAATGAACATGATTTTATTAATATTAACAAAAATAATAGTTTCACCGAGATTCAATTGTGGATTGTGTAAATCTTGGTCAAGTTTGAATGCCTCTTGAGACATCTTAATTCCTCCAAAGGTGACCTCCATCCTAAACCCCTATTATCTTGTTGTAATATTCCAAATTAGGAAAGAAAACAATATTGAACACCAAACTGAAATGTACAGCAAATAATGATGGAAAACACATCAAAAAATCATAGATCCATTAGATTATGTATTATAACAGAAAAATATACAATGTGTTGAGGAAAAAATCACTCCGACTAGGCCAATAAGCCTCCAAAGCCCAAATACACTAGAATCCCAAATGATGCTACAATACAAAAATGTCGGAATACATGAGAGCACAGTCCTAGTGAGAGTTATTGCTACAATAAAATGGAAACAAGTGGATCCATTGATATAATACTCAAAAAGAGCTTAAAATGGAGAACTAATCTCTCAAACACAATCCCAAGATAACCCGGCAAGGGTTTCTTGAAAAAAACAAGATGCAAAAAGTGAAGACTACAACTCTGTGGTTGAATCACGCTATGTCACTGAAGCTCTATTGGAATGTGGATGAAATAAAAAATATATGGATGTAACTTCTCCTCCCTATATTTCTGGTTGAAAGGCTACTCCTTTCACTTGGAAACTAGCTCATAAATAGGGTTTCTCAACCCTCCACTGCAACACCCTACAAAATAACGCAGTTCCTCAAGGAGACTACATTGTGGTTGAAGGTGACTGCTTTGCCCAATTCTGGATGGTGGTAATGAAGCTTAGAATAACCCTCCTAGATGGCCTCTCAAGTCCTCCAAGGTGGAGTATGGGATTCCCACCTGGAAATTCCCTTGTACTAAACAGTACAACAAACTCAACTAAATAGCTAAAGCATGCAAGAAGTCATAAGACTCAAACATAAAAAATATTATGAATGAATCTCATGGCTTCCATCCCTTTCCTTATATCCTTGGTGAGCTTCCTCACCCTTGGCCCCACTCATTTATGATGCTACTTCCATGCAAAGACTCCTCCTCCAAAACTGCGTTGTCCCCACTAGCTCCACTCTCTCCTTTGGCAACGCTGTTGATTTGGTCAATCTTGACCCAATCTACATGCATTGCCCCAGTTAATACCAAAGGTGGCTTTATTTTGACTATCTAAACTGATCCAAATCCATATTGGAGGTGGTTTATTCCTACTAAAGATATTTAAGGGTATCCCTACCCCACTTATTCATCTAGACTATGAATAGAAGCAACATATAATATTCCAACTAGCTAAAAGCTAATTGGGAATATTATAGTCCTCCCCTCCAAAATGTTGCTTGTCCTCAAGAAATAGTAAAGAAGGATGCTGCAAAATATTCTCTCCTTCCCAAGTGGCATCCTCATCAGGTAGATTCCTCCATCGAATCAGATACTCTCTAATCACCCTGCTCATTAGCTACCTTTCCCGAGTATCCAAGATAGCCTCCTTTTGAAAAACTAGATGGCTTCGTCATCAGTAGGTGGGAGATCCATGGTGGCAACCACATGTTGTCCAACAGCCTTCTTGAGGCATGAGACATGAAAAGTGTTATGGATCTTACTTCCAGTAGGAAGCTCCAACTCATATGATACTTCCCCAACACGACGGATCACCTTGTATGGCCCATAGAACAAAGGTTTAAGATTATAAGCCCCCTTCTCCTTAAGTGTAGACTGTCAATATGGATGAATATGAATATAGAAAAAACTATCCACCTCAAACTGCCTTTCTATTTGACCATAGTCAACATATAAATTTTGTTGGTTTTGCATTGTAGAAATGCTATCCTTGAGGGTCCTGAGTATATCCTGACTCTCCTAAATCCACTCCTTTGCTCTAGGAGCCTTGCTTGCTCCAAAAATTCAGAAAATGATAGAGAATAATACCCATAAAGAGCTCAAAACGGGGTCATGCCAATGGACATATGAAAGGTTGTGTTGTAGCAATACTCCCCCAAATGGAGCCAGCGCAACCATGCTATTTGCTACCTCGAAACATAGTTTTCACAAGTAGCCTTCTAACCACTATTTTACTATCTTTGTCTATCCATTATTTTTTCGGTGATAGCTGGTACTTGGTGTCAACTCAGTACCCACTAACCGAAAAATCTCCTGCCAAAAGCCACCCATGAAGCGGCTATCCCGATCACTAACTATGGTTTTTGGAAGACCATGGAGTATAAACACGTCTCTAAAGAAGAGCTCGAATACCTGTGAAGTAGTGTATCATGAAAAAATAGTAAATAAATGTGAATACTTTGTTATTTTATCAAAAACTATAAGGATACAATCCTTACCCTAAACCGTAGGTAGACCGGTGATGAAGTCCATGGAAATACTTTCCCACTTTCCATCCAGAATAGGGAGTGGCTGCAATAATCCCACAGGATGGTTGTGCTCCCCTTTGTTCTGCTGGAAAACTACACACTCATTGATGTGTTGGACCACATCCTCCTTGATACCCTTGCATGAGAATCTCTCCCGAATAGCCCAATATGTCTTGGTGAATCCTTGATGCCCAGAAAGTGGTGAATCATGTGATGCCTACAAAATCTTCTTCTTGAGCTTAGAATCTCTAGCCAAGAAGAACCAATCTCATTTATATATGACCTCATCCATCACTCTATACCACTCATCAGTCACCTACCCATCTAGGATTTGACATGCAAAGTGGTCTTTGGAATATTCCACTAGTAACCGAGCCTTCCAATCTGTATCCATGCTCATTAAGGACAATGTTTCTGGCCTCCGAGATAGAGCATATGCCACTACATTGATCTTCCTCTTGACATATTCTATGTCAAAGTCATATGCTTGGATCTTACTCACCCATTTCTGCTACCTCTCCTGAAGCTGCTTCTACTCAAGAAAGAACCAAATACTATTTTAATCAGTCTTTACTCGAAATATTTTACCCACCAAATATTGCTGGAACTTGGCTAAGGCATGCATAATAGCCAACATCTCCTTATCATATATCAGATACAGTTTCTCATGTGGCAACAACTTTCGACTCTCAAAAGCTATGGGGTGTCCCCCTTGCATCAACGCTGCTCCAATGCCCTCTCCCGAATCATCACATTCCAACACAAATGGTTGGGCAAAATATGGTAGAACCAATACCGAGTAGCTACTCATCACCTCCTTGAGTTTATCAAAAGCTCTCTGTGATGTGGCTATCCAAATGAAAGTTCCCTTTTTAGTTAGATCTGTAAGTGGTGCTGCTACTTGAGAGAAACCTTTAACAAATTTCTAGTAATAGGTATAGATGCCTACAAACTCCCCAAGTTCTATGACATTATTTGGCTAGGGCCAATCTCTGATAGCACAGATATTCTCTTCATGAACTGTCACCCCATCTACTCCAATGATGTGGCCCAAATAGAGAATATTTGTGAGCCTAAACTTATACTTGGATAACTTAGCATAGAATTGTTGCTCTTCAAGAATGTGTAATACTGTCTCAATATGTTGTAGATGCTCCTACCATGTGTGGTTGCAAATAACAATGTCATCAAAGAAGACCAATACAAACTTCCTCAAGTGACCACGAAAAATGTGATTCATGCAAGATTGGAATGTTGCCGGAGAATTGTTTAGCCCAAAAGGCATCACCAAGAACTCAAAATGGCCATAGTGGCATTAGAATGTTTTCATGAGTATGTCTTGATCCCTCACTCTGATTTGATGATATCCCGATCTCAAATAAATCTTGGAAAAATACTTGGATCCTCTTAGTTCATCCATAAATTCATCGATCCTAGGAATTGGGTACTTGTTCTTCATTTTCCTTTCATTCAAGGCCCTGTAATCAATGCACATCCTCAATGTGCCATCCTTATTCTTCACCAAAACCACTGAAGAGGCAAAAGGACTGTGCTAGGTCGAATGTGCCCTAAGGCCAAAAGCTCTTGAATGGTCCTTTCAATCTCATCTTTGTAGGATTTAGGATGCCTTTAGGGTGTGGTGATCACTACTTGGATCCCTTGCTCTAACTCAATAGTGTGCTCAAACCCTCGGTCAGGAGGTCTTCCAGGTGGAATATCTCCAAATACTATAGAATATCGGTGCAAAATAGATTGTACATCCGGATGTACTAGTGCATCCTTGCCCCCTACTTCTGACATACGCAGTTTTACTGCCCACTCTATGTCCCCTCTGGGAGAATCAACCTCCATCCTGTGTGCTGAGATAAAATGTGGTGGATAGGTGTGTATGCCTTTGATTTTCTGATGTTTACCACTCCCCTTCTCTATCCATTCCATATCTATTTTTTCCCAGTCTGTGGTAACCTTCCCTAAGGTGATTAACCACTGGACACCCAATATCACATTGGTGTATGGAATATCCACCACAAAGAAGTGGTTTTTCAATTTGTAGGTTCCCATAGTGATGGTTAATACTGGAACATATTTGGCACATTACATGGTTCTAACTCCTCGAACCAAAATCGAGAAGCCCTCAAAATATTCTATGTGAATTCCCCTCCTCTGCACCAACTGAGTATCAATAAAGATATGGGTAGCTCCACTCTCTACCAATACTGATACTCTTTGTCCTAGAATAGTGCCTCTAACTCTTAATGTTAGATACTTGGGAACTCCCTGCAAAGTTGCAAGAGTCCCTCCCATTGGAGAAAATTCTCCCACCACATCTCCTGTTGGTGGTGCACCTTCTCCTGTTGCTACAACGTTGGTCTCCTTCTCCTCATCAGAAAATATCTCAATACAATGTGCCTTCCCTGTAACACATTGATGGTTTGGTACCCATGGCTCTCAACAAGTGAAACAAAGTTTTTTTTTCCTTAGTTCTCCCTAGGAATTATCATCAAGAGATTTATTCTCATGACCCTCCTTTGTTTGAGAGGAGAACTTCTGCTGAAAAGGGGCATTTGCCTTTGGCAAAGCATGTTGTAGGTCTTTATCCCTCTCCATAACTTCTTGGAGCATAGTTGGTCTAGTGAATTTCACCAACCCATGCAATGGTTCAACCATCCCATCAATGAACATGCACACTCTCTGGGTCACAGTGAGGTTAGATACCATGACTGAAAGCTTTAGAGACTTAGAGATATAAGTCTCTAGATCTCCTATTTTCTTGAGCATGGTTAGCTCCATAAAATGTGCTTCTGGATTCCTGGGATCAAATCTCTCCACCAACCTCTGGATGAAGTCAGCATAAGAAGTGACAGTAGCATGACCAAGTGTAGATAGGCCATGAAACCACCATTCATGTGCTTCACCTTCTAGGCGCAGCGCTACTATTTTGATAGCCTCCATTCCTAAAACTCTATTGAGTTGGAAATAAGTATCCAAATTCTCTACCCAAGCCTTAGCTGTGCACTTGGGTGATCCATCATAAGAGGGAAAAAATAATCTTCCCATAGTGCACTATAGATCTTGGTTTTGCATGTACGCCCCACCTTTATAGTGATTGGAGGATCTCCTACCATCCTTGATCCAACAGAACTCCTGAAAGTTCAAATGCTCCTTGAACCTCTGAGATTTAGATTCATATTCCACAAAATAGTCACCAAGGATTTTTTCCCTCAATGGCCCTCCCGCCTTACCTTACAATGGTAGGAATGTGGGCATGGTGGAGCATTGTGAAGAAGGTTGTACTACTAGTTTCTCACACCATGAATGTGAAGTGTCAGAGCTTTCTCCATGATGAAACCCTCTAGGGGATTCCTTCTGTCTTTCTAATCTCATCTCCTTGATATGTTTTTCAATGTTCTACATGGTATAAAGAAGAATTTTTGGGATATCTTTCTCCTCCATTTCTATAGATGTATTGCCCCACAAGCTGAGCCAAGATTAGAGCTCTAATACCACTGTAATATTCCAAATTAGGAAAGACACCAATATTGAACACCAAACTGAAATGTATAGCAAATAATGATGCAAAACACATGAGAAAATCATGGATCCATTAGATTACGTATTATAGCAGCAAAATATACAATGTGTTGAGGAAAAAATCACTCAAACTAGGAAATTAAGCCTCCAAAGCCTAAATACACTAGAATCCAAAATGATGCTGTAATACAAAAATGCCAGAATACATGAAAGTGTAGTCCCGGTGAGGGTTACTACTACAAGAAAATGGAAACAAGTGGCTCTATTGATATAATACTCAAAAAGAGTTGAAAATGGAGAACTAGTCTCTCAAACACAATCCCAAGATAACCCAACAAGGGTTTCTTAAAAAACATAAGATGCAAAAAGTGCAGACTACAACTCTGTGGCTGAATCACACTATATCAATGAAGATCTACTAGAATGTGGCTGAAATAACAAATATATGGCTGTAACTTCTCCTCCCTAGCTTTTCAAGTGAAAGGCTACTCCTTTCACTTGGAAACTAGCTCATAAACAAGGTTTCTCAAACCTCCACTACAACACCCTGCAAAATAACTCAATTCCTCAAGGATATTGTGTTGTGGCTAAAGGTGACTGCTTGGCCTAATGTCATATGGTGGTAATGAATCTCAGAATAACCCTCCTAGGTGGCCTTTGAAGTCCTCCAAGGCAGAGTATGGGATTCCCACCTGGAAATTCCCTTGTACTAAACAGTACAACAAACTCAGCTAAATGTCTGAAGCATGCAAGAAGTCATAAGAGTCAAACATAAATAATATTATGAATGACTCTCATGGCTGCCACCTTTTCCTTATATCCTTGGTGAGATTCCTCACCATTGGGCCCACTCATTTATGATGCTACTTCCATGCAAAGACTCCTCCTCCAAAACTGTGTTGTCCTCACTAACTCCACTCTCTCCTTTGGCAGCATTGTTGATTTGGTCAATATTGTTCCAATCTACATGCATTTCCCCCTTTCACACCCAAGTGGCTTTATTTTGACTATCTAAACTGATCCAGATCCATATTGGAGGTGGTTTATTCCTACTAAAGAGATTTAAGGGTCTCCCAACCCCACTTATTCATCTAGACTATGAATAGAAGCAACATATAATATTCCAACTAGCTAAGAGCTAATTGGGAGTATTACATTTGTTTTGGGTTGACCTAGGCTCGATCTATAATATGCACCAACAAAACCCTTGATCATTGGCCCTTTTGGCTATGACTTGCAAGCAGATCATAGTCTCGCCTAAAGTTACTATTGGAGGTTGTAGAACCAGGTTTTTTTATCCTTGAAGGAGTAGGAGATGTGGTATTGTTATTTAGATTATTCTTATCACTTATAAACCACTTCGTTGCATTAGATTAATCACTTAACCTGTCATATAAAACAATAAACCATCACTATGTCGAACTAAAATGAAAGTATAAATACTACTACTCTACAATAGATAATAAGAAAATATACACATCAATCACATAATAACAATGAATTAACATCCCCAAGAATTGTTTCTTAATATAATGAATACGTGACAACAACAAATTCTTGGCCTGCATATTAAGCTACAAGTTGTCTGCGCACTCAATAGTAGACTCCTCTCTAGGCCCTTGCGCACTCAACTATAGAGCCTCTCCTTCAGTACCTAATTGCATATCACCATAATTCATCCATAACTCTCTGATTGATCAAAAAATGACTTGATTTGATGACTCTCTTCATATATATACTATTAAATTGTAGAATTACATCATCAAAATACCATGGTCCAAATGCCATGGACTCATTAAAAGAATAAATTATGACCCTAAAGCCACTGATCCCTTATGTTATCAAAAAATCAGACCTGATAGGCTGCCAATCAAGTTAATCTCATGTAACTGTTTCAGACCAATCTTTTGGCTGAGGCTTATCCTCCTCAACCTGAGAGGGCTCTCTCAAGGGTTTATTATTTTTGATAAATATGTAGATGGCTAACTCTATATGGAATAAAAACAAATAAATGATATAAAATAGTTGTAAATCACATTAGCAAGTGTACATTGGGCTTATGGAGTCATAATAGCTTCAGAATAACCAAAACAATATACCTAGCATGGAAGTCAAGGAATACACATGTAGAATAGTGAAACACACAGTCAGTTTGTCTATGAAGGAAGTCAAAGCATCATTGATGAATTCTGAGTATCATAAGCAAACACCACTGCAATAGAATATTTAAAATATGCCATCAGAACAATAACATACAAGAACTCCTCATGAATTTTGATTTGTCTAAGTAGAAATTTTGTATTAAGCTGAACACAGACACTTACAATAAAACACAATATTTTTGCTAACAAATTTCCAACCCTTTCTATTTCAATTTCTTGATCTTTAATATATCCTTTACATCATGAGATAAGCTTATCCATAACTAGATACATCAAATTCCCATGCTTTGACACCTATTCTAACTATAAAACATGGTATTTATTACAAACATAGTTGTAAAACTAACATAGAGTCCTATTACAAATAGAATTAGAACTCTTTTGGTTCTACTCAAAACAACTTTATCTAAACTTAAATAAATCATTTGCCACCTATCATTCCATTAATTCTAATCCCGATGATGAGTTTCAACTTGTTATAACCATAATTTTGATGATGTTGATCCCCTATAATCTAGGAAACTGCTCCCCTGTTTTTAGGCTTAGGATCCCTTTAGTTTCTTGAGATATTCTAACCACTTCCAACTGATAAATTCGATGCTAATTGACGTTAGGAACATGATTGGCATATGTCCCAAGTCATCCCTCCATGCCAGTTGTGTGAAACCACCTTGAACTTCTCAAAACCATGAAAATAGACCTCCGCTACGAAAGCAACACAGTTTTGTAGCGCTTTTCTTAGCGCGGTCTTTTTTATCATTTTCCTTCAAAATTTAACTTCCTTTCCTTCAGATTTACTTTAATATTCACTTGATATATCTTCCTTAGGAATTTAAAATCAAAATACCTGGTTTTCCTTCCAAAATTTGATAAGAAAAAGGGTGAAAAAGCTGCTACAACAGTTTTGTAGCGCTTTTCACCCTTTTTGCACTACAGGCGCTACGAAACTGCTGTGCAAGAAGTTTTAACTAGATTTTCACAAAATTTAAAATGAAAAGGTACCACAGCTTAAGAAAATAATTGGCTTCATCAAAACCATCAGGTATTTTAACTAAAAACATAATCTTCACAAAATTAAATCCTCATTTTCCATTTAGAGTTTGTTTTGAATTTGTCATTTTATACCTCTACTTTTTAGTTCATCTTGAGACTGTTTTAATTGTAGCTCCAAATCCTTCACTTGGCCTCTTAGCTTCCTATTACTTTCTCTTAAATGAGTGTTGATCACTCTAACAAACCTTTCTTCTTTAATAGTTGGAACTGTCCATGTAAAGAACTGTTGGGCACTGCTAGGGATCTCTAACCTAACAACTGTTTGACCTTCCCAAATAGCCTTCAACCTCTTGAATTCTATCTTTTAAATGCTATGTTGTCTTACCCTCTTTCTCATCATTTCCATCTCTTTATTTGCTAGCTTCAACCTTTCTTCCAACATTTGACACTCTGACGTGTGTTCTTTTCCCTTCTCTACCTTGTTGACTGCATGCTCCACTATAGGAGATGAGAGATAAATCACCTTTTCAGGGGCTTTGGCTACGTCAATAGTTACTTGGATATCTTTAATGCTTTCTTGGAGTTTTTTTTCGTGTCTGGATAGAGGTTTCCTAGCTTGAAAAACAAAAGCTTCATTCTCACTTTCAAAATCTAATTTCTTTGCTGATTTCATTTTTCTCTGTTTGGGTTCATTCACTTCAATGAAATATGCTTGAGCAACGGGTGAATATTCTGAGTCCATTGCATGCAGTATATCATCCAATTTTCCTTTCATCATTGGAATATTCTCTGTCATTGAAAAAACTGCTTCCTTTTGATGCTGATACTTGACTTCTTGTTTTTCTTTGGGTCTCCTGCTTAATGGCCACTTGTTTTTGTTTTGTTTCTTTGACCCTTTCTCCTCTCTGTTTTGCAGGTGATAAAGTTTCTACAACAAGCCCTGATGTTTTCTCAGTTGTATCTTCAACCTGCTTCCTTGGTTTCAACTTTACAAACCTCTTTGCTTTAGAAACCACTGGCTGACTGGATTTTGCTATTGGTGGTGAAGGATTCCCCTTAGTCTTAGGGTTTCTGGCTGGGGTTAAAGCTTTCATTTTAAATCCACTCATAAATAAAAAGGAATACCAATCTCTATTTATTTTTTGGAGATCATTCAGAACCAACAACTTTATCAAACCGTGATGAAATAGAGAAGTTTCACAGGCATCATATTTAGCTTCGAATTTGTCATCCATTTTGGCAAGGCTTCTATGCAAGTAAAATGGTAAATCTAATGATATCATGCCTGTGAAATTCAACAACAGTTTGAAATGATAAGTATATACTTTGTGGTACCTATCTTCACATGTGAAATATCTTTGGATGTTGAAAAGTGGCTTTGCATAGTTTTCCTTGATACAGCTTCTAGGTATTGCATTGTTCAAGTCCATGTCTTCATATTCTGGTTTCATAAACTCTTTGCATGGCTCCATGTCAAACCTAAAACCGTTAAACCAAGATTTTTTTCCGCTTGGTATCTCTGTCACAACAGCTATGATATCAAGTGTAATTGAAATATTTATCATCCTAACTTTTGTAGTATTTCCACTGAAATGTAAAGCAAACTCTTTGGACACCTGAGTGTGGCACCCCTGCAACTTTTCACAAAATTTGAGACAGCTAGCTTTGCTAAAAGCCTCCATTACTATTTTATCCTCCATAACAACATTTCCATTCTCAGGTTCAAATCTTAGACAATTTCCCCCTATGTGGACCTTCTTTTCCACTTCCATGTTTCCTGTAGAAAACCTATAAAGCAGCCTCTCTTGACTTGATGAAAAACCTCACTTGATTTGATGAATCAGCCTCACTTGATTTGATGAATCAGACTTGCTTGATAATGGTGAGAGTTTTCTTTGGATGGAACAACCATAAACTTAGCCTTACTATTTCAGAGCTTGGACATCATATGTGAAGGTAAATGAAATAGGGATGACTCAATTAGGCAAAAATTCAAATTTAGAGATGTCATCTCATGACCAAATGATGTTTGATTGATACCATATCATGAATATGATAACTGTAGGACATGTGGGTACATCAAATATTGTAATTAACTAACTCACCATACCCCTATCATGTCATTTCCCAACTGATACTGAAAAATCTCGGCTTATTTAACACGATAGCTACGAAACCGTGCTTTCGTAGTGCTCACAGTGTAAATTCTGCACTTTGCGCTACGAAGGTAGTAGCGCTTTCATAGCACAAAACTGACTTTTTGAACTAATGGCGCTACAAAACTATGGATTTGTGGCTAATTACTGAAAATTGACCCAAAACTTACATAAATGACCCTTAAACGAAAAATGTGAATTTTTTGACCATGAAATGAACCTACAAAGACCTTATTTGAATTCTAAGGATGAAAAATAAACCTCTAAAACTATGACATACCCTTAACCATACTAAAATGACTTTCAAAACTATTAGACCAAGATGAAAACAGAGTTGACATACCATGTTTTGAATTTTTTTTTTTGGTGATAACAGTGGCTCCACTTGGGATAGTCTGCCCCTGTGGTACACTAAGAACCAGTAGTTCTAGTGCTGCTATCCATTTTCTTGACCAAAATAGTAAAAACCTTGAAATCAGCAAGCTTCCTCCTCAAGCTCTAATGGCCTTCACCCCGGGCTCAAGCTTTGTTGATTTTGCTTGTTATTATTAGCAGAAAAACTTATAAAATGGAATATATACAATGACATGAACAATCCATCATATTTTAGGAAGAATAATGCTTCAAAACCCTACCATTGAGAGGTCCTCCAACATATGGTTTTCCATCTATCTCCTGCAGTATGTAAGAATTGTTTCCATGGAAAGAAACAACTTTGAAAGGACCTTTCCATAAGTTCTCAAACTTACCATGTTTTCCTTTCTCTTCAATTTTGGCCTCCCATTTCAGCACTTCATCTTGAATTTAAAAACTTTCTTCCTTGATCTTCTTATCAAATTTCCTCTTGATTCTATTTTGAGATTACTGATTTTTGTCATAAACCTCAGTCCTTTTCTCTTGCAGATCTATTAGCTAATTAATTCTTCTGTAGATTGCATTTGGTTCCTCTTCTAGCCCTTGAATCAGCTTCATAATAGGTACTCCTAGTGATGTAGGAAAAATAGCCTCAGCGCCATATACCAATTCATATGGTGAAGTTCCAATTGACCACTTTGTGCATATCCTGTCAGCTCATAAGGCATACTTCAGCTTCAAATTCCAAGCTTTCTTGTTCTCCTGCAACACCTTTTTGATAATCCCTACAATGCTCTTGTTAGAAGATTCAACAAGGCCATTTCCTTGCGGATATTATGCATTAGAATGCTCGAGAGTAATATGATATTGATGAAAAAAAATGATCAGCTTCTTAGACTTAAATGCTTGTGCATTATCAGTTATAATATTCATGGGGCAACCAAATCTAGACAAGATATTATTTTTTAAGAAAGAGAATCACAGAATCATTTGCTTGCCTAGTTGGGATTACTTCAATCCATTTGGTGAAGTAATCAGTCACTGTAAGAATCCAACGATGTTGACCTGAAGATGATGGATGAATCTCCCTTATAAAATCTAGTCCCCACTACTATAATGGAGCTTCTACATAAATAGGCATCAAAGGTAAGGGTACAAGTTTCTTCTCACCCTTGAAAATTTGGCATTCATGGTAGGCTGCAACCCTCTTGCCTTAAACATTGTTGGCCAATAAAATCCTGCTCTCAGAATTTTGTTCATTGTTGCCTTCCAATAATGGTGACCTCTAAAATCCCCTTTGTGAAAATCTTCAATGACTTTATTAAACTCTTCCTCCAGCAAGAAAATTAGCAAAATTCTGCCAGTATCCTTCCAAAACAGATTTCTGTCAAATATAAAGTATCTCAAAGATTTCATCTTAACAAACCTTGATTTGGACTTTGTTAAATCATTAGGTTGTTAATGGTGCTGTAGGACAAAAACAACTTCCTTGTACCAATCTGAGGTGATATATTTTTCTTCAATAGGAACTAGTTCCTCCTCATCATCTGAAATTTCTAATATTTCTTCAATCCAATTAATATCAAGACAGTCAAAGTTTGACTGTGCCATCAGCTTCGCCAAGCCTTTCCCTTTGACCAATTTTTTCGGTTTAATCTCAATATCATAATCTAGCAACTTGGCAACCCATTTCTCCCTCTTACCATCAGGGTCGACTTGATTGAGGATGTATTTTACAATAGTATTAGGAACAAACACCACAATATGAGAATGCAGAATATAAATTCTGAAATCATTGACAGCCTTCACCAAAGCATAGGTTTACTTTTCTAAGATATTATACTTCATTTCAGCATTGGCTAATGTCCTACTAAAGAAAGAAATCATCTGCTCAATACCTTGTTGTCCCTTTTGTAGTAGAACTCTGGCGATAGTATTCTCTGATGCAAAGGTAAAAACCAAAAATTCCTTGGAAAATTCACGACTGATCTATACTGGTGCCTGTGTGAGTGCTCTTTTGATCTCTTCAAATGAGTTTCTTGCCTCTGTTTTCCACTTAATATCAACTCCCTTCTTCAGCATCCTTGTTATGTCCTTCACAATCTCAGCAAAACTAGGAATAAAACGCCTTACAAAATTAAATTTTCCAAGGAAATATTGAATCTCCTTCCTACTTCTTGGAAAATCCACCTTCTAAATTGCACTGACCCTGCTTGGATCAATATTAATCCCATCTTTAGAAATTATATGCCCAAGTAATTTACCTCAAGTTAAATAAAAATACTTTTGGTGGGATTTAGAGAGATGCCAAACCTTATACATTTCAGCATAATTCTTTCCAAGTGTTTCAAGTGATCTTCTTCCTTCCTTGAAAAGATTGTTATGTCGTCAAGATACACAACCACCATCTTGTAATTTTCTTCAGAAAATGCAATGTCCATTGCCCTATGAAAAGTAGCTCCTGCATTCATGAGACCAAATGGAATCTTGGCATACATAAAAGTACCCCATGGTGTAGTAAAGGCTATTTTTTCTTGATCATCAGGATGCACAAGGATCTAATTATAACCTAAAAAACCATCAACCATAGACATTCTCTGAGAACCCACAATAATTTGCAAAATTTGATCCATCTTTGGGAGAGGATAATTATCCTTCAGGGAGGCTTTATTCAGATTTCTGAAATCAATGCATATTCTGATTTCCCCACTCTTCTTCGTAACTGGAACAAAATTTTCAAACCAATTTGAAAATCTGATTGGAATGATGATTTTAGCATCAAAAATATTTTTAACCTCTTTCTCAATCAAAGGCATGAGAAGTGGGTTGATTCTCCTTAACTTCTGCTTGAAAGGTATTTCATTTTCCTTTATGGGAATAGTATGATGAATAATGGCGAGATCATATTCTTTCAAATCAGCATAGCTCCAAAAAAAAACATCTATGAATATTTTCATCATTTCAACATATTTAAACTTCATATCAGCTGAAAGAAAATTTGAAAGTTTATTCATTTTGGGCATATCTATAGTACCAAGGTTACAACTCTCAACTTCTTCATCATCAACTTGCATATTGGGGGATTTTAAAAAATAATTTTGATCAAAAAGTTTTTTTAGAGGTATTAGTCTCTTTTATATGGAATTATTCTTTAGTTGCAAAACTTCAAAATTCCCTTTAGATTCAACTAACATGTTCTGCCGATCTACTTGTACATTTTAAATCTCTTCTTTCAGCTCAATAAAATTTTTCACGTACTGATCATCCTCAAAAACTTGCCAATGAGTAATATTATCAGGAATGGCTGGCCTATGGCGGACTTCAACTTCATACTTTTATATGGAATGCATAGGAATAATGAAAAGGCTTGCATAGACAGCAAGAGAATCAGCAATGGAGTTTTGTTCTCTAGTTTTGACTGTGAATAAATAGGCTTGAAAGTCTTATAACATGTCCAAAACCAAATTCCTATATTCTCTCATCCTTGTGTCCTTTGTTTGATAAATACCCTCAATCTATTTTATGACTAATTCTGAATCTCCAAAAAAAGAAATGTTTTGAGCATTCATCTTTTTCAACACTTGTAGACCCAAAATCAAGGATTCATATTTAGCCATGTTATTTGTGCAATAAAAGTTCAGTTTATAAGAGAAGAACTTACTCTCATCACTATCCCTGCTCCTGCTCCTTCTTTGCCCGCTGATCCATCAAAATGAAATGACCACCAACCTTCTTCCTCTTTATTGTTGACTTGCTGATCTTCTACTTGTTGATTTTCAGACTGTTGAATTTTAGAACTCTGATTTTCTTCTTTCCTTTCTTCTTCTTCTTCATTAGTCAATTCATTGAAAAGAATAGCAGAACCAAGCTCAGTATCAAGAGAATAAATTGGAAATTTTTGGGGTTTATCTTTGCTACTCACCATGTAGGCCATCCTTGTCTCTCGATACAATCTTCTTTGCTCCCCAAAGACTGGAATTGTAGCATAAGTAAGATCCATCTGCATTGTACCTTTAATTTTTTCTACCCATGACCTTGACAACAGCATACCAAAATTCGGTGGAATGTTTGCTACAACAATGTCCATGACTACAGTCTTAGCAAGAACTTGCATAAGACCAACAACAACATCCTTGATTAGACCAATGCATTGAACTCTTTTTGAATCAAAGGAAAGCAAATCTTTGTATGGCCTAGTTATTTCTAACCCCATCCTTTCCATGATTATTGTGGGCATAATATTGTGAGAGGCCCCTGAATCCAACATAGCATTGTGCAATTTCATGTCGTGAATGCTAAGGCTCACATAAAAAGGAGGAACTTCCTCATTCTATTCATCTTCTAGTTTTGGGCCCAAATATATGGTCGGATGATCTTATAATATATTCAAGATATCAGCAGCTCTAGCCTGTGAGTTTATCATTCTAACAATCTTGATTCTATATTCATCTACCTTGAGAATCTCACCAAAAGGGATTGATATATTTATCCTAGAAATTCCATTCTCAAGATTGAAAACATAAACAGATTTTTCAGCTTCTTTGGTAGGAAGGACAGTTGGTGTATCTTTCTTACTTTCAAGGACCTTAGGAGCATCCTTCTTGCCATCCACAACCTTAGGTGCATCTTTCTTAGGTTGTTTTTTGTTTGCAATGATAGGCACATTCCTATTTCTGAGATTATATTGTTTCTGCATCTCAAAAATAGCATGTTGATACCCCTTTAGATATTCTGATGTTTCTTCTTCATGATTTTTTTGATCCGATTGACCATGTTCTTCATTAGTCAAGAAAATTCCTGACATTTCTTCACCAAAACAATGAATAGAATCTTTAGGAACTTCAGGGTCATCTTCTTCATCAACCAAATTCTACTGAAAAGGAGGTCTAACTGGAGGATTAGGCTGTTGATTTCTATTCTCCCTTGGTCTTTACTAATTCTGAGGTCTCCTGAACTAAGGGTTTCTGAATTGAGGTTCATGTTGTGCAGGAGGAGCAGAGGTATTCCCAAGGGCTAACCTATCCATCAATTTTTCCATTGTTTTCATCATTGAATCTAGTTTGTCTTGAGGGGTAGAGGATGAATGTTTCTCTTCGTCTTTCAACTTAGCCTTACCCATTTTTGAATTTTTAGTTGCTATCAAATTAACCTTTACTTTCACAGCGTCATTTTTCATTTCAGCAAGTGTAGTGGATTCTCTTTCTCTCAACAGTATGGAAAACTGATAATCAAAAGCTTCAACATACCTCATTTGAGTTAAGGCTTCTGGTGGTTTCAAACAGGCAGGAATAAAATATAACACTTTATTAAACCTTTTTGAAAAGTTTTGGACAGTTTCATCAACAACTCTCTTCAAGGTATTATACTCAGTGAGGGCTTGTACTGGATTAGTTCTATTTCCCCATTTCCTTAAGAAAAAATCTTCAAATTCATTCCAATCATGAATGCTTCCAGGAGTAAGAGCTTTATACCACTTCCTAACCTCTCCAATAAAACTCTGAGAAAACAATTTCAATTTAGAATCTTCATGATCAACCTCCTCCCTGTCTATAAATTCATTAAATTGATTTACATGATCCTCTACTGTAATTTCTTCATCACTTCCCCAGGTTTTAATTCTAGCAACATATTTACTAGGGAGGTTGTGTAAGACAGCATGAAGGGCAAGAGGCATGTATCTAGCAGGTGTAGCAGGTGGATTTCTAGCCATGGTCAGAGGTACTGTGGTAATTTTAGGAAAGGCAGAAACAGTAGATGATAGACTGCTATGAGGAGGACTACTTGGTCTTTGTAAGCCACTAACAATTCAACTCTAGTTGGGAAGAGGTAAACCAGCTTTACTTTTCAACAATACTTTGAAAGGATCAAGCTCCTTCAATTTGTCTAAAGACTCCTTTTCCAAAAGCAACTCTGAAGGAACAACTCCCCAAAATTCTTCTTTTTTTTCTTGGGTTACTAGAGCTGAGGTGTCAATTCCTCTCTTATGTAAGTCTAAGATAATTTCAATTAGTTCCTTTTCATTTTTTGATCTAAATAAAACCTCATGAATTTTCTCATCAACTCTTTTGTCTTCAGGACTTCTTGATATTTCAGAGGACAAGGATTTCGAATGAGATGGAGTACCTGGTATTTCAGAAATGCCTTGACTACCTCTTGAAATGGTGTTTGGATTTTCCATGATGGTAGGTGGATCTGGGTCAGGATTACTCCTCATGGATCTCCTTCTCAAAGCCACCTTTGAACATATAAACTTTCTAATGGATTCAACAAGGTAGAAGTAGCCTCGAAAATCTTTCTGAGATCCTGCTACCTTTAGAAGTTTAGCTTCAAAATCTAGGGAAAGTATAATGTTCAAACTCCCGATAGGCGCACCAGAATGTTATCACAAAATCAGACCTGATAGGCTGCCAATAAAGTTAATCTCATGTAACTCTTTTAGACCAATCTTTTGGCTGAGGCTTAGCCTCCTCAACCTGAGAGGGCTCTCTCAAGGGTTTATGATTTTTGATAAATATGTAGATGGCTAAGTCTATATGGGATAAAAACAGATAAATGATATAAAATGGTTGTAAATCACATTAGAAATTGTACATTGGGCGTGTTAGGAATCTGTAATTTTAGCAGATTGGTGAAACTAAAACTGTAGAAACAACATCGTTTCAACCAACTTTGGGATTCTAGGATCTAGCCCTCCTGAATCTGGAGAGGGATCTCTCCAATAAGTGCAAAGATGGATTTGTCTTTGAATTTTGGGGTAATAATATTAGGCTAGTTATGAAGGCCAAGGGTTTTTTTTTTTTTTAGATGGTTGAGCATGATTACTGTTTGAGTTGGAAAGTCCTGAATGCAAAGAGTTTCAAAGGTGAGAAGTTGCAAGAAATCAGAGTAAAATTCGGCCAAAAAGATAGATAATTTCAGGTTTTAGTCCATTGGGCTATGGAGTCATAATAGGGTTTAATTGGAACAACAAGAGGCAAGAGTGGTCTATGGGGAAAGTCATCTATGTCTAAGGATCTTTTTGAAGTTTGATTTATGGAATGAAATGATACAACAAGAAGGAAAATTTAAACAGATGCAGAAAAAAGAGTAGCCCAAGATCAAGTAAGTTCTTTTAAACTATCTTGCTTCATCGTGTACTTAAAGAAAAACATAAGAGTATTCTGAGATTAGGTTAGTACCTTTAAACTAGCCTGCATTGAAGTACTTTCAGTTAGAAAACATTAAAAAATAGTTGAACAACTTAAGATTAGGTAAGTGCCTTTAAACTACCCTGCTTTCAACATATTCAATAAGAAAAACATAAAAGTATTCTGAGATCAGGTTAGTACCTTTAAACTAGCCTGCATTGAAGTACTTTCAGTTAGAAAAAATTAAAAATAGTTGAACAACTTAAGATCAGGTAAGTGCCTTTAAACTACCCTGTTTTCAGCATATTCAATAATAAAAACATAAAATTATTCTGAGATCAGGTTAGTACCTTTAAACTAGCCTGCATTGAAGTACTTTCAGTTAGAAAACTTAAAAAAAATAGTTGAATAGCTTAAGATCAGGTAAGTGCGTTTAAACTACCCTGCTTTCAGCATATTCAAATAAGAAAACCACAGATAATAGTGACAAAGTGAAATTTAGATCAGGAAAGTGCCCTTAAATAGACTTGCATTGATGTACTCTTCAAAGAGAATGTTCAAATGGAGAAAACATAGACAATAAAGCTTTCAGTAAGAGTAGGCTACTGTTGAGAGTAAATCCTAGCTCTATGTTTGCTGCTCTTTATCAGAGAAAGTGAACAGAGTGAAAACATTAAGCAAAATAACAATTGACGGTGAGGAACACATCACCATTGACATAAATCAGGATCCCATAAATCATCAGCTTGTATTTGATGTTTTGAATCAGTTACAATCTTTAAGTCCAATGCTTTAGTTCAGTAATCATCTACTCATCTCATCCTAACTTATCTATTACAAGCAGAGCTCCAAGAGCTAGTGAACACTATTTACAATCAGAAGCTTAAGCTTAAATGTATTTCAAAGTTCTACAACCAACAATTTTCCATATTCTATAGAGGTATTTATAGAAGGATGAGGAGGTGAGATCTGATAAAATATCTTTAAGGGAATTAATACAGATTCAATACTTCTTGGCCTTTTGAGGGGATCGATGAAGAATTTTACAGGTGGTTCACTGTATTAACTATTTTACAATTAATATCAAAGCTTGATGGGAGCTTTATTGACTTTTAGGCTCTATCGTAATGTTTGGAGTAACTCTGCAGATATTTCATTCATTAAGTTTCCTTGCAGAAGAACTCTCTAGCTGCGTTTGAGACAAGTATCTGATCTGGTTCAATAAATTCGGTCTCTGTTTTGAATGCTTTGAGGCACAGGTGGCACTTATGGTAGCTGAGGAATCAGTTCGCCTCAATTGAAGCGGTGGAAGCCTTCCTATTGGTTAAACACTTATGGTTTTCTTTTGACTGTGTTTTAATCCAGGGAATTACGCTTTTGATAATCATTCTTAGCCGTAATTCCCCAAATCTGTCTTCAATTTTCTTCTCTGCTACGCTCTGTTCTTCAAACTTATACTCTTTTAAATCACGTTTTAAACACAGTGTCTTGTCAATGTGCAAAGTCGCGCAGGGCCTTTAATGGCATCAATGCCGATGGAGCGTTGATAAAATGTGGAGTGGAGCCCTTTTAATCTCTTTCCCTTTGATAACCAAAGGCCAAAAGATCGTGACCCTTTGGCTTTATTTTCCTTCATACTATGGGACAACCTTCGGAAACTACAAAACAAAAAAAATATTATGAAATCCTGCATAATTTAGGTTTTAACTGCTTTGGAGGCTTTGGGCAGGAGCGTAGCCGTTGGATGAAAGCATCCAATGGTGGACATCCACGTAGAAAGGAAAAAAAGGAGAGCGGGAGAATAATAAGGCAGAGTGATTTTGGACCATCCGATCTAGACACGTGGACGGTTTGGATTCAATCGAAGGATCGCAATCAGTGGGAGGAGAAAAGGGGTGCGATGAAAATCTCCGATGTGATTGCGCGATTGGGAGGGTAGAAGCAATTAGGCGATGGTCATTGATCTAAGGATTAGATCAATGGCGGGGAGCGAATCGGAGTGATAGGCGGTCGGCGGAAGAAACAAATGCATGCAATGAAACTGCGCGATGCGATTTTGCGATCAGAGAAAAGGTTGATGCGATTTCATGATCAAGCCATCGCAATCGGCGGTGGGAAACGTTAAACCGCATATAAAAGAAAAGTTCCAATGCGATGGGCGCCCAGTTGCGGGGTCTTTGATTTATATGGAATGAGAAGGGCCCAGGGCTTTATATGAAAAGGGCCTTATCGCAATCGGAAGGTCAGGCCTTCATCTTTTTGATCTAACCATTTTGAAATTTTGCAATGTGATTCAGTGCTTGGGACTTTTAAATTTGGTCCCAGGCATAATTCATATGAGTAAAGTGGGGGAGGGTAGAGTTTATACAATGAAGGGCCAATCGCAATCGAAACTTCAGGCCCGGTTTTTTCAATCAACCCATTTGAAAGTCTCCGATGCGATTGCGTGTCGGGTCTTTTTAATCTACCCATTTAAATAATCAACACGTGACTTTGGTTTTTTAGACCAAAACTTTGGAAAAGTGGGTTTTTGGGTTTTACAAAGGAAAAATCGGATCGGAAATGGATTTTTCAAGGTTTTAAGCGCGAAGGCAGGCCCACTGGATATTTATACAAAGGTTTTAATCGCATTGGGTTTTTTCAATACAAAACCAATCGCATCGGAGTTTATATGACGCAAAGCTAATCGCATCGAAACTTTTGAATATGGAAAATACTTGCGTTCTTTGGATTTTTGCAATGCGATTAGCACCAAAAAGGTTTTAGCGCTTGTTTTTAACACGTGGGTATGTGGGGGGAAGTGGTTAGGACTTAGCCCAAGGGGCTTAGGTCCATAGTAAATAAAACTTGTTTTTTATGAATTTTTCAGAGTTTTTCAATGGAATTTGATGGTTTCGGTAAGGTTAAAAAGTGAGTTTTTAACCTTGTAAAGATGACTTTCATGAATGGAAGAAGGGAAATCATGAAAACAAGGGAGTTTTATGGATAAAAAGGGGTAGAAAATGAAGGTTATTTTTGAGTGGGAGAAGGGAGAAAATGATGGTTTCTCAGCAATCTTTCTCTTGGAATCAGCAAAATTTTCGGAGTATAAAATGGAAATAGTAAATGAAGATTTTGAGACAGAGGCAGGAGGCCTTACAGATTCTTCAAGAGCCAACAATTTTTAGCAATGAAATTTGTTCCTTGAAGGCTCAAAAAGTCTTAGCCACCTTTTGATATAACAAATTTTATAGGTGGCTAACAGTGGCTCCAGTTGGGGATGATGCCTTCTTGAAGGCATCAAGAACTTTAGACTTGCATTCTCTAGGGGGTTGATCAGTTGCCTCATCCATTGTTCTCTGGGAGGCTGACTTGTGCTTGATCCATTGGGCTGCCCTTCCTTTGTTGGGATGATCTTCTTTAAAAGCATACTAGTAGCCATGAAAACAATGGACCTTCATCAATACAAACTTCTACCTACCCAATCCTACTGATCTAGCATTTTTTATTCATCAGAGTGCACTTGGATTGGCAAAATATTTTCACAACATTTTATTCTTTTGAAAGCAGGAAATTTAATCTATTTCTACTCCTTATTTCTCCATGGACTCAGGTTAAACAGTTGAGCCCATATGATTCTCTACCTATTCTATCATCTGTTGGGATTAAACTGTCCAACAGACTTTTATTCTCTAAATTCTAAAAAGGAAAATTTAAAAAGCATTCAAGTTAGGATTAAACAGTCTAACTTGATGTTGGTCTATGGCATAAAAACAAGCTGCACATAGAAATTTATCTTGCAGAAAATTTAAAACAAAATGGAAGGCTTAAGATCTGAAAATTTCTCATCATGGCCTTCTCTTTTTTACAGCTTTGTTTTTGAATTTTTTTGAGTTGTTCTTCCTTTTTATCACTGGTTCAAATTTTGAGCTGATGAGAACCATATTTTTACATCTTTTGACTCAGAATTTGAAACAGATTTGAGTCATCTCTTTTTGAAACCTTAGGTTCAGATTTTGATCTTGTTTGAACCTTTAATTTCTATCCTAAACTATCTACTGATAAGCCAAGATTAAACAGTTTGGAAAATCGAATTCACTATCCTATCAATAGAAAATTTAAAGCTAATTAGTCAAGTTTAGGCTGCTTGACTAACTAGAAGTGTGTTTTGTAGGAGTGGCATTTGAGTTTGCACACTTTCAGAATTTGTTTCTCTTTTTTGGTATGGGGCTATACCTTTATTTTCTTTCACACTCTGCCCTCTTTTCTCTTTTTCATTGTTTTTGTATTTTTGATTTTTTATTCAAAGCAGAAAACAACAACTAACTAACTTGCTCAAAACTGAGCTTTATTGAAATTCCTACCTAACCTATTCTAACTTGGAGTATTTACATTTATCAAATGATACAAAAGTGCCAATGCAGCTAGCTGAGTAATGTCAAGAAGAAGTAGAAACTTTGGCTGCTTGTCAGAGGTATCCATAGAACATATTGAAGATTAACCTTCAATATCAAGGCTATCATAGAAGGTGACAGCTTTTCATGTCTCTGGCTCTCGCAAAGGATCACTGCTTGATAATTTGAGCTAGTTGGGATTTCCACACACTCTTCCATAGGATCAACGAAGAAAAGATGAAGATTCTCTTCTTTTTGGCCCTCCATGTCTGGTAGATTGTCTGCTTCCAAGACTTCAATTTTGAGGAGCATATCTTTAGAAAGTCGTTTGGAAGCATCATCATCCTTAACCTGCATAATAGCAAACAGTGAAATATCTTCTTTCTCTAAATTTAAGTTTGCTTCTGATATAAATTCAGGTTCCTTAAATGGCAGATTGATATCAATGATAGGAGAAGTTTCTTCTTGAAAAGAGGGTATATCCACAGTAGGATAGTCTTCTATCTGTTTCTCTCCCCTTTCTTCATCATCATCTGAACTAGAGGACTCATCATATTTGGCAGTGTTGTCCTCTTGTAGCCCTAGTATGCTCTGGTTTAGTGGACTGTACTCTATGAGGAGGTTATTATATTCTTGAGCAAGGGTATGTTTAATTTCTTCCTCTTTTTCAAGAGAAAGCTCCTTGATTTCCACCTGCCCAAAAATTTCTTCGTTTCTTTCCTCCTCATCCTTTGAGCTGAAAGTATCCTGATTCCAAATCACATGGAAAATATTACTGATGATTTGAAATGAAACAGAGCAAAGATCCAATGAATCTTCACTCGCTTCTAGACTTTGAAAACTTTCATCATCAGTATCATAAATAGTCTACACTGGCTCATTACTCTTTTTAAGGAGTTGATCTTCCTTGCATAAATCTACTAATGATGATCCTACAAAATTAATATTTTTTTGGGAAGCATCATCACTAGGTAGATAAAAGTTAGGAGAATCAAGAATATAAGTAATACTACCAATCAAACATACTGGGTTATCAGCAGGTCCTTCTTCATTCTGATCTACAAAAGAACTTTCTAAATCTGTACAACAAAGTTCTCTATGTGAATGGGAAAAAGTGTTTGTTTTGCATAAATTTTCAGAGACTGAATGTTTATAAATAGCCTGATCTATTTCCTTCTCTGTCAAAGGGGAAGATGTTTCCATGTCCCTTTGAACAGAAGTACAACAGTTCTATGTCTCTTGTGAAGACTGATTTTGAGGCTGAATGTCTTCTTGAGCCTAAACTATAAGGGATGATGAATCAATATCTGAGTTTCCAGGGATATCTTGAGGGATGTTCTTTATTTCTTGGGTCATATCTTTCTCAATTGATTCATCTGTTTTCTTAAATTTTTTCAATAGGAGATTAAACTCATGAATGGCTGTTAAAAGATCTTTAGGATGCATCTCTTCCAAAACTTCCTCATTATCTATAATGTGTTGGGTGATGTTTTGTGATGGATCATAATATATTGCACCCAATGACAATGATGTAGTGTTTTCTTTATAGTTCTCATAGAACACATATTCAAGGTCTCTTAAAGAAAAAAAACTACTAGATCTTAAGCATTCATACCAATCCCTAGCTTTTCCTTCTAATGTTAACATGAAAATTTTCATTAGGAAGTCTTCATGCCATTCAACTTTCAACCTCCATACATGTATATGAAATTTGATGAGATGTAATAAAGGGTCATCAAACTTTTCACCTTGAAAAACAGGCAGGTTGTCATCCCAATTCACCTGGGGCATCTTATGTGGAAACCCAGGGATATGATCTCTACTCATTGGGGCATATCTTCGTTGTATTCTTGGAATCATATTTGTAAATAAAAAAAGAGGTCACTGTGTCTGGTCAATCAGTTCAGGGTCTTCTACCAGTGGATTCATTTGGTCTTCAAGGAGTTTCAGAGTGTGGAGTCGCCAGGTGGAAAATTTTAGCTCTTTTCAGAGGTAAAAGTTTTTATGGTCCACCACCATATGACTCTTGTAGAGCTGCAAGGTTTTCAGGAATTGAATTAGCTCTCAAGGGTGATCTAAAAACAGTTGATAATTTTATCTTAGGAGACTTCCTAAGAATACCTTCTGGGTTATCAACTACTTCAGGTGGATCAGGGTCAGGATAGGCACTAGTGTGAATCTTTCTAGGAGCCACTATGCTATGTTTTTCAGACCCAAATAAACAAGAAAAGTTCAACCAGGTCTGACAATCTTTGAGAGGTTAACTAATCTGTTTACAGAAATTTCAACCCTACAATTCTCTAACTAAGTTTTTCTAATGTTACAATGATGAGGGTTCTTCCCAGTGGAGTCTTAAGGTCTGTTCAGGATTGTGGAGTCGCCAAGTGGAAGTTTTTAGCTCCTAAGGAGGTAAAAGGTTTTATGGTCCACCGCCATGTTTATTGGATACCAATCTAACCAGAGATCTTGGGTCCTTTGAGTGCCTAAGGGTGTGTAAGATAAAATGCACTTAAACTCCCCAGCGGAGTCACCAGAAATGTTAGGAATATGTAATTTTAGCAGATTGGTGAAACTAAAACTGCAGAAACAACATCGTTTCAACCAAATTTGGGATTCTGGATCTCGCCCTCCTGAATCTGGAGAGGCATCTCTCCAATAAGTACAAAGATGGATTTGTCTTTGAATTTTGGGGTAATAATATTAGGCTAGTTATGAAGGCCAAGGGTTTTGTTTGTTTTTGGATGGTTGAGCATGATTACTGTTTGAGGTGGAAATTCTTGAATGCAAAGAGTTTCAAAGCTGAGAAGTTGCAAGCAATCATAGTAAACTTCGGCCAAAAAGATAGATAATTTCAGGTTTTAGTCCATTGGGATATGGAGTCATAATAGGGCTTAATTGGAACAACAAGAGGAAAGAGTGGTCTATGGGGCAAGTCATCTATGTCTAAGGATCTTTTTGAATTTTGATTTATGGAATGAAATGATACAACAAGAAGGAAAATTTAAACAAATGCAGAACAAAGAGAAGCCCAGGATCAAGTAAGTTCTTTTAAACTATCTTGCTTCAGCATGTACTTAAAGAAAAACATAAGAGTATTCTGAGATCAGGTTAGTACCTTTAAACTAGCCTGCATTGAAGTACTTTCAGTTAGAATACATTAAAAAATAGTTGAACAGCTTAAGATCAGGTAAGTGCCTTTAAACTACCCTGCTTTCAGCATATTCAATAAGAAAAACATAAAACTATTCTGAGATCAGGTTAGTACCTTTAAACTAGCCTGCATTGAAGTACTTTCAGTTAGAAAACATTAAAAAATAGTTGAACAGCTTAAGATCAGGTAAGTTCCTTTAAACTACCCTGCTTTTAGCATATTCAATAAGAAAAACATAAAAGTATTCTGAGATCAGGTTAGTACCTTTAAACTAGCCTGCATTGAAGTACTTTCAGTTAGAAAACATAAAAAAAAAATAGTTGAACAGGTTAAGATTAGGTAAGTGCGTTTAAACTACCCCGCTTTCAGCATATTCAAATAAGAAAACCACAGATAACAGTGAAAAAGAGCAATTTAGATCAGGCAAGTGCCTTTAAACATACCTGCATTGATGTACTCTTCAAAGAGAATGTTCAAATGGAGAAAACATAGACAATAAAGCTTTCAGTAAGAGTAGGGTACTGTTGAGAGTAAATCCTAGCTCTATGTTTTCTGCTCTTTATCAGAGAAAGTGAACAGAGTGAAAACATTAAGAAAAATAACAATTGACAGTGAGGAACACATCACCATTGACATAAATCAGGATCCCATAAATCAGCAGCTTGTATTTGATGTTTCGAATCAGTTACAATATTTAAGTCCAATGCTTTAGTTCAGCAATCATCTACTCATCTCAGCCAAACTTATCTATTACAAGCAGAGCTCCAAGAGCCAATGAACACTATTTACAGTCAGAATTTTAAGCTTAAATTTATTTCAAAGTTCTGCAACCAACAATTTCCCATCTTCTACCGAGGTATTTATAGAAGGATGAGGAGGTGAGATCTGATAAAAGATCTGTAAGGAAATTAATACAGATTCAAGACTTCTTGGCCTTTTGAGGGGCTCGATGAAGAAGTTTACAGGTGGCTCACTATATCAACTGTTTTATAATTAATATCAAAGCTTGATGGGAGCTTTATTGACTTTTAGGCTCTATCGTAATGTTTGGAGTAACTCTGCAGATATTTCATTCATTAAGTTTCCTCGTTGTAAGAACCTCCGGTCGCGTTTGGAGACAAGTATCCGATCTAGTTCAATAAATCTTACCGTTTGGAATGCTTTGAGGCACAGGTGGAATTTATGGTAGCTGAGGAATAAATTCGCCTCAAATGTGGCAGTGGAGGCCTTTCTGTCAGTTAAAAACTTATGATTTTCTTTTGACTGTGTTTTAATCCAGGGAATTAGGCTTTTGATAATCATTCTTAGCCATAATTCCCCAAATCTGTCTTCAATATTTTTCTCTGCTACACTCTGTTCTTCAAACTTATACTCTTTTAAATCATGTTTTAAACACAGTGTCTTGTCAATGTGCAGAGCCACGCAGGGCCTTTAAAGGCATCAATTCCCGTGGAGCGTTGATAAAATGTGGAGTGGAGCCCTTTTAATCTCTTTCCCTTTGATAAACAAAGTGTCAAAATGTGACCTTGTGCTTATTTTCTCTGTACTATGGGATTAAATTTTCTAAACTACAACAAAAAATATTATGAAATTTTCATAATTTAGGGTTTTCAACCAGCTTTGACATACTTTGGGAGAGTGTAGCCGTTGGATGAAAGCATCCAATGGTGGAGATCCACGTAGAAAAAAAAAAAAGGAGAGCGGGAGAATAATAAGGCAGAGTGATTTTGGACCGTCCGATCTAGACACGTGGATGGTCTGGATTCAATCGAAGGATCGCAATCAGTGGGAGGAGAAAAGGGGTGCAATGAAAATCTCCGATGCGATTGCGTGATTGGGAGGGTAGAAGCGATTAGGCGATGGTCATTGATCTAAGGATTAGATCAATGGCGGGGAGCGAATGGGAGTGATAGGCGGTCGGGGGAAGAAACAAATGCATGCGATGAAACTGCGCGATGCGATTTTGTGATCGGAGAAAAGGCCGATGCGATTGCATGATCGGGCCATCGCAATCAGTGGTGGGAAACGTTAAACCGCATATAAAAGAAAAGTTCCAATGTGATGGGCGCCCAGTTGCGGGGCCTTTGATTTATATGGAATGGGAAGGGCCTGGGGCTTTATATGAAAAGGGCCTTATCGCAATCGGAAGGTCAGGCCTTCGTCTTTTTGATCTAACCATTTTGAAATTTTGCAATGTGATTCAGTGCTTGGGACTTTTAACTTTGGTCCCAGGCATAAGTCATATGAGTAAAGTGGGGGAGGGCAGAGTTTATAAAATGAAGGGACAATCGCAATCGGAACTTCGGGCCCAGTTTTTTCAATCAACCCACTTGAAAGTCTCCGATGCGATTGCGTGTCAGGTCTTTTTAATCTACCCATTTAAATAATCAACACGTGACTTTTGTTTTTTAGACAAAAACTTTGGAAAAGTGGGTTTTTGGGTTTTACAAAGGAAAAATTGGATCGAAAATGGATTTTTCAAGGTTTTAAGTGCGAAGGCGGGCCCATGGGATATTTATACAAAGGTTTTAATCGCATCGGGTTTTTTCAATACAAAACCAATTGCATCGGAGTCGATATGACGCAAAGCTAATCGCATCGGAACTTTTGAATATGGCAAAGACTTGCGTTCTTTGGATTTTTGCGATGCGATTAGCACCAAAAAGGTTTTAGCGCTTGGTTTTAACGCGTGGGTATGTGGGGGGAAGTGGTTAGGACTTAGCCCAAGGGGCTTAGGTCCATACTAAATAAACTTGTTTTTTATGAATTTTTCAGAGTTTTTCAATGGAATTTGATGGTTTTGGTAAGGTTAAAAAGTGAGTTTTTAACCTTGTAAAGATGATTTTCATGAATGGAAGAAGGGAAATCATGAAAACAAGGGAGTTTTATGGAGAAAAAGGGGGAGCAAATGAAGGTTAGTTTTGAGTGGGAGAAGGGGGAAAATGATGGTTTCTCAGCAGTCTTTCTCTTGGAATCAGCAAAATTTTCTGAGTATAAAATGGAAATAGTAAATGAAGATTTTGAGATAGAGGCAGGAGGCCTTACAGAGTCTTCAAGAGCCAACAATTTTTAGCAATGAAATTTGTTCCTTGAAGGCTCAAAAATTCTTAACCACATTTTGCTATAAAATTTTTTATAGGTGGCTAATAGGGCTTATGGAGTCATAATATCTTCAGCATAACCAAAACAGTCTACCTAGCATGGAAGTGAAGGCATTCAGAGTTCAAGTCAAGGAATACACATGTAGAATAGTAAAGCACACAGTCAAATTGTCTATGAAGGAAGTCAGAGCATCATTGATGAATTCTAAGTATCATAAGAAAACACCACTGCAATAGAATATTGAAAAGATGCCATTAGAACAAGAGCATACAGGAACTCCTCATGAATCTTGAGTTGTCTAAGTAGAAATTCTATATTAAGATGAACACAATCACTTACAATAAAACACATTATTTTTGCTAACAAATGTCCAACCCTTTCTATTTCGACTTCTTGATCTTTTATAGATCCTTTACATCATGAGATAAGCTTCTCCATAACTATATACATGGAATTCCCATGCTTTAACACCTATTCTAACTATAAAACATGGTATTTATTACAAACATAGTTGTAAAACTAACATAGAGTCCTATTACAAATAGAATTAGAACTCTTTTGGTTCTACTTGAAATAGCTTTATCTAAACTTAAATACATAATTTTCCACCTATCATTCCATTAAGTCAAATCCCGATGATGAGTTTCAACTTTTTATAACCATAATGTTGATGATGTTGATCCCTTGTAATCTAGGAAACCGCTCCCCTGTTTTTAAGCTTAGGATCCCTTTAGTTTCTTGAGATATTCTGACCACTTCCAACTGATAAATTCGAGGCTAGTTTATGTTGGTAACATGATTGGAATATTTCTCAATTCATCCCTTCATGCCAACTTTGAGAAACCACCTTGAACTTCTCAAAACCATGAAAACAGACCTACGCGAAAGCAACACATTTTTGTAGCGCTTTTTGTAGCGCAGCCTTTTTTACCATTTTCCTTTAAAATTTAACTTCCTTTCCTTTAGATTTACTTTTATATTCACTTGATATATCTTCCTTAGTAATTTCAAATCAAAATACCTAGTTTTCCCTCCAAAATTTGATAAGAAAAAGGGTGAAAAAGCTACTACAGCAGTTTCGTAGCGCTTTTCACACTTTTTGCACTACAGGTGCTACGAAACTACTATGCAAGCAGTTTTAACTAGATTTTCATAAAATTATAAAAAAAAAAGGTACCACAACTTCAAAAAAATCATTGCCTTCATCAAAACCATCAGATATTTGAACTAAAAACATAATCTTCATAAAATTTAATCGTCATTTTCCATTTAGAGTTTGTTTTGAATTTTTCATTTTGTACCTTTGCTCTTTAGTTCATCTTGAGACTGTTTTAGTTGTAGCTCCAAATCCTTCAGTTGGCCTCTTATATTCCTATTACTTGCTATCAAATGAGTGTTGATCACTCTAACAATCCTTTCTTCTTTAATAGCTGGAACTGTCCATGTAAAGAATTGTTGGGAATTGCTAAGGATCTCTGACCTAGAAACTATTTGACCTTCCCAAACAGCCTTCAACCTCTTGAATTATGTCTTTTCAATGCTGTGTTGTCTTTCCCTCTTTCTCATCATTTCCATCTCATTGATTTTCTAGCGTCAAACTTTCTTCCAACAGTTGACACTTTGACATGTGTTATTTTCCCTTCTCTACCTTTTTGATTGCATGCTCCACTATAGGAGATGAGAGATCAATCACCTTTTCAGGGGCTTTGGATGCTTCAATAGTTACTTGGATATCTTTATTGCTTTCTTGGAGTTTATTTTCATGTCTGGTTAGAGGTTTCCTAGCTCAAAAATCAAAAGCTACATTCTCACCTTCAAAATCCAATTGCTTTGCTGATTTCATTTTTCTCTGTTTGGGTTCATTCACTTCAATGAAATCTGCCTGAACAATGGGTGATTCTTCTATGTCAATTTCGTGCATTATATCATCCAAGTTTCCTTTCATCATTGGACTGTCCTCTGTCATTGAAACAGTTGCTTTTCCTTTTGATACTGATACTTTACTTCTTGTTTTTATTTTGGTCTCCTGCTTACTGGCCACTTGTTTTTGTTTTGTTTCTTTGACCCTTTCTACTCTCTTTTTTGCAGGTGATAATGTTTTTGTAGCAAGCCCTAATGTTTTCTCAGTTCTATCTTCAATGTGATTCCTTGGTTTCAACTTTACAAACCTCTTTTCTTTAGAAACCACTGGCTGACTAGATTCTGCTATTGGTGGTGAAGGATTCCCCTTAGTCTTTGGGTTTCTAGCTGGGGTTAAAGCTTCCATTTGAAATCCACTAATAAATAAAAAGGAATACCAATCTCTATTTATTTTCTGGAGCTCATTAAAAACCAACAACTTTATCAAACTATGATTAAATAGAGAAGTTTCATAGCCATTAGATTTAGCTTGGACTTTGTCAGCCATTTTGGCAAGGCTTCTATGCAAGTAAAATGGTAAATCTAATGATATCATGCCTGTGAAATGCAACAACAGTTTTAAGTGATAATTATAGACTTTGTGGTACCTACCTTCACATGTGAAATATATTTGGATGTTAAAATGTAGCTTTGCATAGTTTTCCTTGATACAACTTCTAGGTATTGCATTGTTCAAGTCCATGTCTTCATATTATGGTTTCATAAACTCCTTTCATGGCTCCATGTCAAACCTAAAACCTTTTAACCAAGATTTTTGTCCCATTGGTATCTCTGTTACAACAGCTATGATCTTAGATGTAACTGGCATATTTATCATCCCAAATTTTGTAGTAGTTCCACTGAAATGTAAAGAAAACTCTTTGGACACCTGAGTGTGGCACCCCTGCAACTTTTCACAAAATTTGAGACATCCAAATTTGCTGAAAGCCTCCATTACCATTTGATCCTCCATAACAACATTTGCATTCTTAGGTTCGAAACTTAGACAATGTCCCCCTCTATGGACCTTATTTTCCTCTACCATGTTTCCTGTGGAAAACCTGTTAGTTTCTCTAAAAACTGTAAAGCAGCCTCTCTTGACCTAATGAAAAACATTGCTTGATTTGGTGAATCAACCTCACTTGATTTGGTGAATCAGCCTCGCTTGATAATGGTGAGAGTTGTCTTTGGATGGATCAACCATAAACATAGCCTTATTATTTCAAAGCTTGGGCATCATATCTAAAGGTAAATGAAATAGGGATGACTCGATTAGGCAAAAATTGGAATTTACAGATGTCACCTCATGACCAAATGATGTTTGATTGATACCCTATCATGAATATGATAACTGTAGGACAAGTGGATACATCGAATCTGGTAATTAACTGACTCACCATACCCCTATCATGTCATTTCCCAACTTATATTGACAAATCTCGGCTTATTTGACACGATAGCTATGAAACCACGCTTTCGTAGCACTCACAGTGTAAATTCTGCACTTTGCGCTACGAAAGCAGCAGTGCTTTCGTAGTGAAAAACTGACTTTTTGAACTAACAGTGCTACGAAACTGTGGATTTGTGGCTAATTATAGAAAATTGACCCAAAACTTACATAAATGACCCTTAAACGAAAAATGTGAATTTTTTGACCATGAAATGAACCTACAAAGACCTTATTTAAATTCTAAGGATGAACACTAAACATCTAAAACTATGAAATACCATTAACCATACTAAAATGCATTTCAAAACTATTAGACCAAGATCAAAACAGAGTTGACATACCATGTTTTGAAATTTTTATTTTTTTTGGTGATAACACCTTACAAAATTGTACACTTTTACAAAAAGGAGGGGCTTCTACCCACCCTGAAGCCCTTACAATACCATAGAGTATATTTACTTCCTAAAAATACACTCTGTTGTGCGCTCCACTGCGCACTCTACCCAAAAAACTGCGGAGTCTTTACCAAAATCTAGGCCAAGTTGTGTTGGAAATGTTGTCATTGATGGCAAAGGAGATGGCAAAGAGGTAGCAGAGAAAGCAGCAGACAAGGAAAAGAGGCAGCCTAGGAAGTATATGAAACAAAAGGATTGGTTTCAGTATTATGTGGATAGTATTCTATGTGAAAGAGTTGTGATATGCAACTACATGTGCATTGATGACTTAATTGCATATGTGAATTTGATCCAGGTTTAAATATACTCTGTGTATCCTTGTATTTTTTTGAGTTTATGAATTTGGGGTTTGTATAATGTTGTCCCATACACAGTACTTAGAAGAGGGGTTTAGTTAACCAACGAAATGATATCGAGGTTGAGGATTTTTTGGGAGTGTTGTAACGAAACAATTTGAATCATTTTTCTGAGTAGAAATCGAGGAAGGGTCGATTGGTATAATCGATATCGACATTATATTAAGGCCACAATACTGAATCAAGAATTCATTTAGTGAATTTTCCAGCAAATTAGTCCCAATTAATATCCAATTCCAGGAGCGAATCAGGAATGGATTTAGTGAGTTTATCGACAAATTACTGTCAAAGGATATCGAAGAGAAACAACATGGAGCATCCAGTGGAGACATTGATAATGAGATTCCATCTAATGTTTTTTACCTCAAGGATCTTCTAATAAAATAGAAAGGTGAACTGTATGTTCCGGAAGAGGCATTCAAGTTCCATGCATCGGAGATGGGTGGTTTCAACAGTAGATTGGAGACATTGCCAAAAATGCACTTGGAAGACTTCCTTAAGGTGATGCGGGGAAATTCGATTGAAATGCTGACATTAAGGGCTGTGCAAAGATCCAGAGGGTTTTTATGTGTATCGTGACTTCATTATAGATTTGAAAGAACTTCCAGCAAAGAAGAGCTCACAGAGAAATAAATGGACCATACATTTGTTAGAGGAAGAAGCACAAGATGTTTTAGGGGAGTATTTAGTGCCACAGTGCGAAGTTGAAAGGCTATTAACACCTTACATATTTCCACCACCTATTATGCCTCATCCTGTGGCAACTTCCATATAGAGACAGAGTGAGGGTTTCGTAGAATCCCAGATTTGAACCTTGAATGCACATTGTAAATTTTGATAGAACAGTGTGGGTTAACAAGTGGAAGCGCCGAGAGTGCAACGGAATTTGTTTATAATAAAACGTTGAAACACTGATAAAACAAAGGTTAAAATTTAAAAAGATGGAACCTTGAGTCGGGGCCATATGGTAGTAGCACAGAAGAGCGAGGCGAGACTGTAAGGAGATGGAGCTGTGAGTTAATGAACAATTGTGTGGAAACAGGAGTCAATGGAGGGTTGAACGACAAAACCAGAGTTTTGGAAATCGGCTATATCATGTTATTCAAAAGCGGTAAGCAAAATTTCTCAAAAAAAAATGTGATGCCACAAAATAAATGACACGCGTCCTCAGGCAGTAATGTAATACCATTTACATCGCACGATTTTGGGCGATTAAGTCACATGCGTATTCGTAACGCGATATTCACAGCGAGCATTCATCTGGGGTTTGGAACGCGACGTAACATTGACCGTTAGATCAGTCCGAAAAATATCACCAAGGTATGTAATTAAATTTTTGGGCACCGAAAACAGTTATATACATTATCACTTGGGTTTAGTTCCAATGCGTGGTTTCATTATAATGTTCCAGCATTGGCGGAGGCTATATTATGTGTTCATATATTGTAGTTGGAAAATAATACCTCAAGGGGTATGCAATACATGTTGATATATATATGTTATGTTGGTGATAATCCAAACCTCTTATGAATGAGTCGGTATGTGGATATATAAGCTGTGGGATCGAGTGCTATGTGAGTTCGTATGAGCTAATTCACGTAAGTTTGAGACCAAATATTAAATTAAGGGTTGACATATTATAGTTATGTGTGAAAGGTGAGCCATATGTTTATTACATATTGAGCTTTTATTGGAATATGGTCAATATATATATGTGGCCCGAAGATCTTATTCAAATATAAGTGTTGGCGATTGTATGGGTCGAGGACTATTGTAGGGTCGCTTGACCTTTGAGTGGATCATAATACAAGTTAAACCTTGGGAACGATAAAGTATGGCATGAGGCTCGTTAATCCTCGCATTGGCAAACGCATATGAAGAGTATTATAGATGGGGACCATTATAATGAATCAAAGTTTTATGTGAATTTCCCAGGAGATAGGAGGAAGGTTATAATTTTGGAATAGTTGGATTATTCGAATGATAGTTTGAATAGTCATGAGAAAAGCTTGAAGCCAAAGTTTGAACATTGGTCTAGTTTCTTTTATAAATTAGGGTTAACATATGGCCTTTAACCATAAGTCTAAAGAAAAAATTAAAGCCTCCACATAATGCTAGAGTTTTCAAGATTTAACTTTATTTGGGTAAAACTTGAAGCGCATTATTTTCAGATGCATAGAAATAAAAGCTGTGAGTTGCCCAGATTGAAATAAAATTGGGCATAAATTAGGATATGCATTTTATATGCACAGAGAAAGTTTAATGTGAATTGAATTATGCGTGAAACACCTGAATAAAGACCACGTATATGGTGAGTACCATACCGGAGTTATATTATATATATATCGTAGGAATTGCATGGTTTTAACCATTGATTCCAAAGGCAGCTTCCGCATTTATTGAATTAAATTGCCAGCTCAAAAAATGGAGTATTGAAATTGCCCAGATCGATAGTTGTATTGAATACAAATTTGTTGTATGTGTTTTATATGCATAGAGAGAGAGAAAAAGTGGACCTGACAGAGGTAAACAGAGTATGCAGAAACTGAAAAATTCACAGGGAATTTTACAGGCATGGTGAATAGAAGTATGCAGAACAGTTACTTAACGGCAGCAGAAAAGACAAAACCAGCAAAGCCAAAAGCCAGAAAAGGGGCTAAGTGAAATTAATGTGTGTAACTAAAATTGTGAATGTAAATGTTTTAAATTAACTTTATATTGTTTTCGATGCACTGGCAAGTCTTTGGAGGAAAAAAAAAATCCCATTGTAATATTGAAATTAGTACATATTGTTATATTTTTCCTGAATGAGCTAGTAAAAGAAATGAGAAGGCAGAAGGCAAGAGGCATGGCTGTCCATTTCAAATTCTCTGAGGAATGCTAACAGTCATAAGGAAATATCTATAAATGATATCACCTTAATATGCATAAAGAGGTTAGGAGGTTAGACAATTAAAAAATGAAGCAGTGAGGCAGAGAAGAAGGAGGAGCTAATAGAGAATCTGAGAACATGCAGAGATGATACAAGGCAGATATGAGGACTGATGGAAAATAGAAGACAAGGAACAGAACAGATCTGATATCCAAGGTAAATCAGCAAGTGTTTTCTTTTGAAAGAGTAAGGAAGTTGGAGCTTCCCTATCAAGTTGTAGCTTGATAGATGTCAGTTGTAGCTGACTGAGGTTGGAGCCTCCTGTAGGTTGTAGCCTACAGAAAATAGATTGGAGTTGGTGCTTCCACATCAAGTTGTAGCTTGATAAATGTCAGTTGTAGCTAACTGAGGTTGGAGCCTCCTGTAGGTTGGTGCCTGCAGAAAATTGATGGGAGTTGGCGCTTCCTTGCAAGTTGTAGCTTGCAGAATTGAGGTAGGAGCCTCCTGTGGGTTGGAGCCTATAGAAAATCAGTGGTGAGAGGGAGTTGGAGCTTGCATTTGCATCACAACAATAATAAGATGTGATTTTCTCCCTTTATGGGTTTCCACTTATATCTGGTGTGTCTATGCATGATGTTTATGTGTTGATATGGTTTATCTAATCTGCTTAATACTTTCTACTCACACATTAAGACTGCTTTTACATTATCTAATCTTCTCATCACTTGCTGCTCTCAAATTAAGATTTCTCACATATTATGTTGATCATGAAATGAAGGTGTTAATAAATTTTAGTGAAAAGTTTTAAAATGCCATGAATGTGTTAAACTGATTCACCCCACCCCCCCCCCTCTCAGTTTAACTAAGGGTTCAACAATTGGTATCAGAGCAGGTTACCTTGGTGCAAGCCTAATAGCTTGAAGGAGATCTGGTTGAGTCATGGAATATCAAAATGTGCATGTGTTAAATACAACAAAATTTCCTGAATGGAGAGATAAGGTTAAAATAGGATCATTGGCTTATGAACCTGAGGTATGGAAACTTGTATGTGATGGTTACTACACAGACTCTTCCTCGGTGCAAGAACAACATAGGAATGCCAAGGAAAAATGTGTGATATTCAACAGTCTTCATAACATGGATCTTGAGTTAATAATGGATTTAACCTCTGCAAAAGAAATCTGGGATAGAATGCATTTCATGCATGGGGTAGACACTAAGGACTGCATTGTCAAGAAGGAGAAGAGAATTAAGAAGAAGAAAAATTCATGTCAACAGGAAAATGTTCAATAAAATGAGGTACCTGCTAGTGTGAATGGAAGTAATAACCATGAATAAATTGCAGCTGAGGAAAAATCCAAAATTGACACAACCTTGACTGAAATAGAAATAT
Source organism: Pinus albicaulis (assembly GCA_034641835.2). NCBI lineage: Eukaryota > Viridiplantae > Streptophyta > Pinopsida > Pinales > Pinaceae > Pinus > Pinus albicaulis. The sequence continues at coordinate 1,508,334,285 of CM076581.1, read as the reverse complement.
TGAAGAATGAAAAAAAAGACTTGAAGACATTGGTGCAAATATGTGATGAGAAAGAATATGAAGACAAGAAATAAATTATTGGCCTGAAGACACGACTTGAAGAAGCAAAGAAAATAGAAGACACTCTGATGCAACAAAATGAGAGAGAAAAGTCTGGAATGTGAAAGATTGGAAGAAGAAGTAGTGAGCCTGAGAAAGAAATTAGAAAAGGCCCAAAGAGAATTATTAATGAATACTCCTCAAATGAAAAGCTCTGGACAGTTGGACCAGATTCTAAAGGCTCAAAGGTCACCTCTCATAAAGGTTGGGATAGGATATGAAGGAGAAACCAGTAAGTCCAAGGTTGAAGATAACAAGAATGTCATTTTTGTAAAAGCTGTAAAGGATAGTGAAGCAGCTCAGCAGATTCCTACAAAAGTAGAAGCCAACAAGAACAGGATTTGTGAAGAAACAAATAGAATCAAGCAGCAACATGAAAGGACAGAGAATGAGAGGATGAAATAGTCACCTGGAAAAGGCTCATACACTCATAAGAAAGAATTGAATAAATTTAGAAGATGTCAAAGAAGGTTCTTTCCTCCTATGGAAAGTATCACTTGTTTTTCTTGCCACAAACCTGGACATACTGTAGCATATTGTAAGACAAAGAAAATCCAACTCAACCAGCAAAGGATGCAGCAAATGAGAAGAACACTTCAAGCAAGCAACTGGAAAAGAAAATCTTTCACCAGGTACATAAATAATTTCCATGGCTACTATTATGCATGCAATGAATTTGGACATAAATCTGTTGAATGTAAATTATGTTCAAAAATGGAAATGAAATATTACACATTAGCTCAAAAGTAAGATGTTATGTATGCCTCAAGCTTGGTCACAAATCAAAGGACTGTAAGCTACCATATATATTAAATAACTCTAGACAGATGATGGAATCAAAGCAAATCAAACAAAACTATGAATCTAAAAGAAGTGAAGACATTATGATGATCCCAAATAAAGTATGGAAGGAAAAGAGAAAGGGGGAGCCTATTATCTCAATAACATAATGAAAACATCATAGTCTCAGGGGGAGTTGCTCTAGGAAACAAAGCAAATATCCAACCAGTGATAAATATGAAGCGACATCCCAGGGGGAGAGCAGTTCATATGTAGTCCCACAAAATTAGTCTAAGAAGAGCTCCATGAAATGAGAACATCTATGAGATCAGGAAGGGATAGGAAATTCCTCTAACAGAGAACTATACAGGAAGAGGATCAACTGAAGTATTAAATAGCTAATATATTGATGGAAGAAGAGAAGACAACAAGAAGCCTTGGTGGTAGAGAGAACATCAACCATGAACATGTAAGCTAAAGAAAAATCTGCACATTAAGTGATGATCACATTGTGCATCATACTGCTAGAATTAACAATGAATCACTTAAAGAAGAATGAGTAAGAAAAGAGTCTATTATCTTTATGTCAGTACATCATTTATCTATAAAAGGTTCCCTTGGAGGAATGAAGTTAAATAAGTGACAAATCTCTGAGTAATCAGCCCATGAAGATTCAGAATAGAGAAATTGAAGATGTCTACCTAAATATCCTTTTGTTAGAATAGTTGAATTGTATTTAAAGCAGCAATGATTTCGGAGCAGTTTTAGAAAGGAAAATGCAGTGACATTCCTTTGAACAGAATGACAGAATAAACAAAAGGTTAATAATGACAAGATCAGATTCAGTATTTTGATGATTATTGTTAAGAACAGTGGAAAGCTCATTTGTAGAAATTATGAAGGTTGTCTTAACTATGGGTTCATGTGTGAGCTGAAGTGAAAGTAGTATCAATGGATATTTAGTACAATTAGCATGCCTATCAACAGAATACCAGGTGTTATCAGTGGAGAAGCAGTATGGTACAGGTCCTCAGGATCAAAGGATTATGGAAAAAGTACATCAAGGAAGTATTCTCAGCGTTATTTGCATTGAGCATGAAAAGGTCAGTAGTAGTACTAAATGATCAGTATTCTGTTTACACTTGAAGCATTATATTAAGCATTGAAGCAGTATCTTTGTCTATATATAATTGAATGCCTTCCTGAAGTCAGCACATATATATCTTCAAGGCATCTTTCTTAGGATTACTCATAAATTGTGTGAAGTATGTTGGATGAGATATCAATCAAACAACTTGAAGATGCCTTTGTTGGAAATCATCATGATAGAATAGTTAAAGTATTGGAAGTATGAAAGACTATTTGTGTTAACCTAACAGTTGAAGCTCAAAAATCTGTTATTGATTCATCTCAAGCATACTCTAGCAGAAAGGAATTACTAGTATTTCACCATTGAAAAGAGGTTGATCGCCGACATACATACCCCCTTATGTCATAAACAAAATTGCATGGCTGATAAGTGAGACTGACCAATACATTGAAGGGTTTGTTTTGAAAGTACAGTGTGCAAGTAGTAAAGGAATTTGGTCTCTTAGATTGAAAGATATCATCTAATTTCACAATAAGCTATAAACTATGGCTTAATTCATTGATCACATCAATAACAAGGACCTTTTAGCTATTAACTCTAATATCATTATCAGCATCCTAGCTCATATCATCACCAACATGCAGTATAGGTGAACCACAACAATAAAATATATATTGGCATCATCACAATTGAACAGATGAGTACTATAGATGTGCATTGTAGAAAAAGACTTATTCCATCTACAATCTTCCTCAACAGATATGTATTTCAGATGAAGATCATACTAGGGACTAAAGTATATTTGAAGCATTCCCAGTATGTTAGTTTTTGATCCAATGATGCATCTCTAATTAGATAAGGCTGGTACAATGTATTCTATGAAGTGTCATTATCTTCACTTTCAGCGTTATACAAGAGAAAGGAGTCTGTGCTTTGGATTGTATCTATTTACAGTCTATATTCAAGTTCAGTAATCCTAAAATTGTTCTCTCAACAACTCTTGTACACCGGTCTGGAGGCCTAAACACAACTCAAATAAAAGAAGTGCAAAGATAGAATCTACACTGAGAAATGTGCAACCCTTTGCCATTGATGTCAAAGGGGGAGGAAAAGCAGGGAATAGAAGAAAGGGTCTTATAAAAGAAGCTAGGTAGAGGAAGACTTGGAGGAAGCATTGGATTATTGGTGGATGTGTTGCCATCAATGCCAAAGGGGGAGACTGTTGGAAATGTTGTCATTGATGGCGAAGGAGATGGCATATAGGTAGTAGAGAAAGCAGCAGACAAGGAAAATAGGTAGCCTAGGAAGCAGATGAAACAAAAGGATTGGTTTCAGTATTATATGGATAGTATTCTATGTGAAAGAGCTGTGATATGCAAATATCTGTACATTAATGACTTGATTGCATATGTGAATTTGATACAGGTTTAAATATACTCTGTGTATCCTTGTATTTTTCTGAGTTTATGAATTTGGGGTTTGGATAATGTTGTCCCATACACAGTACTTAGAAGAGGGGTTTAGTTAACCAGTGAAATGAGATCGAGGTTGAGGACTGTTTGGGAGTGCTGTAACCAAACAATTTCAATCATTTTTCTGAGTAGAAATCGAGGAAGGGTCGATTGTTATAATCGATATCGACATTATATTAAGGCCACAATACTGAATCAAGAATTCATTTAGCGAATTTTCCAGCAAATTAGTCCCAATTAATATCCAATTCCAAGAGTGAATCAGGAATGGATTTAGTGAGTTTACCAGCAAATTACTGTCATAGGATATCGAAGAGAAACAACATGGAGCATCCACTGGAGACATTGATAATGAGATTCCATATAATGTTGTTTACCTCAAGGATCTTCTAATACAATACAAATGTGAATTGTATGTTCCAGAAGAGGCATTCAAGTTCCATACATCGGAGATGGATGGTTTCAATAGTAGATTGGAGACATTGCCAAAAATTCACTTGGAAGACTTCCTTAAGGCAATGCGGGAAAATCAGATTGAAATGATGACATTAAGGGATATCCAAATATCTAGAGGGTTTTTATGTGTATCGTGACTTCATTATAGATTTGAAAGAACTTCCAGCAGAGAAGAGCTCACAAAGAAAGAATTGGACCATAAATTTGTTAGAGGAAGAATCAAAAGGTGTTTTAGGGGAGTATTTAGGGCCACAGTGGGAAGTTGAAAGGCTATTAACACCTTACATAGTTCCACCACCTGTTATGCCTCATCCTATGGCAACTTCCATATAGAGACAGAGTGAGGGTTTCGTAGAATCTCAGATTCGAACCTTCAATGCACATTGTAAATTTTGATAGAACAGTGTGGGTTAACATGAGGAAGTGCTGAGAGCACAACGTAATTTGTTTATAATAAAATGTTGAAATAATGATAAAACAAAGGTTAAAATTTAAAAATACGGAACCTTGAGTCGGGGTCATATGGTGGTAGCGTAGAAGAGCGAGGCGAGACTGTAATGAGATGGAGCTGTGAGTTAATGAACAATTGTGTGGAACCAGGAGTCAACGGAGGGTTGAATGACAAAACCAAAGTTTTGAAAACTGGCTGTATTGCGTTATTCAAAAGCGGTAAGCAAAATCGCTCAAAAAAAAATGTGATGCCACAAACTAAATGACACGCATCCTCAGGCAGTAATGTAATACCATTTACATCGCGCGATTTTGGGCGATTAAGTCCTGTGCATTTTTGTAACACGATATTCACCAGCGAGAATTCATCTGGGGTTTGGAACACGACGTAACATTGACCATTAGATCTATCCAACAGATAATGCCAAGGTATGTAATTAAATTTGTGGGCCTCGAAAACAGTTATATACATTATCGCTTGGGTTTAGTTCCAATGCGTGGTTTCATTATAATGTTCCAGCATTGATGGAGGCTATGTTATGTGTTCATATATTTTAGTTGGCATACAATACCTCAAGGGGTATGCAATACATGTTGATATATTTATGTTATGCTAGTGATAATCCGAACCTCTTATGAATGAGTCGGTATGCGGATATATAAGTTGTGGGCCCGAGTGCTATGTGAGTTCGTATGAGCTAATTCACGTAAGTTTGAGATCGAATATTAAATTAACTGTTGACATATTATAGTTATGTGCAAAAGGTGAGCCATATGTTTATTACATATTGAGATTTTATTGGAATATGTTCAATATATATATGTGGCCTGAAGATCTTATTCAAATATAAGTGTTGGCGATTGTATGGGTCGAGGACTATTGTAGGGTTGCTTTACCTTTGAGTGGATCATAATACAAGTTAAACCTTGGGAACGATAAAGTATGCCATGAGTCTCATTAATCCTTGCATTGGAAAACACATATGAAGAGTATTATATATGTGGTCCATTATAATGAATCAAAGTTTTATGTGAATTTCCCAGGAGATAGGAGGAAGGTTATAACTTTGGAATAGTTGGATTATTCGAATGATAATTTAAATAGTCATGAGAAAGGTTTGAACCCAAAGTTCGAACATTGGTCCAGATTATTTTATAAAATAGGGTTAATATATGGGCTTTAACCATAAGTTTGAAGCAAAAATTAAAGCCTCCGCATAATGTTAGAGTTTTCCAAATTTAACTTTATTTGGGTAAAACTTGAAGCACATTATTTTCAGATGCATAGAAATAAAAGCTGTGAGTCGCCCAGATTGAAATAAAATTGGGCATAAATTAGGAAATGCATTTTATATGCACAGAGAAAGTTTAATGTGAATTGAATTATGCGCAAAACACCTGAATAAAGACCACGTATATGATGAGTACCATACCGGAGTTATATTATATATATATCGTAGACATTGCATGGTTTTAACCATTGATTCCAAAGGCAACTTCTGCATTTATTGAATTAAATTTCCAGCTTAGAAAATGGAGCATTGAAATTGCCCAGATCGACAGTTGTATTGAATAAAAATTAGTTGTATGTGTTTTATATGCATAGAGAGAGAGAAAAAGTGGGCTTGACAGAGGTAAGCAGAGTATGCAGAAACTGAAAAAGTCACAGGGCATTTTATAGGCATGGTGAACAGAAGTATGCAGAACAGTTACTTAATAGCAACAGAAAAGGCAAACTAGCAAAGCCAAAAGCCAGAAAAGGGGTTGAGTGAAATTAATGTGTGTAACTGAAATTGTGAATGTAAATGTTTTAAATTGACTTTATATTGATTGTGATGCACTAGCAAGTCTCTGGAGGAAAACAAAAATCCCACTGTAATATTGAAATTAGTACATATTGTTATATTTTTTCTGAATGATCTGGTAAAAGAAATGAGAAGGCAGAAGGCAAGAGGCATGGCTGTCCATTTCAAATTCCCTGAGGAATGATAACAGTCATAAGGAAATCTCTATAAATGATATCACCTTGATATGCATAAAGAGGTTAGGAGGTTAGGGAATGCAGAAATGAAGTAGTGAGGCAGAGAAGAAGGAGGAGCTGATAGAGAATCTGAGAAGATGCAGAGACGATACAAGGCAGATATGAGGACTGATGGATAGCATAAGAGAAGGAACAGAACAGAGCTGATATCCAAGGTAAATCAGCAAGTGTTTTATTTTGAAAGAGTAAGGAAGTTGGAGCTTCCCTATCAAGTTGTAGCTTGATAGATGTCAGTTGTAGCTGACTGAGGTTGGAGCCTCCTGTAGGTTATAGCTTGTAGAAAATATATTGGATTTGGTGCTTCCACATCAATTTGTAGCTTGATAAATTTCAGTTGTAGCTAACTGAGGTTGGAGCCTCCTGTAGGTTGGTGCCTGCAGAAAATTGATGGGAGTTGGAGCTTCCTTGCAAGTTGTAGCTTGCAGAATTGAGGTAGGAGCCTCCTATGGGTTGGAGCTTGCCTTTGCATCACAACAATAATAATATGTGGTTTTCTCCCCTTATGGGTTTCCACTTATATCTAGTGTCTCTATGCATGATGTTTGTGTGTTGATATGGTTTATCTAATCTGCTTAATACTTTATGCTCACATATTAAAACTGATGTTACATTATCTAATCTTATCATCACTTGCTGCTCTCAAATTAAGATTTCTCACATATTATGTTGATTATGAAATGAAGGTGTTAATAAAGTTTAATAAAAAGTTTTAAAAGCCCATGACTGTGTTAAATTGATTCACCCCCCCCCCCCCCCTCTTAGTTTAACTAAGAGTTCAAACAGGCCCCCAACACTCACATGTGACTAATCATGAGCCATTCAATTTATTTTCCTCTATTGTTCACTATAATGTTGTTTTAGGTGTTGTTTAACTTCTGCAGAATTTATGTGATCTGCTTCTCTTCATTCTGCACTTCCTCCAGCAGTGCTTCTATCACTGGTCCTGTAGCCTTCTACATCATTGCCTTCTATTTCTCTCGAAGCTCTCGAATCTTCTCATCCACTCCTTGAGAAAATTGGAGAACCTCATCTTGCCATGGTTGAGTTATCTCTGTCAAGATCTACTCTTCTCTCCTCAACTCCTATATTTTCTCTAGAGGTCATTTCCCTCATTAACCTTTGCGAGCTTCTGTGAGATTGGTAAGGTTCTCACAATTGTCTGAATCTCCTCCAGCTGATGCTTCTTATGTTGAATATATTTTTGTAATATTTGCGCATTTGGATATTCCTGTAACGAAGTCAAAATCTATAAGCTGTCATCCAATAGCTTCCCACAATCTTCCACCATCATGGAGATGTCGGCCATTGCAGCCTTGAGGTTGGCCTCCCTGTAGTCTCACAATTCCTATGGTGTGGTTGGTTGTAGCTTCATTTGTAGCTCACTTATATTCATCTTGTATGTATATTTCACATCTGCAATATTATACTTGTATCCTTTTACTATGATGTCGAGCTTTATGACCTTGTACTCCACTGATTCCTCTTCTTCAACATCAACGTTTGGAACCTAATGGCATGCTATTTTTACCACCTCATTTAGCTTCTATTGTTGCTTCACTACCTGATCCTTCTCCTGGATCACCTAGTGAAGATTTTGCTTCAACGAAGCTCTCTCTCTCTCTACCTGAATGTTTAATTGTGAAGTTTTTTGTTCACATTGTGTTAGCTCATCTATGATTTCTTGATGCAGCTTGTGCAATCTATAGGGTGGCACTTTTGCGATGTTTATCTTCATGTGCCTCCACTCTTTGGCTTTTTGTTGTACCTCCGCAGATTCAAACTGCAGGGCTCCATCAGGTATCAGTGTTATCCATGCCCCAAGTGTAGGCTCTACTAGTATTTCCTTTCCAATTTTCTCCTCTTCCTGCACTGGTTGTCTGACCATATGTGACAATATCTTCAGTTCTGTAATTTTCTTCGTGAAACTTGTTAGAAGTGCAGTGTGGGGATCCTCTAGCTTGTTCCATGATTTTGTTGTTGCTTCCTGAATTTTGTCCCCAATCTAGTAAAGGTCCTCATTAGTGAGGAGCAATGGCCTTATGTCCCTTGTATTATCTTCCTTCTACTTATTTTTACTTCTTATGGCAGCTTCAATGCATGCCTTCCTCTTCTCTATGAAAGATGAGTCTGTCTATGTCTTTTCATACTCTTTGTCCAACTCATCACCTCCAAGAGGAACCTAGAGACCTCATCATGTTTCTCCTATTTTTCTCACTCCTACTCATCCTTGTCCTTCTCGGTTGCTTCCTCATGCTGTGTCATGTCCTTCTCTGTCGAAGTATCCTTCATCTGTGTCTCAAGCACATTGATCCACACCATGGAACACTGTTGTATATGTGGAAGGATATCGTCTTCTGTCGCTAAATATGGCATAGGATGCCATGTCTTTCTTGTGTCTCTATGAGTCTGTATGTGAATTTTGTGGAACTCATCCTTAAACTTCGTGAGAGAGCTATATTTCTCACATAGGCTTGGTGAAAGGCAAGGGTGTTGGTTCATTAACATGTGTATGTCCATATGGTATAAAATGAATAATATTATGTTATATTTTGTGGATGTTGGATCAGTGGTATACCATATCAAGGCATACTACGTGGCTTCACAAACTTTCGGGGCTAGTGGAGAGAACTTTGAACCTTCCGACTCTCTCCATGCAAGCATCGCAATTATCAAAATTATCCATGCATAATGAAATGGAGTACCTTTTTCCTGAGCCTCGTAGCAGCCGTCCAGAAAAATTTGGCATAGATATGTGGCCCAGCTGTATTGAACCACATTGGCGCACTGCATAGCTAATGAAACCACCAATATAGGGACTTCATTAGCCCGAAACTTCCTCGTGACTTTTCCATCAAATATATGTGTTGTAAAGTGAAATCCCTGGTCATTGATCTAATAAATATCATAACCTCGCTTCCCCTTCTTCAATCCAAGCTTCTTCTTCATGTTGTCTTCTATGGCTTTGTCCTAATATTTCCCAACAAAATCTTTTGCAGGGTTTGGCCCTTGATAAGGTAGTCTTTTGATTATCCATATTAAATTTTGGTCAATAAGGATCCTCTTCCCCATCCATAGGCATCCATTACGCACTAGATGAGCAGTTGTCTCACACAAGTTGTGCTTCCTGGACTTTCTCTGAAGTGTGAAACATTCAACATATTCAACAAGCCTTACTACACCAATCCAATAGCCCATTGTTGTGGTTCTAACCTTGTCACACCCATATGAGGGTAGTGCACTTGTTTTAAGTATCTATCTGGTGTGAACTATGGATATTTTTCACTGTCATTGAAATCATTTTCCGTGAACTTCATCTGCGGAACATTTCCAAGTTTTTCTCCAATAAATCACACTGACTCTGGCAATAAATGTGTGAAGGTTCCATACTTTACGTCCTTCGAATATTTCACTGGTTTTGAATCTAGTTTTCTTAGTGGAATATATGATGGGAGAGGCAGAGGAAACATTTCACCATCCATTTCCTTTTGTACTTGCTCTGCTTCTTCCCCACTAAGATCTTTGTAAGGCTCATTACATCTCTTTTCTTGTTTCCTTTTCGATCTCTACTCTCTGGTCATTTTCCTTTGCAGATATATATTTTGCGTGCATCATGGTTGTGGTGATGATGTTGTGGGAATATCAGGTTGTTTTGTTTCTTCCATGACTTCATCTAAGCCCTTCTCACTAAATAGATGAATAAAATCCTCAATATTCATACGAGAACACAAATTTCTACAATTTCTTCGCAATAGAAATATTTCAAATCTCGAGAACCGCAAAGTGCCAAAATATGGACCGGATGTGGCTTTTATAAAAAAATGCATTTCTAATCCCATCATTAGCTCAGATTGTGTTCATTAATTGCATATCTATCACTAGATCCAATTAATATGTCCTCATAGATGCATATTTATGCATGTTTCAATGGTAACTTTCCTTTTTAACAATCATAGTTTCTCGAAGAACTTTGACACATGCCATATTATAGCGAACAAACTCTCCTAAACTGAGGCTTCCTATGGTGAAGCTCTCTCTGCAGCATATTTTATAGTACAGTTCCCATATTCAACTACAGGTGGCACTAAGACTTTTCTCATTTCTTTAGAGTGAAGCTGTAGGGGCAGGGTTGTCCCTTTACAACTTCAACCTGTTGTCATTTACTCTTCTTTGAACCAATTCTCCATTTAATTTTTCTAATTAAATTGTGCCTCCATTGGAATATGCTCGATAATGTATGGGCCCAACAAATGCATCTTGAATTTTCTTAGAAACTTTACAAACTTACTGTTATAAAGGAGAACAAGTTATCCTACCTGGAACTTCTTCTCTTTAATATGTTCGTCAGGCTAGACCTTTTCTCTTGCTTTCTGTGGCTACTGATGGAATCTTGTTATAAATATATCTTCCTTCAAAGAAAATAAATTGTAACATTATTTCCTCCATTATATTAGGGTCCTCCATATCTATAAAAGTTGCAATCCTTAAGCTAGGCACATTGTACTACATGGGCATCAAAACCTCTTTCCCATAAACTAACCTGAAGGGTTTTTGACGTGTAAAATTCTTACATGTAATCCTATAAGCCCATGACACTATTTGAATTCTTAGGTCCCAGTCATCTATGTTCACATTTCATACCTTAATAAGTGCATTCTCAAAAATATTATTAAATGCTTCTACTATTCCATTGGCTTGAGGGTGATAAGGGGTATTATTATAATGATAAACTTGAAATTCCTTAGTAAATTCTTCAATAGTCTTAATTAGGAAGTGTGAACCTTCGTCACTCATCAAAATCTTTGGACATCAAAATATAGAAAATATGTACTCAAAAATAAGCTTCGTAGCAGTCTCTATGGTGTAGTCCCTTACTGGTTGTGCATCATCCCATCTTGTGAAGTAATCAGTTGTTGTAATTATTTACCTTGCACCAGTGCTCTTTCCTAGTGGGTTGATTGGTCCAAAAATATAAATGACCCACTTACCAAAGGCCTACAAGGTAACTTATGGTACCAATGGCATCTCATCTCTTCTGGAAGGCTTCCCTATTCTTTGACACACATCACATGCTCGACAGTACTCCTTCACATATTTATATGTTTTATTCTACCACAATCCTACTATCAAAATCTTTTGTGTGTAGATTTTCCTGCATAGTGTCCACTAGTTGTTCCCACATGAGCCTCTGCTGGAATCAATTGTCTTTAATGTTCAGGAACATATCTGCGCAGTATCTCATCTGGTCCCATCTTATATAACTATCCTTATATTAATGAAAAGTTAGTTGCCTTAACCACTAATTCTTTCTTTTATCACATAGTATACTTTGAAGGAGCCATTCATGTGGTCAAAAAATCAATGATATCTGCAAAATGGTCATCATCCTCTCTTATTCAAAATAATTGCGCATCGGGGAGGTTATCCTTTATGTTGGTTGGATCTTCCACTATTTCCAGTCTTGACAGACTGTCAGTCCTCCATTTAGTCTCCTTGGTTTAACAATGACCTCAAACTCATATTCCTGGAATGACATTAACCATCTACAAATTTTTCCTCCTAAAACATGCTTATTAACAATATACTTCAATGAAAAATGATCTGTAAACATCTTAAAGTGTGACCCCAACAAATAGTGTCTAAAATTCTGCAAATCATACACCATGGCCAATCCTTACATTTCTATAGTTGTGTAATTCTTTTATACTTTAAATAAATTTATACTTGCAAATTAAAAGCTATAGGATGATCAATCTCTCCTTCACGAGGTTGTGCCAGTACCAATCACAAAGCTATACAAGAGGCACCCACATGAACATGGAATTCCTTATTCCAATCACTGAACACTAGTATAGGTGAAACTACCATTTTTTCTTTCAATATGTCGATGCTTTTCTGAAATTATTCATTCCACTGAAAATTTACATCCTTCTTCAACAATTTCTCCATAGGCGTAGTAATCTAAGCATATTCCTTGATGAAATTCCTGTAATATCTAGTATGTCCCAACGTAGTGTGGAGATGTCTTACTGTCTTAGGTAGAGGCAAGTTCACAATGATAGCAGTCTTAGCAGGGTACACCATTAATCCTTGCTTACAAACAGTATGTACACAAAATATGCAATTATTTAGGTTTAAAGAGATCCGATATTTTCTACATGTGTCAAGAATAAGTATTCAACTTCCAACATGTTTTCCCAGAAATCTAAATACCGTCAAATCAACAAAACATACATCTAATAAATTGTGGATGTATTCCTTAAAAGCTATGACCACCACCCTAGAAAATATAGTAGGGGCATTTTTTAATCCAAAAGGCATTACAGTATATTGATATGAGCCCCATTTTGTAGCAAATGTGGTCTTATGTCGATCTTCAGGTGCAATCCTAATCTGTTGATAACCTGAGAATACATCTGTAAATGAGTAAGCTTCGTGACCTCCTACATATTCTAACACTTTATCCGTGAAAGGGGTAGGGAAAGGATCATGTAAACACGCATCATTAAAATTTCTTAGATCAACACAGATCCTAATATCTCCTGAAGTCTTCTTCTCTGCACCATCATAGGACTCACCCATTTTGATTCTTCTACAAGTTCAATAATTCATGTTGCTATCGTCTCATCAATTTCTACTTTAAATTTCTCCTTATACTTCGGGTTTAGCCTGTAAGGTATTTTTTTGACTTGATTCACATCAAGCTTAATGGGAATCTTCATGACTCCTAGATCTCCTATTATACCCTTCATTTCTGAAAACTTGGTGGGAAACAATTCTTGAAATTCATGAAGTAACTATGTAACCTTACTGATTGTCTCCTCATCCCAGTAATCTTCTATTGTTACAAACTTGGGTTCCTTCTCTAATCCTATGTTTACCTTCTTGGTCTTCAATGGCTTTGTTATGTCTGGTATCTCTGGCTCAAGTCCAGTTACTTCATGGTATCCTTCTGACTCTACTATGTCGATGTTGCGATGATCTTCTTCTTCATATACAGCAAGGTTATAGCACTCCTGTGCATTTTATATCTATGTAGCCCAATCAGGTTATTTCCATGTTAGTGGGGTTACATTCTCAAAAATCATCTTCTTGAATTTCTGAAGGACCAAATATATGTATGGAAAATCATCCTCAAAGCTCAATGTTAATATAAAACCATCAACCATGTATGGCCATTTCACAGTACCATGTCGAAGCTTCATTTCTAGGTACCAATTCTTAGGGATTGTCTCTAATTTATGAATGAATCCTTGTACCCATTCTTATTGTAGAAAATACTTCCATGCTATAATGCATAGATATATATGCTTCCTATGATTATTTTTACCATCATATTTTATCTCCATCTCCGTATCTATCTTTCCAAACCTTATCCTCATCAGTCTTCAACATTCCTGCCAACCTCCTATACACTTCTTGTGCGCATTCCACCATCTATCAGGAGTAGCTTTTAGGGCTATATCCAAGATTGACAACCTTTGATTTTATGTAACTTGTTCTTCATAATCATTAAGAAAATTAGTTACATCACCTAAGCCAACATAATAAGGCATGTTACATACCTCAAATATCTTATATCAAACAGATTTGGTAATTCTTAAACAACGCCTTGTGGATACTTCATGCATCCAATTCTACTAGTTCTCCAACTCTTCTTCTGAGTATGAGGTTCAAGAACTATCATGATCCCAACTCAACTTTCCCTCTATAGTAGGGTTAACATAATCATGTTCCTTTGTTGTCATTTGATAAATGTTGTCTATCTCAGCTGTGCAGTATTCTTCTATGACTAGTTTTGTGTATCTTACTCCTTCTGGTGGATCCAAGGGGACAATTACTCTCATATTGTTGACTTCAAATATCATTTGTCTCTTATTCATATCAATTATGGAAATATTGTAAAATTCCCAGTCAATTCCAAAAAATGCATGTTATGAAACCAACTCCAAAAATAGAATAAAAGAGAGATCAACGCCTTAGAAATAATCCACTTCAAGGGGGAAACCTCCTTTACATTACATAAATGATAAAACCTCCTTTACATACAAATGAGAAAACCTCCTTCTATATATAGGAGTCTATAATCCTAGCTGACCTAACAATAATAATGTAAGCACAGAATAATAACAATTTGGGGGTTATAGGGGTACAACAATAACAATAAGGGGGCTACACTCATAACAATAAGGGACTACACTAGTAATACGGGGACCTAACAATGCAAGATAAGGGTTACTGTCATCGACGATATTTATTACTTGAAAATCAACATTACTGCGAACTCCTTCAATATCCATTGTGACACCTGGTAGTGTTCCCATAGCGAAGATATTTTTTATTTTGCATCCTTAGCTGAATAGGTGACCACTATAGCTTCAGCTTACCCATTAATTTCCATGTATGCTTCATCAAGACATTAGCATCAGATCCCATATACCAAATAATTTGATCCATCTTATACTGTCCTACATGTGCACTTAGCCTCATCTCTCTTTCAATTCTCTTCTATCGATGCAAGTTATTGGCTATTCATATCTCACGTCACATTGTTTCTTTGGATGCACAAGAATCTATCAACTCCTAAAGCCCTTCTATAGTCTTTTGATCTTTTAACAATTTCATACAATTTTGTAGAAAAGACCTTAAAATACGTACTTGATTTACTGACTCCTGGTCTTGCGTCAACACTCAATCCTATTTTGAATCAGGAAATAGGATATCTATGTCAACAGTTAATTTTTTGACCGGTATTTGGATTTGCACTAAAGGTCGAAGCTCTATCATCCATAAAAATTTGCTTTGCTTCCATAAATACTTATTTTTCTTTATGAATAAAAAAAGAGTTTTCTTAGCAATCTTTATGATCCATACACTTTCACATTATTTATTTTCATCTACTTTTTCACTACCGGTCGCAGCTCCACTTCTAATTATAGTACTAACTCAAGGTTCGTTGATCCTCCTTTCAACAATGATCATTTAAATATTTCGTGTCGGATGATAATTCCTCTTTTATAGCATCCTCGCCATAAGTACATGACATTATTCAATTACATGGTCAAATTATTTACAGTACTTACATGTCATTCTGGGGTTCTGGAAGTATCTCGCAAAGTGACCTGGTTGGCAGCAGTTATAGCAAATGATTTGTCCACACGCTCAACCAACTTCACCACCTCGAATTCTTCCTTGGAAACCTCCTCTACCACCATGTTGGGATAGAATTGTGAATTACAGATAAATCACGCTTCCCCAGATAGGTGCTATTCTAGAACAAAATGTGAAAGACTATATGAATATTTATCCTAACTCAGAACAGATACACAGAGAGGATTCGAGGCTTACTTTTTCAGTCGCTTCCAAATGGCTCCTTCTATCACTTTCGTTGCAGCTTCAAATTCAAGCGGTTTGTGAGCTGAATGCTTCCCGCAAGAAAGAACACTGAAACAATAGAAGATGCAATAATATAGATATCTATTCAAGCTATTTAGCTAAATCAGTAAAGCATAAACCATATACATCAACCAAGATCTTACAATATGGAAAATCAAAGCCAATACAGATGCATATAGGGAAAAATAAGCAGTACTCTTTATTGATGATAGAAGGAGAGGTTACAACCTAGTGACTGATTTTAGGTGACCTTCCAGCAACGTTCCCAAACCTCATCACAGTATAAATCTCTCCAACAGCAGCCTCACAAATCTAGCTCTCAATTGGAAATTCTCCAGCATTTCTCTACTCAAATTCTTCCTTCTCAAGCACTCAGATCTATGCTCAATTTATAGATGAACTGTAGGTTGTTTTGAAATCAATGAATTTCCAATAATAGGCAAGACATGTTTCCAGTCATGTAGATGTCAAATGGACACTTGGATCTGAAGCTTGACACATGTGAGCTCTTCTAGAAGGCACTCACCAAGTGGAGATTCCAGAATAATGAGAATTTCGCTCCCAATGTGACCAACGCACCTGTGAATGTCGGGAAGTGCTTTGTAAAGCAGCCTTGCATGGGGATACCTGCATATGCAATGCACTTATGCCCCTTAGAGCCTACGTTGGTGAGCTCTCATATGCTATATAATAAGCTTCAAACCATGGAAACCTTTGCTTGATGAAAGTCTTGTTTGATTTGTCTTGTTTCTTGTCTTAGGGCATGTTGCAACTGAAATGATAGGGAATGATAGACCCTTGATCATTGGTCCTGGAGATGATTCTAATTTAACTAGGTCATTGGGAATGGTGCCCAAATTTACCTATAAAAATTTCCCCCTAAAGCGTGAGATCCAAATATTAAGAACATTTGATTGAGATGCTTTACACTGTGATAAGTCTGGAAACGAAGTGGAGTGGTAACTTGCATCAATATTACAATACATTACATCATGAAATATCCTCTTTTGATCATAATTGTTGAGGGTAGGCATTCCCATATTCAACACATAAAACAATCTAATAACATGTACATAATTCAGAAAGTCTTCTTCATTGGAATGTTGCCCAGATGGAGACATGCCTACAGATATAGGCCCATGTTTGGATGAAAATTGGTATGTAAGGTCACCATACATATGATGTGTACAACAATCCTGAAATCGCAACCTGGATGGATGAAACTAGATCCAGGGTCTTCTTATCTCGTTCACTCAATCATTCGGGTACAACTCTAACCATGCGAATATATGATTTGTAGTCGAACATGGAAAGACATCGTTTGATTACCAGCCAATGATCTGAGCTATTAAAAAACGTGAGAGAACCACCATTCATGTCAATGGCCCTCAAGGTACCACAGTACATTTCGTAAGGCATGAATAGATGATTTTATGTCGAACACCAAACAAAATCTTTCAGTCAAACGTCTGGAAGTGAAGATCTTGTCAATGCTATAATAAGCCTCATGGTACTGGAATCTGATGTTTCTAGGTGAAATTCCTAGATATTGATTTGTTGTCGACAGGAAGTCACCTTATTACAAAGCAGGAGTTACTGATTTTGGAGACAAGGGTATGACTTGATATAGAAATTTTCAGGGATGACGGTCATGAAAATGAAGGATTACGAGTATTACAAAAGGATGATTTTTTAATCACTGGATGACTTCTCTTGAACATATCGGTGACACTGTAATGAGTTGGCCGCATTCACCCAAAATTGAAGTGAAGGTATGATGAACCATAGGTGTGAATGAACCATTAAGATTATTACCCAACCCAAACAATCATAGACATGGAGTGAAAGAAGTGTTATGTTCAAGAGCAACTTTCTACCAAAAAGAAACTTTGCTTACTTTTCCCAAATTTTCCCTGGTCATTTGTCAACCA
The DNA here is from genome assembly GCA_034641835.2 of Pinus albicaulis. Lineage (NCBI taxonomy): Eukaryota > Viridiplantae > Streptophyta > Pinopsida > Pinales > Pinaceae > Pinus > Pinus albicaulis. The sequence continues at coordinate 1,508,316,573 of CM076581.1, read as the reverse complement.
ATACCTCTTTATTTTTTAACAAGATTGAGAAGGATAACATTTTCTTGATCTATAATTCAACCCTTCAGGCGAATAAAGTATCACTATTTAATAATTTTACGAGTATAGCGATGAATGAAACTTGATTCTTTCCATGATCGGCAAGCCTGTCGCTATTTTATGTTTTAACGAGCTTAACGACAATGATAGCCCAATCCTTTTTCATATTTAGAGAGTCTGAAAAAGAGGAAAAAAGAGATCTCCATAAGTAATTTTTTGTAAATTTGTCACTCAGATCCGAAAAAGTGTAAAATAATACCTGAGAGAACCTCTTTGGTCATGCTTAACCAAGGTATTCCTTTTTCGTAAATAATCTATCTCAGTCTAGAAAAGGGTTAAACTTATACTGTCTAGATATAAATTCATTTAATTTAACTAGCTCGAAAAGACAAGTGCTCAGCAATATTTTCACATTATCAGAGTCTGAAAAGAGTTGAAAGAAGACTCCAGGGGTTCCTTTTTCGCTGTTATTGAAGCTCGAAAAAGAGATAAAAGTGTGCTTCAAATATTTTTTTCGTTTTTAACAAAGCTCGAAAAATAAGGAGAAACAACATGCTTTGTGGTCAAGTCATTCTTTAAATAAATCTACACAACTAATCTGTTCATTAGTTGTATTTCCTGTTCAGAACAACATCAAATGGATTAAAAATACCTGTTGCATGATAAAAACATAATAAAACTATAGTCATAGCAATAAATTTAACTTGAAAACAATTAAATGACTATAAAAAAGTAGTTTGACTATTCATTTTTACCATTCCATAGTTACCATTTTCATTTTGGAGCTCTGAACCCGATTTTTCCCCCAAACTTCAGTCATTGATTGCGGTCATTTTTGTGGACGAATTTCGTCACCGTTTGATCCAAGTTAGTGCCATGAACCTCCTTTTCCTTTTGGTATTCATTCCATTTCCATTCTTTGCAAATTTTTAGGGTTTTGAGGCCCCAGGGTAAATTCTACCCAAAATGAGGGCAACGCACTCCTGAATGTCGAAACCTGCATTGCATAGCAGGTACAGTGAAGGGTACCTGCATGTGCAATGTATTGTCTCAGCCTAGGGAGTTCGTTGGGCACAGTTCAAGTTTTTGATTTTCATGTTGTGTCCAAAATTTGCCTAGTTTTTTGCAATGATTGGAATCTAATGGATCTAATGGTTGAATTTCAGGTTTCCATCGGATTAAAATGACGATTACATGGAGGGAAAGAGAACATTAAGAATAAGATATGATTGCCTTGAATGATCCGAGTACTGTAAGAGCCCTAAGAGATTGTGGACTGCTTAAGCACTTTAAATTTTCGGGGATGAGGCAAAAAATAGAACTCTTGGAGTTCTTAGTTCGAGCATGGGATCTGGTGATAGAGGTATTTGACATTAAAAACAAAGTGGTTCCCATAATATTTGAGGACGTGTATTTTCTCACAGGTTCTGTCGAGGAGAGGTTTGCCCATTTCTCTCACGGGGTCTACCGTTGGAGGAGAGACAGTGAGGGATTATGTTATGCAGTATTGCTCCAGGGGCAGAAACTAGCAAAGATGGAAAAATAAAAATCTAGGATGTCAGGGATTTTCCTTTCAGAACCATCCTTCTCACAATCGCTAAACTTGATGGCACTGTTACACTACATGTAGAGAACAGATCATATATGAAATATGCACTAGAGTGCTTAGAGCCAACAGTCTTCAATTGGTCTGAAGCTATTCTATGTCAAATAAAGGAACAATTGAATAAAGCAAAGGGAGGAAGGAAGAAAAATTTCAGTTATGGTTCAATCCTTATCTCCTTCGCTTTGGAACGGATTCCACTGATGCAGCCACAACATGTAACATTAGATATATTTATTCCTAGAGATCCTTAGATGCAGAGATGGGTAGAACTCATGGGTCGGCATGCAGGCCAATCGACCGTTGTGTTCTCTACTGCATTCTTCACCTGGTTCCAGTGACATATTTTCGCCATTGATGAGTACGCATATGCAGGCATCGACTTTCGAGGAGATCCCGATCTAGTATTACCAGAAGGCGCTCAGTGGGGTGTAATAGGTAGGAATGATTTGATTATGTTTTTTTATTTTTCTAAGGTTTATACAATTCTTTTATGTTTTTATTTATTTCCAAGACTAAACTAAATGTTTGATGTAATGCAGATGTTGGTTGTGTTCAACCAGTAGAGGACCTAGAGCATGAAGCAGATGTGCCAACAGAGAGGGTTGTCGGGAGAGCAGTCCTTCAGGGCCTTGATATGGTTGAGACTCTAGCTGAGCTTAAGTAGCACATAGAGGGGTTGAACTTTGGGATTTCGGATTGCTGGATCGAAGAGCTTCCCATGCGACTACAATGACACACTATTGGGGTTCCTAACCGTTGGATACGATTGCTCCGTAGGATTGCTAGATCTATAGCATGTTACCATGAGCACCACTAGTTTACTTGTGACTTTTTGCATACATTTTGAGGTCAGATGACCAATGTGTCTTGGGCACAAATTTTGTAAAAAACCTATAACTATCTACCTAGATGATTTCAGAGTTTTTCCTATGTTTAATGCGCAACCCTATTCAATGATGTGAATATTTTCTTTACTTATGTCGCAAATGTCTGTCTAAAACTTGATTAGCTAATGAATCAGTTAAAGTGTTCAAATTTCTGGAAATGTGTTGATATTGAATGAAATCAAAATGTCTTTCCAAAATTCGAACTCTTAGGAACAATCTAAGAAGTGTTGGATTTCTAACAGTATAAATACTAGTAAGTTGTAATACCACAAGTTGTGAGTCTAACCTTATGATTATGTAGTTAATACCAAATGAACTGGCATCAGAGAGAAGTTCGGTCAATGCACTATACTTAGTGATATTGTTCGTCAATATACTGATACAAATCCCTTGAAAACTCACTAACTCGTCGTTCAGAGAGAAAATGGCCCACACTGCAGAGGATAGATTCTGTGTACTACGACTAGCACCATCAACATATCCAACAAATGGTTCCGAATATTCAGACATCTACCATAAAATTTAAAGCAGATAACTAACGTCAAGAAAACTCTAGAAACAAATTAAGATAGTGAATGCAAATCAACAACAGATAAACAATATAATACAAAAAATTACTATGCTCATGATTAAGCATAGTAACATTTCAAATACAACCCATTTCTAGGCTATGCCAATGGAATCCCATCGTAATCAAATAACTTGTAGGAACCCTTAGCAAGAACTCTTTTGAAAATATAGGGGCCATGCCATAATGATTTGAAATTCCCTGTACCTATTACATCAGCTTCTTGATCATAAAGAAGGACCAAGTCACCCTCTGAGTAGATGTGAGGCTGGACATTTATGTCGTATTGCACATTTATATGTCTCTTATGCACTTCATTCGCCAATTGGGCTTCAGGACGCGTTTCATCTAGATGGATGAGGTTAAGGAGATGCGCTTCTTCTTCTGAGGTGTCAGGTAAAACGTCTATCATGAGTTTTAATGATGATATTTCACATTGGATTGGTAAGATAACTTCCAGACCATACACCAATTGAAAAGGAGTAAATCCAGTTGTGTTTCTCATCGAGGTTTGATACGCCCACAAGGAAGAGTACAGGATCAAGTGCCAATTCCTTTTATGGACTCCTATCATTCATTGAAGCATTAGTTTAAGGATTTTGTTAATAGCCTCAACTTTTCCATTTGATTGTGGATAATAAGGAGTAGAATTATCATGTGAAAATCCTAACTTGGTAGTCAATTCAGACATCATATCGTTGCAAAAATGCTTCCCATGATCCGTAACTATAGCCTGTGGGACCCCAAACCATGCAATAACGTGGTTGAAGAAAAACAATGTAGCTGTCTGTCATGTGTTGTTGAATGTGGGCATTGCTTCGGCCCATTTGGTAAAATAGTTGACTGCGACAATAATATAACCATGCCCCCCTAGACGAAGGAGGGTTACAAGTCATGAAGTCAATACCCCATTTTGTAAATGGTCCAGTAGAGACAACAGGATGCATTGGCACTAGCGGTTTGCGGATTTTACAATAAAAAATTTGGCATGCATGACAACTTCTGACTGTGAGGATGCAATCTTGAAAAATAGTAGGCCAAAAGTAACCGAAGCAGAGTATCTTCTGCGTTGTATCATATCCAGATAAGTGTCCACCACAATCCCCAGCATGACAATCATTTAACACTTTTTTGGGCTCCTCATGAGTGAGGCACCTCCTTAAAATGGTATTGACACCACGACAATAAAGTGTATCACCGATGATCAGATAATATTTGGCTTGGTATCGAATACGTTGCTAATCAGAGCAAGAGGCATTAGGCGGAAAAGTTTGGGTTTGGAGATAAGTGATGAAAACCCCATACCGAGGATCAGATGATCCGATCAGAAATAGAGACTCGTCTAGAATATATGGTTCCAACATAGTAGAAGTAATATCAGAGGGAAGGTCACAAAGAAGCTCAGCCAAAACTAAAGACTTCTTTGACTTGGATTTGATGAATTCCAAATAAAATTTCTGCAAAATGACAATCCATTTTGAATATTTCCCCCCCAGCAATTGACGTGATAAGATTTAAGTCATGGGGTTGCAATCCGAAACTATTGTTGTTTTGCAGAGTAGGATATAATAGTGAAAAATTTGGATAGCTTGAACAGCTTCCAAGGCAAGCTTTTCCATGTACGAGTACTTAACTTCCATATCATTGAGATTACGACTCAAATAACAGATCGGATTTTCAATTCCTTTTTCTACTTGGACTAAAACCATAGCGATGGTCGTTTCAGCCACGAAGATATATAGGAAATAATCATTTTGATAATTAGGAGGATACATTAATGACACTAGTACAAGATGATCCATGACAGCATCAAAAGAAGCTTGCGCAACTTGGTCCCAATGGAAGGGAACTCCCTTTCTCAATAATCGAGTAAATCCTTTAGCCATTTTTGCGTAGTTTGGAATGAACCTTCTTAGGAATTTAGCCTTTCCTTCAAGTTTTTGTATCTGAAGTATGTTTGATGGTGTAGGAAAATCAAGAATGGCCTATAACTTCAATGGGTCTATTCAAATCCCTTCTTTTGAGACTATGAATCTGAGCAATCGACCAGACCCAACACAAAACAAACATTTTTGTGGATTGAGGCATATCTTGTAGTGTCGGCAGCTATAAAATGGCTCTCAAATGCATCGAGTGATCAGTCTGATTTCATGAATGTGCTGGTAAATCATCTAGATATGGTTGAACAATGTGCTTGATGTCGTTGAAAGCATAACCCATTGCTCTCTAAAAAGTTTCCCTAGAATTCTTTAAACCAAATGATAGTTTCCTATATGCGAATGTGCCCCATGGAAAAATCAATGTTGTCTTATGTTGGTCATATGGGCCGATATTGATTTTATTGTAGCCAGAAAATCCATCCATGAACGAAAATATTTCGCATCCAGCACAATCGTCAATAATCTAGTCGATAAAGGGAGTAGGATATTTGTCTTTTGGACAAGCCTAATTGACATCCTGCTAATCGGTGCACACTCTAATGGTCCATTGTTTTTTTATAACAGGTACGATATTGGAAACCAACTCAGTTAGCGGAACAGGGTAAATGAAACCAGCACGCAAAAATTTTTCAACTTCTGCTTTGATGGCAACGACTTTCTTTGGATGAACAGGATGAAGCCGTCGACGCACTAGTTTGACATCAGGATACATATTAATAGTGTGTTCAACTATACTAGTATCTATGCCTGGAATTTCCTCGTAAGACCAAGAGAATATGTCACGAAACACGAAAAAGAGAGCGATATGAATCAAGTTTTGATTGAGAAAAAGATACACTGACATGATTATTTTCTACAATGCCAAGTTTGGTCGAAATATTGATAGAAATTGTTTCTTCAATATTAGATAAATTTCACTCAGAGTCAATTGCATTATCGGTAAAGAATTCGAAAAGAAAGTTTTGATGGATGGGTGATATAGTTCACTGAGATTATTTTCTTCATAATCAGGAAGATGGGAATGATGATGATAATCTTCCCATGGTTCTCCTTCTGACATCATAGCTTCCAAAATATTTTCATCTGTCACAAACTTTGAGGAAAATGGATCAAATGGAGTACCAAAATCTAATGAACGATCAACCCAAACACTCAGCAATGTTGATTTCGGATTTGCCGCCCAAGCCAAATATATTGATTACTATGCCAGCTCAATATGGCTGGGCAGTAAAACATCATCCAACGTAGAAATATCATAATCACCTGCACTCTCCCTTTCTTTCAATGTCGCAGGTGGCGGTAATGCAAAGGTTCCCATAATAGTGGAACCCTTTAAGAGTCCTACACCAATGTTCTTAATTTCTAGTTGGGGTAAGTGAACAAATGAAACTCTTCCAATTACCTGCGAAGCAGAGGAAAAAAAGATAATTTATTAATGATTGTGATTTTACCTTTATGTGGAAAGGCAATAATTCTAATGTATTTAGAAACAATTGAAGTGATCGCATATACCTATGGTCTTCCGAGTAAAATATTATAGTCAAGGGGTCCGTCAACAACCTCGACATCAATGCTTACTATTTTTCCCCCTAACTCAACATGCAGGTTATTGATAATACCACAAGGTTTGTATGTCCTTCCATCAAAATCCTTCAATGTCATTGATTATTGCGATAATCGCAGTGATCCAAGTTACTTCCAACAGTTTAGAGACATAATGCACGTAGATGCTCCCTCATCAAAAATAGTGTGATGAACAAGGTGATTGAGAACGTCTACTTGTATGGAGAGTTTCAATTATGCTGGTAATTGTGGCACATAGCTCATATGATCAAAGACGACAAGATTCAAATCAATCGGATCAATTCCACCAATGGCCGACAATAAAGCCTGCTTCTGGGAGGGAAAATTTTGTAATACCTCAAGAGCAGACATAGATGAAGGGGATTGAGCCAAATCTTCAACTATATTATAATTTTGTGCAGCTCTTGCTCGATGATTATATGTCGATTTATGAATTAATCCCTTTGGTGGCTTAATTTTCAATTCAGGAATAACAGTGGGTGGTACTGATTCATTAGATGGATTCGTTGTCGAGGTAGTAGGTTGATCAGTGGCCGGAATACCATATTCTTTATTTCGTGTTGACACCAAAATATCTTGTGAAGGTTTTGTGGTGGATAATATTAACACTTGGGAACTAGGAGCCGGATCTGTAGCAACCAAATTAGTGTCCGGATTTGGAAATGGGTCTGTCAACACAGCTGATGCATGAGAATTCTTGATGATTTTTTAGACTTCAGCACGACGAGGAAAATCCCAAACAAAGTGTTACTCATTACATATTATGCATGGATAACGAGGTTTCCATGTTCCAGACAGTTGATAAGATGATCTTTCCTATGGGTTAGAAGTTTTCTTTTTCTTTGATTTGCCCTTCTTCTTACCTCCTGGTTGTTTGTCACTTTTTCTTTTGTCAAATGACACGACATCAATTTTATAAGTAGAAGCAGGATCATATGCAGTAGCATGGTGTGTGTTTGCAATGCCTATCAAGTCGTCTCCGGCATCAGAGTCCTTTATTTGAGGAGGAACATTGAAATTAGATCGCGATGCATTAGGAATTTTTTCATAGAGCGTGCCAGACTGAATGTAAATCAAGTATAAATATTGGGCACGAGAAATAACTTTCTCTTCTGTGACGATGCCACCTTTAGCCACATCCTCAGTTATAGATGGTAACAGGGACTTAATGAACCATTCAGCAAGGAGCTGATCGAGAACAAATGTCTTAACCATTCGCCGATGGCGACACCACTCATGAATATGATCGGAAATGTGAGTAGCATTAGTCTATTTGAAGTTGGTCAAGATTTCTGTTCCAGTTTCGTATCTGATCGGTAACTAGAAATGGGTCAAAAATAAAGTAGCTAAAGGAGTGAAATTTTCAAAAGAAGCTCTAGGTAACTCAATGTACCATTTAGCAGCCAAACATGTGAGCGTACCCTGGAAAAGACGTAGTTGAACAGAATCATCATTCAGGGAATTTGATGAACACCATAAATGATAAGTCATGACATGAGTTTGTTGGGGTTCCCATGTTTTGGCCAGATTGGCAAGACCAAAAGATGAGACAACATCATAACCACTTGGGGCCCTAGGATCTAGCCCTCCTGGACCCAGAGAGGGATCTCTCCAACAAAACAAAGAATGGTATATCTTTGAAGCTCAAATGAGATGTTAGGCTAGTTATGAAGCACAAAGGAGGTTTTAAAAATGATTTGGTTGGTTGGTTACTGGGCTGGTCATGAGATCATAGACTGAGAAAGTAATAGGAGAAAAGGAAAAAAGTAGCAGGATGTTTTGGCAAAGAGGATAGGTCAAGAGAGTGCCATCCATTGGGCTATGGAGTCATGAAAGGGAATTACTTGCAACAACTAGCCAAGGCTTTCAGAGGGCAAGTAATCTACACTAAAGGATATTTTTAGATAGATGATGGAATGGAACATTAAGGATTGAAAGTGAAAGAAGGAAAGAAACCCAATTTCTGTCTATAGACCAGGTCAGTGGTCATTTAACTCCAGACCTGCTTGGACATACTCATAGGCAACTCTCAAAGGAGGGACAAAGGGGCAGCTTATAGATCGGACCAGAGGTCATTTAACTCCAGGTCAGCTTTAGCATGCTCCAAGGGAAAACAGAGATTAAGTTTAATAGAGCCAGGGTCTGTAGATCAGAGAAGGACTTTGAACCTTCAATGCTTTGACACTAGCAAGAGTATCCAAATAGCAAACCCCTAATTTATACATCATCTAGCAGCATATGGAACTTCTACACAGGTTAAATTAGCTGAATTTACACTTAGATCCACTATCAATAGAAAACATTAAGGGCAAGGAGAGCAGAAACATAGGGTTCCTAACAAGGGTAAATCCTATGCCAGATTTCTGATGCAAGCCAGCAGAAAATGAAACAATATGAAAATTTAATAAAACAATAAGATAGGAAAAACATCACCCGTAGTAATAGACCAGGATCCAAAGAAATATGCTTGATTAATTGATGCAAAACCAGTCACATACATGAGCTCAATGGCTATTACAATCCAGAATTTCTCCTCCTAGCCTACCACATACAAACTACTCTGTTATTCCCTCCCAAGACTGTTCTAACAATCAAACTGAATCCCTCTAACAGTGATCGGCAACAACCAAACAACAAAACCTTACAATATGTTCTCATGAATTCTTATAGGAGAATGAATAATAGCAGGAGTAGATACAAATTAAATGGATCCATTAAGATAGAGTGGTGGAAGAGTCTGAGCCCACTCTACTTAATAACTCTGCACTGTACTCTGTAGACTAGTTCAGAGATCTCTGTCGAGTCGGATTTGACCTCGGGTGTTTTGTGAAGTCCTTTTGGCTGTTTGGAACTCTGCGCTAGCCTTCCGGGATAAATGACATGGATGGAAAATCTGCAGGTCTCTCCATACCTACATAACTATTGTCCAGACAGTCTTTAAGAAGCTTTGTCAGTGAAATAATTTTAAGGGCTTGAGGAGGCATGGAGTATTCTGAAGGGAGGTGTCCTTTTGGAGAAATGGTGCTCTGTTGACATTAACACAGATATGGCTTGTTGCGTGTGCATTTGGTCTTCAAACTATGCCTTGATTCCTATGAATTAGGATTAGTACATTAAATATTTAATTACAGGCTTGAATCCCTCAAATCCATCTTTTTTGCTTCACTTAGCTGCTGTAATGGCCTCTCTGTGGTCCCTGCACGATGAATTAGATCAATTATAAAAACCAGGGAAGGTGGCAGAAGAATTGTTCTGGAAGCCTGGAGGAACGGTGGCGGAATGGTGGAAACAGTGAAAGAGTGGCGAAAGAAATGATTATTAGTGTAAAACACTAAGGTTTAGCCTTTGGCCGAAATACAAAGGGAAAGGGCTAAAACATATGAAATGGATTTGAAATGGTGGGACCCGGCCGTGGTGGAGGGCAATTAGTTTTAGACCGTCGATCTCTGGAGGAGATCGACGGCGGAGATAAAATGATGAACTATTCAAGAGATCCGACGAAGAAATACGATGGAAGGAATGATTAGATCCCAGCCGTCAGATCTGAAGAAATGGATGGCCATGATCGAATTGGCAGATCACAATCAAGGGCACTGGAGGTGACACTTTTAAACTTTCCGATTGCGATTGGAGCGATTGAGCGCTGGCCGTTGGATTCGGGGACCAGATCAACGGCCCACATTCAATCGGAGGGAGATGGAGAGGGGAGATGGAGCGATGATGCAATTAGCATTGAGCCGTTGGATCATGCAAGATGGACGGCTCAGATCGGATCGGGGATTGTCAATCGGAAATCGCCAATCGGGGATGCAAAGGGTGGCACATTTAAAACTTGCGATTGTGAATGGAGCGATTGAGCGCTGGCCATTGGATCCCGGGACCAGATCAACGACCCATATTCAATCGAGATCCTTGCGAAGGGGTGAGGCAGGTGTAGCAAGACTTTGCGCGGACCGTTAGATCTATTCAAATCAACGATGGAGATCGCGGCATGGGGCTACAAACCCAAATCCAGTCGCATCGAGATTTTTCAGTTTACAAAGGGATGCGCTCGCATGTCAGTTGCGATTGCGATTAGCGCCCGAAATATTAGCGCTTGGTCCTGGGTGCGGGCATATGGGGAAGTGGTTTGCGGGGCTGGCGGAAAAGGGGCTAAGCCCTAATATAAAGTGAAAAGTGGGTTTTTTTCCCATTTTAATGCAATTTTGAGGTTAGGAAGGGGAACGATAGAGGGAAAAAGGGTGAATTAGACCAAACAAGGGGTATGGGTAGAATTTTAAGGGGCTTTTTGGGAGGATTTAGAGGGCTAATAGGGGGAAATAGAGAGGAGTAAAAGGGGATGAAACAGGGGTTTGGAAGGGATGAAATAAGGGGAAAAAGGAGGCCTTTTGGGCATTTCTTCACAATCAAAGAGGATTTATCGCTGGAAGCAGAAGTGGGGATTTATCAAAGGAAAAGGGCATAAGGAGTCTTCAAGGATGATGTGTTTTCAGAGGAAAATGCATTCCTTGAAGGCTCAAAAACATTTTAGCCCCCTGTTTGCTTGTTAAAAAATTCATAGAGGGCTAACAGAGTCGACGGATCTTCTCCAAGATTTCCATTGAATTTAGGAATATTGGAGGGTAATTTATGAGGTATTACTGACCACCAAGGAGAATAATTTATAGGATAATTGGTTAACTGGTTTAAATATGGTAATTCCAAGGTTGCAACAAAAGGTAACTGTTGATTAAGGTCAGGTTGAGCATAGCTAGGGTAAGATGGAATTTCTTGGGCAACATGTCTTTGAGAACCAACATACGGAATTTGTTGTTGATAACCCAGATAGGGGTTGTTTTGCATAGCAAATGCTTGAGAATTCTATTGACCAAAACCTGGATATGATACTTTTTGAAATGAATTTTGAGGCACTTGTTCTTGTGGTTGCCAAGGGACCTATCCACCAATGTTATAACCCAAATTAGTATAAGTTGGATTCGGTTGATATGTATAACCAGGTTGCATTTGTGACATCCCATAAAATGATACACCATCTTGTGAATAAATGATTCCTGATACAGGTTGTTGTAAATTAACCAAAGGATTTTGAGTCTGTGGACCCAACATTTGGTGATATTGAGTCGAAGAACCCACCTGATAAGGTTGATGTACAATATTTTGATTCTATAATAGGGGTATATATGTATTAACAAGTGGTAATGAAGTGGGTGTAACAGGTTGAACAGGTTGATATGAGTGTACAACCGTTTGTGGTTGGATAGGTAGAGTGGTATTCCATTGACAAACATTCATGTCAACATTAGTTTGACCAAAAAGTGACTGAGTACTATCATATTGGGTGACCAAAGGTTGCCCCCTAGCATAAGGAGGATAATAAAAGGGAAAATAATTTTCTCTAAATGCTAGGAGTCTAGTTGATATGGTACTTAAAGGAATTGACCCAAAAGTACCAACTTGATATTGCCCTAATGATGTATGTAATGAATCAAGTCGTTCAGTACTAACGATAGGAATAGCAGTTAAAATACCAGATGATGACATTGGAAAAGACCATGAACGTGAAGATGTACTAGAGAAAGTGCCTGTTAGCCACCTATAAATTCTGATATACCTAGTGGTGGCTAAATTTTTTTTTCAAGCCTTCAACAGATATTTTTCCTTTGAAAATCCATCATCTTTGAAGTCTTATGATGATTCCTCTATCCTTTGAATTAATATTCACTGTTGTTTCCATCTTAAAACCATGTTGATTCACCAAATAAAGTTGTTCCAAAATGCCTCTAAAACTTTCTATTTCCACTTTTTCCCCCCCTTTTCATAAAGCCTTCTTTCATCTTTCAACCCTCCATTTAGCCTCTAAAGGCCTCAAACCCCCTTCAAGCCTTGTGAAATCCATTTATGAGGTATAAAACCCCTTCTTTACCCCTATCGGAACGTCCATTTTCCTCAAAAAACCCTTTAAAATCCTTGAAAATCTTCATTTTCCATTTAGGCCGTAAGCCCCTTTTCCACATATGACTCGGTGCCCAGGACTAGGCACTAAGCCCCATCGCTCTTCACAATCAGAGTTTCTTTCCCTAGCCATTCCTTTTCTCTTCTAAACTTCTAATGCGATAAGCGCCTTTTCTCTTGCCTTCAGTCTTTCCACTTTCCACAGAACCATGTCTTTGCCTAATGATTGGCCCCAGCTATTGCAATCGCAAAACATTGATTCTATTTGTTCTTTTCCCCTTCTCCTCCGATCCTCCAATCTAATCTCGACCGTCAAATCCATAAGAAACGATGACCGAGATTCAATTTCGCTCCGCTCATAAGCCCTTCACGGTCGCGCTTGCCGATTAATCATGACCGTTGCTCTCTCTTCCGATCCAATGTACAGCATCCCATCGCATCGTACCGTGACTTTTTTCCCTGGACACTCGCTTCCGCCGATGCAATGAGTCTATTTCAATCTCCGCTATTCATTCCTACAGATCTGAAGGCTCCCATTTAACAGCACCATTTCACCCCGCCATTTGAATCCCACTATGCGACAAACATCGCACGTCATCACCTGGCCCGCCATGTTTTCCACCCTTGCATATTTGTGCCTATCACGTGCGGCCCGCACCATCCGATCAACACCCCGTGATCCGACGGCCGACACTCCATATCTCAAAATTTTTATGCCCGAGGATTAGCATTTTAAAATTTTGTGAAATAGGTGGTTTTAAGAATCCACGTGTCTCCCGGTGTATGGAATCGCATTCCATTCGCTCAAAACCACCTCCCCCCATTTTATTTTGAAAAAACCATTCCCAGTTTTCTACCATACCGCTACCCTCCACAACGATGACATTGGATTTAATCCTAGCCGTAGATCTCTGAGATTGCACGGTCCACGTTATATCACCATCTCAATTCATTTTCCTCCCATCTCTCTCCCGAAATGCTCATCGAGAGATCTCCACTGTAGATCATCCTCATCTAACGGTCCACGTTCCTCATCGCACCCAGACCCTCACTGAACCTGGTTAGCTTCTCTACTAGGGTTTTCTCTCGATTTTCTACTGCATACGTCTACCTCCTCATTGCTCCTCCACCCCCAGATCCTCTACAAGCAGTCTAAACCAAGCCTGCAGGTTTTCATAACGTGTTTATCATGTGTATTGCAGGTTAGTGGTGAATAATTTATAAGGCTCCCCACAATCACACAGTGGTGACACCAATTTCAGGGTGACAACCCTGTGACTTGATCAATGTAGAAGGGAGACCAACATGGACCTCTACGTCCCAAACGGTGAGTCATGAACACTGTTTGATCAATTAGACCCTCCAGCTCAGCAAAACCTGCCACCTATACACAGAAACTCAGAAATGGTAAAGATCAAGTACCAAGTGGCAGAAACAAAGTTTGAAGATTAAATGAACAATCAAGGGCATAGCACGTTGAAGAACAAATATACAGAAAACTAAAGGTACCTTCGAGAACAACAGGTATGAACAGTTCGAGCAAATCAACAAAGAAGGGGCACAATCAGGCTTAAATAGTTTCAAGTACAGAAGGATAGAGTAGTTATTGGCACAGAACGTTGATAGACACATACAGCCTACCTCCATGCATAGAAAACATCCCAGTAGTTACCACATCAAAGAAAAATACCACCAACTGTCAGAGAAGTTATTTGGAAGTATGGGGGGCCTCAAAACTCATGCTTGCACTTAAATTACACTAGGAAAATGACAGTACTACTCCAGGCAGTGTTTTCTCCTAAAGGACACCCTGTAGGGTGATATCTGTTATATCAAAATGGCCTCAACAAGCTAAGAAGTCACTGAGTCTGTCTGGGATTTAATGTAATGTTTGTGACATTGGAATGGAGCATTCAAATACACTTCTCCTATCTCTGATGTTCATTAAAGCTTTCTTCACCTAATTTTCCTCAGTTTTCCTATAAAGACTCTTGGAAGTCTTATTGTAAAAGGTTGGCATTTGGTGATTTATAAAGTAATACATAGATTGCTGCTTTGAAGAAGCATTGGTGTTATGAAGGAGAGTGGAAGTCTTCGTTTTTTCTGTTGATGAAGGAGGCTGGACCATTGGATCCCTGAACCTAGTTTTGGTGAAGTAATCTCTTATTGTTAATGTTTTTTCTCGTTTATCACTTTGTTCCATTATGCTTTGACTTACAGTAAGATAAAAAGTTTAGTTAGAGAAATGTATCTTAGAAGCACCTCTGACTTGTTTATCCTTCACTGTTTATATGTTTTCCACTACTGAACATGACAGGGTGGTCTAATAGTTCTCTTGAATATTCAATTTGTTTTATTTAAGAAATGGTAAATTCGGTTGTGTTAAATACTGTTTAGGCATTCCCTCTTTCTTTTCCACTGAATATTATATCTGAAATCTCCCTTTAATTATCAATGATTGCAGTTTGACAGAGAGGCCTGTTTCAATCATACCCTCTGTTCCTTACTGTAATTATTGTGTTGAAGGTCTCTATAATTGTAGTCCTAGATGTCTAAGGCATTCCCTCTTCTTTGAATGCAATTGTATGTTTTGTTGGTTAAGCTCTCAACAGTGGAATTATAGGAGGAAATAGGGTGTTCCTCGAATCCTATAATTCATTAAGAGGGTTTTAGTCTACATTTCTCCTTTCTTTGAGTATTTATGTTGATTAAGTCCAAAACAGTGAGCTTACTGGAGGAAATAGGGCGTTTCCCAAATCCTTTAAGTCATTGTGAGAGGGTTTAGTCGACATTTCTCCTCTTCTTTGAGTGTTTATGTTAATTAATTCCAAAGCAGTGAGCTTATTGGAGGAAATAGGGCGTTCCCCGAATCCTTTAAATCATTGTGAAAGGGTTTAGTTTGCTTTTCACTCTTATTCCTTAATGTTCATCCCATTTCACCTATATTATGCAACAGATCCTTGAACAAGTTAGATTTTCCCTTTATTCTCCCTTCCTTCTCAATCAAAACTATTCGGATTTCCACATGACTCCATTGCCTAATGGCTTGTAGATTCCCATGCTATATCTATACCACATGAAGCATATTTTTCCAACCAAACAAAACAAACAACTCTGCACTTCATAACTAGCCTAAAATCAACTTCTAAACCATTCAAGACACATCCTTAGAAACATATTGAGAGATCCCTCTCTGAGACTAGGAGGGCTAGATCCTAGAGCTCTAAAGCTTGGTTTGCATGTTGCCTTGTCACTTGGCATGCCAATCTACCAAATCATAGGACCCCACCATAATGGTGACCACGATTGGGGCTTCTAAATAAAACACTAAACATACATATCTCTGAACATTCAGAAGTCCCTGTATTAAAAGAACAACCTGTGGACTGATCCCACTGCTCACACCAACATAATGGCGATCACGATGGGAATTTCTAAAAGAAGTACTAAACATACACACCTCTAAACATTCAGAAGTCCCTGTATTAAAATAACACCCTGTAGACTTATCCCACCGCTCACACCAACATAATGGCGATCACGGTGGGACCTATTGAATCTATGATAGCCTAGCAAACTCTTGTGCACTCTTTAGTCCTACAAATCTATAAGAAAATCAGTTAGTGAGCCATAGAGTAGACTCTGTTTGTTTGAGCACCTTAACTAAGTGTTAAGATCAGACATAAGACACTCTCATAACCATAGAGATATACAAAATCAAAAAATATTTCAGATTGGCTTCATAATAAACAGTGGTGGTGGACCACAGTTATTTTGACCTTCAAAAGCTGAAACTTCCACCTGGCGACTCCACAACCCCTAAAAATACCAAAGGACTCCACTGGTGATCAGTAGGCCTGTTGATTACCCTTGGTTTTCACAAAGACTCCATTAGGGCAGCCCACACTACCATTAAACATTGTGCACACCCATGATTAGGAAACTTCGAGGATTAATTTTTCCTTGTTAAAGACTAGTTTGCCTCTAAAGATCGTCATATCTAGCTAAATTATCTTTTCTGTCGGTCTAAAATCAACATAGTGGCCTCTCCACATCCCTACATAGAAAAGACCAAATCACTTCACTAATAGAATACTCTGAACAATTTGCAAAAATGTAGTCAAATTTCATAACAGAGTTTCGTTGTGGAATATCAAGTGAATTGGCAGAACTTGAATGTGAGGACCTTCCAAAGGTTGTCCTTCTCAGCTCAAAATTCAATGCTAAACATGAGCTTAAGAAAATTTTCCTAAACTTTTTGGTTGAAAGGTATGAAACTGAGATTGAAATATTGAATTCACAAGAACAATCATACCAATTCAGGGACCCTAGAGCATTTTTGGAAAGTCTCCCTCCCCCTAAGAAAGAAGAAATTTCACTGCCTTTTGATGTGCAAGAAAAGGATGATTGTGCTTTCAAGAGCCACACTGAAGATGCAGTGAAGCAAGCTGTCAAGGATGTAGATAGCCTACCAGTCATGGAAGGCCTAAAAGAAGAAAGTTTATATCATGTTCTTGTTGATCCTATGGTAGAATATATGGAGGCCCTGATTGGCTCAAGTTCCCAAGCATTAACCCTTTGCAAGAGCCAGAAACATCAGGAGTGGTCGCCTTGGTTTTGAAGACCCACATTCAAAGTACCCTATGGTTATCTCTGACAAGCAGTTAGATTTTTTACCCTTTTTTGTTATTGCTTAACTGGCTGCAATGGCACTATTGTATCATATAAAACAACAAATATTTCCAAGATAGATTAGGGTAGGTAGGAATGTCAATAAAGCTCAATTGTGAGTATTTAGTTAGTTTTTTAGTTTCTTCTTTGAAAGAAAAAGAAAAATTACAAAACAATAAAAAAAAAAATAGAAAAGAGGGCAGAAATAAAACAAGAAAGGTATAGCCCCAAACCAAAAAGAGATAAAAATTTGAAAGTGTGCAAGCTCAAATGCCACTACATTAAGGAGCACTACTGTCCAATCATACAGCCTAATCATGATTGGGCAGATTTCAATTTACTGCTGATAGGATAGTGAAAAATATTTTCCAAACTGTGTAATCCTGGCTTATCAGTAGAACATATTAGGATAGAAGAAAGAAAGGTTCAAACATGCTGAAAATATGAACCTAGAATCATAGGAAAATATGGCTCTAATTCTCTCAAAACTTGAGCCAAAGAGAAGAAGAGAACTGGTTCTAACATGCTCAAAACTTGAACCAGCAAAGCAGAAGAAAACAACTCTAACAGGATCAAAACCAGAGCTGAAATGAAGAAAGAAAGGTGACTCTAACAAGCTCAAAATCCGAGTCACAAGAGGGAAGGATGCTTATTGTTTTCAGATCTCAAGACTTCCAAATTTTCTGCTAAAATTCTGCAAATAATGTCTGTGTGCAGCTTGTTTTTATGCCATGGACCCACAGCAAATTAGACAGCCTAATCCTGGTTTGGCTGTGTTTTAAATTTCTGTTTTAGAATGTAGAGAATGAAAATTAGTCATACAGTTTAATCTTGAATGATAGATAGATTAGGTAGAGAATTAAGAGTCCAACTGTTTAATCTGGACTCTTGGAAGAAAAAAGGGTAGCATTAGATACGTTTATTTTTTTGTTTTCGAAATAATATGTAAAAGAGATGTCAGTCCATGTGCACTCAAAGGAAGAAAATGATAGGATGAGTAGCTTGGGGTAGGTAGAGATGTTTGTTTCAAAGAGGTTTCATGTTACAGGTCACTAAAGGAACTGCCAAATTGCAAAAAGTACCAGCAAGAAAGCAAAGAAAATTTTCCCAATGGATGAGGCACTGGACTGCTGAAAGCTAGAGATTACTGAGGTTCTAGACACCTAAAAATCAAGTTGTCCTCCCCAAGTGGAGCCATTGTTAGCCACCTATAAATTCTGATATACCTAGTGGTATCTAAATTTGTTTTTCAAGCCTTCAAGAGATATTTTTCCTTTGAAAATCCATCATCTTTGAAGTCTTATGATGATTCCTCTATCCTTTGAATTAATCTTCACTACTGTTTCCATCTTAAAACCATGCTGATTCACCGAAGAAATTTGTTCCAAAAGGCCTCTAAAACTGCCTATTTCCACTTTTTCTCCCACTTTTCATAAAGCCTTATTTCATCTTTCAACCCTCCATTCAGCCTCTAAAGGCCTCAAACCCCCTTAAAGCCTTCTGAAATCCCTTTATGAGGTTTAAAACCCCTTCTTTACCCCTATCGGAACCTCCATTTTCCTCAAAAAACCCTTTAAAATCCTTGAAAATCTTCATTTTCCATTTAGGTTGTAAGCCCCTTTTCGGCTTAGCCCTTAGCCCCTTTTTCTGCATATGAATCGGTGCCCAGGACCAGGCGCTAAGCCCCATCGCTCATCACAATCAAATTTTCTTTCCCTAGCCGTTCCTTTGCTTTTCTAAACTTCTGATGCGATAAGCGCCTTTTCTCTCACCTTCGGTCTTTCCACTTTCCACAGAACCATGTCTTTGCCTAGTGATCGGCCCCCGCCATCACAATCACAAAACGTTGATTCCCTTTTTTCTTTTCCCCTTCTCCTCCGATCCTCCAATCTAATCTCGACCATCAAATCCACAAGAACCGACAGCCAAGATTCAATCGTGCTCCTCTCATAAGCCCTTCACCATCGTGCCCTCCAATTAATCCTGACCGATGATCTCTCTTCCGATCCAACGGCCAACATCCCATCGCATCGCACCATGACCTTTTTCCCTGGACACTCGCTTCCGCCGATGCAATGAGTCTATTTCAATCTCCGTCGTACATTCCTATAGATCTGACGGCTCCCTTTTAACTGCACCATTTCACCCTGCCAGTTTAATCCCGCTACGCGACAAACGTCGCATGTCATCACCTGGCCCACCCTGTTTTCCACCCCTGCATCTTTGTGCCTATCATGTGTGACCCACATCCGATCAACACCACATGATCTGATGGCTGACACTCCATATCGCAAAATTTTTATGCCCGAGGATTAGTGTTTCAAAATTTTGCGAAATAGGTGGTTTTCAGAATCCACGTGTTGCCCAGTGTATGGAATCGCATTCCATTCGCTCAAAAATACCTCCCCACATTTTATTTTGCGAAAACCATTCTCAGTTTTCTGCCATACCGCTACCCTCCGCAACATTGCCATTGTATTTAATCCTAGTCGTCGATCTCTGAGATCGCACGGTCCACGTTATATCGCCATCTCAATTCATTTTCCTACCATCTCTCTCCTGAAATGCTCGTCGAGAGATCTCCACCGTAGATCATCCTGGTCTAACAGTCCACATTCCTCATTGCACCCAGACCCTCATTGAACCTGGTTAGCTGCTCTATGATGGTTTTCTCCCGATTTTCTGCTGCATACGTCTACCTCCTCACTGCTCCTCCACCCCCAGAGCCTATACAAGAAGTCTCAACCAAGCCCGCAGGTTTTCATAATGTGTTTATCATGTATATTTTAGGTTAGTGGTGAATAATTCATAAGGCTCCCCACAGTCACACAGTGGTGACACAAGTTTCAGGGTGACGACCTTGTGACTTGATCAATGCAGAAGGGAGACCAGCAGGGACAATTTTTACATCTCGAACGGTGAGTCATGAACACTATTTGAGAAATCAGACCCTCTAGCTCAACAAAATCATCCACCTATACACAGAAACTCAGAAATGGTAAAGATCAAGTACCAAGTCGCAGAAACAAAGTTTGAATATTAAATGAACAATCAAGGGCATAGCACGTTGAAGAACAAATATACAGAAAACTAAAGGTACCTTCGAGAACAACAGGTATGAACAGTTCGAGCAGATCAACAAAGAAGGGGCACAATCAGGCTTAAATAGTTTCAAGTATAGAAGGATAGAGCATTTATTGGCACAGAACGTTGACAGACACATATAGCCTACCTCCATGCACAGAAAACATCCCAGTAGTTACCACATCAAAGAAAAATACCACCAACTGTCAGAGCAGTTATTTGGAAGTATGGGGGGCCCCAAAACTCATGCTTGCACTTAAATTACACTAGGAAAATGACAGTACTACTCTAGGCAGTGTTTTCTCCTAAAGGATACCCTGTAAGGTGATATATGTTATATCAAAATGGCCTCAACAAGCTAAGAAGTCACCGAGTCTGTCTGGGATTTAATGTAATGTTTGTGAAATTGGAATGGAGCATTCGAATACACTTCTCCTATCTCTGATTTTCATTGAAGCTTTCTTCACCTACTTTTCCTCAGTTTTCCTATAAAGACTCTTGCAAGTCTTATTCTAAAAGGTTGGCATTTGGTGATTTCTAAAGTAATACATAGATTGCTGCTTTGAAGAAGCATTGGTGTTCTAAAGGAGTGTGGAAGTCTTCATTTTTTATGTTGATGAAGGAGGCTAGACCATTGGATCCCTGAGCCTGGTTTTGGCAAAGTAATCTCTTATTGTTAATGTTGTTTCTCGTTTATCACTTTGTTCCATTATGCTTTGACTTACAGTAGGATAAAAAGTTTAGGTAGAGAAATGTATCTTAGAAGCACCTCTGACCTATTTATCCTTCACTGTTTATATGTTTTCCACTATTGAACATGACAGGGTAGTCTAATAGCTCTCTTGAATATTCAGTTTGTTTTATTTCAAAAATGGTAAATTCAGTTGTGTTAAAGACTGTTTAGGTGTTCCCTCTTTATTTGCCACTGAATATTGTATCTAAAATCTCCCTTTAAATATTAATGCTTGCATTTTGAAAGAGAGCCCTGTTTCAATCGTACCCTTTGTTCCTTATTGTAATTTTTGTGTTGAAGGTCTCTATAATTGCATTCCTAGATGTCTAAGGCGTTCCCTCTTCTTTGAATGCAATTGTATGTCTTGTTGGTTAAGCTCTCAAAAGTGGACTTATAGGAGGAAATAGGGCGTTCCCCGAATCCTATAATTCATTAAGATGGTTTTGGTCTGCATTTCTCCTTTATTTGAGTATTTATGTTGATTAAGTCCAAAACAGTGAGCTTACTGGAGGAAATAGGGCGTTCCCCAAATCCTTTAAGTCATTGTGAGAGGGTTTAGTCTGCATTTCTCCTCTTCTTTAAGTGTTTATGTTAATTAAGTCCAAAGAAGTGAGCTTACTAGAGGAAATAGGGCCTTCCCCGAATCCTTTTAGTCATTTTGAAAGGGTTTAGTTTTCTTTTCACTCTTATTCCTTAATGTTCATCCCATTTCACCTATATTATTCAACAGATCCTTGACCAAGTTAGATTTTCCCTTTGTTCTCCCTTCCTTCTCAATCAGAACTATTCAGATTTCCACATGACTCCATTTCCCAATGGCTTGTAGATTCCCATGCTCTATCTATACCACATGAAACATATTTGTCCAACCAAACAAAAAAAGCAACTCTGCACTTCATAACCAGCCTAAAATCAACTTCTAAACCATTCAAGACACATCCTTAGAAACATATTGAGAGATCCCTCTCTAAGACTAGGAGGGCTAGATCTTAGAGCTCTAAAGCTTGGTTTGCATGTTTCCTTGTCACTTGGCATGCCAATCTGCCAAACCACAGGACCCCAACAGTGCCAGACAATGATTTGTACCCTGTTGGGACCGAAGGGCCACCATGAAAATATGAATCTGGTGAAGTTGTGAACATCGACGGAGTAGTGAGTGTACAAGTTGACGTAATTGGAACAACAGACCCAACCGAAGATTTTGGTTCAGACATGGTTGTGTGAACAAATGTATACCATTGAAAATTGATGGGAGATTGAATGGAAATAGGATCAACAAAAGCAGATGAAAACAATTGAGGAAAAGACTCATACATGTAAAGGTCCCCCCCAAGATGGGTTGGAGTTAAAGGTGTATCCTCTTGTGGGATTTATTCAATCGCAATTAAACCAGGAGGAAGAACTTCACTGCCAGGCCCAAAATATATTTTATACGGTTGACTGTGTGATATAGGAGTTTCAATGGCTACAGAAATTTGTGGGATGACCAAGGTAGGAACAACTTCCTATTGTTCGACTTCAGGATTCAGATTTTCTGGCAAAGAAGATACAAGATATGGATCAATTTTTGATTGAAAAACATCGGGTCCAGGAGGTATGGTATCAATGATTGAATGGATCATGACCACGGGTAGGTGTGAAGACTCCGTTTCGACAACAGTAAACGAACTGGGATGTGTGGAAACAATTTTAGCTAACTCTGGTTTAAAAGATGATGTTTCTCCAGAAGTACAAATTGTACTTGATTCAGCAGATCATGATCGCCTTCACCTACCAGAAGTAACTTCCAGTGGTAAAGGTGGTTTTAAAGCTAATCTACGTAAACGAAGGGGATAGAAGTTTGTTCTTCCATGATTACTGATTTATTTTATCCAAAAAACAAACAAACAAAAAGAGGGTAATGCTAGGCAAAAAGGTTTACCAACAAACTATGAATTGCAGAATACCTCCTAGCGAACCAAGAAGTACGGGTAGGTAATCTCCCCAAATGCTGTGTTTGGTGTATCAAAATTTCAAGGTGGCTAAATCAGTTCACTATGGATGGATAGCACCTAAAAATTTTCCTCCCAAATATACCCGAAGGTACTTGGAGGCCCAAGTCCATATTAGCACTGTTTGATGTGAAACCGCATAGTGAGAGCACCCCTTTATACTTATCGTAATGTAACACTACCCGATATACCCGAAAGTACGTGGACGAGCTATGATATACTTACGTACATGGAGTGATGTATCACACTCGAAATGTATCGCAGACAAGTTAACGACAGCTGCTATATTTTACGATGCCGGAACACGTCTCTAGCCTAGACCTTCTAAATGTTATCGTTATGGTTCCAATGTGTTGTTAGGTAAATTGAGATTAATTTTATGTTGATATTTCTTAACAATTTTCCTTTCAAAGGTTCACCACAATGATGTGTATGAAATTCCTAAAATGCAAGCTAAGAATGACAAACAAACTTTCACTTTCATCTTTTTCAATGAAGAACCTAGCTACCAAGGGAAGAGAGCAAATAATTTGTGAGCAAAAAAATCAATGAACAAATCAAAATCAACGAATCACAAACTAAATGTAGATTTCCTAATGTTCCTTTTGCAAAACACACACAATCATACATGCAAATGGAAGTCTTTCTTTTCAGTTTCCTTAATGTTATGAATGCAGAAAAGAAACTAGGTGCATGAGATCAATAATTAAAATTCTCTTTACTTTCGAGAAACGAAAAATACAAACAACAATTTCTCTTTTTAAGGAAAAACAAGGATTTCAACAACAATTTCTCCTATCAAGGAAATGAATATTTTACGACAATTTCCTATTTTGAAAGAAAATGATTCTTAATGCAACCATAAAAATTACTTTGAAATCAACTTGTCAATGATAAAAAATTTTTTTTTAAACAAACATTGAATAAATTTTCAGTCAAAGGAGGAAGAAGTATATAGATTCACTGGTCAATTGAGCATCAAACTTTTCATAACACAACAACAAACAAAAATGAAGCAAGTTGCAAAGTCAAATTCAAGGGAATTTGGGTACTTTTAGGAGTCAACGCAGTCTCCAAGGGGAGACAGTGCTCTGTAACGCAGGCTAGGAAGGGAGACAGTGCTCTGCAAAGCACTGTGTCCAGTCTAAGGGTGCATTGGGCACAATATACAAAGAAAAATACTATTGTTTAACTCACTATCTTTGCAAATTAAGCTCTAAAATTTTTTAATCTTTGTCTGTAACAACTACTGGGTGGATAAATAAAGAAAATTAGAGGCTAAAACACCTAGAACTAAGAGAAATTCTCCCCAGTGGAGTCACAAATTTGTTGGGCTTCCCTATACAGGTGCTAGTCTAGAACAATAGGTGAAAGACTATACAAATATTTCTCCTAACTCATAACAGATACACAGGGAGGATTGGAGGCTTACTTGTTTAATCGCTTCCAAATGGATCCTTCTGTCGCTTCAGTTGCAGCTTCAAATTCAAGCAGTTTGTGAGTTGAATGCTTCCTGCAAGAAAGAACACTAAAAAAATAGAAGATGCAATAATATAGATATCTATTCAAGCTAGTTAGCTAAATCAGTAAAGCATAAACCATATACATCATCCAAGATCTTACAATATGGAAAATCAAAGCCAATACAGATTCATATAGGGAAAAATAAGCAGTACTCTTTATTGATGATAGAAGGAGAGGTTACAACCTAGTGACTGATTTGAAGTGACCTTATAGCAACATTCCCAAACCTCATCACAGTATAAATCTCTCCAGTAGCAGCTTCACAAATATAGCTCTCAATTGAAAATTCTCCAGCATTTCTCTACTCAAATTATTCCTTCTCAAGCACTCAGATCTGTGCTCAATTTATAGATGAACTGTAGGTTGTTTTTCAAACAATGACTTTCCAATAATACTCAAGACATGTTTCCAATCATGTAGATGTCAAATGGACACTTGGATACAAAGCTTGACACATGTGAACTCTTCTAGAAGGCACTGGCCAAGTGGAGATTCCGAAACAATGAGAATTTCGCTCCCAATATGACCAACACACGTGTGAATGTTGGGAAGTGCTTTGCAGAGCAGCCTTGCATGGGGCTACCTGCATATGAAACGCACTTAGGCCCCTTAGAGCTTGCACTGGTGAGCTCTCATATGCTATATAATAAGCTTCAAACCATGGAAACCTTTGCTTGATGAAAGTCTTGCTTGATTTGTCTTGTTTCTTGTCTTAGGGCATGTAGCAAATGAAATGATAGGGAATGATAAACCCTTGATCATTGGTCCTAGAGATGATGCCCAGTTAACCAGGTCATTGTGAATGGTGCCCAAATTGACCTATAACACACCACGATGTCCATTTTTCTCATGTCCGTGTTTCCCCCCCCCCCCCCCCCCCCCTAGTCATATATTGTATTTTTGTAAGAAGTGACAGTAGTCATGAATGGTGTTGGCCTTTCATCTTACATATTTCGCATGACGGGATGGAAATTGCATTCAAGGGATTCAGTGCCCCACGAACCATGTAATCCCTGAAGATAGGGTGTTATTTTCAGTCTATTCAGAATGTCACCAGTGATCAAATAGGCTCCTATCATGTCTTATTAGGTTCTCAAAATTATTTTTTTTCATTTCATTAGGTCTTAAAATAAAAATTTGTCATTGGGTAGTGTGTCTAGGGCTATTTGCACTCCTTTAAAATAATTTTTCATGCCAATCCTTTTCGTCACTCAGTTGAGTGTACCATCATTTAAATTTAATCGTTATCACTTCAGTCAACACAATCATGGTCCTCATTCATTTCAGTGTCACCATTAGGTCATTAGGGTTAAGGTCACCAAAATTTGTCATTCCATGCATAAAATCCGGCAAAGGAGGAGTGGTGATAGGTAAATTTTCTCAATAAACTTTGTTTCAAAGTGTAATATATGTTTGATAATATTTAATAAGTCCTAAAGGTTCCTAAACTCCACAAAAAGTTCCAAAGCTGCATAGTTTTCAAAGCATAAGTGAAATGCACTTGGTGGGCCAACCCACTACTATGAAGAAAATTCACCCTTATAAGCTATAAAATACTATTTCATTTATTTTTCTCATTCATCATATTGAATAATATCTCTCACTCACCTACCAAGGCACCCCCACCACTTAAGCATACAATAAGACCCTAAACAAGTGGCCATAAGGTGCCACGATCCGTTTTGTGGGAGAAGTTCTATTTTCCAAATTTACAAGTCAAATTAACCTTCCCATAGTGATTTTGTCTTTCCTCACACTAAAGGACACTACCTAAAGCCCTAAAAACCCCTCCCTCTCACTCCCTAAGCTTCTACATCCAAACCCTAGCCCCTACACCACACCACTAGCCTAGTACCACATTTTTGGCAGCTTCATAAACCTAGAACTGTAATAAAATTCACTAAGTCTTATCCTACACTAATTCCCTTTCATTCCACTTCCTAAACCTTCCTAACACCTTTTCCTACTTCCCTAATTTTTCCCATCCCCATTTCCCTCTACTAATCCCTCCATCCTACTCCATTTCTCCATTCCCTTGTTTTTTTACTCTTAGGGATTTTCCCCTACAAAGTACATATGGAGGGAGATAAGAGGCCTTACAACAAGGCAGGAAAAATGTAAATATATGAACCACTCAACACACATGAGATGATTTATTCTCCACTTTCCAAGCGGTGCCAAATTCCAATAAATCATGGCTTCACCTTTCCAAGTTATGGGTTGCCTAGGGTTTACATTGTACACATGGAAAATTTTGCTTCAAAATGTGTTTATGACCAAATATAGATGAATTTTCCAAAAGTGAAAGAGGTTTTTATCCATCATAGACCAAGGAACCAAAAAATCCTTCCTTTATACATAGGAATTATTATTTGGGATAAATTCCAAAAATACAATTCCCACATGACGTTTTCTGCACTTCTGGACAACTTGACATCAAGACAGTTTTTCAGGGATTTACAGAAGGTGTTTGCAGTGCTTGATGACTCCATTGTGTATCCACAATCCTAATATTTCCAATGGCACCTTTGGATATTGAGTTGGAAACCTAGAAGCTCTCCAAAAGTCATTTTTCCCTAGCTCGCTACGCTTTCTCCATGCATGTTGCGCTTTCTCTAGTTGTTGAGTGATGAAATTTAAACTTTGATTCTGACCCAATGGGAAAGTGTTTTTGAAAACTAGAGAAGGGATGTATTCACAACATGAAAAATAAAAAAAATGTCTCTCATTTAAAAAAAAAAAAATCTTATGATTAGAGAGATACTGACCTACCTTTGAGCCCTATTTTTGCAAAATTTTCTGATTTTTTGGTCAAAATTTGGAAATTTTGAAAACCAATCATACTAGTAAAAGTGTAGTGTAGGCCACACTACGCTTTTGTGGGGGGGGGGGGGGTGGTCCATTGGATGAAAACCCAACATTTTTTTATTCCTCTTCATTATTACATCAATCCTAGTCAGCAGTTGAGCCATGGCGCCCACTTTTGGGGGGGGAGAATGCCGAAAAACATGCAAATGATGACCTTTTTTCCCTGTTTTTGGAGGCTTCGCTACAATTTCTGAGTACTCTTGAGAAAATTCATTTCTGGAGAGCTAGCAACCACATTTTTTAGTGCTTATAAGCCTATCATGTAGCCAACATCCAGGGATTTCCATAAAATCTTTCAGATGAGGATTTGGACCTCAAGAAGGCCTCCAAAAGCCACTTCTACCAATTTCACTACGCTTTCTTCAGATTTTGCTATGCTTTATCCAGAAGGCAATTTTCACAAGAATTTTGACCTAGTTTGACTTTTTACCTATGAAATTGATGGATGATGATGATTTTATGATTTCATAGGGTGTAATTGAGTTGGTAAATGATGAAATAGGGTAGATACATGTTTTTTAATGTAATTATGGTCAAATGTATCTAATTTCCTATCATGAGGTGAATTGGTTGGCCTCCACTAAATATTAGGGTTTTGTTGAGCATATCTTGTAATTAGCTTCAAAACTGATGGGTTCGACCCCTAAGAGAGGGGAGAGGTTTTTTTGTTCTATATCTATCATTTTCAGAGTCATATGACTAAGTTGGATATCAGAAGATTGTAACTATTGTAGCTTGTACTTTCACTCTCATTTTCAAAAATCAAAAGATGCAGTACTTGCATCTATTGTCTTGGAATTCATGTGCAATGAGTTTATGATCATGTATTTTATTTGTTATATTATTTATTGATTTATATATAGCTCCTCTTTCCATATCTTGTATCTTCAGTGGCTTTCCTTATAGTTCATAGGTAGAATTCTATTAACTTAGCTCTATTTATATGGAAATGTCATTTTTTGTTTCTTGCTTCTAGTTTTATGAATTCATGATTGAACATGATCATTGTATCCCTCTACCTTATCAAATCCTCCATCATGCCTGAAAAACCCTAAATCCATCATAGATCCACTACTACCTTTCTCCTTTATATATTTGCAGTTGTAATCCCTTTTGATACCTAGACCTATCTACTTGGTTTCATCCCTAATCCAGCATCAAACCATAAATTTATCAAAACCTACCTAAACCTATCATATCTAGTCTAATATCCTTCATATCACAATCAATCCTTGACTGTGATATTATAGAGAGAGCCCCTCAACCTAGTAGCGCTAGCTACTAGGTCAAAGTGGTTTGTGGTTACCTTTGTTAATCACCTTTTCAGCCTTTAGAGAACTGGTAGAGTGGTAACATTCTGACGTCCTTGATAGGGAACGAAGTGATATATCCTCCCCAGGAAAGCACGAAAGGATCAGAACTTATTGTTGATGGTGAAAAATAACCAGACACAAGAAGGTTGTGAATATTTCACCTGGAGACTCAAGTGTTGAAGAATCGAAAGCTTCAGAATTTTCATGGCGACTCCATTTTTCAAGAATTGGTAGTCTGAAGAACTTCTCAGTGACTTCATTGTTGTAAAAATGGATTCAACTGCTCGAAGGTATGCTGCTATGAATCGAGCTCATATTCATAGTTTTTTGAATCGTATTCCTTATATAGATTTGAAAACATGACTGTCAAGGTTTAAATGCCAGGACGAAGAATATGCTAGTTTGCATTTGGTCAAATTTCATTCTCATATTAACTGACTAAAGATTGAGTTTCCTAAAGATTTTACAATGAAAATTTTCATGGCTACCTTGGAGTAACAACCGAGGAAATGGAATGAGCATTTACCATCTGCTATTTTATATTCTATTAAGGACTTTCATTCATTTTTCTTTAAACATTATCAAAGCTCTAATTCTTCATTGTCGATGATTGATAGTTATTGTGAGATTTCTGAAAATTTCATTGAGTTTCTTGAAATTTTGTATGGGTATGAAGAGTGTCTAGATGACGAGATCATAAAATCCCTTTATGATTTTTCCTCCCCACAAGAATCAATAACTTCCTCCTTTGATGAAACAGACTAGGACCAAAAAAGAGAAATACCTATTCCCAATCCTGAAAATGAAAATAATCAAGCCAATGTTAACTTCTATAAACCTCAATTTTCTCCTCTGTCTGATGATGAAATAGATTAGCCCCTGAAACGCCATGTTAAAGCCCAAGCTAATGTAGGTTTGCAGTGTTCACATAGTCAATAATGTGTTAGTGAAAATTCTTCCATTATTGAAAATGAAAATATGAGTTTAAACAATGACAATCATGACACTGATGAAACTATATAGGAAGTTGTTGTGAGTAAGCCAAATTGTGATGACGATTTCCTTCCAGGATATCATCTAAAAATTAGTGTTGTATTTCATGAAGAGGATAATATTGACATTTTTAACAATCTTGAAGAATGTTTTATGTTCAAAGATGACTTAGAATATGAATGGAAGGAGAATGAGTCTGAGATAGATAGTACCCTAGAGATAGAATCAGAGTAGCTCGTGCTTGAGGAATTTACATCCAACACTCAGGTATTAGAAGGTAATACTTCCCTATGCCATCCTATGGATCAACAACCAAGTACTCTTTTAGATCAAAATGAAGGGTGTGCTTATGTTTTTGTTGGATCTCAAGACAAGATAAAATTTTAGATTTTTGAAGATCCTTAGATTGATTTTTTGTTGTCAACAGGGGATATATATTTTCTTGAATTTATGGATCATGAGGACATTTTCAGTGGACACTCGAAGTTTCCTATATTTTATTTTTATCCTTTTTGTGGTGGATTTGGTGCACGGATGTACGAAATCACACCAGTTTAAGGGGTGTGGTTTACCCCTTCAAACTATTGGTAACAGGCAGAAAGAAGTGGAGTTCATAAGCATACAATCTAGAGGAAAAAGCATGCAAATGTATACTCAAATTAAACTAAAACTAAAAAAAAATATATATATAGGAGCTATTCAAGAGATTCAAATGATAATAATGCAAATGGTGGCTCTAGGTCCCAATGCAAGGATGTTGTTTTCCAAGCTCACCTTGATGTAATCTCCCTCTCTCTCTGCTATGATGGACTGAGATTTTTGGATGGCCAACAATCGAGTCCCCTCTATCTCTAGCTTTGGGTCTCACACTGCTGGTATTGCTTGGGCAATTCTGGCCAGCATAACAATGTGATCACACATTCTTCATCTCATGGTGGCTTTATATAGGGGATTTCAAATCCTCCTTCCCTCCCTTGGTACAATGTGGATGGTGACCTAAGGGAGGAATATGATTCCTTTGTGTGTTCCAAATATTCCATTGTGTGCTCACATAGTGTCTAAGGAGGCGTTGGTGGTTGTCCTTAGGTGGTTTCAAGTAAGGAGTAATTTGTCCTTTGCTTTTTGTGGTCCCGAATAGCGACATTTTTCCACTTTTAGGAATGTCCGCTTATCAGGCAAAAAGGCGTGCAAAAGGCACTCTTCTCGAAGGATAATGCGCACAAATAGCATTTTGTGACTAGTTCAAATTTGATTTTCCCAAAACCTTAGAGATTTTAAATATTTTCTAGATTCCATAATGTCTTCCTACCCTGTAAATCCTTTGGCTTGATATTAATTAATATCATCTTCTGCTGTAAGATTTCCAGTGTTAACAGTTTCCTCCTAATGTGTTAGGTATAGGAAGGATTGTATAGCCGAAATACATTATAGTTTCTTTTTTGTATCGTGCATAGAGAGAGACAGAGACATGCGTGAAGCCTTGAAATTGAAAACACCCTGCATCGGTTCCAAGAATGACCACTTCTAAGGGATTCCTGCAAGCTAATACAATTTACAATACATGTACAAAATTTCAATGAGGCGGGCATTTACCATGCTCATGATGCTATGGCTAGTTAAACAAAATTGACAAATATATGTTTTTTTGGTGCCACTATTATGGTAGTGATAATGGCAGTTGTTGATGACAACTGTTGACGCCCTCAGGGGTGTTTTTTCTTTGAAAATAGGTGGAATGTGGTACCCATATGCGTAAAACTGGTATGGAATATAGTTGTGCATTGTACGCATAGGTTTTGGATGGGACCTTCCCGTGTAAGAATTGTTGATAGAGACGCTTATGGAGGCATGAGTCTTCAACAAATTTGATCAAAGTGTAATGGTTGTAAGGTACGATACCATCCTGACATGAAAGCTTTGGTCGTAGTCGAATGTCAAGAGGATCGATGACATCTGTGGACAATGATATCTCCCACAATGCCACCTAAGGGTGCCCCTTGTATGGAGAGGGGTGATCCAAGGTACCACTTCCTTTTTGGAAAAGAGGTGTTGAGGTTGAAAAAAAAGAAGCCTCAATCGAACGATGGGTCGCCGATGTGAGGAGTCTGGGACTTGGATACGATGGGTTTAACATAGGCATGTTGGCAAGTAATGGTTGATAACTGACGGTGTGGGGATCAGTGGCCCGAGGTTAGAGTATACTAAGCAGCTTGGCAGTAGTCATAGTTATTTTTGAAGGGGAAATCCTTGGATTCAGTAGGACTTCCATGGTAGGTGTAAACCGACTATGAATGTCATGATGGATTGTGTGTGGGGGTGAAAATACTCTGAGCAAGAGTGTTTCCATGGGAGAAAATATGAAATGAGAGGGTGGAGGGGTGAATTGCACATTTTTGGTCTTTTTACACTTACAAAAAGAATAAAGAAGTGGGGTTTGGTTTGTACAAAACACAGAGACAAGTACCCCAAAACATGAAAGTGTTTGCTCACTAATGGTGTGAGGAGGGTATTTTTCTAGGGTTAGAGGTACCATTGGTTGGTCTCATGTGTGGGGTTGATGAAGCAAATGAAAAAAGTGTCACAGATGGGATTATGATAGTGGAGGTATGGTGGGCCAAATGCGAGGTGCGATGGTTCGCTTTTGATCTGCTTTTACAACCTGGTCATTTGGGAAGAGGGTGTCAGCTTATATGGTAAACTTGACCTTATGCATGATGAATGGATGGGCATGAGGTGCTTCCTAGAATTAGAGTGGTATGGCCATGGCGTGACTTTTGTTGTGTTTTATGGTTTACTTTGGGTGATGAGTGCCATGGAAGGGAGGCTCTACCGACCAACACGGATGTTTATCATGTGCAGGGTGAGGTGATGATACACACGGTCGGATATGAGGACCCTATGGTTTATTTCTGATGGAGAAATGATGTAAGGATATGAAAAGTTCACTGGGACTCTATCATGCTGGGGTTAGAATGATACTAGCTCTGGAACTTTCAGGAGATACCGTTGTGGATGGTTTGCAGGATTTTCCTACAAAAACAAATACCTCAAGTGAAAGCATCTTCTTTATCAAAATAATATTGAAATTCATGGGCTTTTAAAAAGGAAGATGAGAGAGGGCATACCTACCGACGCCAAAAAATAATTTTTCCTGGAATGCGTTTGCGTGGCATTTCCTTTTTTTATCATGGAGCTATTACTTGGCTCCTAGTTTTGATTTAAGTTGCGTTTTTCCCTAGACTGAGATCATGGGGGGGCATTGTTGGTTACTGCGCCCCATCCAGGATCTCCTTGAATACATATTACTACTGCCTAGGTGACATTAGGTCAAAGACCAGACCAAGCCATCTGCAGTAATCGATGCGCCATATAACTCAAGAGGATGAGGCGACCAGGTTCTCCTATCCTTGGTTGGTGTATGGTGGCTTGGGGGGAGGGGAGACAAATGGTTGTCTCTCAGGTGACTTTTATTCCTCTTGCCTATGCAAGATAAAATGAGGTTCATCTCCCGTAGACTGGTTGGAGGGATCCTCTTAATAGGACACTCGATGGCATATAAGGCATCCCTATATCGTGGGGTATCTGGGCAACGATAGGTATAGTGCTCATAGATGCTACAGATAGCGCATGCATGATTGGTACGCAATTCTTTTCCTTTACCTTTGGTGGTAGGTTCCTTTCTTCAGGAACGCGGCATCACGATGTCTGTCTTAGATCCAAGGAGTGGTTTTAATTCACCTAGCTCCAGAAACATGTGGGTAGGATGACCTATTACGTCACACATGGCGTATACTGGTGATTCCTGTTGAACGGAGGGGGTCACCATATTATTTCCTCTCTTCTCATTTTTCCTAGCGGTGATCACTAGTTTTGCAATGGGAACTTCCTTTGCAGGGGCCATCTCGACTGTTTCTTGGATAGGTGGGGGCTCCTCAGGACTGAGGGGCTTCAACCATGTGGTAGTAACATGGGTGACTCTTGTTCCTATGGGGGGAAATGAGGTACCAAACTAGGAATTCCAACGATATGTTTTGTAATACCATTGTTTCCAAAACCTGTTTGGAGATGAAGCCAGCTGGGGGGTAGAGGAAAGGGGTTTGGGAGGCGACGTAGGCTAGAGAGACTATCGTGGCCAATGCCCCAGTGTCATTACTGCTTAAATCCATGTCCTGACTAGACTCGGCACTTGATGTGGACATCATGCACACTAGAGCCCCTGTGACATTGAGTGATGCCTTAGGGATAATGGGAGGATCTCCTAGGAATGACCCTAGAACAGACGACGGTTTGAATTGGCTGGGGACATATTCTTGGTACCGTGAAAGACCATCCGGGACTGTATCTACATAGGGTAGAATTACATTGGTGTTTTTTAGGGGACACTTATCTTTTTGCATCAGTTGGTCTATAGTAATGATGTGATCCTCGTGGGGGAACATCATAATGCAGAATACAGAGGAGGCTATGGCAGAAATGGCTTACATATAACTTCGCGCAAGGATTATATTGTAATCCAAGTGAGCATCCAAGACTTTGATGTCTATGTGGACCATCTTGCCAGCTAAACAGACCGAGATGTTTTGCTAGAGGTATAAGAGAGTCGAGGGATGACCGTCATATGCTCTGAGCGTGATGACTGAGGGTTTTAGTTTGGGAGACCCTAACTTCTGCCAAACATTTTTTTACATGATGCATGTCGATGCACCCTTGTCTATGACACATCGGTGAATAGTGATATTCTGGACCAACACTGGTATTTATAAGGTGACCATGGAAGGAAGCGTAGGGGTGTCTTTTTCTAAGTCAAAATCCATTAGGTGTGTATCGGCAATATCGATAGCGCCTAATGCGGAAAGTAGGGGTTTCCGTTGTTTTGGGCATGACGGAAAAACTTCCAAAGCTCAGATGGCAACGGGAGATTGTGCGAAATCGTCCACAATGCTATAATTATAGGCCAATTTGGAGTAGTTTCCTACTCACCTATTGGGTCCCTTTGCCATATTTGGTAATGGTTCTATAGGCATCTTTGAAATGGTCAAAGGTGTAGTCGGTGCACTAGTACTAACCCCTGACGCATTGGTGTTTGGTGGGGTGTCGTAGTTGCAATTTCGTGTTTGGAAAATCATATCTTTGGTATTAATATATATTTCATGGCTACATTTCCTGGAGTTTTTTGGGTTTTTCTGTTAAGTGCTGACCATTCCTTGGTGGGGGAAAGGTTCTTGCATCATAGTCATTTGCTGGGAAGATCCTCCTTGTCCTCGGCTACTATGTAGCTTCTTCAGCACAGGGAGATCGGGATAGTGGTGAGTATAGTGTCTATACTCACCACATATTGAACAAGAATGGTTTTTTCGTAGAGGTGGCCTTTTTCCTTGCCGCTGGGCATTGCTTGGCTCCTGGCTCGGATTCCGGCTGGAGTTGCCTCTAGCTCTGGATTGCGGTGGGCATTGCGGGTTGTTGCCCCCTGTCCAGGGTTCCCTTTTGGCTTTTTTTAAATTTTTTCTTCACCATGTTAGGAGGGTAGTTCTCCTGGTTATACTGGTGTGGTTGGTTTTGGACGGATGCACAAAGTTCACCTGTGCGTTGGTTTACATAGGTGGGTCGTGTGCTGGGGACTAAGCATAACATTGTCCTTGGTTTGCACCTGGCTATTGCATGGGATCTCTTTCGTCAGTGTGTCTTTCTACGTACTGGGTCCCCTCAGTCAGAGGATAAGGTCCTCCTTGGTGATACGCTTCTGCCCTATTAGTCAAATTTTCCCGAGGCATATGATGACTTTGAAAACTGGGTTGAGGCACGTTCTAGGTAGAGATTTATGTGTAACCGGGGTTTTGGCTGCTGCTGCCTAGGTAACCTTGGGTCATTGACCCAATTAGCCCATATGCAGAGTTATATGCACTTGGAAATTCTTGATAAGTTTGCAGGCACAAGAAATTAGGCAGGATGTTGTAAATGTATCCTCACTGTGTATAAATCATTTCAAGCTTCTAGGCTTTACTGATTGTGTCCTCTTCAGATGTGGGGTTTTTTTGTGTCACATCTTTTGAAATATTTGTCGTAAGGATTTTCAAGAACAAACCTAAAAGAACCCAGTCGTCGAGTTTAGCTTTACATAAACTGTGACGCCACCTCCATTCATGAAGATGGTCCGAGATATGGACGACAAGGGTTTGTCTAAAATGCGTCAGTAATTCCATTCCGAAATCATGGTGAATGGGTAACTAAAAATATGTTCAGAATGCGGTGGCAAGGGCACAGAAGATTCCATGTGAAGCAAGAGGTTGCTCCACATACCACTTCGCGGCTACTCCTGTAAGAGTGCGTTGAAATAGCCTTAATCAAATAGTGTCGTCAATGATACTGTTCGATGAACACCAGAGGTGAAAGGTCACTACATGATTACCTGGGTCTTCCACTTGCTTGCCTTCGAGTTTTGGTATATCCGAAGGGAGCTTCGTGGGCATGGGAGGCCATGTAGGATTATGTGTGATGGGGTCATTTGTTAGCTTGGTTAAATTGGGTAGATTCAACGAAGCTAAGAAAGGTGACTGGGAGGTTGACACCATTGCAATGTGTGAAGACATAAAGTTTTGGTTAAAATGAGGGTTAGTCTGCAACGTACCCTGTTGTGTATTCAACTGGCTTCCCAAATGGGATGCACTCCTCTGCCCCTTATGGGTTGAGGGAGAAGTGGTGTGTGGTGTGGTGTTGGGAAACTAACTAGGGTTCCCAACTATGGCTGCTCCAATGAAGGATGAACCAATGATGGTGGCAGTGTTCCGTCTTTGATGCCTAAATGGCGAAAGACCTGGAACCCCTTCTGGTAATGGGGGGAGGTCCAAAAGATGCCTGGATCAACGAGGTTCCGTTGGGACCATTCGGGTGTCGACCAGGTTAGGTTTTGGAAAAATTTGAGAGGATAGAGTCTATGATCAAAGAAAAATTATGGCCACATACATAAAATAAAGCGAAAATAAAATAAGTTTTCCATTTAAATTAATCTATGTGATCAATCAAGAAAACATGTGGTTTTTGTTTGTTTGCGTATGATACTCAAAATCCTAGAAGACCTATTGCATCCTCACACACTCAAAAGTAACTGGGCCTTGAGAAGATTTCTTGCGAGTGCCGGCACAACGTCCCGTAAGAGCTGGCAATGCCCCCAGTCAGCCGAAGAGAATCCACCAAGGTAAGGATAGAGGGTCTGGCGCTTTCCTGCACCGTCACCTATAGGGTAAAGGTTGCCCTAGTTTTTGGCCACTAAGAACCACCATCCCACGTGAGCGTTCGAGTCTTGGGCTTCTTGGTAGTAAGCTAACAGTATCAAGTATCATCCAAGTCAAGTAGCACTAACTGATACAACATGCACTACGCCTAAGCCTAACCCCCTCTGAAACGGGTCTCTACCGCGCTCAGGTTTTCTTTGTTGTAGGTTGATAGGTGTATTTGAAGCTCCCTAAATACACAAATTCTATGTTTCAATATGAATTATAATCAAGGCGGCTTATTGGATGCGTACCCCCTTGATCCTAACTTAAGCGATAAATTCTTTTGTCGCCCATGTGGGGAGAATTTAGTGAGTTTGGTTAAGTTAGTTTTAGGTGTCTTTTCTTCGCTTAGTGGGTGAGTGTGTGTGAGCATAAGGTGAAAAACCACATAGTTTGAATGCGAGGATATCATTGATCCTTTACAAAATCCCCTATTTAAACTATGTTATATTGTTCCTGGCTCAAATGGAAAACATGTGCGGATAATGGTCCGCTTTCAAATTTTCCTAGTTAACCTATGTGACTAACTAAAGGGAGATGGTGAATTGTGAATATAGAGTGTTCATATGCTTACCTAGGATCAGCGGAGGGTGCAAAGGTAGCAGAGATTACTTGCTCTTCTATAAAAAATTCAATCCTAGTCCCACAGTTCCTAGTGCAAAAATTGAACTAAACTAAAAACTCTTACACTAGAAAAAAGAAATCTAGCTATGCATGTGTGGTCTTGGGCCACTTACTTGGACTAGTTATCTAGGTGTGAATACCAAAATTTTCAAAACATAAATTTTTCGTAACGCAAGTTAATTTTCCCCCTACTTAAACTATGTGAAGGTTTTGCAAAAATCAACTTGAAGCAAAAACTGACTCTAAGCCTACAGAAAGTAGCTAAAAGTGAGTTCTAAAAAGCTGCGGGGTACCACAACCAGTGCTGGCACATGCATTAGGGGCTGCCAAGCACCTTACATGCAGAAAAAAACAGAATCTTGGGAGAAATTTCTCATTCTGTAAATTGTGCACAAAAGGCCGAGAAAGGTGTGCTTTCTGCACGTGGGTCAGCACTGAACGCACGCCCTGCACGTCTATGAGGAAGAAACGTGCGCAAATTCCCACAAGTAAAAAAAATAGGAGTTGATCTTCTTCAGTCTATCACCTAGAGTGAATCTAGGGACTGCAAGAGAGATCAAAGGACTATCAGCTCCACTCCCCATCATAGACAAAGGAATCCTGCAAAAGAAGGCATAACCACATAAACTTGGTAAAACATTAGCGGAGTCACCAATCCTGTTTTGGTGGATTTGGTGCACGGATGTAAAAAATAACACCAGTTTAAGGGGTGTGGTTTACCCCTTTAAACTATTGGTAATAGGCAGAAAGAAGTGGAGATCATAAGCATATAATCTAGAGGAAAAAAGCATGCAAATGTATACTCAAATTAAACTAAAACTAAAAAACAAATATACAGAAGCTATTTAAGGGAGTCAAATGATAATAATGCAAACGATGGCTCTAGGACCCTCTTATTAAGCATTTGATATGAAGAATAAATTTTACCCTCTTTCAAAATTTCCCCTAGACAATGGTTCTGGGTCCCGATGCAAGGATTTTGTTTTCCAAGCTCGCCTCGGTGTACTCTCTCTCTCTCTCTGCTGTGTTGGACTCAGATTGTTGGATGGCCAACAATTGAGTTCCCTCTATCTCCAGCTTCGGGTCTCACAATGCTGGTATTTCTTGGGAAATTATGGCTAGCATAACAATGTGAGCACACATTCTTCATCTCATGGTGGTTTTATATAGGGGATTTCAAATCCTCCTTCCCTCCCTTGGTACAATGTGGATGGTGACACAAGGGAGGGGTATGATTCCTTTATGTGCTCCAAATATTCCATTGTGTGCTCACATAGTGTCTAAGGAGGCGTTGATTGTTGTCCTTAGGCAACTTCAAGTAAGGAGTAACTTGTAATTTTCTTTGTGTGGTCCCAGATAGTGACATTTTTCCACTTTGAGGAATGCGTACTTATTGGGCCAAAAGGTGCATAGAAGGTGCTCTTCTCGAAGGATAATGCACACAAACAACATTTTGTGACTAGTTCAAATTTGATTTTCTCAAAACCTTAGAGATTTTAAATACTTTCTAGATTCCATAATGTCTTCCTGCCCTGTAAATCCTTTGGCTAGACATTAATTAATGTCATCTTCTGATGTACGATTTTCTAGTGTTAACAAGCTTGATCAAGGAAAGTGACAGCAAAATTCAAGTAACCATCTGTTGGATTGGTTACACTATAAGGATCACTTCACAGGATTGTACATATCTATTCATCAGGTAGATAGTTGTCATCGGGATTTGAAGCCCTCAAGTCTCGTTGATATGCTTCCATCAATATTTTTTTTCAGTTTCTTTTCAGTAAGATTCAAAGTCAGTTTAGTTTTGAGTCAGTGTTCATTATTAAGTCTTGTCTTTTGATTTTGACTCCATGCCTAATGGTAAGGCTACTTGGTCTACGATGTTATTGGCACCTCTAAGGAGATGTCATACCCAACTGGAGCCAATGTTAGTGTTATTCTATTCAGCCTGTCACCAGTGATCAAATACACTCTTATCATGTCTTATTAGGTTCTAAAAATCAAATTTTTTTCATTTCATTAGGTCTTCAAATAAAAATTTGTCACTGGCTAATACGTCTAGGATTATTTCCACTCCTTTGAAATAATTTTTCATGTCGGTCCTTGTCATCACCTAGTTGAGTGTACCATCATCAAAATATCATCGTTATCACTTCATTCAACACCATCATGGTCCTCATTCATCTCCTTGTCACCATTAGGTCATTAGGGTTAAGGTCAACAAAATTTGTCATTCCATGCATAAAATCTGACAAAGGAGGAGTAGTAATAGATAATTTTTTCAATAAAGTTGGTTTCAAAGTGTAATTTATGTTTTATACAATGTAATAAGTCCTAAAGGTTCCTAAGCTACACAAAATGTTCCAAAGCTACATAGTTTTCAAAGCACAAGTGCAATGCACTTGGTGGGCCAACCCACTGCTATGAAGAAAATTAAATCTTACAAGCCATAAGGACTATTTCATTCATTTTTCTCATTCATCTTATTGAATAATAGCTCTCACCCACCTACCAAGGTAACCCCAACACTTTAGCGTCCAATAAGACCCTAAAAAAGTGACCACAAGGTACCATGCTATGTTTTTTGGGAGATAATCTCTTTTCCAAATTTGCAACTCAAATTAACCTTCCCATAGTGATTTTGTCTTTAATCACACTCAAATACACTCCCTAAATCCCTCACACCCCTCACTTTCAATCCCTAATCTTATACATCCAAACCCTAGCCCCTATACCACACCACTAGCCTAATACTGCATTTTTGGCAGCT
Organism: Pinus albicaulis; assembly: GCA_034641835.2. NCBI lineage: Eukaryota > Viridiplantae > Streptophyta > Pinopsida > Pinales > Pinaceae > Pinus > Pinus albicaulis. Next base: position 1,508,276,155 of record CM076581.1, on the reverse strand, counting down.
TCCTAGACCTATACTTGTAATAAAATTCCCTAGGTCTACTCCTACACCAATTACCTTTCATTCCACTTCATAAACATTTCTAAAACCATTCCATATTTCCATAATTTTTTCCATCCCCATTTCCCTCTCCTAACCCCTCCATCCTACTCCATTTCTACATTCCCCTGTTTTTTCACTATTAGATTTTTCCCCTTGCAAAGTACATATGGAGGGAGATAAGAGGCCTTACAACAAGGGAGGTCAAATGTAAAGATATGAACCACTCAACACACATGAGATGATGACTTCTTCACTTTTTAAGTGGTGCCAAATTCCAATAAATCATAGCTTCACCTTTGCAAGTTATGGGTTGCCTAGGGTTTATATTGCACACATGGATAGTTTTGCTTCAAAATGTGTTTTTGACCAAATAGAGATGCATTTACCAAAAGTGAAAGAGGTTTTTTTCCATCAGAGACCAAGGAATAGAAACCTCCTTAATTTTATACACAATTCTTACTATTTAGGATAAATAGCAAAAATAAAATTGCCACAGGAGGTTTTCTGCACTTCTCGACAACTTGACATTATGACAGTTTTTCAGGGATTTTCAGAAGGCGGTTGCAGTGCTTGATGACTCCATTATGTAGCCACAATCCTAATATTTCCAATGACACCTTTAGATATTTATTTGGACACTTGAAAGGTCTGCAAAAGTCATTTTCCCCAGCTCGCTATGCTTTCTCTAGGCACACTGCACTTTCTCAAGTTGTTGAGTGATCAAATTTAAACTTTTATTATGACCCAATGGGAAAGTTATTTTGAAAACTAGAGGATGTTTGTATTCAAGACATGAAAAAAGAACAAAAAACTCTCTCAGTTTTGAAAAAAAACTTACAATTAGATGGATATTAACCTACATTTGAGCCCTATTTTTGCAGAATTTTTTAAATTTTTGGTCAAAATTTGGAAATTTTGAAAACCAGTCATATTGGCAAAAGCATAGTGTGGGCCACTCTACGATTTTTTTTTTTTTTTTTTTTGGGGGGGGGGGTCCATTGGATGAAAAATTAGCATTTTTGGATTCCTCTTGATGAGTACATCAATCCCAGTCAGCGGTTGAGCCATTTCGGCCACTTCTGGGGGGGGGGAATGCCAAAAAACATGCAAAAAAGGACCTTTATGCCCTATTTTTTGAGGCTTTGCTATGCTTTCTAAGTACTCTTGGGAGAATAAATTTTTGGGGGGCTAGGAGCCATATTTTTGAGTTATTGATGAGCCTATCATTTATCCTACATTTAGGGCTTTCCATAACATCTTTCATATCAGTATTTGGACCTCGAGAAGGCCTCCAAAACCCACTTCTACCAATTTCTCTACGCTTTCTCAAAATTTCATTATGCTTTCTCCAGAAGAAAATTTTCATAGGAATTTTTACCTAGTTTGACTTTTTACCTATGTAATTGATGGATGATGATGATTTTATGATGTCATAGGGTGTAATTGAGTTGTTAAATGATGAAATAGGGTAGATACATGTTTGTTAATGTAATTTTGATCAAATTTATCTAATTTCCTAAGATGAGGTGAATTGGTTGACCTCCACTAGATATTAGGGTTTTTTTGAGCATATCTTGTATTCAGCTCCAAAATTGATGTATTCAACCCCTGAGAGAGGGGAGAGGTTTTTTTGTTCTATACCTATTGTTAGCCCCCCTATGAAATTTTTGACAAGCAAATAGGAGGCTAAATCATTGTTGAGTCTTCAAGGAATGCATTCCCCCTGAAAACACGGTCTCCTTGAAGCCTCCATGTGTCTTTTATCCTTTGATAGTATCCCCTCTGCTGATTTCCCTTATAAGCCTCTCTGCTATGTGAAGAAATGCTCAAAGGCCCCCTTTTTCCCTTTTATTTCATCCCCCTTGTCTTGCCCTTCTATTCCCCTTTTACCCCTTCAAATCCCCCCAAAATCCCCTTTAATTTCTTCCCCTACCCTTTGTTTTCCCTTTTTCCCCTTTATTCCTCTATCGTTCCCCTTCAAACCCTTTAAAATCCATTTAAAAGGGCCAAAACCCATGTTCCAACCTTATTAAAAGGCCCAGCCCCTCTACCGCAGGCCCCTTTCAAACCACTTCCCCACGTGACCCTTCCCCAAGACCAAGCGCTTAAGCCTTGGGGGCCAATCGCAATCGGAGCGTCGAGCGGGTGCGTATTTCCTTTGTAAACAACGTAAAAGCCCCGATGCGATTTGATTATATCGTCAAGTCCCCGCTCTGATCTGAACCGTTGGTCCGCTTAGATCTGACGGCTGTCCGCTGATCGCAAGCCCCCCGTCGATCGCAATCGGAACTTTCAAGTGACACCCCCCGATTGATCGCAAGTCTTCCTGTCTCCGCCCCGATTAAATCCCGACCGTTGATCTGCCCCGCGATCCGACGGTCGGCGCTTAATCGCTCCTTCCCCTCCGATTGTGTTCTCCACCGTTGATCTCACCGCCGATCTGACGGTCAGCGCTCAATCGCACCCATCTCTCCAATCGCAATCGCAACTCGCGATGTGCCGCCCCGATTGAGATCTCCCGATTACATCCCAGTCGTCCATCTGTTGCGCGATCCAACGGCTATCGCACAATCGCATCGTCATTTCACTGCCCCTCTTCTCCCCCTCCGATTGAACGTGAACCGTTGATCTGATTCCTGATCCAACGGCCAGCGCTAAATCGCATTTGACCCCCGATCGCAATCGCAACCCCTTCCCTCCATCCTCCGATTTGATCTTCGTCGTCCGTTCCTACTCCAGATCGACGGCCAGCGCTCAATCGCTTATTCCTTCCGATCGCCGATCGCAACTCCTTCTCCCGACGCTCCGATTCAATCCTGACCATCCATCCTCCCCACGATCCAACGGTCATCGCTCCATCGCACTGCCCCTTCGATTACACCTCCGCCGTTGATCTGGACCGAGATCAATGGCTATCGCTCAATCGCAATCGGAACTTTCGATCACACCCTCCTTCTGCGTGTTGTGATTGCGATCCCCCGATCCAATCTGAGCCGTCCGTCCATTCAGATCCAATGGCCTAGATCTCATCGCTCCCCGCCTGTTTTCCCCCTCCGATTAATCTCCGCCATCCATTCCGTCGGATCCAACGGCTATCGCACAATCGCATCTTCGCCCGTGACCCTTCTGTCTCCCCGCCGATTGAATCCTAGCCGTCCATCCCCTCCAGATCTGACAGTTCAGGTTTAAATCACCCTCCGCCTCCACCGAGTCCCACTCCATATATCCGTTCATTGTTTTTGTGTTTTCCTATGTAATTCGCCCAAACGGTAATCTTCGGGCTTTACACTGTGCGACCATTTCTCCGCCATTTTTCGCGGTTTCTCCATCGCTCCACCATCTCTCCACCTCCACTGCATTTCTCCACCACTTCCCGGGCTCTTTGATGAGTTTATTTCACTATGCAGGTAGCACAGAGAGGCCATTCAGCGGCAAAACGAGACAGCAGAGACAGATTTGTGGGATTCGAGCCTGTAATTGGAAATTTAAAGTGCAAATCCTGTGATCAATGGATTAAGATCCAATTTGAAGACTAAGAGCGCACCAGCAAGCCATAACTGCGCCACCTAATAGCAGAGCACCTTTTCCATCTGAGATACACCTTCTTACAGCGCCTCCATATCTCCTCGGGCCCTGAAAAGATTAATTGCGTTGTCCGAAATCCATTTAAGACAGTCAGACAGCAGTTAGGAAGTATGGAGAAACCTGCAGATCTTTCAACTAGTTCATTTATTCCAGAGTGGCTAGCACAGAGCTCCAAGCACCAGAAATGACTTCAAAGAAATATCAGAGGTCAAAATCGGCCTGACAGAGATCTCCGAACCAGATTACAGAGTACCACAGCGATGCAGGAAGCCATTGAGTGGTATGGGCGTGAACACTTCCGCCTTACTATCTTAATGAGTCCCATTCAATTGTTCATCTACCCCTATTCCCTCTCTTCTCCTATAAAAGATCCCGAGAACAAATTGTAAAGGTAGTTGTTGCCTTGCTGGGCATCTGCTGTTAGAGGGATTCATTTGTGACTGTTAGAACAGTCTTGGGGGGGGAGTAGCAGAGTAGTTGTATGTAATAGGCTGGGAGGAGAAAGTCTGGACTGTATTACCCATTGAGCTACATTGTACATGACTGGTTTTGCATCATTAATCAAGCACATTTCACAGGATCCTGGTCTATTACTATTGGTGATGTGTTTCTTTACTCTGTTTATTACATTTTCACATTGTTTCATGTTCTTCTGGTAGGCATCAGAATAATGGTATAGGATTCACCCTTGTTAGGTGCCCTATGCTGTCTGCTCTCCCTATCTTTATGTTTTCTGCTCTATGTGCTATCTAAGAGCTGGTTTCAGTTGATTTAACCAGCGCAGCGGATGTTATTGCCTGCTGGCTGATGTATGAATTGGTTGAGTTAGTTCTTAGAAGTTCTTGTTGGGTTTAAGCTGGAAGGTTTGGGAACACTGGGGATAAGTGTTAGCCCTGTCCACTAGAATCCTTGCATGACCAGTTTACCTTTCTGAGATCCCTTTGTTTATCTTATCTCTGTTTTCCCCTTGGAGTTGCTAAAGCTGACCTGGAGTTAAATGACCTCTGATCTGATCTATAGACAGAAAATTGGTTGTCTTTCCTTCTTCCACTTTTCCTCCTTAATGTTCCATCCCATCATCTATCTAAAAAGATCCTTTAGTATAGATGACTTGCCCTTTGAAAGCCTTGGCTAGTTGTTGCATGTAATTTCATTTCATGACTCCATAGCCCAATGGATGGCACTTTCTTGGCTAGTCCTCTTTGCTGAAACAGCCTGCTGTTTTGTTCCTTTTCTCCCATTGCTTTCCCAGTCCATGATCTCCTAACCAACCCAGCAACCCTTCAACCAAATCATTTTAAAACCCCCTTTGTGCTCCATACCTAGCCTAATATCTCAATTTGAGCTTCAAAGATATACCATTCTTTGTTTATTTGGAGAGATCCCTCTTCGGGTCCAGGAGGGCTAGATCCTAGGGCTCCAAAGCGGTTCTGATGTTGTCTCATCTTTTGGTCTTGCCAATCTGGCCAAAACATGGGAACCCCAACATAATGGCGACTCCACTGGGGAGAATCTGAGAGTAAAGAACTGCTTTGCCTCTAGATTGGTTTTTCATTGCTGATGGTGGACATCATCTTGCTTCAAACATTCATAATCATCCACCTGGCGACTCCACACTCCCTACGATCCAAAGACCAAATGACTCCACTGGTGGAAGACTCTGAATTGGTTGTGAAGATACAGTGACCTCTTTCTGATTTAAAAACATGCTTCCACGCATACAGAGAAGATATGCCCCAATGAGCAGGGAGCATATCCCTGGATTTCCACACAAAATGCCTGAAGTGGACTGGTTGAAAAACCTTCCTACCTTTCAGGGTGAAGACGCTGAGGACCCCTTGCTACATCTCGTCAAGTTTCACATACATGTGTGGAAATTTAAAGTTGAATGGCACGAAGACTACCTAATGAAAATGTTCATGGCAACACTAGAAGGAAAGGCTAGGAATTGGTACGAATGGCTGGAACCTCAGAGTTTGTTTTCCTTAAAGGACATGCACCAAGTATTTTACAAAAACTATAAAGGAAACTCTCCATCCTTATCATGGGACTGTTGTGATCAATCTCAGAATATCATACAGTATCTGTTAGATATCGATGAGGATTTTGTTAATATGCATTCTGAAGATCTGCTGGCGGCCATTCAAGAATTTCATATGCATCCTAGCTATCACAAGAACATGGATGAATCAGCTGAGGAAGAAAACAGCCAAGGGATTGTGGAAATTCCCCAAGATGTCCCCGAAAATTCAGATGCTGATTTATCATCCCTTATAGTTGAGGCTCAAGGTGACATCCAGCCTCAAAGCCAGTCTTCAGAGGAAACAGAGAGCTGCTGCACTTCTGCACAGAGGGACACAAGACCATCTTCCCCTTTGACAGAGGAGGAAATAGATCAAATCATCAATAGACAGCCAGCCTCTGAAATTTTTTGCAGATCAGACATCCTTGCCCATTCACCTGACGAGCTTTATTGCGCAGAGTTGGAAGGCTCAAAAGTAAATCAGAGTGAAGAAAAATCTGTTGACGGTCCAGTATGTCCGGTTGGTAGCATTACTTACATTCATGACTCTCCTCTCTTTGACCTATCTGATGATGATGTTCTCCAAGCAGAAGAAGATCTGGTAGGGTCATCATTAATAGATTTATGGAGGGAGAGTCAATCCTTTTCACTTCCAGAGAGTAATGAGCCAACGCCGGCTATTTATGATACTGATGAAGAAAGCTTTAAGAGGGCAGAAGAGGGTGAAGGATCTCTAGATCCTTGCTTCACTCCATTACAACTCATCAGTAATGGTTTTCACATGGATGGAGGTCAGCAGCGTTTCATTTCAGAAGACAAAGAAGAGATTCTTGAGCAGGATGAAAGCAAAGAGCCTCCTCTTGAAAAAGAGGAGGCAAAGGAATACACACACAAAGAACACATGAATCTTTTCACGGAGCCCCACACCTTAGAGCAGAACATATCGGAACTCTGAGAGGACTCTCAACCCCAATATCGATGAGTCCTCCCGGTTCACAAGATGAGGGGATTCTCTCTCGAGGAAAGTCTTCTTCTTGATCCGAGTGGAAGAAGAAGCAGTCTGGTCGAAGCCATTTATCGGTTATTCACAACCGGGTAATCTATCATGATCCTTTATGCACTTTTCCTATGGTATATGAAGGAGGATCGGGATCTTTTACAACGGCATGATGCGGACGGGAAGAAGATTTTTCAAAACTGCTGTTATCAAACTCAAAAGTGGGAGCTGCCACTGCCTATCGGCATGCTCGGGAATTGACGAAAGGACTAGCCATGGGATCACTTGGTGGGTAGTTACATTGGAAGACTAATGTTTGTAAAGTTTAGACACATAAATATGTCGGTAGAGTAGGGTAGGTAGGAAAAGCTCAATAAAGCTCGGTCTATGAGCATGTAGTTAGTTGTTTCAATTCCTGTCTTAGAATATAGAGAAGAAACCTGCTAGACAGTCTAATACTAGCAGGTAGTAGTGTAGGTAGAGAAAATATGGGGCCAACAGTCTAATCTAGTCTCATGGTGTAATAAGGGTAGAAGTAGAATAGGTTTATTTTCCTGTTTGTAAAAAATTGATGATGTAAAAAGGTCTGCAAGTCCAAATGCACCCAAGAGGAAAAAATGCTAGGACTATAGTGTGGGTAGGTAGTTGTATGGGAGAATGTTACTGCTGATTTGATGTCTTCATGATTTGTGGCAGCTGATCAAAGAAAGAAAAAGATGGCTTATAGCAGCAGGCACCTGGCCTACACCAAGAGATCAATTTCTGAATTCTTGACTCCTTCAAGAAGAAGCCATCCCCATGTGGAGCCAGCATTATTTTTATGAAATTTTGACAAGCAAATAGGGGGCTAAATCATCTTTGAGTCTTCAAGGATTGCATTTCCTCTGAAAACACAGTCTCCTTGAAGCCTCCGTGTGTCTTTTATCCTTTGGTAGTTTCCCCTCTGCTGATTCCCCTTTAAAGCCTCTCTGCTATGTGAAGAAATGCCCAAAGGCCCCCTTTTTCCCTTTTGTTTCATCCCCCTTGTCTTCCCCTTCTATTCCCCTTTTACCCCTTCAAATCCCCCCAAAATCCCCTTTAATTTCTTCCCCTACCCTTTGTTTTCCCTTTTTCCCCTTTATTCCTCTATCGTTCCCCTTCAAACCCTTTAAAATCCATTTAAAAGGGCCAAAACCCATGTTCCGACCTTATTATAAGGCCTAGCCCCTTTCCGCGCCCCTTTCAAACCACTTCCCCACGTGACCCTTCCCCAAGACCAAGCGCTTAAGCCTTGGGGGCCAATCGCAATCGGAGCGTCGAGCGGGTGCGTATTTCCTTTGTAAACAGCGTAAAAACCCCGATGCGATTTGATTATATCGTCAAGTCCCCGCTCTGATCTGAACCATTGGTCCGCTTAGATCTGACGGCTGTCCGCTGATCGCAAGCCCCCCGTCGATCGCAATAGGAACTTTCAAGTGACACCCCCCGATTGATCGCAAGTCTTCCTGTCTCCGCCCCGATTAAATCCCAACCGTTGATCTGCCCCGCAATCCGACGGCCGGCGCTTAATCGCTCCTTCCCCTCCGATTGTGTTCTCCACCGTTGATCTCACCGCCGATCCGACGGTCAGCGCTCAATCGCACCCGTCTCTCCGATCGCAATCGCAACTCGCGATGTGCCGCCCCGATTGAGATCTCCCGATTACATCCCAGTCGTCCATCTGTTGCGCGATCCAATGGCTATCGCACAATCGCATCGTCATTTCACTGCCCCTCTTCTCCCCCTCCGATTGAACGTGAACCGTTGATCTGATTCCTGATCCAACGGCCAGCGCTAAATCGCATTTGACCCCCGATCGCAATCGCAACCCCTTCTCTCCGTCCTCCGATTTGATCTCCGCCGTCCGTTCCTCCTCCGGATCGACGGTCAGCGCTAAATCGCTTATTCCTTCCAATCGCCGATCGCAACTCCTTCTCCCGACGCTCCGATTCAATCCTGACCGTCCATCCTCCCCGCGATCCAACGGTCATCGCTCCATCGCACTACCCCTCCGATTACACCTCCGTCGTTGATCTGGACCGAGATCAATGGCTATCGCTCAATCGCATCACCCGCTCCAATCGCAATCGGAACTTTCGATCGCACCCTCATTCTGCGTGTTGCGATTGCGATCCCCTGATCCAATCTGAGTCGTCCGTCCATTCAGATCCAACGGCCCAGATCTCATCGCTCCCCGCCTGTTTGCCCCCTCCGATTAATCTCCGCCATCCATTCCGTCGGATCCAACGGCTATCGCACAATTGCATCTTCGCCCGTGACCCTTCTGTCTCCCCGCTGATTGAATCCTAGCCGTCCATCCCCTCCAGATCTGACGGTTCAGGTTTAAATCACCCTCCGCCTCCACCGGGTCCCACTCCATATATCCCTTCATTGTTTTTTTGTTTTCCTGTGTAATTTGCCCAAACGGTAATCTTCGGGCTTTACACTGTGCGACCATTTCTCCGCCATTTTTCGCGGTTTCTCCATCGCTCCACCATCTCTCCACCTCCACTGCATTTCTCCACCACTGCCCGGGCTCTTTGATGAGTTTATTTCACTATGCAGGTAGCACAGAGAGGCCATTCAGCGGCCAAACGAGACAGCAGAGACAGATTTGTGGGATTCGAGCCTGTAATTGGAAATTTAAAGTGAAAATCCTGTGATCAATGGATTAAGATCCAATTTGAAGACTAAGAGTGCACCAGCAAGCCATAACTGCGCCACCTAACAGCAGAGCACCTTTTCCTCCTGAGATACACCTTCTTACAGTGCCTCCATATCTCCTCGGGCCCTGAAAAGATTAATTGCGTTGTCCGAAATCCATTTAAGACAGTCAGACAGCAGTTAGGAAGTATGGAGAAACCTGCAGATCTTTCAACCAGTTCATTTATTCCAGAGTGGCTAGCACAGAGCTCCAAGCACCAGAAAGGACTTCAAAGAAATATCAGAGGTCAAAATCGGCCACGACGAAGTCTCGAACCAGATTCTGAAATTTCCACCGGCGATGCGGAAGCAATTGAGTGGTATGGCGTGGACACTTCCGCCATTCTGTCTTAATGAGTCTCATTCATTTGCTCATCTACTTCTGTCTCTTCCTCTTCTCCTATAAAAGATCCCCGAGAACGAATTGTAAAGGTTGTTGTTGCCTTGTTGGGCATCTGCTGTTAGAGGGATTCAGTTTGACTGTTAGAACAACCTTGGGAGGAAGTTGCAGAGTAGTTTGTATGTAATAGGCTGGGAGGATAAGTTGGGACTATATGAGCCATTGAGCCATATTGTACATGACTGGTTTTGCATCAATTAATCAAAGCACATTTCACAGGATCCTGGTCTATTACTGTTGGTGATGTTTTTCTTAACTCTGTTATTTACATTTCCACATTGTTTCATGTTCTTCTGGTAGGCATCAGAATAATGGTATAGGATTCACCCTTGTTAGGTGCCCTATGCTGTCTGCTCTCCCTATCTTTATGTTTTCTGCTCTATGTGCTATCTAAGAGCTGGTTTCAGTTGATTTAACCAGCGCAGCGGATGTTATTGCCTGCTAGCTGATGTATGAATTGGTTGAGTTAGTTCTTAGAAGTTCTTGTTGGGTTTAAGCTGGAAGGTTTGGGAACACTGGGGATAAGTGTTAGCCTTGTCCACTAGAATCCTTGCATGACCAGTTTACCTTTCTGAGATCCCTTTGTTTATCTTATCTCTGTTTTCCCCTTGGAGTTGCTAAAGCTGACCTGGAGTTAAATGACCTTTGACCTGATCTATAGACAAAAAATTGGTTGTCTTTCCTTCTTCCACTTTTCCTCCTTAATGTTCCATCCCATCATCTATCTAAAAATATCCTTTAGTATAGATGACTTGCCCTTTGAAAGCCTTGGCTAGTTGTTGCATGTAATTTCCTTTCATGGCTCCATAGCCCAATGGATGGCACTTTCTTGGCTAGTCCTCTTTGCTGAAACAGCCTGTTGTTTTGTTCCTTTTCTCCCATTGCTTTCCCAGTCCATGATCTCCTAACCAACCCAGCAACCCTTCAACCAAATCATTTTAAAACCCCCTTTGTGCTTCATACCTAGCCTAACATCTCATTTTGAGCTTTAAAGACATATCATTCTTAGCTCTATTTGGAGAGATCCCTCTCCGGGTCCAGGAGGGTTAGATACTAGGGCCCCAAAGTGGTTCTAATGTTGTCTCATCTTTTGGTCTTGCCAATCTGGCCAAAACATGGGAACCCCAACACCTATCATTTTCAGAGTCATTTGACTAAGTTTGACATCAGAAGATTGTAAATATTGTAGCTTGAACTTTCACTCTCATTTTCAGAAATTAAAGGATGGAGCACTTGCAGCCATTGTCTTGGAATTCATGTGCAGTGAATTTATGATCATGTATTTTCTCTGTTATAGTCTTTATTTATTGATATATAGCTCCTATTTCCATATCTTATATCTTCAATGGCTTTCCTTACATTTCATAGGCAGAATTATAGTAACTAAAATATGTTTATATGAAATTTCATTTTGTGTTTCTTGCTTCTAGTTTAATGAATTCATGATTTAACATGCTCATTGAATACCTCTACCTTTTTAGACCCTCTATCACACCTGCAAAACCATAAATCCATCATAGATCCACTACTACCTTGCTCCTTTATATCTTTGCAGTTGTAATCCATTTTGATATTGTTGTGTAACCAGCTTCAAAAATAGAAGAAAAGAGATATCAACGCCTTATAAATAAGCCACTTCGAGGGGGAAACCTCCAATACATTACATAAATGCACAATTCTTGGATAATACAATTTACAAAACCTCCTTTCTATATATAGGAGTCCATGGGGCCATAATGTAATCCTAGTGGGCCACAATGTAATCCTAGCCGACCTAACAATAATAATTTAAGGGCACAATAATAACAAAATGGGGGTTACAAGGGTACAATAATAACAATAAGGGGTTACACTAACAACAATAAGGGACTATACTAGTAATATAGGGACCTAACATGCCCCTCTCCTTCAAAAAAGTGTTGTCCTCAACGCTTGAGTAGCTCTGGGTGCTTCTGTATAAAATTCTCATCCTCACATGTAGAATCTTCAGTGGGTAAGTTCTTCCACTTGATGAGATACTCTGAAATTGATCGATTTCGTAGCTGTCCAGTTCTTGTTTCCATGACCGCTTCAGGTTCCAATATGATTTTCCTTCCTCATCAAGTTCTGGCAATATTGTTTGAACTGGAAGATTTTCACCTATAACCTTCTTTAAGCATGAAACATGGAAAACTGGATGTACTCGTGAAGAAGCGGGAAGCTCCAATTTGTATGCCATAGTACCAATCTTTTGCAACACCTTGTAAGGACCATAGTACTTTGGCGATAATTTATTATCTTTCTTAGCTTTCTTGAGGGACATTTGTTTATATGGTTGTAGCCGTAAAAATACCCAATCTCCTACATCAAAACTTCTCTCGCTGCGATGTTGATCTGCCTGTTGTTTCATTCGATTTTGTGCAAAATTCAGGTTATCCTTTAAGAGTTGGAGAACTTCTTGCTGATGCTCGATGTGATCTTCCACTGCTTGAACCTTCGAATTTTCCCTTAAAGATGATGTGATGGATGGTGGATGATATCCATAAAGTGCCATAAATGGGGTCATTTTCGCTACAGTATGGAAGGAAGTGTTATACCACCATTCAGCGAGAGGTAACCACTTGACCCATTGTGTTTGTTTATCAGATAAAAAACAACGAAGATATCCTTCCAAGCATTTATTTACTATCTCAGTTTGACCATCAGATTGAGGATGATAAGATGAGCTATGAGCTAATTGAGTACCCAAACAAGAAAATAACTCTGTCCAAAAATTTCCAGTAAAAATGGGATCTCTGTCGCTCACAATAACCCTTGGGCTTCCATGTAGCTTTTGAATTCTGTCCAAAAATGTAGTAGAAACTGTACTTGCTTTAAATGGATGAGATAATGCACAAAAGTGTGCATACTTGGTAAGTCTATCAACTACCACCATGATGACATTCTTTCCTTCGGACTTAGGTAAACCTGTGATAAAATCCTATGAAATCTCCTCCCAACGTTGACTTAGAATGGATAAAGGTTGTAGAAGTCCCAGTGTCTTAATTGTCTCCACTTTATTCTGCTGGCAAACCAAACATTTCGCCACAAACTTTTGAATATCAGATTTAAGGCCATCCCAAAAAAATTCTTTCTTCACCCTGTGGTAAGTTTTTAAAAATCCTGAGTGTCCTCCTAAAGGAGAAGTGTGCAATTCCAGAAGAATCTTTTGTTTTTAGTTGGGAATTCTTACAAAGATATAAGCGATCTTTGTACCATAAGGAATCATTTTTCCAACTAAATGTATCAGATGTACTAGGATCTTGCTGCAACTTTTGAATGAGTGTCCACACATCTTTGTCCTTCTTCCATTCATCTCTTGCTTCGGTTATCCAATCTGGTTGGATAATAGAAATGGCACAAAGCAATGCTTCCACCTCTTCATTCTTTCTTGAGAGTGCATCTGCAACAACATTAATCTTTCCTTTTTTGTAGATTATTTCAAAGTCATAACCCAACATCTTTGTGACCCATTTTTGTTGCTCTTCTGAAGATAGTCTTTGTTCCAAAAAGTTTTTAAGACTATCATGATCAGTTTTTACCTTGAAGTGTCTTCCCATTAGGTAAGTTCTCCATTTATTTAGTGCATGCGCTGTACATGTGGAACCCCCTTTAGTGCATGCGATGTACATGTGGAACCCCCTTATTGTTATTATTGTACCCACTCCAAAACTGCACTGTACATGTGGAAAAGGTCTCCATGTTTGACTGTGATGTTGCTTCATGTCCTCCATCATGTTCACATGGGGTGATCACCGTCTCCATCCTGCATGCATTAAATGCATCACTTCCTCCACTACCTTATCATAAGTCCTTTATGGTCTTCTTTGAATGCATTTTGATCTTATTTGACCTTGTCAAAGATCCTCATGATTTTACATTTAAGATCCATGATCTTATTTGACTGTTTCATCCTCCATAATCTATCTCATGAATGAGGCATTATCTTCATTAATGGAGCTGCTCCACTACTCCATGTTTTTAGATCTAGATCTAGAATATCCATATACACACATTAAAATTGGATTTTATTCATCTTTGAGGTTTTTGGATCCCTCCACCCTTTTATTTACTTCATTTATTAAGAAAATCAAGAACTCTAATATTCCAAATATCATGTGAAAATTTGGGAATATTATAGTCCTTCCCGAAAAAATGTTGCTTGTCCTCAAGCAACTGCAAAAGTAGATGCAAGACATCTATTCCCCTCCAAATGGCATCCAAATAAGGAAGGTCTCCTCCATTTTTTTTGATGTGTTATGCATGTTTGGTTCCAAAGTTGTCTCTCAAGAGAGCATAGAATGACCTCCAACTAGGTAGTTAGATGCCCTCCTCCCACCATGAAGTACCAAGTGACAACCATACGATGTCCAACATCATCATCAATACATGAGATACATAAAATAAAGTGGTTCTTTCCATAAAGGTAAATTTCCATCTCACAAAGAATTTCTTCATCCCATGTTTCATAAAGTAAATTGAGCATTGACATGCCCTCATCTTTAGCCATGTTGGTCTTGTTGGATCCAAGCATCATTCCAACATTATGCGCCTCTTCATTATGGGGCCTCTTCATTTTCACAGCTACTAAGTGACAACACTGTAGATCTGCATGGTAATACATATGATGTCTCAAAGAAAGGCACAATACTAATCTCATAGCCAGTCATTGTACATAGGATCATACTCATCCCATTTTCTGAAACTCTACACTTAAACTCAAAGGGTTGAATGTAGCTCAAAAATGATGAACTGGGATAGCTCTTCATCTCCTCCTTGATTAGATCAAGGGTCCTCTGTGTTGTGATATGTTGCTGCTTCAAATCATCATCTTGTTCTAACCCTTGGCTATGCATTGGCCCTGATGGAATGTTCCCATAAGTTTCAATAAGATCTACTGAAACAATATGTGATGAAAGTACATGCATACCTTGGATCAAGTGATGTGTGGAAGCCTCTTGCAAAAACACAAGAGTTCCCCCAACCAAAACAATAGTGTCTCCAACTGCTGGTAAGAGTGATGGCTTCTCTTCTCCAAGTGTACCAGTGCTGGAATCTTCCTCCTCTTTCTCATGCATATCCTGAATCATGCATGGGACTCTAGGTGTCAAGATCTCAAGACTATCTTGCAAGAGTGCAAGTGTCTCTTCTCCGGATGTAAGCACTTCTGCAGTTGGTGGTGAGTTTGATCACCCCTTGTCCAGAGTGACAAGATTGACATCCTCCTTTGTTCCCTTGGAAAATTTCTCTTTGTGACACATCTCTGTCTTTCTCACATCAAACTTCTTCCTCAACTTGTGAAAGAAATCTGAATATTCAGTCACCTTTGCATGCTCGATATGACCAAACCACCAATCATTGGCTTAACCATAAATATGAAGTGTTGTAATCTCGACAACCTCTTTTTCAGCCACATGATGTAGCATGAAAAATTCTTCTAACTCTTTCCTCCAAGCCTTAACAGTGCTTGAGGAAAATCCATCAAATGTAGGAAAATATAATCTATTGTGCCTCTTTCTTCCATTGCTGCTATAAGATCCTCTTTCTTCTCTAATTTTGAAGAATTGTTGGAGAGTTAGCTTCTCCTTGAACGTTCTAGATTATGCTTTGTACTCTTCAACATATAAACTGAGAGTCTCATGAGTCTCAATTTTTCTTCTTTATTCATTGTTATACCCTTCACCTTCTTCAAAGGAAGTGGGCATAGTTGATCTATGAGGAGATCTATGATTCTCTAGTTTTATTCTTTGCTGATAGGAAGTGCTTGGACCTTCCTCATCAATTCTTCTTCTTGGATCTTATTCTTGCCTTCCCTTCTCCATTTGATTGACCTATTTAGAGAGAGCTTGCATGGATCTAAAGAGAGGAATGACAGAACTATAATCCTCTTTCATGATAGATATCATCTATCTGCTTTTTCTTTTGATGCAAAAGATGAAGTGTCCATAAGCTGAGCCAAAGATCATGCTCCAATACCACTATAATATCCCAAAAGGGAGAATGCAGTAATACTTAAACACAATATAAGAACTGCAACAAAGTAAACCATAAATCTATATACACATTAGAATGCACATAAATAACTGAGCCATTTTATTATATTGGAGGTGAAAAAAAGAAAGTACAATAGTGCTCAAAATATGAGACACTCAAGCCACAAGGGTGGCCTAGAATGACTCTGCAATGATTTCCCAAGAGGGACTGCGTAACTGCTGATCTGCTAGAAGGTAAACTGTGTTGTCCCTGCTGCAACTGTTGGGACTACAACTGCCTGAAAGATAGAAAGTCATATCTAGGAAGAATGGGATCTCCGATGATGCTGAAATTGTAGATATAGGCTCAATGATGGATTCCCAAGATAACCCAAGAAGGGTTTATCAGATTTGTAAGTATAAGAAAACCACCCTCTTGGGGCCTCACATAAATGCTGCTGGGAAATGCAGATATGAAGCTAAATATGATGATATGATGGCTGCAATGATGCACAATCAGATCTATGCCAGAAGGATTGATCCCTTCACTAGATCCTTGGGCTAAAAGCTCAAGATCTAGCTCCTCCACTAAAAATAACTGCTGAATGAACAACAGATTCAGAAAATTGCGCTTTCAGAGAGGGAGGCTCAATATCCTACTGTTGGGTGTGTCAAATCAGCTCCTAAGTGATGGAAACAATAGATCCAATGTGAGGAGATGATCCCTCACAGGATTTATAGCTGAAATACTAGAAAATTCCTTCCTCCAATAGATCTACAGGACTGAACTGCGCAATCCTTGAAGTGACTGTTGCTGCATGGAGGTAAAACCCAATGGCCTGAATGCCTGATGTAGATCCGTTGCTCCTGAAATGCTAGATCTGAATAACAAAGTGGTTGGATGAATCCTCCATTGGTTTCCTAGCTAAATGCTAGAAACAACCTCCCGAAGATGGCACCAATGCCTGATAAGGAATGAAGAACAATCCTCTTCCAAGAGCTACTCAATGGAAAGAGGTGGGATTCCCTCTCGGGAACACCCTATGCTAAACATCGCTACAAACTCTACTAAACAGCCCAAGCCTGCATAGAAATGTCCTAATACAAATCTAGCTCTAAATAGATCAAGAAATGAATAATCCAAATCACGCCTTCCATTCTGCCTTCACCTTCATTATATGCATGAGCCTTCCATAGCCTAGGCCCACTCCAAAACTGCGTTGTACATGTGGAAAAAGTCTCCATATTTGACTATGTTTTTGCTTCATGTCCTCCATCATGTTCACATGGGGTGATCACCCTCTCCATCATGCATGCATTGAGTGCATCACTTCCTCCACTATCTTATCATAAGTGCTTTATGATCTTCTTTGAATGCATTATGATCTTAGTTGAACTTGTCAAAGATCCTCATGATTTTACATTTAAGATCCATGACCTTATTTGACTGTTTCATCCTCTATAATCTATCTCATGAATGAGACATGATCTTCATTAATGGAGTTTCTCCACTACTCCATGATTTTAGATCTAGATCTAGAATATCCACATACACACATTAAAAGTGGATTTTATTCATCTTTGAGGTTGTGGGTCCCTCAACCCTTTTATTTAATTAATTTATTAAGAAAATCAAGAAATCTAATATTCCAAATATCATGTGAAAATTTGGGAATATTACAATCAGACACAAGAAGTTTTTTCATCTTTCACCCGGTGACTCCAGTGTTGAAAAGTTGAAATGTTCATAATTTTCATGGCGACTCCACTTTTCAAGAATCGGTAGTTTGAAGGACTTCTCGGTGACTTTATTTTTGTAAAAATTGATTCAACTGCACGAAGGTATGTTCCTATGAATCGAGATCATATTCCTAGTTTTCCTAATCGTATTCATTGTATAGATTGGAAAACAGGACTGTCAAAGTTTAAAGTTTAGGACGGAGAAGATGCTAGTTTTCATTTGGTCAAATTTCATTCTCATATTCATAGACTAATTATTGAGTCTCCTGAAGATTATTTGATGAAAATATCCATGGCTACTTTGGAGGAACAACCGAGGAAATGGTATGAGAGTCTACCATTTTCTATTTTATATTCTATAAAGGAATTTCATTTAGTTTTCTTTGAACATTATCAAATTTATAATTCGTCGTTGTTGATAACTGACTGTTGTTGTGAGATTTGTGAAAATTTCATTCAGTTTCTTGAAACTTGGTATGGGGATGAAGAGTGTCTAGATGATGAGATCATAAAATCCCTTCATGATTTTTCCTCCCAACAAGAATCATTAGATTCCTCCTTGTATGAAATATATTGGAACCAAAAAAGAGAAATGATTATTCCCAATCCTGAATATGAAAATCATTAATCCAATGTTAACTACTATAAACCTCAAGTTTCTCCTTTGTCTGAAGATGCAATAGATCAGCTCTTGGAAATTCATGTTACAACCCAAGCTAATGTAGGTTTGCAATGTTCACATAGTCAATAATATGTTAGTGAAACTTCTTCCATTATTGAAAATGAAAATCTGAGTTTAAACAGTGACATCATGAGACTGATGAAACTATAGAGGAAGTTGTTGTGAGTAATCCAAATTGTGATGATGATTTCCTGCAAGGAGATCAGCTTACAGATACTATTGTCTTTCATGAAGAGGATAATGTTGACATGTTTAACAATATTAAAGAATGTTTTATGTTCAAAGATGACTTAGACTATGAATGGCAGGAGAATGAGTCTGAGATACATAGTACGCCGGAGATAGAATCAGAGTGGATCATGCTTGATGAATTTATAGCCAACATTCAAGTAGTAGAAGATAATACTTCCCTATACTTTCCTATGGATTAACAACCAAGTATTCTTTAAGATCAAAATGAAGGGTGCTCTTGTGTTTTTGCTGGATCTCGAGAAAAGGTAACATTTCATATTTTTGAAGATCCTTACATTGATTTGCTACAGTCAACAGGGGAGATATCTTTTCTTTAATTTATGGATCATGAGGACATTTTCAGTGGACACTTGGAGTTGCCTATCTTTTTTTTTTTTCTGCCTGCTCAAGGAAAGTGAGAGAAGAATTCAAGTAAGTAGCATCTGTTGGATTGGTTGCACTAGAAGGATCACATCACATGATTGTACATATGTCTTCAGCAGGCAGGTAGTTGTCATCAGGATTTGAAGCCCTCAAGTCTCACTGATATGCTTTCATCAATAAGTTTTATCAATTTTGTTTCAACAAGAGTCAAAGTCATTTTAGTTCTGAGTGAGTGTTCATTATTAAGTCTCGTATTTTGATTTTTACTCCATGCCCAATGATAAGGCTACTTGGTCTACGGTGTTATTGACACCTCCAAGGAGATGTCATGCCCAGCTGGATCCAATGTTAGGTTCATTCTATTCAGCCTGTCACTAGTGATAAAATAGGCTCTTATCATGTCTTATTAGGTTCTAAAAATCAAAATTTTGTCATTTCATTAGGTCTTCAACTAAAAATTTGTCACTTCCTAGTGTGTCTAGGACTATTTCCACTCCTTTCAAATAATTTCTCATTCCGATCCTTTTCATCACTCATTTGAGTGTACCGTCATTTAAAGGTCATATTTATCATTTCATTCAACACCATCATGGTCCTCATTCATCTCATTGTCACCATTAGGTCATTAGGGTTAAGGTCACCAAAATCTGTCATTCCATGCATAAAATCCAAGAAAGGAGGAGTGGTAATAGGAAAATTTGCTCAATAATTTTTTTTTCAAAGTGTAATTTATGTTTGATAAGATGTAATAAGTCCTAAAGGTTCCTAAGCTTCGCAAAAAGTTGCAAAGCTCCATATTTTTCAAAGCACAAGTGAAATGCACTTGGTGGGCCAACCTACTACTATGAAGAAAAATTACACTTACAAGCTATAAAGGACTATTTCATTCATTTTTCTCATTAATATTACTGAAGAATATCTCTCAATCACCTATCGAGGTAACCCCAACACTTTAGCATCCAAGAAGACCCTAAATAAGTGACCACAAGGTGCCACGCTATGTTTTGTGGGAGAGTTTCTCTTTTCAAAATTTGCAAGTCAAATTAACCTTCCCATAGTTATTTTGTCTTTCATCACACTCAAATACACTCAATAAAGCCATCACACCCCCTCACTTTCACTCCCTAAGCCTCTACATCCAAACCCTATCCCCTACACAACACCACTAGCCTAATACTGTATTTTTGCGAGCTTCCTAGACCTAGACCTGTAATAAAATTCCCAAGGTCTACTCCTACCATAATTCCATTTCATTCAACTTCATAAAACTTCCTAACACCCTTCCATACTTCCATAATATTTCCCATCCCCATTTCCCTCTCCTAACCCCTCCATCCTACTCCATTTCTCCATTCCCCTGTTTTTTCACTATTAGGGTTTTCCCCTTGCAAAGTACATAAGGAGGGAGATAAGAGGCCTTACAAAAAGGGAGGCCAAATGTAAAGATATGAACCACTAAACACACATAAGATGATTTTTTATCCACTTTCCAAGCAATTCCAAATTCCAATAAATCATAACTTCACTTTTCCAAGTTATGGGCTGCCTAGGGTTTACAGTGCACACATGGAAAATTTTGCTTCAAAATGTATTTATGACAAAATAGAGATAAATTTCCAAAACATGAAAGAGTTTTGTTTCCATAATAGACCAAGGAAAAAAAACCTCCTTCATTTTATACACAGGTATTACGATTTGTGAGAAATGCCAAAAATACAATTTCCACAGGAGGTTTTCTGCACTTCTGGAAAACTTGACTTCAAGACAGTTTTTCAAGGGTTTGGAGAAGGTGTTTGCAATTCTTTATGACTCCATTGTGTATCTGAAATACTAAGCTTTCCAATGGTACCTTCTGATATTTTTTTTCGACTCATGGAAGGCCTCGAAAAGTCATTTTTCTCTAGCCCGCTATGCTTTATCCACGCACGCTGCACTTTCTCCAGTTTTTGAGCAATCAACTTTAAACTTTGATTCTGACCAAGTGGGAAATTTGTTTTGAAAATTGGAGGAGGTTTTTGTTCAAAACATGCCAAGGAACAGAAACCTCTTTGAGGTTTGTAAAAACTCTTATGGCTACAGATATATTGAGCTACCTTTGATCCCTAATTTTGCATAAATTTCTGAGTTTTTGGTCAAAATTTGGAAACTTTGAAAATGAGTCATACTGGAAAAAGTGTAGTGTGGGCCACGCTATGCTTGTTTTGGAGAAATCCATTGAATTAAAACTCAGCATTTTTGGATTCCTCTTAATGAGTACATCAATCCTAGTAAGCAGTTGAGCCATGACAACCACTTTTGGGGGGTAAAAATGCTCAAAAACATGCAAAAAGGACCTTTCTGCCTTGTTTTTGGAGGCTTCGCTACGATTTCTTAGTACTCTTGGGAGAATAAAGTTTTGTAGGGCTAGGAGGCACCTTTTTTATTTCTTGATGATCCGATCATGTAGTAGACATATAGGCCCTTCCATATCATCTTTCAGATAACGATTTGGACCTTGGGAAGGCCTCCAAATGCCACTTCTACCAATTTCGCTATGCTTTCTCCACATTTCTCTACGCTTTCTCCAAAAGGCAATTTTCACAAGAATTTTAACCTAGTTTGACTTTTTACCTATGTAATTGATGGATGATTATTATTTTATGATGTCATAGGGTGTAATTGAGTTGGTCAATGATGAAATAGGGTAGATAGATGTTTGTTAATGTAAATTTGGTCAAATGTATCTAATTTCCTATCATGAGGTGAATTGGTTGAGCTCCACTAAATATTAGGGTTTTCTTGAGCATATCTTGTAATCAACTCCACAACTAATAGATTTGATCCCCAAGAGAGGGGAGATGTTGTTTTGATCTATATCTATCATTTTGAGAGTCATTTGACTAAGTTGGACATTAGAAGACTATAGCTATTGTAGCTTGTACTTTCACTCTCATTTTCAGAAATCAAAGGATGCAGTTGCAGCTATTGTCTTGGAGTTCATGTGTAGTGAGTTTATGATCATGTATTTTCTTTGTTATAGTATTTATTGACTGATATATGGCTCCTATTTCCATATCATATATGTTCAGTGCCTTTCCTTACAATTCATAGGCAAGATTATATTAACTTAGCTTTGTTTGTATGGAAATTTCATTTTGTGTTTCTTACTTCCATTTTAATGAATTCATGATTGAACATGCTCATTGAATCCCTCTACCTTTTTATCCCCTCCATCACACCTAAAAACCATAAAGCCATCATAGATCCACTACTACCTTTACCCTTTATATCTTTGCAGTTGTAATCCATTTTGATACCTAGACCCCGCTACCTGGTTTCATCCTTGATCCAGCATCAAACCACAAGTTTCTCAAAACATACCTGAGCCTATCATATCTAGCCTAATATCCTTCATATTAATCATTGAATTTGATCTTATAGAGAGAGCCCTCTTAGCCTGGTAGGGCTAGCTACTAGGTCAAAGTGGTCTCTGGTTACCTTTGTCAGTTTCCTTTTTAGCGTTCTGGTAACTGGTGTAGTGCTAACATAGGGCACTTTTTTTAGAATGACGCTATGATCTACACTTCATACACCATACTTCTTCTCTAACTTTTTTGATTTTCTTGATTTCTTGTATCTGTAGAGTTAGGTTCTCTAGATAATTCTGAATCTGTTGCATGTTTGCATTGGTATCTCTTATAGGTTAAGCTTCCAATTTCATTGTAGTCTCTAGAGCTTTGGCGTGACTTTATATGTTTTGTTTCATTAATGGCAATCTCATATGTGATAACAGTGCAACTATAAACCATTAGTGATGTTGTTGGGGAGCTATGTCGAATATTACCTAACCCAATAAAAACTTAAATCTCTAATCAAACTCCCAAACAGACTCAATAGGTTTTTGTTTGATTTCTTTCAACTCACTGATGCACTGTGACTCATACTTCGACTTCTTAAAATCTCTTACCAGTGTTGTTTTAATATCTTCAAACATTGTGTTATGCTTATTTGAATACTTCATATACCATGTTAATGCTCTATCTCGCACCGTCGTAACAAGTTGTGCTTTATTTATATTCTCATCATTGATCTGCTTCGCTATCCATACAACTTCACATAAAACCAAAACTATTATAGATCCTCCAACCTAGTTCCTTTAAAAATGGGTAGCTTAATATCGTTAGCCATATTTCTTCCTATAGGGGGAGGGGGAGGAGGAGGGGAAGGTGGAGGGGGATGGGGGTTAGGAGGGGTATGGGGGGTAGGAAAGCCAAAAACACCCTGGCTATTATTGGATTCTAGCTTCTGTGAACTCTCAGGCTGGGAGGAAGAATACTACGAAGTTACCTAAGGTTTATCATGGTGGATTTCTTCCCTTTCACTTTGATATCCACTCAAAAAGGACTATAATCAATCTATACAAACGTATTCAGGTCTTGTCCATGAGATCTCTTTCTGGTATCTATTTTATATCTCTTTCCGCTTTGAGTCGCATTGATATCTTGTTCAAAATTATTCGCTCTTCTTCTAAACATAAGTAAACTAGCAATCTAATTGTATCCGCAAAATTCCCTTTTCAGAAAGAAGCATCTTAATCCAAAGTTTCAGATATTTTAATTACTTACCTCGTGGGCCTTTGAAGAATTGTTGTTTCGCTTCACTGTATGACACGGTCAAGTCTACAATGAACTTAGTAATGAATCCTCCCAAGATACTATCAATCCAGACATCAAGAACCCTTGAAATCCTATTGTTAGTGCTCTTGAGTTGTTGTATCGGTTCAAGAGTCCACATCGTAGGTTCTCCACCCTTAAAACAATTATTCCTTTCTATCAACCTCGATATCGAATCGTAGAGCTCAACAGGAAAAGAACCAAAGAAAATTTCTTATTGATATGTAAAATTATACTTCTGTAACCAAGCTTTGAATGTCATATGAGGGTTTTTTTTTTCTTGAACCGCAAATTCTCGTAATTTCAGGTCTATCCAGTCTTGAATTTCCTTCTTCGATGGGTACCACATCCACAAATCCCTCAAATAGATCCTAGTCCCAACAACAAAACCATTTTTTGGCTTGTTTTGGGCTGACCGAGGTTCGGTCTAGACTATGCACCAACAAAACCCTTGATCAGTGGCCCTTTCGGTAACGACCTGCGAGCATATCACAATCTCACCCGAAGTGACTATGGGAGGATGTACAACTAGGTTTCTGTAGGCTTGAGGGAGTAGGAGATGTGGGATTATTATGTTATCCTATTCTTAGCACTTATAAATATCTTCGTCGCATTAGATTAATCACTTAACATGTTATATAAAACCATAACCCATCACTATTTTGAAGTAAAATGCAACTGTACATACTCATACTCTACAACATATAATAAATAAATATACACATAAATCACACAAGAACACCAAACTAACATCCACAAGAATCATTGCTTAATATAATGAATCTGTGACAACAACCAATTCTTGGTCTATGCACTAAGCTATAGGTTTTCTGTGCACTCAACTGCAGACTTTTATCTAGGCCTCTGCACACTCAGCTACAGAGCCTCTCCTTCGCTACCTAATTACAGATCACAATAATTCATCCATAACTCTGTAATTGATCAAAAACTGATTTGATTTGATGATTCTCTTCCTATATATAATATTACATTGTAAAATTACACCATCAAAATACCATGGTCCAAATACCATGGACTCCTTAAAACAAGAAACTATGGCCCTAAAGCCATTGATTCCTTACACAATCGCGTGCTTTTACAAAAATAGAGGCTTCAACCCACCCCGAAGCCCTCAGGATACCATGTGGTATATTTACTTCCTCAAAATATGCTCCACTGCGCACTCTGCCCCACAAATTGCAAAGTCTTTACCAAAATCTAGGCTAAGTGGGTTGTGCTCAACAACCCCTCCTAATAAGATTTGAACTTGATAATTAGTGGAGACTAAACCACACAAACCAACTAACTTATTTCTAGTAAATATACTAAAATAAAAGATTGTTAACTTACTATAACTTATGATAAACCAAAAAGAAAAATTAGCTTAAATATGTTTGAAAAATAGTTACATTTTGCTAAACTTATGATATGTTAAATTTAGTTAGATACCTTTTATTGCTTAACTTAATATTTAAATAACTTTAAATTCATGGCTTATAAGACACCAAAATAGCTTATAAGACACCATTTTTGTGGGAAAATTTGAATATGTTACTGAATTTAAAAACAAAAGAAAGAAAACAAAAAAAATTCACGATCATTTGCACATTTAATATAGTTATGTGAAAATCAACTGACATTCCGACCAACCAGTCAGCCTAGAAACGACAGCACACCGTCGCCTCTTTCACTGGTCCTTATCTTTATCGCTATCGCTATCGCCTCGTTCACTGGTCGAAATACAAGATACATCCTTATCTGGATTGAAGTGCATAGTGACCATTATCGCTATAAGTATAATGGACTCGTACTGATCGGAAATGCAACGTTTGGTTTGCAGTTGAGTAAAGAATAAGGTGCGTATAATGAGTATTGAAAACGATTGTGCTTTGCACGCGTTGATGGTGCCATTTCCTGCGCCAAGTCATGTTAACGCGTTCATGAATTTGACGCAGTTGCTCACTCTACGTGGAGTTTTCATCACTTTCGTCCATACTGAGTGGGTGCTTCAACGTATGCTCGAAGTTTCTGCCGGAAACACCAATTCTCTTATTTCTCTCCTTTTCAGAAGCGATACTGATCATGAGTTGGAGCAACGAAAATCCAAAATTCGTTTTCTATGTATTCCCGATGGCTTGCCGCCCGACCACGGCCGCCTCTCCAACCTCGCCGAATATCTGCTTGCACTGCGAAAATTGAGCCCTGCATTGGAGCAACTCATTCGCAGCAGCGGTACTACAGCTGATGATGGCAAATCTCCATTTCCACCCATCACATGCGTTGTTACAGATTCCTTCCTGTCCTGCACGGAGCAAGTTGCCACCAATATGAAAGTGCCAAGGGTTATCTTCTGGCCACTATGTGCTGCCGCTTCGGTTTGCCAGCTCTACACGGAATTCCTCATGTCTCAGGGATACATTCCTGTTAAAAGTAAGCACATCACTCGATCCCCATTTAAGTTGCTAGTTGACATATTAAATTTAATTTTATTGATACATATAAGAATAGAGTAGTCTTTCATATAGAAATATAGTTTTTAAGTTCAACGTTTTGGAAAGTTTCCTTGTTTATTTTCCTATAAACTCTATCTGGAATAATTTGTTAAAAACTAATCTTATAAGAATTCATTTTTATGAAATATTCTCAAAATATACCATTAAGATAACTTTTTTAATTGTAATCGGGTCTTTGTAAGTGCAGTAAGTGAAGCGAACAATCCAGAAAAACTGATCACTTGTCTTCCGGGTAATCTCCCACCTTTGAAGCCCACTGATCTGATGAACTTCTATCGCGCTGGAGATCCGACAGACATTCTTACGAATGCACTCCTTTATGAATCAAAGATTGCTAGTAAAGCGGACTACGTGCTAGTGATCACGTTCGAGGAGCTGGAAGGGAGCGATGCTGTAACGGCCCTCTCTTCGAATGGATGTCCTTCCCTAGCAATAGGACCTTTATTCCTTCCTAATTATTTATATGGCTGGGATTCCACCAGCAATCTTTCGGAGGAGGACGAGAGGTGCCTGACGTGGCTGGATATGCAACAGCCAGAATCTGTTGTATACGTTTCCTTTGGCAGCGTGGCCGTCAAATCTCATGAGCAACTGCAGCAGCTGGCGCTAGGGTTAGAGGGTAGCGGGCAGCCATTCTTGTGGGTTCTCCGCTCCGATATTGAAGATGCGAAGCCTGCAGTTTTACCTGATGAGTTTGAAAAACGAACCAAAGATCGGGCACTGCTTGTAAGATGGGCGCCTCAGGTTAAGGTCCTCGCCCACATATCGGTTGGATTATTCGTCACTCACGGCGGATGGAACTCTCTTTTGGAGAGCATAAGCATGGGAGTTCCTGTGGTGGGTCTCCCTTATTTTGCCGATCAGTATCTCAACTGCAGATTCGCGAAGGATGTGTGGGAGATCGGTTTGGATTTTGAAGGAGTGGACGTGGATGACCAAAAGGTGGTGTCAAAAGAAGAGGTGGAGGA
This sequence comes from Pinus albicaulis, assembly GCA_034641835.2. Classification (NCBI taxonomy): domain Eukaryota; kingdom Viridiplantae; phylum Streptophyta; class Pinopsida; order Pinales; family Pinaceae; genus Pinus; species Pinus albicaulis. Next base: position 1,508,249,230 of record CM076581.1, on the reverse strand, counting down.
TAGTGTGAAGAAAATGATGACAACCACCCAGGGAAAGCAGTTGAGAGAGAACGCTCTTAAACTAAAGGAATATGCAGCTAGGGCAGTCGTGGAGGGGGGCTCATCTTGTAATAACTTGAACACCTTCGTTAAAGACATGGCAGCTAAAGCAACAGCCCATTCGCAGAACGAAAGCATATGACTAGTAATGTGGAGAATGTTTCTGATTCCGGAATCCCAGCGCCACATTATTTACAGCCTGCATCCATCTATATTGTAGTTTTTCAGGGGGCTGCATTTATTTTTTGGGTTCGGCTGATTGAAATTATTCAGTTGTTAGGGTGTGTTTTATTATCAGTGGCTACACAAAAATATAATTCTCTTAGAAAACGTATGTTGCAGGGTTTCTTATAATATTCCTTCTCTCGGTTAGATAGTAATATTGGATCTGACAACGTCCGGGTGTATGTTGCAATAATTATTGAACAATACAAGAAAGTGCTACCGACTATATTGTGTCGACCAGTGTTTTAAAGTGAGATATTTGCGCAGAGATGGTGTGATAGATTAAAAAAACATATATATTATAATTTAATTTAAAAATTAAATAATAAAATGGTGTATAGTAGGAGTAGGTTCAATGATTAACAGCATTTCTTCTTTTAAAGAGATTATTCTAAATTCAAATGTAAGAATATGCACATCCTAGTAAATTTGAAATGAAATCCCTACACCTTCGTAAATTTAAAGTAAAATATTTATATATGAAATTTAAATATTTCAATTAGTTATAAATATATTATTATTATTATTATTATTATTATTATTATTATATATATATATATATATATAAATGAAATTTCTTAAATTTAATAATAAAATAATATTTATGAATATAAAGTTTTTTCAATATTAAAACATAAAAATATTAGAAAATTAAAAATTATTAAAATTTGTTATGTGATTCTATGTTATAGTATATATTAGTTGGACTATGATCTTTGAGCTTTTTAGTTGAAAGTTTATGTATTTGTCTCATTTGCATTAAGTAAATTCATCTATTTATATATACATTATTTCATTGACTGTGAGAAAAATTTATGGAGAAACAAATCCATGTGTCAAGGTACAACAAAATTGATGGCTCCACTAGGAATTGACTCTATGTTATAGCTTAATTTTCCCACTTTTTGTCTGTAAGAAAGACCTTTGACCATTGCTTGTCTTGTTGACTTTAATGCAAACCTTTTCCTCTTTGATTTTCCCCTTTAGCGGGATAGTCACCCCCAAGAGACTGACATCATGCACTTAGTCATTGTCATGTTGTGTACAACTCAAGAACTTAGTTGTAAAGTTACCTTTTACTAGGAGTGTCTATGGTCAAACTTTTAGGGTCTGTCATTCTCAAGCAGATCAACTTAACCTACCAATCCATGGTTTAGCTAGGGATCAATTATTGTGGAAGTTTCCTAACTTCTCGAGCCTTTAGGTGTCTAGATATATATTCTCTTAGAAGGTGAAAAAAGCCTATATAATATGACCTTATCAAGAGGAGAAGCATTAGATCCAAAGAGAGAAGTAGAGAGAGAGAGAGAGAGAGAGAGAGAGAGAGAGAGAGAGAGAGAGATCAATTATTCTTCTATGGGATGTGATATTATCCATTATCTAGGAAGTGGCCATGATTGAGGGCTAAGGAGGAGTAATAAATATTGAAGGTATAATGTACTCATTTAGAGTGTGCAATATTTTTTTATGTTTTCCCTTCCATATATCCTGTGTTTATGAGATGTATGTTGATGCAATTATGATTTATACATGCTAATATGCCCTTTGTGAAGGAAATTATTTCCTTGTTTGTTGGTGCTTGTGTGCAAGTACTGAGGAAGAATTTTGATGTGAGAAAGACAGAGATGTGTCACAAAGAGACATTTTCCAAGGGAACAAAGGAGGATTTCAATCTTGTCACTCTAGACAAGGGGTCACCACACTCACCACTAACTGCAGAAGTGCTTACATCCGGAGAAGAGACACTTGCACTCCTGCAAGATAGTCTTGAGCTCTTGACACCTAGAGTCCCATGCATGATTCAGGATATGCATGAGAAAGAGGAGGAAGATTCCAACACTGGTACACTTGGAGAAGAGAAGCCATCACTCTTACCAGTAGTTGGAGACACTATTGTTTCGATTGGGGGAACTCTTGTGTTCTAGCAAGAGGTTTCCACACATCAATTGATCCAAGATATGCATGTAATTTCATCACATATTGTTTCAGTAGATCTTATTGAAACTTATGGGAACATGCCATCAAGGCCAATGCATAACCAAGGGTTAGAACAAAATGTTGATTTGAAGCAGCAGCATATCACAGCACAGAGGACCCTTGATCTAATCAAGGAGGAGATGAAGAGCTATCCCAGTTCATCATTGTTGAGCTACATTCAACCCCTTGAGTTGAAGTGTAAAGTTTCAAAAAATGGGATGAGTATGATCCTATGTACAATGATTGGCTATGAGATTAGTACTGTGCCTTTCTTTGAGACATCATATGTATTACCATGCAGATCTACAACATTGTCACTTAGTAGCTATGAAAATGAAGAGGCCCCATAGTGAAGAGGCGCATAATGTTGGAATGATGCTTGGATCCAACAAGACCAATAGGGCTAAATATGAGGGCATGTCAATGTTCAATTTACTTTATGAAACATGGGATGAAGAAATGCTTTGTGAGATGGAACTTTACCTTTATGAAAAGAACCACTTTATTTTATGTATCTCATGTATTGATTATGATGTTGGACATCGTATGGTTGTCACTTGGTACTTCATGGTGGGATGAGGGCATCTAACTACCTAGTTGGAGGTCATTCTATGCTCTCTTGAGAGACAACTTTGGAACCAAACATGCATAACACATCACAAAAAATGGAGGAGGCCTTCCTTATGTGGATGCCATTTGGAGGGGAATAGATGTCTTGCATTTACTTTTGCAGTTGCTTGAGGACAAGCAACATTTTTTCGGGAAGGACTATAATATTCCCAAATTTTCACATGATATTTGGAATATTAGAGTTCTTTATTTTCTTAATAAATGAAGTAAATAAAAGGGTGGAGGGATCCACAAACCTCAAAGATGAATAAAATCCAATTTTAATGTGTGTATATGGATATTCTAGATCTAGATCTAAAAACATGGAGTAGTGGAGCAGCTCCATTAATGAAGATAATGTCTCATTCATGAGATATATTATGGAGGATGAAACAGTCAAATAAGATCATGGATCTTAAATTTAAAATCATGAGGGTCTTTGACAAGGTCAACTAAGATCAAAATGCATTCAAAGAAGACCATAAAGCACTTATGATAAGATAGTGGAGGAAGTGATGCATTTAATGCATGCAGGATGGAGACGATGATCACCCCATGTGAACATGATGGAGGACATGAAGCAACAACACAGTCAAACATGGAGACCTTTTCCACATGTACAGCGCAGTTTTGGAGTGGGCCTATGTTATGGAAGGCTCATGCATATAGTGAAGGAGAAAGCAGAATGGAAGGCATGATTTGGATTATTCATCTCTTAATCTGTTTAGATCTAGATTTTTCTTAGGACATTTTTATGCAAGCTTGGGTTGTTTAGTAGAGTTTGCAGTGATGTTTAGCACAGGGTGTTCCCGAGCGGGAATCCCACCTATTTCCATTGAGTAGCTCTTGGAAGAGGATTGTTCTTCATTCCTTATTAGGCATTGGTGCCATCTTCAAGAGGTTGTTTCTAGCATTCAGCTAGGAAACCAGTGGAGGATTCATCCTACCACTTTGTTCTTTAGATCCAGCCTTTCAGGAGCATTAGATCTACATCAAGCATTCAAGCCATTGGGTTTTACATCCATGCAATAGAATTCCCTTGAAGGATTGCACAGTTCAGTCCTGTAGATCTATTGGAGGAAGGAAGTTTCCAGTATTTCAGCTGGAAATCCTGTGAGGGATCATCTCCTCACATTGGATCTATTGTTTCCATCATTCGGGAGTTGATTTGACACATCCAACAGTAGGCTATTGAGCCTCCCTCTATGACAACACAATTTTCTAAAGCTTTTGTTCATTCAGTAGCTATTTTCAATGGAGGAGATTGGAGGAGCTAGATCATGAGCTTTTAGCCCAAGGATCTAGTGAAGGGATCAACCCTTCTTGCATAGATCTGATTGTGCATCATTGCAACCATCATATCATCAGATCTAGCTTTAGATCTGCATTTCCCAGTAGCATTTATGTGAGGCCATAAGAGGGCAGTTTTCTTAGACTTACAAATCTGAGAAACCCTTCCTAGGTTATCTTGGGAATCCATCATTGAGCCTAGATCTACAATTTCAGCATCATCAGAGCTCCCATTCTTCCTAGATCTGACTTTCTATCTTTCAGACAGTTGTAGCCCCAATACTTGTAGCAGGGACAACACAGTTTACCTTCTAGCAGATCAGTAGTTACGCAGTCCCTCTTGGGAAATATTGCAAGGTAATTCTAGGCCACCCTTGTGGCTTGAGTGTCTCATATTTTGAGCACTATTGTACTTGATTGTTTTCACCTCCAATATAATAAAATGGCTCAACTATTTCTGTGCATTCTGATGTGTATATAGATTTATTGTTTACTTTGCTACAGTTCTTATATTGTGTTTCAGTATTACTGCATTCTCCCTTTTTGGATATTACAGTGATCATTGTTCACCATTAGCAATTAGATCTGATCCTTTCATGATTTCTCAGGGAAGATTTGTCACTTAGTTCCCCAGAAATGACGTCAGAATGTTAGTAATCCACTAGTTCTCTGAAGGCTAAAAAGGAGACCGAGAAAGTATCCACAAACCACTTTGACCTAGTCGCTAGCCCTACCAGGCTGAGAGGGCTCTCTCTATAAGATTGCAGTCAAGGATTGACTATGATATGAAGGATATTAGGCAAGATATGATAGGCTCGGGTAGGTATTGAGAAATTTATGGTTTGATGCTGGATTAGGGATGAGACCAAGTAGCTAGGTCTAGGTATCAAAATGGATTACAACTGCAAAGATATAAAGGGATCTATGATGGATTTATGGTTTTGGAGGTGTGATAGAGGGTATAAAAAGGTAGAGGTATTCAATGAGCATGTTAAATCATGAATTCATTAAACTAGAAGCAAGAAACACAAAATGAAATTTCATATAAACATATTTTAATTAATATAATTCTGCCTATGAAATGTAACGAAAGCCATTGAAGATATAAGATATGAAAATAGGAGCTATATATCAATAAATAAAGACTAAAACAGAGAAAATACATGATCATAAACTCACCGCACATGAATTCCAAGACAATGGCTGCAAGTACTCCATCCTTTAATTTCTGAAAATGAGAGTGAAAGTTCAAGCTACAATATTTACAATCTTTTGATGTCAAACTTAATCAAATGACTTTGAAAATGATAGGTATAGAACAAAAAAACCTCTCCCCTCTCCCAGGGGTCGAATCCATCAATGGTGGAGCTGAATACAAGATATGATAAAAAAAACCCTAATATCTAGTGGAGGTCAACCAATTCACCTCATCATAGTAAATTAGATACATTTGATCAAAATTACAATAAAAAACATGTATCTACCCTATTTCATCATTTAACAACTCAATTACACCCTATGAAATCATAAAATCATCATCATCCATCAATTACATAGGTAAAAAGTCAAACTAGGTAAAAATTCCTGTGAAAATTGCCTTCTGGAGAAAGCATAATGAAATTTGGAGAATGCGTAGAGAAATTGGTAGAAGTGGGTTTTGGAGGCCTTCTCGAGGTCCAAATACTGATCTAAAAGATGTTATGGAAAGCCCTAAATGTAGGATACATGATAGGCTCATCAATAACTCAAAAATGTGGCTCCTAGCCCCCCAAAAATTTATTCTCCCAAGAGTACTCAGAAAGCATAGCAAAACCTCAAAAAATAGGGCATAAAGGTCCTTTTATGCATGCTTTTGGGAATTTTTCCCCCCAGAAGTGGCTGAAATGGCTCATCCGCTGACTGGGATTGATGTACTCATCAAGAGGAATCCAAAAATGCTAATTTTTCATCCAATGGACCCCGCCCCCCCCCCCCGCCCCCCACCAAAAAAATCGTAGAGTGGCCCATGCTATGCTTTTGCCAATATGACTGCTTTTCAAAATTTCCAAATTTTGAACAAAAACTAAAAACATTCTGCAAAAATAGGGCTCAAATGTAGGTTAATATCCATCTAATTGTAAGGTTTTTTTCAAAACTGAGAGAGGTTTTTTTTCTTTTTCATGTCTTGAATACAAACATCCTCTAGTTTTCAAAATAACTTTCCCATTGGGTCATAATAAAAGTTTAAATTTGATCACTCAACAACTTGAGAAAGTGCAGTGTGCCTAGAGAAAGCGTAGCGAGCTAGGGAAAAATGACTTTTGTAGACCTTTCAAGTGTCCAAATAAAGATCTAAAGGTGTCATTGAAAATATTAGGATTGTGGCTACATAATGGAGTCATCAAACACTGCAACCACCTTCTGAAAATCCCTGAAAAAACTGTCATGATGTCAAGTTTTCGAGAAGTGCAGAAAACCTCTTGTGGCAATTTTATTTTTGGTATTTATCCTAGATAATAAGACTTGTGTATAAAATTAAGGACGTTTCTATTCCTTGGTCTCTGATGGAAAAAAACCTCTTTCACGTTTGGTAAATGTATCTCTATTTGGTCAAAAACACATTTTGAAGCAAAACTATCCATGCGTGCACTATAAACCCTAGGCAAACCATAACTTGGAAAGGTGAAGCTATGATTTATTCTAATTTGGCACCACTTGGAAAGTGAAGAAGTCATCATCTCATGTGTGTTGAGTGGTTCATATCTTTACATTTGACCTCCCTTGTTGTAAGGCCTCTTATCTCCCTCCATATGTACTTTGCAAGGGGAAAAATCTAATAGTGAAAAAACAAGGGAATGTAGAAATGGAGTAGGATGGAGGGGTTAGGAGAGGGAAATGGGGATGGAAAAAATTATGGAAATATGGAATGGTTTTAGAAAGGTTTATGAAGTGGAATGAAAGGTAATTGGTGTAGGAGTAGACCTAGGGAATTTTATTACAAGTATAGGTCTAGGAAGCTGCCAAAAATGCAGTATTAAGCTAGTGGTGTGGTGTAGGGGCTAGGGTTTGGATGTATAAGATTAGGGATTGAAAGTGAGGGGTGTGAGGGATTTAGGGAGTGTATTTGAGTGTGATGAAAGACACAATCACTATGGGAAGGTTAATTTGAGTTGCAAATTTGGAAAAGAGATGATCTCCCACAAAACATAGCATGGTACCTTGTGGTCACTTTTTTAGGGTCTTATTGGATGCTGAAGTGTTGGGGTTACTTTGATAGGTGAGTGAGAGCTGTTATTCAATAATATGAATGAGAAAAATGAATGAAATAGTCCTTTATGGCTTGTAAGGTTTAATTTTCTTCATAGCAGTGGGTTGGCCCACCAAGTGCAATTCACTTGTGCTTTGAAAACTATGTAGCTTTGGAAAATTTTGTGTAGCTTAGGAACCTTTAGGACTTATTACATTGTATAAAACATAAATTACACTTTGAAACCAAATTTATTGAAAAAAATTATCTATTACTACTCCTCCTTTGTCAAATTTTATGCATGGAATGACAATTTTTTTTTACCTTAACCCTAATGACGTAATGGTGACAAGGAGATGAATGAAGACCATGATGGTGTTGAATGAAGTGATAACGATGATATTTTGATGATGGTACACTCAACTGGGTGATGACAAGGACTGACATGAAAAATTATTTCAAAGGAGTGGAAATAATCCTAGACATATTAGCCAGTGACAAATTTTTATTTGAAGACCAAATGAAATGAAAAAAAATTGATTTTGAGAACCTAATAAGACATGATAAGAGTGTATTTGATCACTGGTGACAGGCTTAATAGAATAACACTAACATTGGCTCCAGCTAGGGATGACAGCTCCTTAGAGGTGCTAGTAACACCATAGACCAAGTAGCCTTACCATTAGGCATGGAGTCAAAATCAAAAGATGAGACTTAATAATGAACACTGACTCAAAACTAAACTGAATTTGAATCTTACTGAAAAGAAACTGAAAAAAATTATTGATGGAAGCATATCAACGAGACTTGAGGGCTTCAAATCTTGATGACAACTATTTACCTGATGAAGAGATATGTACAATCCTGTGAAGTGATCCTTATAGTGTAACCAATCCAACAGATGGCTACTTACTTGAATTCTGCTGTCACTTTCCTTGATCAAGCTTGTTAACACTAGAAAATCGTACATCAGAAGATGACATTAATTAATGTCAAGCCAAAGGATTTACAGGGCAGGAAGACATTATGGAATCTAGAAAGTATTTAAGATCTCTAAGGTTTTGAGAAAATCAATTTTGAACTAGTCACAAAATGTTGTTTGTGTGCATTATCCTTTGAGAAGAGCACCTTCTACATGCCTTTTGGCCCAATAAGCACGCATTCCTGAAAGTGGAAAAATGTCGCTATCTGGGACCACACAAAGAAAAGTACAAGTTACTCCTTACTTGAAGCTGCCTAAGGACAACAACCAATGCCTCCTTAGACACTATGTGAGCACACAATGGAATATTTGGAGCACATAAAGGAATCATACCCCTCCCTTGGGTCACCATCCACATTATACCAAGGGAGGGAAGGAGGATTTGAAATCCCTTATATAAAACCACCATGAGATGAAGAATGTGTGCTCACATTGTTATGCTAGCCAGAATTGCCCAAGAAATACCAGCAATGTGAGACCCGAAGCTGGAGATAGAGGGGACTCGATTGTTGGCCATCCAACAATCTAAGTCCAACATAGCCGAGAGAGAGAGAGACTACACCGAGGCGAGCTTGGAAAACAAAATCCTTGCAATGGGACCTAGACCCATTGTCTAGGGGCACTTTCGAAAGAGGGTAAAATTTCTTCTTCATATCAAACGTTTAATAAGAGGGGCCTAGAGCCACCGTTTGCATTATTATTGTTTGAATCCCTTCAATAGCTTCTATATATTTGTTTTTTAGTTTTAGTTTAATTTGAGTATACATTTGCATGCTTTTTTTGCTCCAGATTGTATGCTTATGATCTCCACTTCTTTTTGCCTGTTACCAATAATTTAAAGGGGTAAAACACACCCCTTCAACTGGTGTTGTTTTGTACATCCGTGCACCAAATCCACCAAAATAGGATTGGCGACTCCACTAATTTTTTACCAAGTTTATGTGGTTGTGCCTTCTTTTGCAAGAGACCTTTGTCTATGATGGGGAGTGGAGCTGATAGTCAGGGAAAATTTTAAGGATGGAAAATTATTTTGAAGTTTAAAGACTTGGCGAATCTCACTAGTCCTAATATGCAAACTATAAAAAATTTATTGATGTATTTGTAAAATTATTCAAATTTATAATGATATTATATATACGGTCTATATAATGTGGGAAATTTTTAACGTAAAATAATTTTATATTGTAAAATTTGGGCGAATCATTTTCATAAAAAAATGGAAATTGGCAAATCCTTATTTTGGGAAAACCATGGAAAATTAGCCCACCTGCGAATATTAGCCCCTAAAATTTTCCTTGCTGATAGTCCTCTGATCTCTCTTGCAGTCCCTAGATTCACTCTAGGTGATAGACTGAAGAAGATCAACTCCTATTTTTTTTTACTTGCGGGAATTTGCGCACGTTGCTTCCTCATAGACGCGCAGGGCGTGCGTTCAATGTTGACCCACGCACAGAAAGCGCACCTTTCTCGGCCTTTTGCGCAAAATTTACAGAATGAGAAATTTCTCCCAAGATTATGTTTTTTTCTACACGTAAGGTGCTTGGCAGCCCCTAATGCATCTGCCAGCACTGGTTGTGGTACCCCGCAACTTTTTAGAACTCACTTTTAGCTACTTTCTGTAGGCTTAGAGTCAATTTTTGCTTCAAGTTGATTTTTGCAAAACCTTCACATAGTTTAAGTAGGGGGCAAATTAACTTGCGTTACGAAAAATTTATGTTTTGAAAATTTTGGTATTCACACCTAGATAACTAGTCCAAGTAAGTGGCCCAAGACCACACATGCATAGCTAGTTTTCTTTTTTCTAGTGTAAAAGCTTTTAGTTTAGTTCAATTTTTGCACTAGGAATTGTGGGACTAGGATTAAATTTTTTATAGAAGAGAAAGTAATCTCTGCTACCTTTTCACCCTCCGGTGATCCTAGGTAAGCATATGAACGCTCTATATTCACAATTCGCATCTCCCTTTAGTTAGTCACATAGATTAACTAGGAAAATTCTAAAGCGGACCATTATCCGCACATGTTTTCCATTTGAGCCAGGAACAATATAACATAGTTTAAATAGGGGATTTTGTAAAGGATTAATGATATCCACGCATTCAAACTATGTGTTTTTTCACCTTATGCTCACACACACTCACCCACTAAGCGAAGCAAAGACACCTAAAACTAACTTAACCAAACTCACTAAATTCTCCCCACATGGGCCATAAAAGAATTTATAGCTTAAGTTAGGATCAAGGTGGTACACATCCAATAAGCCACCTTGATTACACTTCATATTGAAACATAGAAGTTGTGTATTTAGGGAGCTTCAAATACATCTATCACCCTACGACAAAGAAAACCTGAGCGTGGTAGAGACCCGTTTCAGAGGGGGTTAGGCTTAGGCGCAGTGCGTGCGGTATTAGTTAGGGCTACCTAACTTGGCTGATACTCGATACTGTTAGCTTACTACCAAGAAGCCCAAGACTCGAACGCTCACGTGGGATGGTGGTTCTTAGTGGCCAAAAACTAGGGCAACCTTTACCCTATAGGTGACGGTGTAGGCAAGTGCCAAACCCTCTATCCTTACCTTGGCGGATTCTCTTTGGCTGACTGGGGGCATCGCCAGCTCTTACGGGAAGTTGTGCCAGCACTCGCAAGAAATCTTCTCAAGGTCTAGTTACTTTTGAGTGTGTGAGGATGAAATAGGTCTTCTATGATTTTGAGTATCATACACAAACAAACAAAAACCACCTTTTTGCTTGATTGATCACATAGATTAATTTAAATGGAAAATTTATTTTATTTTCGCTTTATTTTATGTATGTGGCCATAATTTTTCTTTGATCATAGACTCTAGCCTCTCAAATTTTTCCAAAACCTAACCTGGTCGATACCCGAATGGTCCCAACGGAACCTCGTCGATCCAGGCATCTTTTGGAACTCCCCCCATTACCGGGAGGGGTTCCAGGTCTTTCGCCATTTAGGCATCAAAGACGGAACACTGCCACCGTCATTGGTTCATCCTTCATTGGAGCAGCCATATTTGGGAACCCTAGTCAGTCTTCCAACACCACACCACACACCACTTCTCCCTCGACCCATAAGGGGAAGAGGAGTGCATCCCATCTGGGAAGCCAGTTGAATACACAACAAGGTGCATTGCAGACTAACCCTCATTTTAACCAGAAATTTGTGTCTTCACACATTGCAATGGCGTCAACCTCCCAGTCACCTTTCTTAGCTTCGTTGAATCTACCCAATTTAACCAAGCTAACAAATGACCCCATCATGCATAATCCTACATGGCCTCCCATGCCCATGAAGCTCCCTTCGAATATACCAAAACTCGAAGGCAAGCAAGCAGAAGACCCAGGTAATCATGTAATGACCTTTCACCTCTGGTGCTCATCGAACAATATCATTGACGACACTATTTGATTAAGGCTATTTCAATGCACTCTTACAGGAGTAGCCACGAAGTGGTACGTGGAGCAACCTCCTGCTTCACATGGAACCTTCTATGCCCTTGCCACCGCATTTTGAACATATTTTTAGTTACCCATTCACCATGATTACAGAATAGAATTACTGACACATTTTAGACAAACCCCTACCATCCATATCTCGGACCATCTTCATGAATGGAGGTGGCATCGCAGTTTATGTAAAGCTAAACTCGACAACCGGGTTTTCTTAGGTTTGTTCTTCAAAAATATTACGACAAATATTTCAAAATATGTGGCACAACAAAACCCCACATCCGAAGAGGACACAATCAGTAAAGCCTAGAAGCTTGAAATGATTTATACGTAGTGAGGATACATTTACAACATCCTGGATAGTTCCCTGCGCCTGCAAACTTATCAAGAATTTCCAAGCGCGTATAACTCTGCATACGGGCTAATTGGGTCAATGACCCAAGGTTACCTAGGCAGCAACAGTCAAAACCCTGGTTACACATAAATTTCTACCTAGAACGTGCCTCAACCTGGTTTTAAAAGTCATCATATGCCTCAGCAAAATTTGACTAATAGGGCACAAGCATATCACCAAGGAGGACCTTATCCTCTGACTGAGGGGACCCAGTACATAGAAAGGCACACTTACAGAAGAGCTCCCCTCCAATAGCCAGGTGAAAACTAGGGACAGTGTTATGCTTAGTCCCCAGCACACGACCCACCTATGTAAACCAACGCACAGGTGAAATTTGTGCAGCTGTCCCAAAACCAACCACACCAGTATAACTAGGAGAATTGAATTTTAAAATAATATATTAAAATATAAAATAATTTGATATAATGTTTAACTAGGGCTCTCACTTCACAAAGATGGTAGACATTGATCTTTATGAAAATATGGTACATAGATGTTAGCATTGATACAATATATGTTGCTCATGATATATGTGTGAAAAACCATGTACTTACATTGATTTCAATAATGATATAATCCAAAATTTTAACAATGACATAATCCAAAATAATAATATAATGTAAAATAATTGTAAATTTATTTGATGGGTTGATTTCAATATTAAGATAATGCACATCTTTTCACAACAGTACAATGAAAAATATAGACATTTTCCAATCAATATAGATCACTCATATCCCAAACTTGGTTTACCTTTCTAGCTTGGCTTATAGTAAATTGTATTAGGCTTAAGAGTATAATCACATTTTAGAATTTCTCAAAAAAGGGTAAATTTTTTTTCAAAATTAATATATTATAATGGTCAGAAGAAATGTTTTAGAAACTTATTTTTAATATTAGCTAAATTAAAAGCATTATATTCATCCTTTATTTTAGTATTTTAAGATATATAAAATATATTGATTTGTAAAATTTAATGTATTCAATTAAAGATATGTAAGCGAATACAATGAGAGTTAAAAACAAATAAAATTGGAAAAAACTAATAAATTAAAATTATTGTATTTATAATTTATTTTTATAACGTTAAGATGTATAAACGTATAAATATGTAGAACTTAATATATTTTTAAAATATCGTAAATAAAATGATGAGAAATATATAAAATCGAAAAAAAAAAAACTTAATCCAATATATATAAGAAATTGTTCATCAAACTAATCAAACTTAAACACTTTTACAATAAAAACACAATAATTATAAAAGCTAAAAAAATTAATTAAATAATTAAATGAAAATTGGAAAATAATTATCCAAATATATCACTATATAATATATATTTTATTACATTCAAATTATTTTATATTTTAATATATTATTTTAAAATTCAATTGGTGAATAACTTAATTTTTATGAAAAATGAAGAAAATTTATGAAAATTATAAAATAAATATTAAAAAAATAACTTAATTTTTATAAAAGATAAAGAAATTAATGAAATTATTAAATAAAAAAATTAAAATTAAAATTAATAGTGGTCTAAAATTATAAACATTTTAATAATTTTTCATTTATAGGATAATTTTATATTTTAATATTTAAAAAAACATTATATTTTGAAATATTTTTTATTATTATAGAAATTTAAATTTTTTTATTATTTTACATTTATATTTTAATGTATATATAATAAAATATGTTTACGATATTGTTTTTCTGGCAAAGTGTCCATCTGATCTTGATTTAAGCAACTTAGACTTTTTCAGGATTTCTGCTCTACCATGGGTATGTGTGTTAACGTTGACAAAACAAAAGTTATGATTATCAAATCCAAGAAGGACACTTACACTAATTTTATCTATGACAATAGTAACTTGGAGGAAGTGTCTTCTCACAAGTTCCTAGGAATTGATATTCATCACAAGCTTAACTAGAACTATAGCATTCAGAAAAGGATTAATGCGGGCTGGAAAGCTTATTTTGGTCTTGAAAATAATTGTAAAACAACAAACCTCGTCATGTGGGATAGAAATAAGTTCCTCTTTGAAACTTTAGTCACTCCTGTTATCTTTTATGGATGTGAGGTTTAGGGTTGCAGCATCTCTAGAGAATCCTGGAGAAAGTTTGAGCAAATCCAGAAGCGTTTTATAACATATAACCTTAAAATTAAAAGCAATACACCCTATCCTATTCTCCTTATAGAAGTGCGTCTTTCCCCTATCGAGAGCCTAGCTATGACTAGGCTTTTGTTGTACAAGCACAAGCTCAATAGCATAGGAGACCATAGACTTCCTAAGCTAGCTTTAAATTCCAGCCAAAACCACCTAAGGCTTAAACGAGGTTGGTATAAAGACATCAGGCCTGGTTAAACCATTGGGAGATCGATGAGAATGTTGCATAACAAAACATTAATAACATTAAAAAAATTGTTACTTCTAAGTTCAAACAAAAAATGTGGTGTGAGAAAGATCTCGCAGCTAAAAGAAAATTAAGATATTATAAGGAGGTCATCAACCCCACCCTAGAAGATCAAAAGTATCTCTCTATTTTAACTAGCTCAAAGAAGAAAATTAATATATTAGAACTAACTCTCATGAGCTCCATAGTGAAACAGGTCATTGGACAGTCCCTAAAACACCATAGATGGAAAGGATCTGCCATCTCTATGAGAATATGAACATTGAGGATGAAAATCACTTCCTCTTAGAGTTCTCTGCATACAACCACATTAGAGCTCAATTTCATAATCTTTGTTGCAATACTGACCTTCCTAGCCCTTTAAGATGTCAAAATTATAGTGAGCTCTAGAGGCTTCTCTCCAAGCTTTTTGAGCATAGGAATAAAATCTTAAATCAAACTAAATAACTAGACCAAACATTAGTCTCAGTGAACGTTAACCATCATCATCATCATCAATTTATATTTTAAATTTGACTAATAATCTAATAATCTATTGTTTATATATTTTATGTTTTTTAATAATAATATTGTTATTATTATTTTTAAATTTAAATTTATTAGTGTAGAGATTTGATTTTAAAATTATTTAGTGTAGAGATTTAATTTCAAATTTTAGAATTTTTTTAATATATTTTTTAAAATTTATTTGTGTAGAGATTTAACTTTAAATTTATCAAGTGTAGAGATTTAATATCAAATTTATTAAAATATATTATAAATTTGAATTAACCATTTAAACAAATTCATATGATTAACCATTAAACTTATACACCATTGTACTATTTAATATTAAAATTAACTTATATATATTTTTAATGAATTCCATCCAACCATGCCCGCGCAAACATCTCCCTTTGAAACATGGTCGATACAATATACTAAGTCGTAGAACTTTCTTGTATTGTTCAATAGTTATTCTGGTCACTTCCAATAATACGATCTAATCAAGCGTGCAAACATTATAAAAAACACTGCAACAGCATTTTATTTTTCAATCGCTAACTGTAAGACTCACCGGCTCTTAACACTCTGGGCCAACGAGCTCCAGACAAGAGAGGAAATTTGAGCTTTGAAACTGCTTTTTGTAATCTGATTTGTGGCATTCGTGGCCATTCCTGTAAAAAAACAAAACAACAGAATAATCTCAATGTTCCGCCAGAAAATAAATAAATGCGGCGCACATTATTTACGTGGGAAAGCACAATCTTTTTCAATACTCATTATATGCCGCTTATTCCTTGGCTTTCTTCTTTTCTTGATTCAACTGCAAAACAAATCTTGCACTTCCGATCAGTACGAGTCGTGTATATATATATATATATATATATATATATAGTTGTATTTCGGCCAGTGCGCGAGCCGACGGTGTTCTGTCGGTTTCACTGCGACTGGTTGTCTGAATTTCAGTTGATTTCTACTTGATTGGACTACATGTGGAAATGATCTTTGAAATATTTATTTATTTGTTTCTTTCTCTTTAATATATAAAATCGGTTTTCTTTACTTTTAGTAAAGGTATATTTTATTTGTAATTAATATTAAAATATCTTTTTATTATAAAATAAAATCTATTCTTAACTTATAAACATAACTTTAAGCAGAGTGGAAATAAATTATACATCCTTTTCCTATCAGCTATTTTTTTTTATTATTACAACATTGCAATTTCAACTTTATGACACATCATTTTTTTTATTGGAAAGTAGAAATCACTTATTTAAAACTTAGTATATAAAGGTGTATACACTATACTCTTTTTTTAGATTTAGATTTGAACTTCTGATTTTAGATTTGACGAAGAAATATATTTTCTAAACCGTTAGACTCAGTGTTGTACATCACTCTCAAATGGGAATTTATAAAATAATTATTATAAAGAAAAACTTTATTTTCAATTACATTTTTCATATGTATTTTTTAATTTAAAATAGATATTGAAATTTTTATTAGTAATGTATTTTTATATGTCACGTGTCAATCTCATATCAAATATGTAAAGAATTATACATCTCTTTCATGTTGAGTTGTAAAATCTATCTATTTATCTATACATTTGTTATAAAAGTTGTATTTAAATTTAATAATATATTGAAATTATTAATAGAGGAGGCGTCTTGTACCAAAAAAATAGTCTCATATGCTATTTTGGTGTGCTTGGTCATCAATTTAAAGTTAATTTAAATATTAAGTAATAAAAAAATTGATTAAATTTCATCTATGAATGTAATTATTTTCCAAACATATTTTACCTAACTACCTTTCTTTTTGGTTTATTATAGGTTATTATAGTAAGCTAAAAAAAATTTATTTTAGTTTATTCAAGAGGTGTAGATTACTTGGTTTATATGGGGTTTAATCCTAAGTTAACAACCTTTTATTTTCGTTTATTCAAGAGGTGTAGATTAGTTGGTTTATGTGGGGTTTAGTTCCAATGAAGTATCGGGTTCAAATATCATGGGGAGAGGTTGAGGGTGGAAGTCACTTTTAGGGGAATTAAACTATCCCACGAAGAATTCAAACTCTAGAAGGGTGTAGCGTACTAGAAAAATACATATACACAATTTTTTAGAATTGAGAAGGTGAAGGTGTTTATTTGTAATAGACAAATGCAATTTCTTCATACCATAAATGTGAAGATATTCAATCGAAATGGGTGATGCTACATCCACTGCTAGAGTAAAATATTTCTCCCTCCAGCTATTTGTATGATATTTCTAGGTGGTAAAGTTGGTTTATCATATAGAAAAAGAACCTCCTACAGTATAATCTTTCTCCTTCCATCTACTAGATGATGTTTCTAGGTGGTGAAGTCGGTTTATTATATACAAAAGATCCTCCTTGTCTAATGAGTTAAGGGATGCCTAGTTTTGTGAAGGCATAGGGATTAACTAGGGTGATCATATCTTGGAGAGACAAGAGGTGGAGTAGTTTGATATCATGATGCTCTTGGGAAGAATGAAGGTTATTTTCTTAGGGAACTAGAGATTGACTTTAATTTGCTTGATCCTACCATAGAATGTTTAATTTGGATTGGATCATTATATTGCTTGTAATTTGTCTCTATGATTTTAGAGTGGAAATTTTCAAGGAATCAACTTGCAGGGTCTTTTTTACTAGTAGTTCCACGTTTGGAGAGTTAGGGCATGAAACCTTCTATGGTCATTTCGAGGCATTAAATTATTTTTTGGGGGGTAAAAAATCTCTTTCCTTATTCACCGACATTAGGATAGTGTTGTCCACTTAGAGACCTTCCCAATGGTTCAAGAATCATGTCAATGAGAGCTCATATACAAAATTTATACCTCTCACAATTTAACTCACCATGTTTGACCACTATGGTATGAGTCGATTCCATGTCAACCCCATTACTCATGCAAAATAGGCTAGCCATTTGTGGACTATGAAGAATATTCGAGAATATTCTAAGTTGTAACTCAAGTTAGGAGTAGAAGGAGTCAAACCTAACCCTTAGTTGGCTACTAGTCTATGTTAGAACTAGGCCATTAGGAGGATAAGGGGTTCCATTCTATTTGATTGCATCTTGTTCCATAGTAGAGCAGAGAAACTAGGATTGAGAGTGAGAAAGTATAATAGAGGAAGCTAGTGTTTTATGGTAACCTAGATATAGGCCACATGTCTTAGGTAATCCAATTCAAAGTTCCTTCTCCTTTTTACTTGCATTTTTTCTTCCAAAAAAGAAAATAGAGCAGAGAAACCTCACCTTCTAATTGAATTTTCTCTTGTATTCGTTTCCTAGAGCATGTATTTGTGCCAATTATGAATGGTCTGTTTTCCACATTTTATTTATTTTAAGCATAACCATAAAATCAATCATTGACAAATATAGAACCTAAAGGAATTTAACCTTCATAGAATACATTTTAGTTAATTTTATTAGATTTTTTCTGACAAAATATCTAATGGAAGATTCATAATAGTTTACATATCATATTTATACCATAATATGTTTCTTTTTGGGAATCTCACTAGAATTTGTACGTGATCGAGGAAGTATTTAATAAGAAATTTGTAGAACCTTAGCCATTAACAAGTTTATTCATAGTATCCCTCATTCGATAGATGTGAGATTCATGACGGTGGAAGCACATGTTACATATATCGGCTTGTTGATTCCCTAAATGGGAGTATTTTTGGAGCAGTTGTTAACGAGGGAGAAAACTAGATAATAGGCACCAATTAGGCCTACTTTCATTTGGAATGGCATTCTATGTCCACTATGTGGGCCCAATCGCCTCATCAGGGTAATGTATCATTTTCTTTGAGAAATAAATTACTTATAACTACTAATTAGATTTCCATCCTCACCTCTATATATATATTTATCATATTGATTTACAATGCATGTTAATTATTCAAGAATTAGGGAAGTTAATCGATAGATTGGAAGAAGCTGTAGAGAATTATATATCATTCTTTTTCTTGACTAAAAGTAAAGCATCTAGAAATTACATATTTATCAACATATTGATTTATTTTTCAACCATTATAAGCATAATCCACATTAAGATCAATCAATTAATTATAGTAGAATCATGACATCCTCATAAACTTATGAAAATATACAAGATTCATAAACCACAAACATCAACAATTACCATGAAAAGTTAATTGCAATAACTGGTAGGTAAAGGCTATTTTACAAAATATTGTAAAATGGAGTCTAAACAAGAGCATCCAGTTTTTCATTTTTCACCACCCCCCTTACCTCTTCCTTTGTCTATAAGAAGCTTTTCTATTTATACATCGAGTTATAGTTACAAAATTTAATATGCTGCTAACTCCTTTGACACTAATGTGGTGTTAAAAATTCTTTAATGGTAACTAACAATATGTCCTCTAGGCTACACGAATATTTAGGATTTTAGACCCCAACAACTTTCCATCTTTTGTAATTGTCGCTCCCCTTTCAATTCATGATCAAATAACCTTTTACTATCCTTCTTCATGCATATGTTATAATATTCAAGTTGGATTGAAACTTTGGTGGGGGAAATGATGAACTTGTCCATTGACTCGTCATCAACATTTGAAATGTGTTCAATTTCCATAACCACATCTATCTAGTAAATGGTTGTATCCATAAGCTTCAATTTAATGGGGATAGAGCTGGGAGAATCTTCTATGGGATCGAGGTCCCATTCCTCTATCAATTATATGGTAGAAACCCATATTTACTTAAACAAATCGATAGATTCATCTACAACCATTTAAACCACCTCACATCCCAATTTCTAAGCATTGACTAGAGACTGGTATTTTACCTTTTTCTTCTTATCATATTGGGGTAGTGAATCTAGAGCATCCCAATGTTTCTTCTACTAGTCAATAATTTGTTTTATAGCCTTTCTATTTGTGTTCATGGATTCTAACTACACATTTTTATCACTGGTTATATACTCCAATTGTGTACAGTAGTCTTATATTTCCCCAAAATTTCCCATGAAATAATATTGAGCCTTTTGAAATTCGCTATTAATTTTAAGAGCCTATACTCTAAGTATATGAAGGTCAACTAGGGCCTTTTGAGCTTGTTCAACCATAATTTTAACTTCTTCCTTGTGACTCTACTTGAATTACTTTAGCTTTTTTGTGTGAGATTCTTTCAACTACACCATTTTCTGTTGATGGTAATGGATACTCCCAACATAGAAGGGGTCTCCATGATGTGAAGTCCCAATTATACCTCACACCATTTGGGGTAGGAGCCCCATCCATAGTATCAACCTGACCACCATAACAAAAAGGTTGGTCTTGGTTTCAACAGACAATATAAGAGATTATATACATAAACCTTAAACAAGCAAGTAAGTTGACAATGTGAAACTATAAATTTTCATAGATGTTCTATGCTTGATGCAACTTTACTTTTATACCCGATATCAAATAGCAATCACATAAACATGAAAGTAAAATGCTGATAGAACATACCAATATATTAACAGAAGACAAGCCAAAAATACACTTAACTTGATCAGCAAAATATTTGTGTTGTGGTGCGTTACGGTGGTCAACAGGATGCTTCAACCAAGAAAGTCTCCTCATGGTCAGCCAACCAGAATGTGTCACACAACCCTCTCGTAAATATCTACAACGGTCAACCCAAAGTCAACAAAAGTTAATGATTTCTAGTCAACAGTCAACGCAAAACAACAGAAGAAAGTCAACACAACCAAGTCAAAGTCAACGTCCAACCTTGGTTTTTGTGCCAAAAAATGCGGATGGATGAGATCGAATTTTAGGGAGAGTTTCGGTTCAATTTAACCAAGTGTAGACCAAAGTCAACACTGGTCAATTCTGCACTAGAAACCGTAGAACAGTCTGAAACCCTAGCTACTGCTTTTTCCCACGTGTGAGTGAAGAGAAGCCTCCAAGATGATGATCGAACCAATCATATGCAGAGAGAGAATGTGTGATGAGTGATGGTGAAAATGAACTCCAACATCGACCTATATATATCCATCAGTGAGGGTGTGTGACACATCTATTGGGGTTCCAAGCCTACATTACAATTTTGGCCAACCTTGCACATAAGTCGAATTAATTCAAAATAAATGTTCTGCTCATCGGATCAAGATGATCTTTAGTTTGATCTTGCACCTCTCCAAAAGAGGAATCCAATAAAAATATTGGCATCATCATCTAAGCATCGCAACATGGAGTTTGTACCTAGTTGCCCAAAATTAACTCTCCCTCTCAACTAGGGAGAACTCCATCCACATGTGCCATCCAAACATCATGCATCATCTCGTCGTAACTTGATTTTCTGGCTTCTTTATTTCAAAAAAAAGGTGAGTCACAAAGACATCACTCTCCACTAACAAAATCAGCTCAGAGATCCGAAACCTCTATAGGACTCAAAGGAGTCACATACCAACCCGAAGTTGGTTTAATTGACTTGAAGTCAGTTGGAGGTCTGAAACCTCACTAGAATTGATCCCAAATCAAGTGGTTGAATACGTGCCATCTTAGACATAGAGAGTATGGTAATCTATGATGCATCCATTGGTCTTTGCTACTGGTCTCTAGATTTTCCCACCTCATAGGACAAGATGAGAGATACCTCCATTGAGTCCAGGACTCCATGAGTAGGATTCATACGGGGCACAGATCAAAGAGAGGTGAACCAATTCAATATCATAACAGTGGGGTAGAAGAAAACCTACAAGGTTCGGCAAGCCTAACCTTGTGGTTTCTTATAGCTCTAAGAAGTTATCCCCAAAGCCTCCTGGAGCTCCAGAGCTCATTGTCCAACAGGACCCTTAGAATAGGGTTATTCCATGATTCCAATATTCTCATGGAAGGTTAGGAACTTGACCTTCCCCAAGGGTTTTGTGAGAATATCCGCAACCTACTCATCAGTTCCTATATGATCGAGCCTTACGGCACCTCGCTGTACCATATCCCGGATAAAGTGGTACCTGATATCAATATGATTGGATCGATCATGGAACAAAATATTCTCTAACAAACGAATCCCACTCTGGTTATCACAAAGGATAACGGTGGTATCTAGCACATGCCCGAACAACTCACTAAAGAGCTTTCACAACCAAACTCCTTCACAATGGGCCATACTTGCTGCAATGTATTCGGCCTCAGCAGTGCTCAAAGCCACTGACTTTTGCTTCCTACTCATCCAAGATATCGAAGCAGACCCAAGTGTGAAGCAACATCCATAAGTTCTCTTGTGATCCATGACATTGCCAGCCCAATCGACATCAGTATATCCATGGAGTCCCAAACTCCTGATAGCATATCTCATCCCATGGTTTATCATGCCCCGAAGACATCTCAATAGATTCTTGGCACCAACCCAGTGAATGTGATGAGGATCAACCATATGTTGACTCAAAGTGTTCACTGCAAAACATATGTCTGGACGAGTGTTCACTAAGAACATCAGGGCCCCTACGAGTTGATGATACTAGGTAGGATTTGCTAGCACTGGCCCAACAATGCTTCCACTCAACTTCTTAAACTTGAGCTCCATCGGTGTCGACATGGACTTATAGTCCACCATTCCAAATCTTTCCAGCAACTTCACAATATATTTTCCTTCAGAAAGGAAAATCTCGCCAGGTCTCTGCCAGACCTCTAGGCTTAGGAAGTAATGCATCAGTCCTAGGTCCTTCATCTCGAACTCAGAAGCGAGCTCCATCTTACACTGATGAATGAGAGGGTCAGCACCTGTCAGGAATAGATCATCCACATAGAGAACCAAAATGAGAGGATTTTCTCTATCTACCTTGAAGTAAAGGTTCAGATCAACATTACTGCAAGTGAAACCCAACTTCATTATGTAGCTATCTATCCTCTCGTACCAATCCCTGGTGGCTTGTTTCAACCCATAGAGGGATTTCTTCAACCTGCATACATGGGTGTCTCTATCCTAGACTTCAAACCCCAGAGGTTGCTCCACATACACCTATTCCTTTATCGAACCATGCAGAAAGGTAGTCTTCACATCCATCTGATGAAGATTCTATCCTTACGTGGTAGCAAGGGCTATGATAGATCAGATGGTGGTATATCGGGCCATAGGTACAAATATATCATCATAGTTTATGCCTTCCTTTTGAGAGAAGCCTCGGGCAATGAATCTTTCCTTGAAATTTTTAGCACTACCATTAGATCCATGCTTGATTTTATAGAGCCATTTCGCGATGAAAACAGCTATGTCCTCCGGTCTCAGAACCACATCCCAGACATCATTCTTCATAATGGACTCGTACTCTTCATGCATAGCATCCCTCCAGACTTGATGCTTTATGGCTTCTTCAAAAGATCAAGGCTTAGATTGTACGATTGTACTCATGGGTTCTAGATACCTTTGGTATCTATTCGACTTCTTGCTTTCACGGAATGTCCCCCTTGGGGCCATATGTCTCTCGGCATCTTCGAGAGTATCCTGGAGCCATGAAGGTCTTCTCTTCATTGAAGGAGGTGGATCAATGGGGTCCATTGGTACTTCAACATCGGGCATCATTTCATCCTTCGATTCTTCCTGATTCCCAGAACTTACTTAATGACCTTCCTCAGAGCTTGGAATATTTATCACTTTCCCGAGGGAAGCATATTCATCAAAGGTAACATCGTGGCAAATCTCCACTTCTCTTTGACCAGGCACATAGACTCGATAAGCCTTTTAAGTTTCACTGTAGCCCACAGACATTACCTTTTTCCCAGAAGCATCCATCTTTCTCATCTTCTCTTTCGGCACATGAAAATAAATGGGACAACCAAAAAATCTAAAATGAGAGATGTCAAGTTTCTTACCAGAGAAAACCTCTTCGAGATTTTTGGAGTCCAGAGTGGAATGCGGGAATCAATTTTGTATGTACACAACAATGTTCGCAACTTCTCCCCACAGAAACTTCAGAAGGCCTTGGTCACATAGCATGGCACGGGAAGCTTCCACAATGGTCCTATTATTTCTTTCATCAATGCCATTTTTCTCAGAAAGTATATACGTTTTTGGTCTCCCTCTTGATTCCAGCTTCTCTGAAAAATTTATTGAACTCGTTCATCTCATATTCAGTGCCATTATCCATCCTAAAAATATTGATCTTCTTCCCCATTTGATTTTCTACCAAGGCTTTGAAAGTACGAAACCACATGAAAGCCTCATCCTTATTCTTTAAGAAGTATATCCAGGTCTTGCGAGAGAAGTCATATATAAATGTCATATAATAAGAACATCCTCCCAAGGATGTCACAGCCAGCATACCAGACATATCATAATGTATCAATTGCATGGCATCAGATGTCTTTGTGACACTTAAGGGGAAAGGTCCCCTTGTATGATTTCCTTCGGCGCAACCGCGACATACACCTTCATGATCATTTTGAATTCGGGCATCCCTATCACCACCTTCCTTGCTTCGGGAAGGACTTTGTAATAAAGCTGTCCAAAACTCCGGTGCTATAGTTCGTTTTGACGAATAGTATAACATGTCATAGCCCTAGTGGACTTCCTCCAACTTGGTAGAGTGTATCAAATCTAAACCCAATAGTGATAGATTCCTTGAAACTCTTCTTCTAGATGCGTACCTTCCCATCGACGAATGCCACCTTGAAACTTTTGTCTTCCATGGCCGAAATAGACACAAGGTTCTTCTTCAAATCAGGTACATATAGTACATTTTGCAAGTGGAGGACTTGACCTTTAGATAAGTGGAGGGTCACAGTCCCAGTCCCTTTCATGGGATAGGTGGAGTTATCTCCAAGGATAATTTTCAGATTAATATCGTTCTTAACCAAATTAGAAAGAGCTTCCTTAAACCCAGTGAGGTGCCTTGAAGCACCACTATCAATCAACCATAAATCCACAGTGTCGGGTGGAGATGCAACAGAGAGGGAAGATACAAGAATGAATTCATTTTTCTTATCATCAACAACATTAGATTCCTCATACCTGGAATTTCTTGACCTTTTCAAAGGTTTCCCATTTCCATTGTGACCAGAGGGATCCTTCCTCTTTCTTTTGAACCTATTGTTCCTTTCATTGTCATTCCTCCTGTTGTTTTTTTTGTCATCATCCCCGGGAGAAACCTTCTTATTAGGGAATTCTCTAGCATAGTGGTTGGTCTTGTTACATGTGTAACATCTTCCTTTCTTTCCTTGGCCCCCTACTCTTCCATGGTTCCATGGACCACCATTTTTCTTCTTCTTAGCACGAGTGGTGAAGGCAACATTACCTTCATTTTCATATTCCATCATTCTTGTTTCCTCTTGAGTGAATCTCGACAATAGTTTGTCAAAATCAGGAATCACATTGTTATTGAGAATGGTAGTAATGAATACATGCCATTCGGAGGAGAGACCTCCAAGTGCGGTGAGAACCATTTCTCGATCAGCTATTATCTCCCCAATGATAATAAAATTTTCATGATTTCAGCAAACTTCAGAAAATAAGATTAAACAGATTCATCCCTGCCTTTCTTAAGATTCTTCAATTGGTTCTTAAAGAAAAGGACTTGATTTGCATTGCTGGCCCTGAAAATATTGACCAATTTATCATATATCTCCTTAGATGTGCGCAGCTCAGAGATGTAGGAAACCAGACTCTTATGGATGGAATCCCAGATGATCATCTTTGTTTTGATTTCCCCTTTCTTATACTTTGACTTGGTGGCAGCAGGTGCAGATGATGGAGGCTCTTGGAATTTACCCTGCACATAGTCCATGACATCTTGGTCTTCCAACATTAAATCCAAAGGCATCTTCCAAGCATGAAAGTCATCCTTTCCAGTCAACTTGTCATCAACTTTGAATCCATTATAATTTGAGGTACCCATGGGTCCTTGACAAATGCTACTTCTTCGGTGATTTCTCTCAATACAAACTTGGGCTTTGTCTTCACCTTAGCTCTGATACCATGTAAATTTTCATAGATGTTCTATGCTTGATGCAACTTTACTTGTATACCCGATATCAAATAGCAATCACATAAACATGAAAGTAAAATGCTGATAGAACACACCAATAGATCGATGGAAGACAAGCCAAAAATACACTTAACTTGATTAGCAAAATATATGTTTTGTGGTGTGTTAAGGTGGTCAACAAGATGCTTCAACCAAAAAATTCTCCCCACGGTCAGCCAACTAGAATGTGTCACACAACCCTCGTAGACAGCTCTACAATGGTCAACCCAAAGTCAACAAAATTCAACGATGTCCAGTCAACGGTCAACGCAAAACAATAGCAGAAAAAAGTCAATGCTGCCAAGTCAAATTCAACGTCCAAACTTGGTTTTTGTGCCAAAAAATGCCTATGGAGGAGATCAAATTTTAGGGAGAGTTTCGGGTCAATTTGACCAAGCGTAGACCAAAGTCAACGCTAGTCAATTCTGCACTGGAAACCCTAGAACAATTTGAAACCCTAGCTACTAGTTTTTCCCACGTGTGAGTGAAGAGAAGCCTCCAAGATGATGACCAAACCAATCAGATGTAGAGAGAGAATGTGTGACGAGTGATGGTGAAAATGACCTCCAACGTTGACCTATATATATCCATTAGTGAGGGTGTGTGACACATCTGTTGAGGCTCCAAGCCTACATTACAATTATGGCCGACCTTGAACATAAGTGGAATTAATTCAAAATAAATGTTCTGCTCATCGGATCAAGATGATATTTAGATCGATCTTGAACCTCTTCGAAAGAGGAATCCAATAAAAATATTGGCATAGTCATCTAAGCATCACAACATGAAGTTTGGACCTAGTTGCCCAAAATTAACAGAAACACCAATTGCAATGTATAAAACAATACTTTCACGAATGGGGAGACAAAAAGTGAACCTCTAGAAGGATGTAATAATACTAACCTAGGAGAGATACATGAGAACATAAAATATTCATAAGTGAAATAGTCCACATAATGATTGTAAAGTGAATACAACACACGTTCAACAAGATAAGTACCAAAGCCATGAAAATAGTTCAATTTCTCTAGTATATATGAAAAAAACTTATACCGTAAACATCCCAAGAATAGTCCTAAAACATTTGCGATACATGCATGAAAATGTGTTGCCTCATTGAGCTTCAATATTAAGTGAAAGACCCATTTACACAGTTACAATGGTGAGGCACTAGTTCGAGTAGTGGAACATTAAGTCACTTCTTGCTTCTCCAAAGAATAGTTTTCTCTCCTATTCCAAGTAGATAAGCTAAGACTTGATCTCTAAAACTTAAGCCTCCAAAAACCTCTTACTTGAGTTATGAGGTTGATTTTATAACAAGAGGAATGACCTTTCATCTCCTCTTGCCTCTTGGTTTACCCTTATGACTCTTGGAATTACAATACGTCCTATGGACTTCTAAACAACTCTTGAACTTATAAATGACCTTTGGAACTCTCCATATAACCTTTGGAATTATGCTAAAGACATTTTGTCCATATACGACTAAGTGAATTTTCATATTACACATATGACTCTTGGAATTCTACTTATTACATTTTGTCATTTTCTTTGAATATACCTCATTACATTCCAGATGATGATGCGACATGACACATGGACACATATTGACCTTTATGATGACACTTGTACAAGTTACAGCTTAACAGTGATGACATGGACTTCATGATGAGGTGGCAATGCCAAATTGTCTTGCTTGTTGCTTCATCTTGTGTTCTAGGTATAAGCTTTTGACCAAACCCTGTGCTGCTATTGGGCTTAGACTTTATCAATCGAACCTTGTGCTGCTATTGGGCTTGTTCCTCTATGTTATCTCAGTTACTGATCTATGCTTCATCTTCATGAAAGATCCACTTTTTTTGTCATATTCACCCTCCAAAGGGTCTTTGATAAATATCAGGATCCTCCGAGTCATCATGCAACATCTTCTTTTTGTTTTGGTCCATGATCAACACTGTTACCGATGATATAGGTAACCGCATTGTTACCTACTTTTTTTTGGTAGCATAAAAAGCACCCAATTTTGAAAAGTGGTGATGCAGAATCACCCCCTTTTTTGTGCACAATTTTGACACTCTAATATTTTTATTTATGAAGTATGAATATTTGTTTTAAAATGTTAGTTATTTTGATGCTAATTTTGAAACGTATTGATGTAGCATCAACTTTTTTTTTTTAGAGCGGTGATTTTCATGCTAATTTTGAAACGTATTGATGCAGCATCAACCTTTTTTTTTTAGAGTGGTGATTTTCATGTTGGTAATAAAACAAAAAACTTAGATAAGAAATATATATATATATATATATATAAACAGTAGAAAAACCAATAAAAATGTAAAAAAAAACAAAATTAACTCGTAAAAATAAAAAATTTAAACAAAAATAAATAAATAAAACAAAAAAAAAACAAAAATATCCGAAAATTATATCAAAGAAATGACAAAATTTAAAAAAAAAAACACATAATTTAAAGAAAAAAAACAAAAATTAACCAAAAAAATAAAAAAAATAAAAAACATCAAAAACATTTTTTCTAAGTTATTAAAAAAAACCATATAATTAAAAAAAAAAATTAAATAGAAAATTTAAAAATAATTTAAATTACAAAATTAAAATTTAGATAAAATAAATAAAATACAAAAAAGAAAAAATTAAATTAAAAAATTAAAATTAAAATAATAATAATAATAAGAAAAAAATACAAATTTTAAAATTAACAAAAAAAAAACAAATTTAAAAAAATAAAAAATAAAATTTAAAATTGGAAAAGAAAATTAAAATAAAAAAAACTATCACTAAAAAAACAAAAAAAATGAAAAAAACTACATGCAAATAATTAAAAAACAAATATCCATAAATTTACTATTTTTTTTTTAACTCAAAACAATTTATAAATTTTAAAAATGAAAAACTAAATAAACTAAAAGATTAAAAAAAAAAAATTTAAATTAATTTAAAATTTAATAAATTTAATAAATAAATTTTAAATTTTAAAAAATAATTAATCTAAAATATTAAATTTAAAAAGAAAAAAAAAAAAAAAAAACAAAAAAAATTAAATTTAAAATAAAAAATTTGAATTAAAAAAATTAATTTTAAATTTTTTGAATTTAAAAAAGAATTAAAAAAAAAGAATTTTTTGATCGTGGTGGCGCCGCCAATTGGCCTCCCGCCGCGAGAGGGCGATTCCCAGAATCGGCCTCCCGCCGCGGGAGGGCGATTCCCGGAATCGGCCTCCCGCCGCAGGAGGGCGATTCCGGGAATCGCCCTCTCCCGCGGCGGGAGGCCGATTCCGAGAATCGCCCTCTCCCGCGGCGGGAGGCCAATTCCGAGAATCACCCTCTCCCACTGCGAGAGGCCGATTCCGGGAATCACCCTCCGATGGTGAGAGGGTGATTCCCAGAATCGCCCTCCTGCCGCTGGAGGCCGATTCCGGGCACTGCCCTCCCCGCTGATTCCGGGAATCGGCCTCCCGCCGCCACCTAGGTGAGAGGTCGATTCCGTGAATCACCCTCCCCCGCGGGGGGAGGCCGATTCCGGGAATCGCCCTCCCGTCACGGGAGGCCGATTGGTGGTGCCACCACGATCGAAAAATTCTGTTTTTTTAATTTTCTTAAATTTTTAATATTTTTTTTTTTAAATTTGAAATTTAATTTGTTTTAATTTTTTTTTTAATTTTTTTAATTTTTTTTTAATTTTATTCATTTTTTTGTTTTTAATTTTTTTTTTTCTAAATTTTGTTAATAATTTTTATTAAATTTTGTATTTTTTTTTTATTTAATTGATTTTTTTTTTTTAATTTTTTAATTTTTTTTTATTGTTAAATTTTTGTTTAGTTTTTTCATTTAATTTTTTAAAATTTAATAAATTTTGTATTTTTTTTTATAATTTATTTGAATTTAATATTTTTTTTTAATTTTTTAATTTTTTATTATTATTTTTTTAATTACATAAAATTTTTATATATTTTTTTTATTTCAATTAAAATTGTGTATTTAAAATTAGTTTTTTTTTTTTTTAATTAAACTTAATATTTTCAAATTAATTTGTTTTTTATTTTATTTTTTATTTAATTTATTTTATTTAATTTATTTTTTTCAATTTTTCATTTTTAATTGATTTTAAAAGTTTTTTAACTTTTTATTTTAACAATGTTTTTTTTTTCTTTTTTCTTTATATTTAAAATTTAATTTTTATTTCAAAATTTATTTGTTTATTCATTTATTTATTAAAATTTAATATTTTTCTTTTTTAAATTTAATTTGTTATTTCAATATTAACCTTTTTTTTTTTAATTTAATAAAATCTAATATATATATTTTTAATTTAAGTTCACACATTATTATATATATATATATATATATATATATATATATATATATATATATATATATATATATATATATATATATATATATATATATATATATATATATATATATATTATTTTTTATAATTTAAATTTAATTTATTTTTTAAAATTTATTTGTTTTTAAATATATATTTTTTCAAATTTAATATTTTTATTGTATTTTATTTTTCATTTTTTATTTTTAATTAATTTTCATTTTTTTACTTTTAATTTAAATAATGTTTTTTTATTTTTTTTTATTTTAAAGTTTTAAATTTATTAAAATTTAATATATTTCTTTAAATTTAATTTTATTTTTTATTTTTGTTTTTATTTTAAATTTAATAAACATTTTCTTTTTCTTTTTTAAATTTAATTTCTATATTTTATTTTTTATAATTTCTTTCTTTTTTTAACTTGTTTTTTTTTTAATTTAATATTTTTTTTTATTTCTATATATTTTGAAATTTTAATCTTTAAATTTAAATTTTTTTATTTTTTCTTAAATTTTAGGTTTTTTTTAATGTTTGAATTAAAATTTTTATTTTGTTTTTATTTTTATTTTTTTATTCCTATATATTTTTAAATTTTAAGCTTTAAAATGTTTTTATTTTTTAAATTTGTTTTTTTCTTAAATTTTAGGTTTTTTTTAATGTTTGAATTTTAAAAATTAAAAAATGTTATTTCTATTTTTAAAAATGTCAAAAATTTGACACAATTTTTTTTTTTTTTGTGTTATTCTAGCATCAACTGGTTTTGTTTTGAGGGTGTTTTTTCAATCCTTTTTTCAAGAAACAATTTTTTTTTTAGCATAATTTTATAAAAGGTTGAAATTTAACCTTAAAAAAAAACCAAGTGTGTTCTGGAATACACTTTTTTTGTTTTGGGGTGTTTTTTCATGTTTTTTGAGTCTTTTTGGGCTAGAGTTCCCGTTTTGAGGTCAGGTTACCTATTTCATCGGTAACAGTGTTGATCTATTTCATGCCTTCATGATTTTTCTTCTTTGTGTTTCTTCTCTACAAGTGTTATGTGTTCATATTATTTCCTATATTCCCTAAGCATCACCTTATTATGCTGAGATATCACTCATGTTGATGAAGATCATTTATGGAAAGGAAAAATAAATCTTAAAACATCTATTTTATCACTACCTAGCTCATGGAATGATCTTCTCATGATAGGCCTATGAGTGGGTTAAAAGAAGAGGTTGTGACTAAGAGAGCGCAGTCAAACTCATCAGTGGCTTAGGATGGCTCCACTGTTCATTTTTACCACACTATGCACTATGAAGAGTATCTCTCCTTGGTCCAACATAGTGGGGGAAGCTAAAGGGACAAGGTGGAAAGATTCATTCTTCAAGGTTCTGCCATGCACTCCAAGGAAAATAGAGGAAAGCTCAAAATCACAGTTTGACCATTCAAGGGTGAGGGGATGCATCCTTCAACTGTCGCTACTACACCATGCACTCAAAGGGAGGGTAAAATGAATACTAGGGTGCATAAGTGCATTAGGAAGGAGGTAAGGTGGATGGTTCAGCCTTTAGGTGTGTTATGCATTCAAAGGGAAAGGGGACTTCTTAGGAGAGTGCAAGTTGACTGTTCGAAAGAAGTGAGGAGGTTTCCTTGAACCTTCCCTACTATGCCATGTGCTCTAGAGGAAGAGGCTAGGAATGTATTGGGTGTATATCGCATTGGGGAAGGGGGAATGATGAGGCCTTAGCCTTTAGGAGTGCGCCATGTGCCCAAAGTAAGAGGAAGCTCGAAAGAAAGAATAGTTTTCTTCAACAAGGGGCCATTGTTGCTTTTTAGTGCACGTTTCATCTTAGGCTAGTATAATTTGACCCAACAGTGGGTTCTTGACCATTTGTAGTGCACTTTTAATTGAGGGAGGCTATAGGGATGAACCCCCTTTTCCTAGGAGTGTTTTCACTGCACTAGGAGGATAGGAGGATATTTTCATTGCATGTTTTTCCTCTTAAAAAGGGTGGAGGAGGTCCATGTTGTTAGCTAGGAGTACTGTTTTTTCCATGCAAGGCATGGGTGACCAAAATTCAGTGTAGTGAGTTAGTATAAGAAATAATGATCAATTGATTTCGCTTGGGTGGATCATAATGTGCAAAAACTTTGGGGTGGCCTTGAGAGGGACTTATTACACCAATATTTGGGAGTATAACTGCATCATTGAGGCCCATGGATAGGTTGAGCTTTTGCACTCAGTAAGAGAGATAATGGATTCACAACTTGCACTAGGCTGAAGGACCAAGAAGGGCCCCAAAATGGCATAGTGTGGGACCGAGAGAGTAAAAGAAGGAAATGCATCCAGACATGACTCAAAGTTGGATCACACACATAAAACCATCAATACACTACAAGGAAAATACCTTCTAGCGGAGGTTATAATGGAGGTTTTTAATGTTATAAAATTGGAAACAAATCTCAAAAAAACATCCGCTAGAACATCTATTTGAGATAGTGGATGTTTTAGTATAACTTCATCACAAATGAAAAAATCTAGGCAGTTGGAGATTGTAGATGTTTTTTTTTTCTCCTGTGCGCTTCATGGAACAAGTAACACTAGTGCACTAGATATATAAACGCACAAGCCTGCATGCATAACTAAAAGCACCGACGCTTTGAATCCAAATTAAATTTGTGCTAATAGATAAGTAAATCCCTGGGGCGTTCTTGTAAGGAACAACACTAACGCTCACAAAAAACAATTACTGTGTTGGTCCTTTTATTTAAACTTGCAGAGCCAATGCATATAGTTTGTATAAATTCCCCAGTGCATTAGTTATATAAAAGGACTGGTGTTGTTGCATTTCATAGTGCACTGGTGCTAATAGATAAAAAATCTTTGGGGCATTCGTGTAAGGAACGATATCGGGGCATTTGAAAAAATAATTGCAGCCCAATTTTTTTTTTTTTAAACTTTCAGCTTTTATGTGTGTCATTTGTATAGACGCACTAATGCATTTATTGTATTAAAGGACCGAAGTTGTTAAATTTAAAAATGCACCGGGGCTATAAATAATATTTTGTAAGACCAGAGCGTTAGTTCTATGAAAGCACTGGTTCGTTAAGAATTACAATGCTCGAGGGCATTCATTGGAAAAAACATCAATTCTTGAAGAAATAAATGCCCTGATATTGTCGTTTTTTTAAAATGCATCGATCAGGAAAAATGATGCTACTACAGTTCTTTTATATAACATAACACACCGGTGTGTTTTTATGTTATGGATGCACATGTTTTTGTATGGGATTTTCACTTTTTTGGAAACATCGACTTGTGACAGTGAAATTATTGTAATTTTTTAAATATGTTATTCATCAAAAAATCGATATATATCTTATAATAATATTCATATAAAATTAAAATTTTATTAGTGCATTTGTATATGATGTTTGGATTAATTTTCTATATTATCAATTTTTTCATCTCTTCATTATAATATTTAATCATCCATTTATTTAATCAATGGTGTAACATTTCACATCGACATTGGATAACACAATAGAATAAATTAAAATATATTTTGTTATATATCAATAAGAGGATATTTGTCATACAAAATGGGATTGTTATTCGTAACCCCTTTTCTTTCTATTGGGACACTATTTCCATTACATTAGACAAAATGTCTTATTTTCACAAACAATTATTTCAAAAAATACATGTTGCATTTATATCTAAATAGATCATAATTCTTTGTTGGAACTGTTGTCATTTCTCGATCTATTTCCATGAATTGGGTTATTTGGATGAATTTTTTGTTGATTGCATCAAATTTTTTCATCATGTTGATCTTGTTCCATCTCTAAACATAAAAATAAAGTGTAATGAGTGTATCTACATTTATGAGAATAATTAAAATTGAAATAAATAATATACATCAATGTAAATTTAATAGAAATGTATAATAGAAAGAAGTGACTCATAAACTGTGTACATGGTTTCAAAACCAAGTCTCGTGCCTTGTTGCAATAAGCCTTTTGTTGGCGTAGTTCCATACTTTGTTTCATGCATGTTTTAAACCCCATTATAAGTCATAATTTAGTCATTGTGCATGTACAAAACCTTGGTCATGTTGAAATTAAATTGAATATGGGATGATGAAGGTAAGGCCCAATGGATATGTTACTCCCCTCTCCATTTATGAGAATTTTTGTTTCCACCATGTTCCTATTTTCAAAAAAAGGGATACATCTTCCCGAACTAGTTTATAGAAAAAAACTTACAATTCATCATGGTAGGAACAATTGTTTTTGTGAATGTAGTATTTCCCCATAGTTATCCAAATAATTAAAGTACGAAATAAAATCATTATACCAAAATTTTTACATTATTTGTAGCTCATTTTGATCATTTCTATAAGGTGGTACACCTAATTATATTGCTTCCCTAACTTAATGATCTAGTTGAGTGACTTCAACATGTTTAAGTCGACATATGCCAGTCAACTCGCTAGAGCACGACCCACTGCAACTGTAATGCATGTACATTTTATATGTGATTCCTTTATTTGGATGATAATCAATTCCTTTGAGTACTTGGTAGTTAGCCAAGCACTGCAACTGTAATGCATTGTACATTTTGTAAACTCTTGAATCCACTTTTTTAAGTTTTTTTTTGTGTTCGATTTTGTCACTTACGTGGGGAATATAGGTAATGGAATGGATTATACCTTTTTTTATTAGAATGGGGTGTTCTAACCATAACACACCCTCGTGGAATCAATTAAATATGAATTTTGTGGCTTCTTCCTTCTAGCCATCCAAATATTATATGAGAGGGTCACCCAAGTAATCCTTGATTTAGGCCACATGTACGAAATCCAACTTTTCTTTCCACTTCTTGTCTTTCAAATCCCACTTCTTAAAGTTCCTCCATTGTTTGTTCCATGATATTTCCTCTAATTTCACATGTTTAATTTTGTGTAGACAAAATTCTAACTCTAGATTTTCTGATTTGTTGAAGTGAACCCTTTCACATGATTCTATCAAGGTTTTTGGTGCTTGCACTTGACCTCTCATTGTTGGAATTTTGGAATATTCTAGAAAGTTCCTCAATAAGTAGGAACTCAAGCAAGTCACATTTAGAATGAATCAACTTTTCTAAATCTGAAAACTTAAGGATTTATATAATCTCACACTATTCAACTAGGTGCTTGATTTGAAAGTGTTGAAAATGATGTAATGAGTGGGTTTCTTTTAATTTTTTGGGAAAAATTTTCTTATTAATGCAACGTGTTCCCCAATAATACATTGTTTTGTCTTGTTGAATGTAGTAATGTACATGCCACATGTTGGGGTTTAGAGTCTATTAAATGTAGAAAGCTACCGATTTGAGTAAGACATATCTATAGACTCATTTTTGTTGATTTTTCTATGGTTAGTTCCCTACTAGTTGACTTTGACAATTTTTTGGTTCAATTTCTTTGATTGATTGGTTTTTTTTCTTTTTGTCATATTCCTCATGTTTATCGACTCTACCATATTGTTGTTACTATTTGTGTCTTCGGTCCTTCCTTCTAATATTTTAGCAATTTCCTTGCTTCCTATCTATAGTATGCATATTTTGATCCAATCATTTACATAAGTCTTCCTCTTTTCTTATCATTAATCACTCTTGCTGTAACATGGAAAATTGAGGTACTTGTTGCTAATATTTTTGGTCATTATAGTTACTTTTGTAACCAAATACTTTAATGCTACATCTTAAGACTAATAATTCATTTAATGAAAATAATTAGAGACTAATGTACATTGGTCATTGATATAGACTTCCATGGAGTGGTTTTCATCCTAACCCATGCGTATTGGTGCCTCGAGGGGTTTCACTATCCAACATGTCAGAAACATCATGGATTATAATTTTTTTAGGATAACTCTATTAAAAATTAAATTGAACATCTACCCTTGAAATGTAATTAGTTGAACTACACCTGAAGGTCAAATTTATTCTAATACAAAGAGGCCTAAACATGTTGTTTATGGTTTTCTTAGCTTCCATTTGATGAGACTATCATAAAGTAATTTGATATCTCCAATCTTCAAAAATTTAGATTTAATATTCCTATTTTTGTTTATTTTTCTATGCCTTATGTTAGTTTAATGCATGGAGTTGATTTTCTTCAAGCATATGTAGTTGAGGAATTTATTATCTTTCCATATTATCACTATAATACTTAAGAGTAGTTGAAACTTTATTTTCATTTGATGTGAAGTGGTCTAATTTAAATGGTGTGTGACTAGTTGACCTTTATATGATGTTTTATTTTATAAGCCCATAGGACTAGTGCCATTTTGTCATCCTAATCATTTTGATCAACTCCACAAAGATTTTTAAGTTCTTTATGAATTGCATTATTGAACGATTCAACCACACCATTGGCTTAAGGATGATACCTTGTCGTCCTCTTATGGTTGAGCATGAATTTATGCAGTAGTACTTGTATTGTTGCATTGATGAAGTGAATGCACTTATTGTTCATAAGGTTTAGGGGGAACTCAAATCTTGTGATTATGTTTTGATAAATACACTTCACTTCAACTTCCTTGGTGCATGATTTAATCGGTTTTTTTTTTAAGCCCATTTGGTGACATACTAGACCACAATTATTATATATTTAGCACATCTTCAGTTTTTTTTTTGTTGGGAAATGAATGATAAAGTAAATGGCCCATATTTCAAAGGGTATCCTTAGGTTAATTAGCTTCAAAGGCATCGCATCCTTCCACAATGGTCACCCTATTCTTTGATAGATATCACATTTTTTTATCCTTATGCGATTTTTTTTTAAATAGCATTAGCCATAGTCCACTTTGAGGATCTTTATCATTGTAGTGTATTCTTCATAATGGCTTCCTAATATACCTTTTCGTGCTTCATCAATAATATTATGTTATTGATTCTAAGAACACATATTATCATAACTTTGTCATCCATGCCCTATATAAACATATGTTCATGAGTCTGAATGGTGTGGATTTCATTGATAACACTTTCTTCTTATTTTTAGGTATATCCTCAAAGGGTTTTCCTTGATGCAAAAACTAAAATTTATCTACCAACTTAGAAAGAGTGGCTTTGACTCAAAAAAAAATTCATGTTTGGAAGGTCATCATTTATGCCTATTGGTTCTTCTCCCATCTCATGTTTACTTAAATGATCTAGTTTGATGTTTTTCTTTCCTAGTCTGTTTATTATGTAGAACTTGAATTATTGTAGTAAAAGCCATAAATATATTCTCCCATTTGTGCATTGGTTTATTCACTAAGTATTTCAAGGCTTGATGATATGTGAATAATGTGAATGGGTACACCAAGAATTAATGTCAATTTTTTTTAGAGAACATGTCATAACACGTGCTTCTTACTCCATGGTAAAGTAATTTTGTTATGTTTTATTAAACTTTAGACTAGCATATGCATTTGGATGATAGATATCATCATTTTAAGGTTGGGCTATTACCACCCCAACTGACACATTTGATCCATCGTCGTGGACATGGAATCTCTTTTCCCAAACATGAAATTTCAGTATTAATGCCTCTACTAGTTTTTGTTTTAGTAACAAAAAGTATTTGTTGCACACTTTTATCCACACATACTTGAAATCCTTCTTTAGTAACTTTTTGATCAGAGAATTGATGTCTAAGTATTGAGGAATGATTTTTTTGTAGTTACTACTATGTCCCAAGAAATTTCTTATTTGTTTTTGGTTTATAGGAGGCTTCAATTCATGTATGACCTTTATTTTTTCCCTATAAACTTTGATCCCATATTTTTATAAATCATGGCCTAAAATTATTCCAATTATTGTAGAAAAATGAAATTTCTTTATATTGAGAGAAAAATGGATTTGGCTACATCATTCAAGCATTAATATTATCCATATGATACATTCCTTGAAAAGATTCTAGACAATCCAATGATCAAAATACATAGACATTATATTGTATATATATATTCTTGAAATTATTTTACTATAATTCTTTAAAATATTGCTAGTACACTTTTTAATCTTAACAACATTACTTTCTATGCAAAGGAACCTAATTCTTAAAAAAAAAAAAAATTCCTGATCCTCGATTATGATGGGAACCTAATTATAGCTTGAGAATTAATTTGTGATTTCGTTAGAAAACAAGGTTTAGAATGGATATGTTTTAGTGATTTCATTAACGCCTCTGAAGTCGACATAAATTCCAAATTTCTTTGGTTCATTCCATTTGGGCTACATGACCATGGGGCTTTCCCATTCTAATATATCTATGGGAGATATAATTCCTACTCAAGCGTTCCCTCTATTAATTTTCATACTATAGGTTTATACTTATTAGCTAATTTATAATGTCTTTTCTTAATTATATTTGTTCCTTGTATAAGGTTTATTTTTATCTCTGCCATTTCTTTAACAAGTCCCTTTAACAATTTATAGTTTCTAGAGAACAAATCCTAATATTCGTTGATTAGGTTGATAAATTTCGTGGTCTTCTTGTTAGACCAATATTCGCCAAGTCAAACCATTTTTGGTCAACCATTTGTAGAGATCCAAATTTTTTAATTTTTAATTTTGCGTCCATCCATTTTGGGGAATTTTCCTCCTTAAGTTATTTATTTGAGATCTTAACTCTTATATATTAGTGGAAAGTTAAGTTTCTTGGAATTTTTTTTCTCTTCCTTTGACAATTTTAGTAGTGTTTTTATTTTTCTCTAAGTTTTAAGATGATGCTTCTTACATTTCAAATTATATCATAGATATGTGATATTTTCCATGTCTAGATGAGCTATTAATTAATTGTGTTGTTAATTGCATGATAATCTATTGTAATGTGAATATATAGTAGTTTCAACTTTTATTTTCAAGTTTTTTATGGTTCTTGATAAGGTCGATACTTCTGATGAAGTCACATATACTCTATACTATTTATGACAAAATTTCCTCCTCACTTCTAAATGCAAAGTATTTGATAAAAAATTTCTTCAATTCCTTCCATTGGAAGGTTTCTCATATGGCTTGTTCAATTGTCCCATTTGTTAGGCAAGTCATTTGGTGTGGCTAAGAACATATGCCAGCAAACTCATTCATCCCTATAGCCAAGTCATTTCCATTAATTTTTGCAACATTTGAAATTCCCGAAAGCATCATATCCTAGATTAAATTTTGGAATGTTGGCTTCATCTGCTAATTTATTTTCATTATAGCGCAAAATGAAGTACATTGGTGTGGTTTTAAAAGTCTTTAATTGGGGGTGTGAGGGTCCAGCCACCAGGTTAGTTGTCTAATGAGGATATCAATAAGAATTTGTATTCTTCCTTGGTCCCAACTCACTTGGATACTTTAGTATTAATGGAGCATTTCATTCACTCTATCATAAAGGCATACTTGACTTGAATTTGAGATCTAGAGGGATCACAATCATAGTTTTCTTAAGATTATTTGCATATAATATAATTATTTCTTTTTTTGAAAAACATGTTCAATTTCTCTTGATTGGAATTTATTGAATATACCAACACCCTATGGCCTTTGGCTCATAATATTCCAACTTCCACATGTATAATTCAACATCAGAGTTTTAACTAATAGATAATGGTAAAACAAGTAGAACATCACCTTTAGTGTTTGACTCAAATTTGTCTTTATATTCATGGATGACTTAGTAAAGTTGTTTGGTTTGTGTTTCATCGTGTGATGAAAATTTTATACTATTGTATTTCAATTTCATCTTTCTCGTGTCCAAGTAAACGATTATATTCATATTTCTAACCCAAAGTTTTTTAATGAGAGATGGATACATAGGTATTTCATAAACTAAGTCGATGACTAAAAAATAGTTGAGATACAAAAGTTGAGATACCCATTATGAGATTTTGTATGTTCTTTAATGTACCAATTGGCTCATGGAAGTGTTAATTTTCCAACTTGATATAATTTATATTTCTTTGGAGTGTTGTTCTGCTCATCTTTATCCAAGTATCTCTAGGAATAATGTTTACCTTTGATTTGAATTCAACCATGAAATAATTTACCATGTAGCCATTGATATCTAGGTTGACTTAGGGGATCATGGTCTTTGTATCTCTAGGAAGAATGTTTACCTATGATTAGAAAACCATAACCTAATTTATCTTGTAGCCATTGACTTCCACAAAAGATCTTCCTCGTCTTCCTTTACGTCAACTTTCATATCCAAGAGTATTGAAACCATTTCTTGCCCAATCCAATAAATGTAACTTCTTTGCAACTCCATCATTCACTAGGTTAGTATCCAACCTATCTATGTTAATTGCATCAAAAGGTGACAACATCG
Organism: Pinus albicaulis; assembly: GCA_034641835.2. Taxonomy (NCBI): domain Eukaryota; kingdom Viridiplantae; phylum Streptophyta; class Pinopsida; order Pinales; family Pinaceae; genus Pinus; species Pinus albicaulis. Next base: position 1,508,208,444 of record CM076581.1, on the reverse strand, counting down.
TTTATGTCTTCCTCAACAGGTAAGAGTAGTATCACTTGTGAATGAGAACCTCTGGGAGGACGAGTACCCACGGTCTCTAACTGATGATGGCCATATCTAAACAAGTTGAATCTAAGACATGGGAAAATGGAATACAAGTGTTTTCTCTCCACTGGCAATTTGGCTTCACATCTGATTGCTCAAGTAATGCAAGGGTTTGTAGCCCTTGATGATTCATAACCACTTTCCATGGCCTTGGGTGCAAAAGGAAAATACCTCGGCCTAATCCCATGGATTTTTCCCATGGCATTGGTGCGATTTGAAGAGTTGAAATTGGTCTCATTTAATTTCCTTGATTAGGTCCTCAAAGTGCAGTTAAATAAATTTATAACTTTATTTGGTCATGCGCATGATTTAGTCTATGGAATCTATTAAATCATAACGTTATTGTTGATATATTCCAAGGATAGTAGTCAACTCATTGAATTGTCCACTCTCGAGTGATTGATCGAATCAACAATAAAATTCAAGAGAGGTGGCCTATGTTTGCTTGAATTATTGATTTAATCCATGTTGATCTAGTTCAACTTGACCATTTTGATTTAGTATGCACAATAAATTTATCTATGTGTACACAATGAATTTGTTTCTTGGAGTGTTGTTTGATCATTAAGAAATGATACTTTTAGCATGCGACTAGATAGAGCTGAGTGATGTGTGCTTCATGTACAAGACTAAATCAACAGTGTGTGAACAAGGGTGATTGTTCCTCCAGTTCCCTGATCAGTTATTTTATGCTTCCACATCGATTATTAATAGGTTGGAACATAAAAAGGACAGGTTCAAGTTTTTAGAGCACGAGGTATTGCAGAACAGAGTGGGAATAAGAAAGGAGTGTGAATTAAACCCTAGGAACCATGATCTATGCACATATGTGAAAAGACAGGTTTTGTTTATGTTAGGTGTGAGTGAAGCTTCAACTGCAAAGAGTGTAAAACCTTTAGATAGCCTAAGGTTGAAGGGGCTGAGGTGGACATGCAATTACCAATGTGTATATGAAGTTTCTATAAATGACCTACATTTCTGAGTGTTTTGTGACCTAGATTCAAGGTTGTGACCACTGCAATTTTCTCACTCCAGTCTTAAGAGAATGTGAAACAAAGTGGTAGATTGCATTGTGAAAACAGGGGTGATGACTGTGTATTGGCTATATTAGCTTGCTAAGGACATTTAAATCATTTATGTATTGATGTTATTATGTTAATAAGTTTTTTATGGCACAAGTAATGAATTCTTACGAGTGAAGGAAGGGTTAAAATTTATTTTTCATTTTGTAACATTTGTTGAGAAATCTCAAAGGTGTGGCAAAGGAGGTTTTTGTAGAGATATAATTATTTGATGTATGCTGTTACTCATGTAGGTAGAGATAAAATAACATTATCCTAGTGAATATTTCCTGATATTTTCTTTGCAGAGGTTGAGGTGTCAAGAGAGTGGGGGTTTGCTAAATTATTGGAGGGGTTGCTCCTAGTGGGTGGAGATCACCAAATCTATGTAGAGGGGTGGTTTCTCCTCGCTAGTGGGTTCTAGCATATTAATGTAAAAGAAAAATATTGAAGAATAATAATAAAAGAGAGAGAAGCAAAGAATAGGATGGTTTTTATTCTTTATAGGGTTTCAACCTTAAACATTTGTACTCTTATGATTTGATGATTAAGCTTTTAATCTTATATTTCTTGATCAATTATTTCATATATCAACATGTTTAATATTGTTAAAATTACTTTCAATATTGATTCAACCCCTTTTAATATTGATTGATCGCAATTTTTACTTTATCATGTCTTAATGAATTAATGAAATAGTAACAAGTTTAAAATAAAATATTTATAGAAGAATTTATCTCACTACACATTTTTGAACTTTAAAGATTTTTTTTCTTAACTAATTTCTTGGGTGAGTTTCTTACTCCTCACAATATATTTCACCTCATTTTCTTTCACCACTATGTAATCATCCATGCCCACCTCTTCAAAGTCCAAGTTGATTTGTTTTACCTTTTTAACAAAGACACAATTAATAAATTCATTGCCAAAAATAAGGGAGTCCCGCTCTAGGAAATCACATGCTTATGTTCTCCTATATAAAAATCCATTTGTTGTTTGGAAAGAATAAGCCTTCCAATATGTCGGTAAGGGCTTATAACTAAGTTTCCCACTTCACAGAGATTGGTATTTTTATAAACATAAAAAAAAAATGTTTCAAGATATTGATTTCTATGATAATATGGTCCATATATTTTAATAATGATACAAGATATGTTTCCAATAAAATATTTGTGAGATAAATTATGTAGTTGTATTGATTTTGACAATGAAATAATCCAAAATAATATGGTTCATTCATTTTAGTAATAATACAGTGCAAAATTATTCACTACATTGATATAGTAAGAAAGAATATAGAGTCAATTAATTTGGTGCATCGAGTTCAATATTAAGATGACTTCAATAACAATGTAGTGAAAAATAGATCATCTCGTGTAACCCTCCCGTTTTTTAGAAAATCTTGGTTACTTAGATTTACTTTGGTAACTATTTTATTTTTAAATACAAACAAAAATGAGGATATTTCATAACATTTTATTTTTTATATAAAGATTATGTTTTGGATTCTTTCAATAAAAAGAAAGAGTTAACTGGTAATAAAGTGGAGCCCTAAGTAGCTGGGAAAGTTTCACAGTTATAACCACCTCTTTGCATATTTAAAGGAAATCGGGTTAGGGGAAAGTGTTGGATTTTCTTCCTCAATTATCCAGAGAGAAAGAGGGTCTGAGAAAAGACAAAAGATGAAAGTATATTGGAGGTAGGACGCTGCCTATGAGAACTCCTGAGTTGGAAAGGGTGAGCCAGTGGAGTAATCTCTATCTAACACCAGAGGCTGGACTGAAGTCCCGTTGCCAAGGTGGAATTGTGTAGAAAATTGTGAATTTCTCAGGAGCCAGAGCTTGGTGGGGAGAAGTGAGCGTGTTCGTCCTTCTCATGGTTAGGAGGTTAGCGAAGCTCATTAGGAACTGTTAACATGAAAATAGGTAAGTATGGAAATGTGTGCTCTACAGTTTCTTCGTTAAATTTCTTGACTGAATGAAAAATACAGACATTTATTTAAATACATTCTTTTTTAAAGTTTTCTTAATTGAACACAAACATACAAAAATGTATTTAAACACAGTGTCCTTGTTAAACTGTCTTGCTCATTAGAAAAGTACAAATATGTGATTGAATTATGTGGAAAAATATTTATATAAATAGAAAGGACAAGCCTGTGATTTCATTATAGTTCTGCTTTAAAATGTAGAAAAAGAAACAGTGTGTCAAAAGAACCCCATCCTTAGAAAATTATTGTGCATGAAATCACTAGGTTGGGTGTGAATGCCTAGTGTAACCAATAAAGGAGACATAGATTAGTTACACTATTCAGAAATTTGTCCTCAAGTCTGGATTACCTGGGGTTCCCAACTAGCAAGGCCAAAACTATGTAACTACCTCAGATTAAATTTATGTTTTATATTATTTCATAAAGAAACTTACCAAGGGATAAGTGAATGAATGTTAACCATATTGAAAGAAGCTTAAAGTATTAAAGACATCAGCAGCCAAAAAAGAAGAAGATAGAAGAAATTAATATTTATTAACAAAGCCATCAGCCTGAAAATTATATACCCTATGTCGACCCAGAAGTTAAAGATTTGAGTCCAAACTAGGGCCTGAAGTAAAGAGAAAATTTCAGGAGTAGACTGTCTAATTAAAATCATACATGCAGGTATTGATGTAGAGACAAAACTGAAGTGATTCGTAATATTGTGCATGTATGCCCACATTATTTTAAAACAAACAGTAGAAAAGGAATATCAAAAATATTTTCATAATCACAACACCACTGGAAAATATTCCAAGTTCACTTGAAGAAAAATATTGAGATTTTTGAAACAACAATCCATGAATTTATAATTTTTACATAAACATTGTTAATGGGAAAGACCAGTGAGTTAATTTAAAAACAACACAGTATTAAAATGTTCGTATGAGGTCTAGCAAAGGAAACCTGGAGACTTCTTGGACGACCCTTAATGTTCACGAGTGACTAGCCTATTGTCAAACCTTATACAAACATATTTCATAAAAATTACAACTTAATGAATGGCATAGGCCCATTAAAAACCTCACAAGCATTAAACAGTAAAATTGTGTTATTCGTTGTCGGAATTAGGAGACGACATTTCTAACCAAGAGAAAAAATCGATTGACTCTATGAGATGGTCGAAAGAGTTGAGAATAGTGGTGAGCAACATGCAAGAACCAAGCACCACTTGGTATGTAGGATTGCGGACAAATAATCAACTAGAAAGGAATACATGGAATAAATAGACCAGATGCTTACATGTACTGAGTATGGTGTGAAACCCTACTATCCAGTAGCAGAACCTTGCGAGGACCCCATGGAAAAACCCAGAATAGAAAAAAATCGGTGGAGAGAGGTTCTAACATGAGAAAAACTTGAAAACTAGATAACCCTCTTTGAAAGAAACATGAAAAATACAAACAGAAAAGAAAGCTTGATACCTCTCAAGAGAAATGGAAGTCTAATTTGTCCATCGGGACCATCCTATTACATAATACATTGAAGAGGTTGTGGAAGAGAACCAATGATAGAGTAGGAAATTCCATCATAGTAACCTGAGAAACCCCCGGCTGAAGCCCTAGAACCGACAGTGCAGTAGAACCAGGATTGCAAATGATGGTGGAACTGTGGAATCACAGAGTTTGTTAGGGTAAAACCTCACTTGTGCAATCTCCACTGTCCGATGAGATGGACGATCGAATGACCAACGCGGGATCATCTAGGAGTGCCAGCAAAAAAATATGATGCCCTTACCACCGTCCGATGAGAATGAATGAAGGGCTTGGATCATTCAGGGAAAACCTACACCGGGACACAAAATACCAATCTCATGCCAGTTGTATTCACCAAGATCGAGGGTACCGCATTCTTACGAATATGTACTGCATTTAATCCATCATAATATTTCTGAACTTTCACACACATTACTTTCAAAACCTTAATGTATATCCAAAATATTATAATTTAGTGTTAATAGGTATCTGCAAATAACATCGTTGTTTAATTTATTTCCAAAACTTTCATGTGTATGTGTGGTCTTATATCTTAGTGCTAAGATGTAACTATTCATAGCACCGTTGTCTTATTGATATGAAATGTATGACACCATATGGAACCTCTTATCATATTAATGTTGATATTTTCATAACGGTAATGTTCATATACATGTATGTATATAATTTTTTTTTTTTTGGCTAATTTGATAAGTTGTGGAGATACATGTTACAAGTGTTATCAGAGCCACATTCCAAAACTTTGGCTACGTGGGAAATGAGAGTTTGAAAGTGTGATGTATGCATTAAGTCAAAAGGATCAAGAGCATAAGGAAACTGGCCCAGAAGCAATATGGAGAGAGAATCCTGATATTCAGGAAGACCCGAAGCATCATATGCAGGGGTTAACCCCGAAATGTGGGTATAGCTAGATGCAAACCGACATTACCACCTGAGAAGATTAATGGAAGAGAAACAACATCAAACAAGACATATGTTGGAAACTATGCGACAGTTACAGAATGATATGTTGCAAATGAGGAATGATAATATAAGGATAATCCAAGAACAAGAAAAAAGTCTAAAAAGTCTCTCTGATAAACACAATAAGACGACATGCCAACCAAATCCTAATCATGAAACTCAGTATGAGAGGGAGCAATAGTATGTTGAAAATAACCAAGAAGAGAGTCATACTCAACGTAGTCATCACCACTAGAGGAATAAGATTGAATATGAGGAAGAGTCAGATAATGCCCAAGATTCAGTAATGACAAAGAAACAAGGAACATAACTACAAGGAGAGTTCCAGAAAATCAAGCCAACAACCTATGATGGAGAAAAGGAGGAGGCAGATGAAGCCTGTATTATTGAAATGAATAAATACTTTCATATGTATGACTATAACAGTAACCTCAAAGCTCGATTGGCCATCTACTAGTTACGGGGAAAGGCCACTTTGTGGTGGTAGGAGGTAAATATTGTGCAAAAGGTTGATGAACGAATGATTAATTGCGAATATTTCAAAAAATACTTCAAGAATAAATTTTTGACAGAGTGTTTTGATGATGATAAATCCAGGGAATTCCATGACTTACACTTGGGACAGCTAACTATGGACGAGTTCATTACCAATTTTATTGCTTTATTGAGGTATGTACCATATTTACATGAGGAAAGGGATAAGGTGCGGAGATTCTTGAGTAGTTTACCCACCTTTATGAAAGAAAGGATTGAATTTGAAAGTCCTAAAATGATGGATGAGGAAATTAAGAAGGTGCGATTATACTACCAGCAAACCAAGTAGAGGGACTCTGGAAAAATTTGGAACCAGAAGAAAGTAACAAGGAGCTCCCAAAATTTCAGAAATTTTAAGCCAGCCCCAAAAAATGCACAGAGGGGTTCAGTAAGTCGAGGTTTGGAAAAATCATATTCGAAGGCGAAGTGCCAGCCAAGGGCTAGAACTATTGATCCAGGTGGCTCCAGGGACACACATAGGTCAAAGAGGGCTTATGAAAGATCAAAAATCAAAGTGATAGAAATGTGGCAAACTCAGTTTCAGGTTGAAGATATCATCGTCTTGATCGCAACGGTGCGAACAATTCATCAAAATGAGTTCATATGTGAGGTGTTGTACATATCCCCTTCCCCATTTAAAATTCGGCCACCACCTTCTCTAAAATCCATTTCTAGTGTTTTTGAGAGCAAAAACCCCTGGGCCCCGTTTAATTCTATCATCTCCGCCCGAAAATCTGCTTCAGAACATTTTAAAATGTATATTTCATATATCGGGTCGAAGCCCCTTAAACCTTGGCCCCTCCCGCCTTGATTTTCATGTGACCTGAGCTACAGGACCACGGGCTGGGAGAAAAGGGGGCTTATCATTTAAGTCCCGGGCGTCGTCACAGCCATCCGATCAAAGTTCAATCAACGACGCAGAGATCGTCAGGAGTGAGGGCCCTACCTCTGGCCCCGGCGCACAGCAAAACCGGCGGTTCCCCCCCGCACCACTCTTGTCGACTGGCGGTATTTACCGCGGGGCCAGCGATCCCACATGAGCGATGCCACGTGTCCTTGGTACGAGCAGGAAACCGCCCGTTCCCCGCGCGTTAAACTTCCAACGATGGCCGGTCAGCGGGGTCCGCGCAGACCGTCGGATCTTCAGATCTCGATCCGACGGTGGAGATACAATTAAACCGTCCGTCCATTGCTGTGTACCGCCACGTCCCACGGCCCGCCATCGTGTCATTGTCGTCCGCTTCCGCCCATTAATCCCTCCGCCACGTCGTCTCCCCCGCTAGTCTCCCATGTACCTATGTGTCTCTCCCCCGTACATCCATATTATGCCCTCGTGCCGATATATATGGATATGCGTGTGTTTCTATATGTTTAACTCATAATCCACCGCTATTCTTCCTCCACGACCATACTGTGTCACATTTCACTCATTCACGAAAATCTCCATCTTCTCCATTCCACTACCCTGAGTGTCTTCTTCCTCCGTTCGCATCCTTCTCATCTTCCCCATTTTCCACCTCCATCATTCACGCCTTCGTATGTGTCCATTTCTCTAATAATTTTGAGGGTTTTGCAGGTTACGGAATTGCAGGAAGATATTTTAAATTGCCGCTGTTACAAATGTCGAGGGCCCATAAAGGGCGTTTTCTGTGAATAAAGTTTAATGAAGAAGCGGAGGGTAGGTCCAAGAAATGACCATTATTAAAGAAAGCACAGATACAAATGCTCGGAACCCTCCAGAAAAGTTCATCTCACATTTAAGGCTCGGGGCTCCAGTTCAGAATCAAAAGCTAAGCGTACAGTACTGAAAGGAAGATTTTCTCAGAACTCTCATGGTAGCAGATTTTCCCTCAGTCAGAAGCATCCCGATGTGTATATTTTATTGTTTTTGCCCTGTACATAAAGAGATTTTTATCTCCAGCATTTATTTCTTTAGACAGAATGTTAGGTATATTCATTTATGGTCAGTCATTCATGAAAAAGGCGCAATTGTTTTCTGCCATTTTATCTAAATCATTAATTGTATACCATCTTCCCCCTCCTCTAGAAGTTTCGGTCTCCTCTATAAATATCAAAATAGAAGACATTGTAAAGGTTCCAGATTTCTGTAAGCAAGCTGTGCAGCGAGAAGACTATTGTATACATCTTGTGGCATTTCTGTATGAGGTTTCAGAGCCCGTTGGGTCTCAGTGAGGAGGGGTTATGATTGTATTGAGGATTTTGGTCTTTGGTATATTGCAGTATGTAATTTCTCTCATGTGTTAATATATCATCCTTTTTCATGCAAACTTTCTTCTTGTATCATGTTCTAGAATGCGAGTGGCTCACTAATTTGCAGTAAGGATTCATCTTAATTGGTGCCCTTTCTGGAATTGGTCAAGCGCTTTAAATAGGCCTAGAAGTGATACGCTGTTCCATGTTCACCCTTTCCATAACTTCTGCTATATTAATGGCTTAAGGATTCGTAAATTGATGCGCCCTTTTGTCAATAATATCTTCTCATGTTTCCTTCCTGCACGCACTCCTTGATATCTGATGTCTGTAATATATCACTTGAATCAGCCCTCTTTATAGTAAAGCGGTCTCTTAGCTGTCTGATACTATCATGCTGAAGTTTTACCTGATGTCTTTACTTTATTCCTATCTGTGTATCAGCCACTGAAAGAGAATTGGGACCAATTCAATCTATTTCAATTTCCTTGTTTAAAACAAGAGATAGTAAGTGAGTCCCTTGGACTGACAACCCAAACTATAAAGGACTCCTTGCTATATTAAGATGTCCTAGGCACTGGTCTATGGAAACTCTAGGCTGTCTCTAGGAGGGTGAAAAAATCATCCACAACATCTTTTTGGCGCCGTTGCCGGGGAACGAATTCAAGAACATCAGTTTCCCTGGGTTTTCGACATTTTATTTCACTCTCTAATCGGGTGAGCACAGAGAGGTGAAGAGTTGCAGATTTCTCACCTTGGCGACTCCACTGGTCCTTATTTGATAAATCTCATTAGTAGTCCTGGCTCCTCGTAGGCCGCATTTGAGGTCAGATACAGCCCAACCGAAAACACCCTACGTGTCTGACCCAGAGAAAATTATTCATAAAAAAGTCTGGAAGGAGAGGAAGTCAGCCCGTGCTGAAAATCCTGAGTGTTCTGTTGAAGATTATCCGCCCTCTTCTTCTCAAGAAGTTAGAACATAAAATCTTGAAGTTTATCTAGAAACCCCACGTAGGGGAAATACTTTATTTGGGGAAGAACCTTATCCTGTTTTCGAGGCTGAGGAAATTAAAGAGGTCACTGAAGTAGCTCCCGTCAACCGAGAACTATTCCCATCCACACCTCAGACCTCGGTCCAACATATTCCCATTGTCATTCACACTCCGCTTCCCCCTACCCCTCTCCCTTATTTTGTTTCTCAGATTGTTGTGCAACCCCCACCGCCTCCAATGGCCAATGTTCCTGCTTTTCTCCTGAACAAATACGCTCCTCTGGCCTTACCCCAAGTGTTGAACGATATGCCACAGGATTATCTGAAGATTCTGCCAAGGTTCAATGGTGAAAATGATGTGGATGCTCAGAAACATCTCGAGACCTTCTGCTCTTTTGCAGAAAATTTTAATGTTGAACACCTGGATGTGGTTTTGAGATTATTTGTGCAGTCTTTAGAAGGTGAAGCTAGAAAATGGTTTAAAACATTGGGTAATCGTTCTATGACAACCTGGGACCAGATGGAAAACGTTTTCCTCAGGAAGTGGGGAGAAAAGAAGGATTTTGGAATGTGCCTTACTGAGCTAAATACCATCAAGAAGAAACAGAATGAAGGGGTATCAGAATTCATCAAAAGATTCAACAAGTTATATCTAAGCTTGCCCCCTGAGATGAAGCCAAATGAAGCTGCTGCCAAGATAGTTTTCATAGCAGCCTTTGATTTTGACTTTGGATTCTCCTTAAGAGAAAGAAAGCCTGCCAATCTAGATGATGCACAATCAGATGCTCTGGAACTAGAAGCAAACTTTGCCTCCACAGGAAAGTTAAAAGGGAAAATTGAACCAGATGCCAGAAGGAAAGGCAAAGAAGAGGTTTCCACCTCTAATCAAGAAAAGGATTCAGATAAAATGGATGAAATAAGTAAGATGATAAAGAAGATGGTCAAGATGGAACTGGAAGCCAAAAATGCAGCTCCTAAAAACTATTACAATGCTCCAAACAGAGGATATAATCCTCAATATAGAAAGCCTCCATTGCAAATACTACCAAGAGAGACAAGGGAGCAGCAAGATCAGGTGCCTCACCCCTTGTACCTGGAAGGATCAGCAGATGACTCCACCGGAGATGCAGCCTATGGGTTAGAAGATTCGAATCTGGCCTTTTCAAATAATGATGATATGGAGTGCCCAGTGCAAGCAGAGGATGAAGAAGCTGAGATTTACCATTACTGCAAGCAATTTGCTGATTTCATGGAAGCCCAGTTCAACGTCAGATATGATCTCAGGTCCTCAAGGAAGAGGACCAGAACTCAGGAGCAAGAGGAAGAAATACCTCAGAAAGAAGCATCTGCTCAGAAGGAGTCAGCAACCAAAAAGAATGTTGAAAAAGGTAAGAATTTTCTAAATACCCCCTTGCGGTCAAATGATCAAATTCCTTCTTCTTCCAAAACAGTCAGCCCTCCTAATGCTGAGCCAGTGTCCCAAGAAGTCAAGTCCTCAGTTGAGAATAAGGAGTCAAAAGAAGTAATGATAGAAAAGTCCACATCTGCTTTTAATTTGCAAAAAGAGCTCGAAAAAATTAAGATTCCTGTTCCTCTGACTGAATTGTTGAAACAGCCTGTATATCAGTCTCAGGTCACCTCTTTCATGCCTCTTCCTGAACCACAAATTGCACCTGATAGTCTAAATCTTCAAGAAGAAAGACCTATGGTAGTCTTTGGCCCACACGTTGAGGAGATAGACCCTTCAACTCCTCCCTTTTATGTGTCCCTAGTCATTCATGACCTGCTGCTTCATAATTGTATGCTAGATTCTGGAGCCTCCCACAATCTTATGCCTATGTCCATCATGGAGCAACTAGGGCTGCAAATTACAAGACCATATAAAGATCTATATTCATTTGATTCTAAAAGGGTTAAATGCTTGGGAATGATTAAAGATTTAGTGGTCAATCTAGCTCAAATCCCAGCAAAAAGTGTGGTCATGGATATTGTGGTCGCTGATATCCCAGCTCGCTTTGGCATGCTGTTGTCAAGGTCCTGGGGTACTAAGATTGGGGGATCGATTAAACTCGACTTAACATATGCCACTGTCCCAGTCTTTGGTGGTCAGGAGAGGAGGCTGTATAGGGAGACCAGATTTGTTAAAATGGTGACCACTGCTGATTGTTTAGACAACTCTCCAGTTTATAATAAAGAGGGTGACTTCTCATGTTTTGTGTTAGAAGAGAGTCAAGACTATGCACATGAGTCCCCCTCTGGTCAATTCCAAGCCGAGCAATCCAAGAAAGGCCAGAAATCAGAAGTATGGACTTTGCATTTCGATGGAGCAAATTCCAGAGAAGGTAATGGGGCTGGGGTATTGTTAATCTCCCCCACAGGAAGGTGGGTGCCGCTATCTTTCAAATTAGAGTATGAAGCTACAAACAATGTAGCTGAGTACGAAGCTTTGTTATTGGGTCTACAGACAGCTAGAAACATGGGCATCCAATGTCTGAAAGTGTTTGGAGACTCTGAGCTAGTAGTGAGACAGATTAAGAATGAATGCCAAACTAAGCATCCTCGGCTCAGAGCATATAGAAACGAAGTATGGGACATGATAGAAAATTTCTTCTTAGCATTTAATATACAGTTCATGCCCCGAGAGCATAACAGAATAGCAGACTCTCTTGCTGTGGCTGCTAGTACGTTCCGACCTCCTCAGAACCCATTGTTAAGATATGAAGTAGAGGTACGTTACAGACCATCTATCCCAGACAATATTAAGCATTGGCAGGTCTTTGAAGATGACGAACAGATGAAGAGATTCATGGAGACAGTGGGAGAATTCACGGGTATGGAAATTGATGATGATGAGGAGGAAGAAGCTGAAAATATTGCTGAAGGTAAATGGGAAGAGAATATAGCAGGAAACAGAGTATTGCAGTTAAAAGGAAATGTCATCCCTAGAGGACTAGTACCTCTAGAAAGACTATTCAACAAGAATGATGTTCCCATGCAGCCAAACAAAGCAGTAGAAGAAGATCAAATGAGAGATTTAAATTTGGGTACCGCTACTGATCCCAAGATTGTTAGATTATCTAAAAGAATCTCAGAAGAATATAAAGAAAAGTATTTGAAGTTATTTCAGTCTTATAAAGATGTTTTTGCTTGGTCCTATGAGGACCTAAAAACTTTTGATGTAAATATCATGCAGCACAAGATCCCACTCAGGGAAGATGCAAAGCCATACAAACAGAAGCTCAGGCAAATTAACCCCCTGCTTCTTCCCTCAATTGAGAAAGAAATTAGAAAATTGTTGAAGGCCAAAATAATTGTGCCCTTGAGGTACTCAGAATGGATAGCGAATCTTGTTCCTGTCAGAAAGAAGAATGGAGAAATCAGGCTATGTGTAGACTTCAGAAATTTGAACAGAGCATCTCTCAAAGACAACTATCCACTGCCTAAAATGGATCATATCCTGCAGAAGGTGGTGGGAGCATCCAGAATGTCAATGATGGATGGATTTTCAGGCTACAATCAGGTAGCTGTTTTCCCAGGAGATCAGAAGAAGACTGCGTTCACCACGCCATGGGGAACCTTTATGTATGCAAGGATGCCATTTGGACTGATTAATGCAGGTGCTACTTTTCAAAGGGAAATGGATATAGCCTTTGTGGGAGAACAGGACAAGTTCCTAGTAGTATATCTCGATGATATCACGGTGTTCTCAAAGAATGATGACGACCATATTGGACATTTAAGAAGAACTTTTGAAAAATGCAGAAGGTACGGCCTTTCTCTTAATCCTCAAAAATCTCTATTTGCTTTAGACGAAGGGAAACTCTTAGGACATATTGTGACTAAGGATGGTGTAAAAATTGATCCTAAGAGAGTCGAAGTAATAAATAGCATTTCTCTGCCAAGAAATAAGAAAGAAGTACAGGTGTTCTTGGGTCGAATAAAATTTTTAAGGAGATTCATTCCTAACTATGCAGAGATAGTTAGGCACATTACCAATATGTTGAAAAAGGACAGTGAAGTTAAGTGGTCCCAGGAGTCTAGGGATGCATTTACAAGAATTAAACAAGCATTTGCCGAAGCTCCCGTGCTAGCAGGACCGGATTATAGCAAGCCATTTATAGTATTTTCATTTGCTTCGCCTCATACAATTGCTGGAGTGTTATTGCAGAAGAATGAAGAAGGACATGAACAGCCCATAGCTTTCTTCAGTCAGGTATTGTATGATGCTGAACTAAAATACAATATACTGGAGAAGCAGGCATATGCCCTGGTAAAGTCCCTTAAAGCTTTTAGAGTTTATATTTTGCAATCCCATATTACTGCTTATGTTCCCACAACAGCTGTGAAAGACATTATAATTCAGGGGGACAGTGAAGGCAGAAGGGGAAGATGGATTGCAAAAATCCAGGAATATGATCTAGATATAAAGCCTACTAAATTGATCAAAGGACAGGGACTTGCCAAGATGTTATCTGAATCTAATCATCAGGCTCTAGGCATTAATTTATCCATAATGGCAAATGAAGAATCAGAAAAAGAAGAGGAGCAACATGGACTAGAAATGGCCACACAAAAGGTACATGTGAAGTATCTGACTAGTCCATGGTATAAGAAAATAGTTGAAAACCTGTTGACACTTAGCTGTCCTCCAGGATGTGACAAGGAAAACTACAGAGCTGTAAGGATGAGATCCCAGAAGTATGTCATTGCCAATGGATAGCTCTATTGGAGAGACCCTTTGGGTATATTGCTGTTATGTCTCACAGAAAATGAAGTGCAGAATATAATGACAGAATTCCATGAAGGAATATGCGGAGGACACTACAGCTGGAAGGCCACTACCAATAAAATCTTGAAGGCTGGTTTTTACTGGCCAAAATTATATTCAGATACCTTTGCCTGGGTCAGAGCATGTGACAAATGTCAAAGATTTGCAGAAAGACAGAAGTTAGCATCGTTGCCCTTGATTCCTGTTCATGTAAATGAACCCTTCCAGAAATGGGGATTAGACTTCATAGGAGAAATAAACCCCCCATCAAGCGGCCAACATAAATGGATACTCACAGCTACAGACTATTTTACGAAATGGGTGGAAGCCATACCTACAAGAAGGGCTACAGATGCTGTAATCATGAATTTTTTAGAAGACAATATCATATCTAGGTTTGGCTGTCCTGCAAGAATTGTAACCGATAATGCTCAAGCTTTTAAGTCTGCCAGATTTGTAAATTTCTGCCAAAGGTATAATATTGTATTAACTCATTCCACAGCGTATTATCCCCAGGGGAACGGTCTAGCAGAATCATCCAATAAAACCCTGGTAAGGGCCCTCAAGAAAACAATAGCTGAAAATCAGAAGAACTGGGACTCTCAGTTGAAGTTTTCTCTGTGGGCAAATAGGATAACCAGCAAAAGAGCAACAGGCAAGTCTCCATATGAGCTGGTGTATGGGCGGGCTGCTGTATTTCCTGTGCAACTGGCACTGCCAGTGGCACGTTTTATACAGGAAAACCAAGAAGAACCGGATGAGATGATTAGAAGAATTCATCAGTTGGTAGAATTGGATGAGACGAGGAACCAGGTAGACCAGAGACTAATAGAATACCAGGAAAAAATGAAGAAGGTCTTTGATCAGCACGCAAAGGATAGGAATTTTCAAGTTGGAGACCTGGTTCTTAGATGGGATGTTCGCAGAGCAGAAAAGGGCAAGCACACTAAGTTTGATCCATTATGGTTTGGTCCTTTCAGAATCGTGAGCCAAGGGGGAAATAATACTTTTATGTTGGAGAACCTACAGGGTGATTTGTTGGATGCCCCCGTGAATGGCCAATTCCTCAAGCCGTATTTTCAATTCTGACCTAGGTTGGAAACGCCCCACTGTATATATTGTACATAAGCTATTTTTGTTTCTAATTTCTATAAGGGAAAAAGGGGGGATGCTGATAGTTACCTGAAGAGAAAGCGTAGCAGAAATTGAACAGCGGAATGAAAATTTTGAATGGTCTGCGTGTTCTCGACATGCCCGAGGACGACCATGCCGTCCCCAGATGGAGCCAGTGTTGTACATATCCCCTTCCCTATTTAAAATTCGCCCACCACCTTCTCTAAAATCCATTTCTAATGTCTTTGAGAGTAAAAACCCCTGGGCCCCATTCAATTCTATCATTTCCGCCCGAAAATCTTCTTTATAACGTTTTAAAATGAATATTTCATATATCGGGCCGAAGCCCCTTAAACCTTAGCCCCTCCCGCCTTGTTTTTCATGTGACCCGAGCTACAGGACCACCGGCTGGGAGAGAAGGGGGGGGCTTATCATTTAAGTCCCGGGCGCCGTCGCAGCTGTCCGATCAAAGTTCAATCAACGGCGCAGAGATCGTCAGGAGTAAGGGCCCTACCTCTGGCCCCGGCGCACAGTAAAACCGGCGGTTTCCCCCCGCACTGCTCTTGTCGGCTGGCGGTATTTACCGCGGAGTCAGCGATCCCGCACACGCAATGCCACGTGTCTTTGGTACGGGCAGAAAACCGCCCGTCCCCCGCGCGTTAAACTTCCAACGATAGCTGGTCAGCGGGGTCCGCGCAGACCGTCGGATCTTTAGATCTCCATCCGACGGTGGAGATACAATTAAACCATCCGTCCATTGCTGTGTACCGCCACGTCCCACAGCCCGCCATCGTGTCATTGCCGTCCGCCTCTGCCCATCAAACCACTCGCCACGCCGTCTCCTGTTTGCCCTCCGCTCGCCTATGTGTCTCTCCCCCCGTACACTCATATTATATCCTCGCGCCGTTATATATATATATGCGTGTCTTTTATATGTTTAATTCATAATCCACCGCTATTCCTCTTTCACGACCATACTGTCTTATTTCGCCCGTTCACAAAAACCTCCGTCGTCTCCATTCCACTATCCTGAGTGTCTTCTTCCTCCGTTCGCATCTTTCCCATCTACCCCATTTTTCACCTCCATCATTCACGCCTTCGTATGTGTCAATTTCTCTAATAGTTTTGAGGGTTTTGCAGGTTTTCAAGTTAAACATAGGGGGCACATCAATCTGTCGCCTCCATTTCAGAGGATCAAGAACATACCAGCAGATGATCTCCTGTGGGCGAAATTAAATGGAAAAAGCTGAAGCCGTTGCATGAAATGACTGCCATTAAAGAAAACACAGACAGAGAATCTCCGAACCCTCCAGAGAAATTTGCCCCGCATTTAAGGTTCAGAATTCAAATTCAGAATTCAAAGGCCAAGAGTACAGTACCAGAGATGCAGGCCAGCTCAGGTCCCTCACGGCATCAGATCTTTCTTCAGCTAAAGGCATCCCGATGTATATATTTTATTATTTTCGTTTTGTACATAGGGAGATTTTTATCTCCCTGCATTAATTTCTGTTACAGGTTGTTAGGTATATTCATTTATAGTTAGTCATTCATGAAAGAGACGCGGATGTTCCCCGCCTTTCTTATTCAAATTAGATCAATAAGTGTGGATACCTACCTCCCCTTCGAGAAGTTTCTCTTCTCTCTATAAATATCAAAAAAGAAGACATTGTTAGGGTTCCAGATTTCTGTAAGCAAGCTGTGCAGCGAGAAGACTATTGTATCCATCTTGTGACATTTCTGTATGAAGTTTCAGAGCCCGTTGGGTCTCAGTGAGGAGGGGTTATGACTGTCTTGAGGATTCTGGTCTTTGGTATATTGCAGTATGTAATTTCTCTCATGTGTTAATATATCATCCTTTTCTCATGCAAACTTTCTTCTTGTATCATGTTCTAGAATGCGAGTGGCTCACTAATTTGCAGTAAGGATTCATCTTAAATGGTGCCCTTTCTGGAATTGGTCAAGCGCTTTAAATAGGCCTAGAAGTGATATGCTGTTCCATGTTCACTCCTTTCATAACTTCTGCTATATTAATGGCTTAAGGATTCGTAAATTGATGCTCCCTTTGGTCAATAATATCTTCTCATGTTTCCTTCCTGCCCGCACTCCTTGATATTTGATTTCTGTAATATATTACTTGAATCGGCCCTCTTTACAGTAAAGCGGTCTCTTAGCTGTCTGATACTATCATGCTGAAGTTTTACCTGATGTCTTTACTCTATTCCTATCTGTGTATCAGCCACTGAAAGAGAATTGGGACCAATTCAATCTATTTCAATTTCCCTGTTTAAAACAAGAGATAGTAAGTGAGTCCCTTGGACTGACAACCCAAACTATAAAGGACTCCTTGCTATATTAAGATGTCCTAGGCACTGGTCTATGGCAACTCTAGGCTGTCTCTAGGAGGGTGTCAAAATCATCCACAACATGAGGTATAGATTTGGTCAAAGTTCGAAGGTTGATTGGATGACTTGACAGGTTAAGGAGAATGCAATTTCATAGAAATTCGGCCAGCTCCTGCCGGATTCCAGAAGAATTTGTAGGATGGATAAAATGTCCTCTAATGCCTAAAATTGGATAATTTCAAAATGCATAGGTTTGTTATATAGACAAAATTAAATAAAAAAAATGGTGGCGGGGCCACCAATCCCGCCACCCGACCAAACCATCAATTTTGTTTAAGGGTTGGCAAGCCATGACCCCCGCCGGATTGCACGACACCACAGAATACACAAAGGATTGGGGGGAGGGGGGGGGGGGGGTGGTCAACCCTGCCACCCCCGATATAATTGGTATATGAGTGTTATTACAAACCACCAATATATAACGGCACACACCGTTACATGGTCCGTCGGAGGCAGAATGGTGCTGGCAGGGGTCGAACTCACTCGGCCCTCGAGCAGGCGACACCACATTTAAATATATATATTTAAAAACAAATGCGCCGGAATATGGTTGGGGTTGGGTTTGGTCAAGCCACATGGAGAAGACCCACCCACCCACATTTCATTAATGTTTGTTTTTAAAACAAAAACACGTGCCATTTGGGAGGGGATGGGGTTTGACTACCCGACCTCCTCCCCACCATTTCGGATCCCAACCAACTGCGCCAACGGCTTCCTTTGGGAAGTCTGCCCATTTTGTTTTATATAAAATCATCTTTTGGTCAGTGTAGGTAGACTCAGGCATAAATTTCGAGGCAGAGGAAGCATAATGGTGGCATGCAGTTCGAGACACAAAATATTCCTTTGATGCCTAGAGATTCCCTGGGGGAGGTAAAATTTGTTTTTCTCAAAATATGCTCAAGTTTACAGTCATTTTTCTTAGATTTTCGCATAGAACGTAATGGAGATATCAAATTCACCTTTTCAGCAACGATTTTGTAGATTCCAGGTGGAGGAGAATCTTTAGGAATCTTGAGGGAATCTTTCAGATTCCTTGGAGGCTGAAATTCGCCAGTGTCAGAATGAGGTCAAATTTATACTCATTCTTCTCAAAATTTCGCAAGGATCTCAGTGGTGAGATCATATCCTTGTTTTGAGTTGTATATTTTCATATTGCCTGTGGAGTAGAATCTTTGAGGAATTTAAGGGGAATATAAAAGATTCCTAACGTCCTAGATTTTGACAGTATCAGAATTCAACAAATTTATAGTTGATTCTACACCTCTCGGCGACATGAATATGAGGGTGCAGTTAGATTTTCCATCTGAGCCTTATATTTTTTGGCCATTTTCCAGCATGGATGATGGTGTCGAATTTCAGCACGTGGACAGTCAAATTCTTGCCATTTGACGCCACGTTTGTGATGGTGCATTCAGTTCTAGGGATTGAGCACCCTATTCTTAATCCAACATTAGAGTTGAGGTATATGAAGTGTTGCTTCCATGTACTTCATTGTTTATTGTTGTAGGATGCTTTATTTCTTGTTGATTCCTGCTGATGTAAGATGTAGAATCTTTATGTGTATTTGTTGTGGAGTATATTTATGGTGATTTATGTTGTGAGTTCGATTTTTTTTCCTTGATGGTGGGATACTCTTTATCACCTTGTGTAAAGTTGTCATGTTGATCTGAGGTTTGTGATGAGTGAGAGTTCCTTGTAACAGAATGTCTCGTGGAGAGACCTTGCCACTCATGTTGAGGAATTTTCCTTGTATGAAAATTCAACAACATCCATGTACATCATCACATTTCCCAACATCGAATGAAGCGACCAACACCATCAAGACACCGAGGCCCAGAGACATAGTCCAAACTGGACAAACTTCGTTATTAATTTACTTGAATTTTTGTTGTGTGATTATTGACATGATTTCCTCTTGATTATATCGGCATGTGTTCATTAAAGCTTTTGGTAAATTGTAATTCTAACACATCAACCAAAGTAAAAGGTCTTGGTTAAAAGGATAGCAGAGATTTACCCGGATCAAGTGGTATCAGAGTGATCTTATTGCTGATGTGAACCGCAAGAGTGAACCATTGAACGTCCAGCAATGGAGGATGTCAAAGACATGTATGAGACCATGCTCTGGGTGTCTGAGAAAGTGGGCATGTTGTATGAAGCTTATGAGAAACAAGCATCAGATAACGCTGAGTTGAAAACACTTCTACAAGAGAAGAATGAGGAGAAGTGACGATTGCAGCTTCAATTGCAAGCCACGATAGAGGCATTTGAAGAATTGAAGCATAATGATGGAAGTCTTCAAAAAAATCACGATGCATTAAAGACTCCTTTACAATAAGAGAAGGAGGAGAAGCAATGATTGCAGCTACAACTACAAGCTGCAACAGAGGCCTTGGCGGAAGTGAAGTGCAACGAAGGCTCAAAGAAGCCCTCTTCACATGTTTCAAAATCGACAACTCAGGTAAATATTGTTGATTTATCTTCAGTTTCATCTTCACATGACATCATTTCTGTTCGAAGTGTGGAGATACCCATTACAAGAACCGACATGAGACTCCTTACTAGGATAGGGTACAAAGGAGGAGGACTTATCATCCATGGCCAAGGCATGACTCAATCATTGGGGGTTGTGCAGAGAACTTGATACGCAGGTTTGGGATATGCTGAAGGAGAATTCTCAAAGGTTTTTGAAGCTTCCACGACATTGATGAAACCATCAAGGAAAAAGGATGATGGGGACACTTCAACATCATCTTATGGCAGCGCATATTGCAGAGAGAGAGATTTGAGTCAAGCTGTCAATGCCATAAGGATATCAAAGGAAAACAGACATTGCTTAACTCACCAGGGAAGAGGATTGATGGGAACACTTCACCATAATCCCATGGAAGTGCATGTCACAATAGAAGAGTTGAGACAAGATTGCATCACCATGATCGCACCAAAGACCACCAGGAAAGGTATAACAAGTCTCGATATTCTCGAGTTCATTTTGATTATAAGCATGTTGCTAATCATGAACGTAAACGTGGCACAAGAAAACTTGTCGTGTTTTTGGTTTACATAACCATATCATTTTTTAGTGTTGGAAAAGAATGGCAGCACAAAGGAGGATAAGGCATGAAAAGCCTTCTCCACAGTAGGGAAAGAAATTGGTTAAGCAGGTCTAGAGGAAAAAGACCTTTTGCAGCCATTGTAATCAAAGTGGACATCAAAAAGCCACGTGTTCGAGGTTCCATCCAGAGCATCACCTTAAGGATGAAGTGTAGGTGCATGAACCGAGTGAAACATATGTTCAACAAGCAAACGTGCCATGGGAAGATGATCCATTCAATTTGATAAGTGAGAGATGGTTTTCATAGATGTGGTAGCTTTTCTTGGCCTTCTTTGTAAATCATGTGTTGCATTTCTTTATGTAAAAGTGATAATGTGTTTTTCCATCACTTGTTAAGCAATAATGATATTTTTGGCCTTGTATTTATAGCTGGAGTATTATTGATTTCCATTTGATGTAAACTTGACCACTGAGTATGTAAAATCGTGGCAAGTATGGAAATTTTTGGGTCATAGTTGGTCAATTTGAGCATGTAATTTGTAAGAGATTGTACTACAGGTTTGCAGAGGATGTAGGTGTCAGCTCATTGTACTTGTGGTGCAGACATTGTACACAGCAGTTGCAGATTATTGTTGATGTTTTTGGAGGACAAAAAGCTCCCCAGTGGGGAGGAATGATCCAGGTGGCTCCAGAGACACACACAGGGAAAAGAGGGCTTATGAAAGCTCAAAAATCAAAGTGACAGAAATGTGGTAAACTCAGTTTCATGTTGAATATCTCATCGTCCTTATGCCAATGGTGCAAACAGTTCGTCAAATCGAGTTCGTATGTGAAAATTAGAGCTGGTAAAAGTTATAAGGTTGACTTGATGACTTGATAGGTTAAGGAGGATGCAGTTTCCACTAGAGAATTTGGCGGAAATTCCGACGGCCAATTCGTCGCTATTCCGACACATATTCGTCGCAAGAGCGACAGTTCAAGGGCGGACAAACCGTGGTTTCTCCTGCCGTCGCCGTTCCGACGCAAGTAAAAAGTGTCGCACTATCGACACTTATTCCGACGTTCCGAACAGGCGTCACTCTTCCGACGCATCACAAACCGTCGCAGCTCCGACGTTTTAAACGTGGTTCTTCCGACGCTCATTAACCGTCGCAGTTCCGACTAAACGTGGTCCGACGTTTTGGCGTCGCTCTTCCGACGCTTGTAAACTGTCGCAATTCCGACTAAACGTGGTCCGACGTTTTGGACGTCACTCTTCCGACGTCTGGAAGATGTCGTAATTCCGACGACATGTGGTCCGACGTTTGGAACGTCGCGCTACCGACGTTTTCATACTGTCTCTCTTCCGACGTTTCTGGGTTGTCGCAGTTCCGACGTTTAGCACGTCGCGCTTCCGACGTTTTCATACTGTCTCTCGTCCGACGTTTCTGGATTGTCGCAGTTCCGACGTCTACAAGGCGTCGGTAGATCGACGGAGGGTTCAATTTAAAAAAAAAAAATTAAAATTTTAAAAGACGAGAAACGTTGTTTTGAAGATATTATATGAAGTAAAACAGTCCATGAAAGTGAAATAGTAGTATGTAGAATAGTAAAGCAACAGATAGAGTACCAACGTCCATTGTTCCAAATACAAATTAAAGTACCCAAAACCCTGCAATAGTGAAGTAAAACAGTCCATGAAAGTGAAGATATTATATGAAGTAAAACAGTCCATGAAAGTGAAGATATTATATGAAATAAAACAGTCCATGAAAGTGAAGATATTATATGAAGTAAAACAGTTCATGAAAGTGAAGATATTATATGAAGTAAAACAGTCCATGAAAGTGAAATAGCAGTATGTAGAATAGTAAAGCAACAGATAGAGTACCGACGTCCATTGTTCCAAATACAAATTAAAGTACCCAAAACCCTACAACAATGAAGTAAAACAGTCTATGAAAGTGAAATAGCAGTATGTAGAATAGTAAAGCAACAGATAGAGTACCGACGTCCATTGTTCCAAATACAAATTAAAGTACCCAAGACCCTACAACAGTGAAGTAAAACAGTCCATGAAAGTGAAATAGCATTATATGAAGTAAAACAGTCCATGAAAGTGAAATAGCAGTATGTAGAATAGTAAAGCAACAGATAGAGTACCGACGTCCATTGTTCCAAATACAAATTAAAGTACCCAAAACCCCGCAACAGAGAAAAACGCTAATCATGTGAGGAGTGTGATATGTCCAAAATATAAAAAGACCATCAGACCACATCAATAAACCAGCAACATAGACCAGCATCGCTAGTTTTGAAGGCAGAGTGATAAACATTAATCATTTTTTTTTCACAAGAGAAAAAACGTTGTTTTGAATATATTATATGAAGTAAAATAGTCCATGAAGTCATTACATTTTCACATCCGAAGATTGGAACCCAAATATCCATCCAGAAAAGTGGAAGTCCCACCCCAGACAATGATAGAAAAATACCCCATGTCACATACAGGGACATGATATAAAACCCAGTAACGGTCCACATGGAGATTATCGACAATCTGAGAGAGCATCCAAATATGCCCGAGGCATCTATAAGAAAGTGAAATAGCAGTATGTAGAATAGTAAAGCAACAGATAGAGTACCGACGTCCATTGTTCCAAATACAAATTAAAGTACCCAAAATCCTGCAACAGAGAAAAACGCTAATCATGTGAGGAGTGTTATATTTCCAAAATATAAAAAGACTATCGACCATATCAATAAACCAGCAACATAGACCAGCATCGCTAGTTTTGAAGGCAGAGTGATAAACATTAATCATTTTTTTTTCACAAGAGAAAAAATGATGTTTTCAATATATTGTATGAAGTAAAACAGTCCATGAAGTCATTACATTTTCACATCTTAAGATTGGAACCCAAATATCCATCCAAAAAAGTGGAAGTCCCACCCCAGACAATGATAGAAAAATACCCCATGTCACATACAACGACTTGATATAAAACCCAGTAACGGTCCACATGGAGATTATCGACAATCCGAGAAAGCATCCAAATATGCCCGAGGCATCTATAAGAAAGTGAAATAGCAGTATGTAGAATAGTAAAGCAACAGATAGAGTACCGACGTCCATTGTTCCAAATACAAATTAAAGTACCCAAAATCCCTGAACAGAGAAAAACGCTAATCATGTGAGGAGTGTGATATGTCCAAAATATAAAAATACCATCAGACCATATCAATAAACCAGCAACATAGACCCGCATCGCTAGTTTTGAAGGCAGAATGATAAACATTAATCATTTTTTTTTCAGAAGAGAAAAAATGCTATTTTGAATATATTATATGAAGTAAAACAGACCATGAAGTCATTACATTTTCACATCTGAAGATTGGAACCCAAATATCCATCCAGAAAAGTGGAAGTCCCACCCCAGACAATGATAGAAAAATACCCCATGTCACATACAGGGACATGATATAAAATCTAGTAACGGTCCACATGGAGATTATCGACAATCTGAGAAAGCATTCAAATATTCCCGAGGCATCTATAAGAAAGTGAAATAGTAGTATGTAGAATAGTAAAGCAACAGATAAAGTACCGACGTCCATTGTTCCAAATACAAATTAAAGTACCCAAAATCCTTGAACAGATCAAGAAAAACGCTAATCATGTGAGAATTCAAAGTAAAGTTAATCTATTAACATTGCGAATAAAATTACACCGAAGTCAAAAACATTGCCTGGCCATACTCATGGCAAATTTGTCATCAAAAAATCAAAAAATTAAGAAGACTGCCCTCATACGGGGAAACCAGTCTTGAACGTTTAATTTACATAATTCAAAAATATTACTTAAAGGTCCAACACAGTAAAATAAACTAAAAGCAGCCCAATTAACTGGGCCTGCTAAGCAAGAAAAACAAATTAAAACCCGCTCAGACCCGCCGGACGGGTGCATTCTTCCTGCGTTTGGGCCTCCTCGCGGAAGACCACAGTGACTACAGCTGTGATTCGCAGGCCGTTGAGAGTGCAATCAAAGGAAAATTGCGCAGTGCGCATCGTGGGAGAAGGTGAACTAGCCTCTGTTGAGGTGCTGGATGGAGCGCGCCGGGATTGACCTCTAGTGCTCCCCCTGCGGCAACGCATCCCATGACGCACGCGAGGCATGGGTGCAATCGCAGTGGGCACAAGAGACGAAGAAGCAGAATTCCAATTAACAGAGGAAGACAGACAGAGAGTACAGAACCGAGAGAAATGGAAATATGCAGCAAAGTCTAGGCAGAAGTTCCGCTGGCCACTTCTCCTTATCATCGCAGTTACCAGACAGTGTAATCCAACAACCAGCTTGTCTGAAAAACCATGGCTAAATGCCATTTTTTATGTCGACCCGTCTGCAATGCAATCAAAGGACGGCCGTCATAATGAATCTCTGATCATTAATAATGAGAGCCGAAGGCCGGATCAAATTGGAGCGTGCGGAATCGCTCAGAGGAGTGGAGGTCCGATCTCGAACAGTGTTAAAAATTAATTAATCTAGATTTGATGTGAAAACTTAATTGAACAGCGTTAAATGTTAATGCGAATGATATGAAATCGCCATATCCATGTCCCATCACCTTAAACGCCATCGAATGCACCCGCAGCCGGGAGCAGGGCAAGTTTTTATCGAGGACACGTGGCAAAAATTGATTGGAGCGGATCTTTGTTTGGGCCGCTCGCGCAGTGGAAATCCGGACCCGTAAAATATTAGGTGAAGAAATTGCCACAACCGGGCCGACGCGCAGCTATTTTCGTGGAACGCGAATTTGGTTTGAATTATGGTTTATCGTCGTTTTAAGTCCGGCGGGCTCGACTTTTGAACAATTTTCTTATAAAATTTTTGTTGGTTTTCTTTGATAATACACATATTAAAATCCCGCTTAATAAAGAGACAAAATTGTTGTGCTTTCGGAACCTGACCCGAGGATTGGACATGAGTTAACAAACAAAAGGATAGCGGAACCAGACATGCACCCGTGGTCAAGCCCTCTACCAAAACCACGAGCGGAATCACAAAAGCGGGTTGCCCATATCGCACCGCTTTTGCGGAGTAGGCGGTATTTCCTATTCGCGAGCGATTCCATAGGGAATGCGACACGTGGCGAAGTGACCTCGGCAAACAACCGTTTAACCCACGCCATCGCACGTTAAAGCCCGACGTTGGAAGCCGAGCGAAATTGCCAAGAGTCGTTGATTTGGAGAAGGGCCATCGGACGGTGGTCGCACGTTGAACTTGCCCTGAGGTTAACTAAGGTGTGCGGAGGATAGCCAGGTACGATACGAGTGTTTGATTGGTTATTGATATATATAGGTGGGGCCGGAGTATAATGAAATTGTTTAATTAAACGATTGGCGGATAATTATCATAAGTCTGGAGGGTGATTGAAATTTTGGTTTAAAACAACCTAAATATTTGAAATTTTGCAAGAATTGTCTGGCACACTTTGAATATAAATTTTGAAGTCAAGTGCATGATGCTGTATAGGATCAAGTGTCATTTTGAATACCAAATGTTTCACAAAAACTTCTCAACATGCTACCCTGCAGTAAGGATTAAATGACAATATTGCATCAACTATTTCCATAATAAAAGTGCACCTCGGCCATAAGACTAAACAACTACAAATGTTGTAGATCTAACAAGACCACACAATAAAATGTATTCCACAAGGACAATACTGTATGAAAAATGAAAAGGAGTTTGCAACCAAAAATACCTTAGGCAACTAATTCAATTAGATACACCAAACCATCAGCAAAAAGGAAAACCAGCCCACTCAAAAGGCAAGCGTTTACCTCCTTTGACAAAATTTTGAGTTCCGAAACAAGGGCCTTTATTGTCTTGTCAATGCCCCTAGTAATTTGAATGGGTTTTGCACCTGCTGCAACAACCTAAACAAAAAGGTTTCATTTCAAATTATTTTCCACAAATTTAAGATACAACCATTGTCAGTTTTGTATTTCCTAACAAGCTCATAAATTTTGACAAAAGAACCAAATTTTTTTAATACTTGATAGCAATTTTTTCACTCAAAAACTATCTTAGACTCAATAAGCCCAACCCAAAACTAAAAAACCAAACACCATAAGACCCTACAAAAATGAATAAATGATCTTAATCCAGTACTATCGACAAAAAGTTACCTTTACACCCTCACTTATTAAACCCTGTGCTGTTGAATTTTAACTTCAACTGCTGCAGCAGAAGGACGGATGCAGCAACAACATTTTTTTTTTTGAGGTTGCTTGCACGCCATCTAGAAATTTAATTCAGCATTTAAAATTCCTGCAAGTTTTTTTTGTAGACGGCTGCAGCCATATTTCTGTACAGGATTGTATTTAAACACAACAACCAGCATTAACGCAATTCACCAACCAGAAATTAAACAAACAGAAATTTACCCGACAGTTTTGTAAATTCAAAAGGAGGACACGTGGAGCATTAATATTGGATCGCATGAAATTGAAGGGAATCTGAAAACCTGAAAACTAGACCCGAATTTTTTATAGGGCACATTGGATTGAGAATTCGCGTTACAAATTAGGCAGACGTCAGCATCCCATTTTGGAACGCAAATTTGGTTTGAAATTCAATCTATTCAGACTTTTGAAGTCCGACGGAAAGGGTTCTTTAATGTTTTGATAGTTTAATATATACATATGTTATATATATATCATATGCGAAATGAAAGGTGGGCCATAGAATTTAGTTTTAATTTTATTTTTTTTAAAGAGGGTTTATTATAATATGTTTTATATGTTCCAGCATATAAAAATAAAAAGGTCGAAAAAGCTTGGTAGTTTTTTTTATAGACAGTACGTAAATTTTTTATTACATAGCAGTGTGTAAAAAGTGAAAAATTGAGTGTAACTTTTTAAGTGTGTATGCACAGCAGTGCGAAAGGGAAAAACACAACAGAGTGTCTTAGAGACAGAGTATGTTTGTTTTGAACAAACAGTGAGTTGGTTTTATGCACTGCGTTTTGTAGCAGTCATAATTTTGTAATCCCTCTCAGTGAGGAAGTAGTGTAATAGTTTTTTTTTGAGTTATTGAAGGGAATAGAAGTTTGTTTTCAAAGTATCGAAACTCTGTCTCCTGTCAAAGAAATTTTTATTTTCTGTGTGTTAGAGGAAGGGAGATTTATGGGTGGTTATTATGAATCAACCAACCATTCAGAACATGCTCATCAATCCAAACCATAAGTATTATGTGACAATATTCAAGCAGGCACTCAATCGGATTTCTGAAGCTATGTTAGAGAAACCCTAAACTCTCACTCAAAATAGGTGAAATGTGGCACCACTCAGAGATTGACATGTGCCAATTGGTACAAGTGGTAGACAATTGGCATGCTCAAACAACGAGGTGATGCAGGAATGACATGAGGGAGAAAATATC
The DNA here is from genome assembly GCA_034641835.2 of Pinus albicaulis. Lineage (NCBI taxonomy): Eukaryota > Viridiplantae > Streptophyta > Pinopsida > Pinales > Pinaceae > Pinus > Pinus albicaulis. Next base: position 1,508,180,308 of record CM076581.1, on the reverse strand, counting down.
AGAAAAGCCCCAAATCTGGAGAACTAAAGCTCATCACCAACCCGAGATTGACAACTTTACATGATGTAACCTATGAAATCGTAAATGGAGAAATCATAGTAACAATAAAGTAACCTATGTAACAATAAAGCCGGATTCATCCTGGGAGTGGTAATGGGAGAAATCATAGTGAACAACAGGAAACATGCATAGTTGCTTACAATCAAATAGATGAAAAAACACATACAAAAAACCTAGATAATAATCGTGCACAAGCTTAATATTGAATTATGAACCGTAAAGGAACTTACAAAATGTCAAGCACACAAGCAAAAATATCCTGGACATGACCCTGGTTGACAAGTTGTATTGCTCATGATGCAAGAGGATTTGTACCTGCACTGCCAAGTCAATCAAAATCCATCATTATCTATACAATAAATACAAGTAACTGATGTAGTATTTTTTACTCTAAGATGCATTCTTATGATAATGTTAGAACATATGTTGAAAATGTCAAAACATACCTGAATAAGCTCCTCTTCGTTTCAAGAACAATTTATTGGAGTCGCATGAACTTGGAACAAGCCTCCCACGATCTCAAAGAGTAGCAACTAAGTCAACAGTGACTTTTTTGCTGCTACGCTGGATCAAGGGAGGTTTGCTCCAAGATTAAATCGCTCCAATAAATTATTCTCTACTAAACAGGGCCAACCACGTGAAGGTGGAAGCTCTTATGGCCCATCCCCCCCCCTCACATCACTCTCAATTCCCCAATACCCAATCTATATTTCAATTTTTACTTTCATGAGCATAAAAAAAAATATTCAATAACTAGTAAAAAAACAATTCAACAAAAAGTACGCAAGGAAACATTGCAATTAATGCTCGACATAAAAATAGTATGATAAATGAGTTTTTTATATAACGCAAAAAAATGTTCCAAGTATGGTAACGTTTGTCTTATAATAATACAATATTTTACATTGTCAAACTTTCTTTTTCTTCTTCCTATTTTTAAAGCTCCTAATTACATCGTCAATATCATCGTGCTCTGCTCCTGTTTCGTGCCTTTCAACCCGCACTGCTGACCTAGTTGCGTATTCACGATGTCTGGGCTCATCCAGTGACGGGGCATCGCCTACAAAAACAGATAATATTAAATTTTAATTGTCAGCTTTTAAATATCATTGAACTAGTTCGGTAATATTAATAAAAAAAAATTTCAATGAGATTATTTACCTGGTGCACCAGTTGTCGCCGCTGACCTAGTTGCATTGTCACGATGTCTGGTCTCATCCAGTGACGGGGCATCGCCTCCAAAAACATATAATAATTAAATTTTAATTATCAGTTTTTAAATATCATTGAACTAGTTCGGTAATATTAATAAAAAAAATTGCAATGAGATTATTTACCTGGTGCACCAGTTGTCGTCGTTGGGACTGTTGCCCTGTCTTCCTCTCTGGTGGTAAGATCCTCAAGGAAAACATTCTCTGTCATTTAAACAAAAAACGTTATAAGGACAACCATCAAGGTATAATTAGAAAAAATTATAAGTGGAAATTAATTACCGTCATGGCCCTCACTGATAGCAGCATTGTCGGCCTGGTCCCCACTACAATGATCAGGTTGCACGAGAGGATCATCTACATCTGGCTCTAAAACTGGGTTATTTGCCTCGTCGGTAGTGCTGCTCCCCTGATTTAAACAAAGTTGTTAGACATTAAATTTATGGACGAAAACAAAATATTGAAAGGTTAATGTTTTACCTTATCAGGCATTGTAGATCTTGGGACCTGCCCCAAGCTTCTGCGACGTTCAACTACAGCTTGATAGCCAAAACGGAAAGCGATATTTTTATCTTCCTCTGTAGTTATTGTTCCAAAGTCATCACCCTACATTATATATGATTGTGTATTTTTAATCATATCTGATAGGATTACAAAAACGTTGGAAGGCGATACAATTAATTACAAGATGTTTAGCTACTTAATTACAATTCTTGCAGCTAATTTCAAGTAGCCACCCTGGCCGAGCTTGTGATGGCCCTTTTTCTCAATCCTAGCTTTGGTTGCCTTTGAGGTGTCAGGCAACCTAGCATCGAAAGATTGAAGTCAAATATGACGTAGCACACTTTTATTTTAGACATAAAGAAAATTAAAGCTATTGAATTAAAGTTGTAATTTACCTTGCGGGTCCAGTTGGCATTTTTCCTTCTTTCTTTGCCCTTTTCTCTTTTCCGTCATGGATGCGTGCTCTCCACTCACTCTCTGAAACTGCGAGAGGACGCTCATATCTAGGGTTAAATTGCAATTGCGTCCTATAGGTGTCCCTGGTATATTTCAAATATTTGCCGGCTACCTGAGCCACCGCTTTTCTCATTAAATGCCGACCTCTAAAAAAATTTCTAGATAATCTAAAGTTCTTTTTTAAAGGCTGAATTTGGGAGTTCCACCCCGTACGATGGTTGAGCCAAAAATTACCAACGCATGGCTCTCCCGCAACCCCGTAGAACCTATCAAGCTCACACAGACAAACGAAAGAACACATATTATCATTACCCCAGAAAATAAAAATCATGACAACATGTTTCGTATAAAGCACATGAAATAGTTAAAAATATTAAAATTTACTCCGGGAGAGTTGAAAGGATGTTTTTATAACATCCTTGTTCACCACCAACAACGTGCCATTAATGAAAGTCCCCTCGTGAGCCGACACGTAGCAGCTCCGTGAAACGCAAATAATGTAGTCGTCATATCACTTACCGTCACAAGACGTTCTGTTCCACGGTACGCCGTGTGTGTTTTTACGCACTCAAAGGAGTAGAAGGTGTACTAGAGGGTTGTTGGGCAATCTCTTGCCCTTGTGTCCCACTACCACCAACACCGGGTTCAGCAAATGCCAGAAGACGCTACATACAAAAGAACTTTTTTTTAGTTTAGTCAATGTAAAAATTAAAAATCAAACTATCACAATTCATCTCATGCAGAACAAAAAAAATATCCTTTTGACTTTTTATTATTACCTGATATCTATTTAGCTGCTTCATAAGATGTTGTATCCTCTCTTCTGTTTCAGGTGTTTGAGGCGCATCTATCAAAGCATTAAATTCCGACGTTGCATCTCGTGCCTTTTTTTGCAACAACAACACTGGAGATAGGGATGAAAAAAGCTCTTCCTCAAAGAGGGAATCATCAGGCGTACCATGGCTAGGTGTCCGCATATTTGAACAAAATTAATATTATTTCAATTATGTAAATAACTAAAATACCTAAAGATAGAGCAATGCTGGCACTTTACATGTTCTTCCGCTGGCCTCTTTCCGCGATCATCCTGTCTCGGGGTTGTTCCTGCACTGCTCTGATCAGTCTGCCACATTGCAATAAAACTATAAATGTAAAAAATTGAAAACAATATCTAACTTGAAACACAAAATGAAAACTGAAATAATTTCTAATAAGACACCGGAAGACAGAGTTAGAGTTTCAAATATGCCTTGCATTGAATTCAGTCCTGGAAACATGTCATTGCACATTAAGGCACCCAAACATTCAATCCACGAATGATATATTTAAGTAGGCTTCTCCTATTCTGGGAAAATACCATACCTATAATGCATTCACTTGCATGTATAAAGGGAAAGGAAAACATGTTTTCATACAACGGTGACAAAGGCATCTTGGGGAAAGGTATCTTCACTTTTTATTTATGTTGTTCACCCACACCACTCTTGTGTTTTCACTAATCCTATTTTGTCATTTTTGGATTCAAATTAAGTTAAGGCCTTAAGTATTTTTTGACCTTTCGGTGTAGTTTTTATAAGTGGCATGTATGGATTTTCCATTAATTCTGCACTTTTTGTCTTCATGCGCATGTTTCCCTGGAAATCAAATGCATGATTTAGTCCCATACATTTAACAAGTTGTTGGATCAACTCCATAGGAAATATCATGTTTCCTATTCAATCAAAAATTATCTCAGTTAGGGTAGGTAGGAAGGTTTTCCCTTTGTATTAATAGGGCACTTCTAGCTTGCATTTTTATTATATCTTTCAAATTTAGTGTCGTTTCAATTAGGGCATGATTTTTTGCAACTTTCAAGGTGAGAATGAACAAAGACAAATTTTTGTGATGGATGACTGTATATGACTCCATGGCTGGAGGAAAAGGCACTAATCTACTTCTTCAAATATCTATAGTTCTCATTCACCTCATACGAAGATGGTCCCTGATTTTGAGCCAAATGTTGCAGCAAAAAGTTCCCCCCCTCCATAATTTGATAGTCAATGGAAATTTCTTAACTTGATGATGGGGCAAGATTATGGAACATTGGCACATACATATGTAATGGATTCCAAGATCATGATATATGTTTGCATATGTTTATGGCAATGTTCCACCAAGTCCCCTGGAGGTGGGAGCGAGGGGACGAGGGAGCGCGGGAGCGACCTATGCAAAAGCTCCCTACCAATTTTCAAGAAACGTGGGGGGACGTCGGGGTCATAAAAATTATAAAATTTAATATTTAAAATGTAACTATATTTTTTCAAGGAATGTATATACAGTCATCATACACTTGCATCATGAAAGATAAATCATAAATGATAAAATTACAAATCGACGAATGATGAATCATATAATTGAAACAAATTTAAAAGTTAAAAGTTAAAACATACATCATACAATCATGCATGTAAGTTTGTAAGTTTGTAACTATATAATCATTAATGTAACTACTAACAATGTACAATGAAAATAAAGTTTAAGACATCATATGACATATTATATCAAGATTCAAAATAGAGTTTAAACTGAAGTTTACAACTCAAGTCTGAAACATAAAACTTAAACGCAAATAAGTTATGTCTGAAACATAAAACATAAAACATAACATATGAATATCAAATGATATCATCATACCGATAAATGAGCATAAATGCTCAAGTTAATGCCCCACTAGTCTCTGCATCCAACTTCTGCACGAATATATCAAGATCAACCATGTCACCATCTGAATCAGAATCACTTGGATTCTCAAATATGCTAAGTGGCACATCAAATTTTAACACGAAACCATAAACTAAAAGGGGCGGTGAGGGGACGTGAGGGAAACATCCCCTAGAAGTCCCCAAGACCCTGGAGCGCGAGGGGGTGAGGAATCTAGACCCCTAGGTGGGGGGGCGAGACCCCGTGTAACACTGGTTTATGGAGGTGGTGGAGCAAAAAAGAGCTCAAATAGAGCTGAAATTTTTCACATAAAAAGGACCGTGGGCTTGACTAATGGTTCCATTTAAAAAATGATATCTAGACAGAGAATAAGTGTAGCATGCAAACATGCATTGAAAATCCATCCGAGTTTGCATTGTATTACTTATGATGGATTCAAATTTGGGTTTCAAAATGCCAGGTTATGGCATGATTTTGTCGAGAAACCCTTAGTTGGATTCTCATGTTGGTTTAATTTATATTTTAAGTTTGTTTTGCAATCTTTGGGTGATAGTAACTCATGAACTAGGTTATCAATGTGTAACAATCATATTTCAAGAATAAAGTTGTGATTTTTTTATATTATTATTATTATCTATTAGCTACGAGTATTGACACCTAATGCCTGGAATTTTGACATCTTGATAGCATGGATAATTTCCAAAATGTTTCTAGTAATGTTAACATAATAACTATCATTACATGTCTTCACTTTTTTCACCATAATAGACCTGTGATATGGACTCATCACACAACTTCATATGCTATGTCCCAACAAGTTCAAACTGGCTGAACCTACCTCATAGTGTGGTTATTAAGGACAAGTTGCTTGATATATAACTCGATAGCATAGACCACGTTGCAGTTCTAAAAAGAATCCTCAAGTGTCAAAAAAACTTCACAATATGTTCTACTATAAAGCCTTTTGGGATACCTGAAATAATATATGTATCATTGATGACTTTTAAAGTATGACAAGTCCAGAGGGAAAGGAAATCAATGGAAGAGTGATCCACCAATGAGAACCTAGAATTTAGCATCAGATGAGTTAGAGTCTAGGAAATTGAAAGCCTATAATTTTAATTAGTGATGAAGGACATCACATAGGTAATTATATTTTCATGTAGAATAATCTGTTAATTCAAATTTAAACTACATAATATGAAAGGCATACCATAAATTTTTCCACGTAAGTCCAAACAACCTATAAAAAGGGAAAACCTTCTTTTTCCATGGAAATAATTTACCTTTCCTTTTTCAAGACAATCTAAATCACAAAAAATATGAACTATACTGCACACATTCTTGGATAATGTGAAAGTGGAAAAGGAATACCCTACACAAGTGATGCACACATGTACATTTGAACACTAATAGATTTTTGTAGTTGAAATGCAATGCTTGTTTTTATTTAAATGTAGGGTTTTTAAAGCAGGGAGAAATAATGGCTGCCAAATTAATAAGCGTTTCTTTGGGAAAAATTTAAATCTTGTATTGGGTGATGAAGATAATAGAGGGTATTGAATCTTGATTCCTGACATCTAGAGAGAACCATACAGCCTAACACAATCCAATAGAATTGACCAAAAAAACCCAAATAGAGTCAACCCTACTATAGGAGGAAGGGCCTGCAGTAAGAACTTACCATTTTGCAAGAGCCGAGGGCGAATGTTGTTCTGCAAGAGCTGAGGGCAAACGCTGCGGGTGTTGCACGGGGCGGGCGAATGTTTGATGCAAGGGCGAGGGCGAACGGCGAGGGGCGAATGCGAGGGCAAGGGCTGATGCACGGGGCGGGGGGCGAGGTGCGGGGGCGAATGCGGTCGAAGGGCGGCGGCTTCGGGCGAGTCTTTGTTCTGCACGGGCTCGGGGCGAATGCGAGGGCGAGTGTTGTTCTGCGGGGCTCGGGCGGTGCGGGCGAATGCGTGCACGGGGCGGGGACGAATGCGCCCCGAGGCGAATGGTGTTCTGCAAGAGCGGAGGGCGAATGCGCGCGTGATATCGGACGTTAATGTAGCACACATGTACATTTGAACACTAATAGATTTTTGTAGTTGAAATGCAATGCTTGTTTTCATTTAAATGTAGGGTTTTTAAAGCAGGGAGAAATAATGGCTGCCAAATTAATAAGCGTTTCTTTGGGAAAAATTTAAATCTTGTATTGGGTGATGAAGATAATAGAGGGTATTGAATCTTGACTCTTGACATCTATAGAGAACCCTACAGCCTAACAAAATCCAATGGAATTGACCAAAAAAACCCAAATAGAGTCAACCCTACTATAGGAGGAAGGGCCTGCAGTAAGAACTTACCATTTTGCAAGAGCTGAGGGCGAATGCTGTTCTGCAAGAGCTGAGGGCGAACGCTGAGGGCGAATGCTGAGGGCAAATGCTGTTCTGCAAGAGCTGAGCTCGAATGCTGACCGCAAATGCTGTTCTGCAAGAGCAGAGAGCGAATGCGCGTGTGATATCAAACGTAGCTATTGCGACAAATACCAAACATTTTTATGTAGCGCGCATATAAGTTTCGAATTTTTATGTAGCGCCCATATAAGTTTGGTATTTTTATGTAGCGTGAAAATAACTGTCGCTATACCGACGGCGGAAAAGGCGTCGCTATTAGGACGGTGCCTCCAAACGTCGCAATGGTGACACCTAGACATTGTGTCGTCGTTGCGACGTTTAGAGTCGTCTCAATAGCGATGCTTTGGGCCATGGTGTCGCAATTGCGACGTCTTCCTTTAAACGTCGTAATTGCGACACTAGTTTAAGTGTCGGTATTACGACACTTTTCTATAGACGTCGGTATAGCGACGGTTTCGGGCGGGATGGAAAAAATTTGGGAAAATTTCCGACATTTGGTCAAAAGCATCGGAAACAGGTGTCGGAATTTCCGCGAAATGTAGTAGTGTTCACAGAAATCCGGCCACCAGATTCCGGCCAGCTCCGGCTAGATTCCAGGGGGAATTTGTAGGACATATAAAATGTCCTCTAACACCTAAAATCAGATAACTTCATAATGCATTGGTTTGTTATATAAAACAAATTAAATATAAGAAAAGGGTCGCAGGGCCACCAATCCTACCACCCAACTAAACCATCAATTTTTTTTAAGGGTCGGCGAGCCATGAATCCCGTCGGACTGTATGGCACCATCGAATACACAAAGGATTGGGGGGCGGGTGGTCAACCCCGCCACACCGACGGAGCCAAACCATATAACTCATATATGAGCGTTATTACAAACCACCAATATATAATGGAACACACCATTACATGGTCCATTGGAGGTGGAACGGTGCCGGCAAGGGTCGAACGTGCCCGGCCCACATGGCCAGCCCCCTAGCAGTCAAAACCACATTTAAATATATATATATATATATATATATATATATATATATATATATATATTTAGAAATAAACAAGCCGGAATATGGTTGGGGTCGGGTTGGGTCGGGCCACGTGGAGTAGACTTGCCCACCCACATTTCACTAATGTTGGGTTTTAAAACAAAAACACGTGCCATTTGGGAGAGGGTAGGGTTTGACCGCCCGACCTCCTCCCCACCATTTCGAATCCCAACGAACTGCGCCAACGGTTTCCTTTGGGAAGTCCACCCAATTTTTTTATATAAACTCATCTTTTGCTCAGTGTGGCAGGAAAACCTAGGCAAGAAATTCGAGGTAGAGGAGGTAGAATGGTGGCACGTAATTCGAGACGCATAATATTCCTTTGATGCCCAAAGATTCCACAGGGTGGTAATTTTTTTTGTATCAAAATATGCTCAAGTTTATAGTTTTTTTTCTCAGATTTTCGTAGGGAACGTAATGTTGTTATCAGATTTGCCTTTTTAGCAGCGATTTTGCAGATTCCCTATGGAGGAGAATCTTCAGGAATCTTGAGGGAATCTTTCAGATTCCTTGGAGGTTGAAATTCGTCGGTGTCAGAATGAGGTCAAATTTATACTCATGATTCTCATAATTTCGCAAGGATCTCAATGGTGAGATCAGATTCTTGTTTTGAGTTGTAGATTTTCAGATTCCATGTGGAGGAGAATTCCTTACGGCCTAGATTTTGACACTGTCAGAATTCAACATATTTACAGTCGATTCTACCCCTCTCGGTGACACGAATTTGAGGGTGTAGTCAAATTTTACATCTAAGCCTTATTTTTTTCAGCCATTTTCCAGCGTGGGATGACTGTGTTGATTTTAGCATTTGGAAATTCGACTTATTGCTATTTGATGCCACGTTTGTGATGGTGCAATCAAGATCTAGCGAATGAGTAGCCTATTCTTCAATCAGCATTAGAGTTGAGGTATATGAAGTGTTATTGCCATGTACTTAATTATTTATTGTTGTAGGATGATTTATTTCTTGTTGATTCCTACTGATGTAAGATGCAGAATATTTATGTGTATTTGATGTGGAGTGTATTTATGGTGATTTATGTTGCTAGTTCCCTTTTGTTTCCTTGATGGTGGGATACTCTTTATCACCTTGTGTAAATTTGTCATGATGATAGGAGGTTTGTGATGAGTGAGAGTTCCTTGTAACAGAACGTCTCGTGGAGAGACCTTGCCCCTCATTTTGAGGGATTTTCCTTGTATGACAAGTCAACAACATCCATGTACATCATCACATTTCCCAACATCAAATGAAGCAGGCAACACCATCGAGACACCGAGGCCCAGAGATGTAGTACACACTGGACAAACTCCGTTATTAAATTTCTTTCATTTTTGTTGTGTGATTGTTGACATGATTTCCTCTTGATTATATCTGCACGTGTTCATTAATTCTTTTGATAAATTGTAATTCTAACACATAATTCGAAGTAAAAGGTCTTGGTTAAAAGGGTAACATAGATTTACCTCGATCAAGTGGTATCAGAGCGGTCTTCTTGCTGATGTGAACCGCAAGCGTGAACCATTGAACGTGCAACAATTGAGGATGTCAAAGACATGTGTGAGACCATGCTCGAGGTGTCCGAGAAAGCGAACATGTTGTATGAAGCTTATGAGAAAGAAGCATCAGATAACGTTGAGTTGAAAACACTTATACTAGAGGAGAAGGATGAGAAGTAGCAATTGCAGCTTCAATTGCAAGCCACGAAAGAGGCATTGGAAGAATTGAAGTGCAATGACCGAATTCTTCAAACATATCATGATGCATTAAAGACTCTTCTACAAGAAGAGAAGGAGGAATTAGGGGAATTTTGAGGTCTAAAATGGGTCTCGTAAGGAAATTATAAAATAATAGTCGAAATAATAAATAATATTTGATTACATCATCAAATTTTAGAGGGAAAATAGAAAAACCTACATTTTCAACTCGTATTTTGAACTTATTTCCCTAAGTTTTTACTCAAATTTCGAGTAGGAATACTCATTGGATGCAAAATTTAATTACCCATCCAAGGAGTACCCATGTTGCATACTTTTTATGGACCCCGTTAAACAAAATATGAAAAATACATGAAAAGTGTGATTGCAATCATGTTTTTTATGTATTTATCATTTTTCATGTAGCAGGTTCCATCAAAAGTATGCAACATGGGTACTCCTTGGATGAAGAATTAAATTTTGCATCCAACGAGTACTCCCACTCGAAATTTGGGTAAACCCTTAAGGAGATAAGTTGAAAATAAGAGTTGAAAAAGCAGTTTTATTAGTTTATTATTTTTTAATATTTTTAATTTTTTACTCCAAAAATGGTGAATCATCCCCCATTGTTGACATCATCATCTTGAATCCTATTAGTTCTCATAAAGTTTATTTTGGTCTTACATTTTTCTCAGAAGGCCCGTTTTTTACCTCAAAATTCCCCTATTGAAAACTAACGATTAGAGCTTCGGCCCCTGAGCCAAACGAGAGGCCTTGGAGGAAGTGAAGAGAAATGAAGGCTTTGAGAATTCCTCTTCACATGTTTCAAAATCAAAAACTGAGGTAAATAGTGTTGATTTCTCTTCAGTTTCATCTTCACATGATATCATTTCTGTTGGAAGTGTGGAGATACCTATTACAGGAACCAACATGAGACTTCTTACCTGGATGGGGTACAAAGGAGGAGGACTTGGTATCCATGGTGTTGGCTCGAGGGGTCCTGACCTAGGTTCAGATGTGAAGGTTTACCAACAAACCCCTATACTATTGGCCCTTTCGTCAGTGACTCTCTTGCACAGGTCAAAGTCTCACCCGAAGCAGTATGGGAGGGTGCTGGAACCAGGTTTCCGCACCGTGAGAGAGAGTAGGTAATAACGCAGGCCTGAAATTATCAGATCTACACAAAAGGGTGATTCGCAAGGTTCCAGAACGTAACCAGACTATATTTATTATCAGATCTGCTCTAACAAGTTCGCATCCACATGCGTATCATCAATTACAACCATAAAACATCATAATCGTAGCCAATATTGTCCACACAGATAGTTCGCATTCATTAACAGAGATGTAATCGGTAAGTGCAACAATAGTCACATCACGGTAATATACTAAATGCAGATACTTTTATACCACAGAGATCAAAAAGAAAGGCAGTTCACAGCTTAATCAAACAATGCAGTAATCATAATAGAGTAGATCCAGATAACATCATATGTTTCAGCAATACTTCACATATATTACTTATCAAAAATCCTCTTACAGTCTGCAAATACCAGCTGTGCACACACCCAGCAGGGTCCACACACAGCAGGGCAGAGGATCTCCGCGCACACTGTTAGGATGAATCCTTAGTGTAAGTGTACGAAAAAATACCCTTTTAGCTGTGCATAACAAACAACCCTAACAGAAAAAATATGGCTGCTTATATCTTCAGATCTGCAGTTAGTTGATCAAGACAAATGCTGCAAAAATCCAGACCTATGCATAAAAAGACATTAAGCAGTAAAAATAAGGTTTTGCTCCATGCATCCAATAGAAAAGACAAGAATAATATTTTTTGAAGAATTTTATATTAATGGCACCTGGGAGGAAAACAAGAAAGGTGTTTCCAATTCTCCTCAATGGGATGGGTTCTTGGAAGTCCTCAACACTTCAGATCTAGAATTTCTCTCTCTTGTTGGTGTAGAAAACCCAGACAAACATAGAACTCAAAGGGAGCTCACAAAGCAAATAATAGAAAATATGACAATGATAATGGCTCAAATTCAGACCAAGAGTATAGATCCAGAGTGATCTAAGAGGAAACAAAAGGTAATGAATGGTAGGAAAAGCCCTTCTATTTATAACAAAATATTAGGTCATTCTAGATCTTGGTGCATGATTAAAATAATATTAACCAAATCTAGATCCACCTTTTATGGAATATTTTATTATATTTGTTGGAGGGGAAAGGAATTTGACTTGGGTCAAAGCCCTTTATTTGTAAATAATAAATAAATAAATGATTTATTTATCATTTTAAGGAAGTGGTTGAATGATAATTAAATAAATAATTATTTATTTAATTATTTATAAATTATTTAGTCATATTTAACAAGGAATATTATTTAAATAAGATTTAAATAATTATTCCTAGAAAATAATAAGATAAATAAGGATTTATCTAATTAATTTCCTTGTTTTGGGTTAAATATGACTAGGAATAATAATTAAATTATTGTTTAATTAATTATTCCATGAGGAAAACCAAACAGATATAGATTTGTTTAATATTTCCCCTTGGGGTTTCTTGTTTAGACCATAAACAACCTAATAAATGTGTTTTATTAAGTTATTTTACATAGTGAAAGCAATTTTACCTAGGGTAAAATTGGTATTACATGGTGTACTTGGGTCTATCTAATGATAATAGGTTATATGACCAAAAATAGGTGTAACAGATTGCCCCCCATCATGCGAGTGTTAGGAGCAAATCGTATGACCGAAGTACGTTGTAAGAACTCAATCACCAGACATCAAAAAAGGGAAGTCAGAGAGAGGAATGTAAGGTAGACTAATGTGCTGAAGAACTAGACCTTGAGGAGACAAGACTTACAGGTGCGACAAGTCTCTTTTTATGAGTGGGTACCTGTGCTAAAGGCAGTGGGGGAGGCATACCTATGCCCGCCGAGACAAAGTACAAAAGAATAGTGAGTCCAGTAAACAAGGGACCGAACCATAAAATACAGGCTAGCATAAACATGAGCCAGATGAAAGAGATAATGATGAATCCCACATACATTCTGTTCCTGGGATAACAGCCAGGACTTATACAATAATGTTTGAGTACATGAGATACAAATACAACAAAATTTCCCCTATAAATGGGGAAGGGCTCGCAAAATTTGACGGATACATGCAAATCATAAAGGCACTGCAAGCGGCTAAGGCCGACATCATCAAATATATGGAGCTGCATCAAAGGCTGCGATGAAGAGGTCATCCGGGCATGTGGGGGCTTACCTGTAGGGCCACCCCCTCATGAGGGCTGAGACATCTCAAACACACCCAGTAATCACTGGTATCAGCTGCTGCATCACTAGACCATCAAGTATACAGATCTCGATCATGCTAAAAGGCGTTGGAGCTGAGAAAAAATCAAGTCAAAGGGAAATAAGGACTCCCTTTGCCTGATCCTATGCACCGAACAAGAGTGGAAGCTAGAACCAAGGTACACTGCCCTCTAGACTTGTCTTCTGGAATGAATGAGCTGATGTTGATAGAAGGAGGTCCGCCATAGGTGAGGTAATAAGGGAACCTCAACTAAGGCACGAGAGAAAAAGGTAGAGCGGCTGACAGATTGACACCAGGGATGATGATGAAATGGGTGGTACTAAGTAGCGGATGAATGATTCCCTTTGTTAGAGCATAAAAGGCATGGATGACCTGGCAGCAACTGATACAATATCATGAGGGATAGGGGACAGTGGGACTGAAGGCCATAATGTGTGACATGAGAGAGGAACCAAGCAATGAAGGATGGAGGACTATAACGGGATACAAAGGGACTCGGGATAGACTCCATGAATGCAATGGTGACTCAACTCGGATGCTCTAAACAAGGGCGACTCAATGATGCTTCCACACAGTGAAGATCTAAAGGGGACAGTAAAAGCATGAGTACAAGATGGTATCTCATGATGAAAATCAACACGAACAAGGACAAGTATAGATGCAAAGTGGTGCCCCAATTACAAGTGTTGTAAGTGAGGAAATACGATTTTGAGGAGAGGTGAAGTGACCCTTCGTGGACAAAATGTGTCCTGGTGAAGTATCAAATCATGAAAAAAAAACAGATTTTGGCTATCTAATAGAAATAAAACATGCATTTCGGGAGGGAAATGATAAGGGTAATATTTCTTAAGATAGAGTGCATTGCGAGGATTAGGAAGGGGGTGGCCTTAGAAGTCCTCTAAGAGGTATTCCCCCTTACCAAGATCCTTACTGATGATGTAAGTGCCTAGCCATAATGAGTAAAAATTCCCATGACCGAGGACATCATGGGCTTGGTCATATACTAGAACGAGGTCACCTTCGTGAAAAGTACGAGGGTGGAATTTTCAGTCATACTGAGCTTTGGTGTGTTTCTTAGCTGCTTCAATGGTTTGCAATGCAACACGACGGTCTTCGGAGGCGCGCTTAAGCATGATAAGTCATTTTTCTAGAGGTTGGGTATCAGGGAGAAGCTCAACGGTCAAATGAAGGGAAGGGATTTCACACTTGATCGGTAAAACTGCCTCCTCTCCGAAAACGAGGTGGAAAGGAGTAAACCCGGTGGCGGTTTTAACAGAATTTCTATAGGTCCACAAAGCATGGAAGAGCATAAGATGCCAGTTGGTTTTGTGCTTATTCACTGTCCGTTGAAGCATGGTCTTAAGGATTTTATTGACTACTTTAACTTGGCCATTACCTTGGGGGTAATAGGAGGAAGAGTATTGATGCTCACAACCTAATAGTGAGGATAGCTCATGCCATGTCTCATCTTAAAAATGTTGGCTGTGGTCAGAGACCAATTTTTTCAGAACCCCGAATCGAGCGATAACGTGGTTAAAGAAAAAGAGGGTTGCAGTAGCTGCCATGTTGTTAAATGTTGGCATAGCCTCAGCCCATTTTGTGAAATAGTCAACCGCCACGATGATATACTTATGGTGACCAGCGGATGGAGGTCGACACTCCATAAAGTTGATGGCCCATTTACAAAAGGGACCAGCTGTGACAACAGGATGGAGGGGAGCTGGAGGAGCTCACGCCTTAGGGGCGAAATGTTGGCAATTGGAATAGTGTTTGACTGCTTCAATTCAATCATTGAAGAGAGAAGGCCAAAAATACCCAGCATGCATGAATTTCTAGGCGGTAGCAAGACCAGAGAGGTGGCGACCACAAGCCCCGCTATGGTAGGCATTGAGGACTTGCTCAGCTTCAGCATGTGTGAGAAAACGATGAAGGACAATATCTATACTGCAATGATAGAGGTTGTCACTGATAAGAAGGTAGCGGGTAGCCTGGTGTCAGATACGTCATCGAGCATCACGGTCAAGATGAAGGGAAAAATTTTGGGTTCGCAAGTAAGTAAGGATATCATCGTACCAAGGATCGTCCGTGGTAATGGCGAATAAGTGCTCATTAGGAAAATCATCATTAACTGGAGGTTCCTGTGTACCGGTAGGTAATTAAGAAATGAGTTCAGTGAGGGCTAAACCTTTCTTACTTTTTGGTGTGACAAATTTGAGGTCGAATTCCTAAAGGATAACGACCCAACAGGCAAACTTCCCATTGAGGATGCGGCGACTCAATAAGAAAGCCATGGAGTTGGAATTAGTCACAACCTTGGTGGGATGCATGAGGATGTAATGACGAAGTTTTTGGACCAAGAACACGACATCCAGTGCTAATTTATCTTCATGTGAGTAGGATACAGGAGGACCTACGAGGTTCTTACTGACATAGTAGATCACATGCTCGATACCGTTGTCATCTTCCTGGATGAGGACTCCAACAACCGAATAGGTTGAAGCGGAGATGTATACGATGAAGTCCCTATCAAAGTCAGGAGGACGGATCAAGGAAGCGGATGTGAGAGCATGCTTGAGGGCATCAAAAGACTCATGAGAATACGTATACCATACAAATGAGATGTTAGATCTGAGGAGTCTAAGGAACCCATGCGCGGTGGTGGCATAGTCAGGAACGAACCGGCGAAGAAAATTAGCTTTGCCTTGGAGACTCTGTAGCTGGCTTAATGTACAGGGAATAGGAAGTTCAAGGGTGGCTTGAACTTTCAAAGGGTCAAGAGTTATACCGTCTTTAGACACTATGAAGCTTAGTAGACGGCCGACGAGAACGCAAAAGACACATTTCAACGGGTTAAGGTGGATATTATATTTGCGACAGCGAAGGAAGATGGTACGCAGATCATGGAGGTGCTGCGCTTGACGTTTAGAACATGCAGTGAGGTCATCTAAATAAGCAAGGATAATATGAGCTAAGTCATGGAAAGAGTAAGACATGGCCCGTTGAAAAATGGCACTGGTGTTCTTAAGGCCGAATGGCATGACCCAGTATGCGAAAGTTCCCCACGGACTGATGAACGCAGTTTTAAGTTGATCAACACGACGGATAACGATTTGGTTGTATTTGGAGAAACCATCCATAAAGGATAGAACCTCATGCCCCACACACTCATCAATGATTTTCTCAATAAATTGTGTGGGGAAGTTGTCTTTGGGACAAGCTTTGTTCAAGTCATGAAAGTCAGTGCAGACACGGATGGTGCCTTGTTTTTTGAGGAGGGGAACTGGGTTGGACACCCAAGTGGTGTATTCGATGGGATAAATGAAACCAGCCTACTTGAGCTTATCGATTTCGGCATTAATAGCTTCACGTCTAGAAGGATTAATGGGTCTCAACTTTTGACAGACTAGATTGGCATCAGGCCATGTGTTGATATGGTGTTCGACGATGGTGGGATCAAGTTCGGGCATTTCTCAGTAGGAACAGGAAAAAATATCATGGAATTATTTGAATAGCTTGGTGTAAGCTTATATTTCTTCCGAGGTGCATTGGGTGCCCAAGGTGATATGTTCTTCAATTCCTGGTTTGACAGAAATGTCAATTTTGATGGTAGGAGAGATATTGGCCATGTTTCCTTCTTCGAAAGCATCAGGTGTAGGGATGGGATTTTTAAACCAATCGACTACATCAGGAAGGAAGTCTTTAGTTTCCACAGCATATTGGTCATGGGACTGCTGTGGGAGGAAGTACACACGATGGTGCATATCATCCCACAGAAAATCAGGGCCAGTCATGGCTTCCATAATGTCTTCATCTGACTGAAAGATGGGAAGAATGGAGGAAGGCGGATCACCTGATGAGGTAGAAATACCTAACTCATCATCATGTGGAGAAAGGATCACATGCGCAACGTCATGGGGGGTGACAGAAGAGTAAGCAGATACGAGGTCTACTGATGTTGAGCCTAGGGTGATCGCAGGCAAGAGGTCAGGTGAATCATCAGGGGAAGTCACCAAGGGGACTGTCTGTGAGGGTCTCAAGGATGATGATAGGTAAAAAATGGTGGCCGAAGACCTCATCATTTCAAAATTGGGAGGGGGAATGCTAATGGGAGTAGGGAGATCCTCTGGTCCTACCAAAGTATAACTTGCAAACAAGTGAGAAGGTATCTTTGCATGCTTAGCCTTGAATTGGCGGTAGGCGTCTAGAGAGGAACGATACTTGTCAAGGCGGGGACAGAGGTGGGTATAATGGCCATGGAAATCGCACAAAGCACAAGGGTGATTTGTGCACAAGGTTTTGAGTTTCAGGATTGAATCAGGTATAGTGACATAGACCTCAGGGATATCAGATTCCAGAAACGTCTCATTGATCATGGTCTTGAGTTGTGGTAATTCAGGACATGTATGGGTGGCGTGACCAACAACATCGCACAAGGCACACTGGATAGCGCGCTTTGGTGGCTAAGGAGGGGCAGCGTTTGTTGAGGCAGCTTTGTCCTTAATTTATTTTTTGTGAGATTTGCCCCCTTTTCCCGATACCGTCGCAACAGGAGATGGTTCCTGTTGAGGTGTGTGAGGCACTATGGTATCGGGAGAAGTGATGGGGACCGGTTGAACTGGGGTCAAAGCAAGGTAAGGTTTGGGATGATCAGGTGGGGTGGCGGCTGGGGGATCAAGGTACCAAACGGGAATCCTTAGGGTTAGGTTAGGAAGAGATAGGGTAGCCATGACAGGTACTGAGTACACTCCAGGAGGTGGAATGAATAACGGTATCTAACCGAAGGGGTAATGGCCAGGCAGAATGGTTCCAAGGTGGCTAAGGCCTGGAGGAACCGATCCAGGAGGCTAAATAGGCTCATGGATACCATCTGTAGGTGAAGGGTCAAAAGGAAAAGGTCCAGAAGGCTAACACAAAGCACTAGGCACAGGCGGAAAAGGGCGAGGCTGTTGACTAGCTGAAGCAGGCCGCGTGAGAGAAACCTGAGACGATTGCATCATGCAAACATTTGATAAGCTGAGATTAGAGATGGGAGGAGGAGGAAGACCAGGGAGGGTTCCAAGAAAAGAGGAGTCTTTGTAGACGTTGGGAGAGACACTGGTCAAAGGATCGACGGTTTGCATATTGGCTACAGAAGAGATGGTCGTCTTAGGGGAGGTCTGAGATTGTGGCTCATGATATGTCAACTGGTCAATGGTGACTATCTTTCCATTATGAGGGAAAGAAATCTTGCGGTATACCGCGGATGGGACAACAGACATGGCATAGGTGTAGATATGCCCCAAAAGAATGTTATAAGCAAGAGGGGAATTGATGACTTCAATGTCAATGCAAACAGTCTTGCCCGCAAGAGTGATAGGAAAATTACGGAGTAGGCCAATGGGTTGGGAGGCGTGGCCATCCCACGCTCGAAGGGTGATTGTGGAAGGGGCCAACTCAGGAGATCTGAGTTGTTTCCAAACCAAAGCAAACATTACACAGGTGGATGCCCCCTCATCAATGATACACTGAGAAACATTAGCATTCCGGATTTTGACTGGGATTTGGAAAGCTACGGAAACAGGAAGAGGAGGATGTTCTGATTGATGGGCATCGAAAACAAGAAATTGGTCATCAACAAGATCTACAGTGCCCATGGCAGATAGTAGAGCCTTCTTTTGAGAAGGGCACGACTGGAGGAGTTTGAGTGTTGAAATGGCAGCAGGAGATTGTGCCAAATCATCTACTATGCTATACGAATGAGCAGCTTGACCAGAAGCAGCATTGTGGTGTAATGGTCCCTTAGGAACCTTGGTATGAACCTCAACTTTGGGCCGAGGGATATGAAAGGGACCATTGGATGTCGAAAGAGGCTCTATAGAACCTGAAGAAGGGGACTCGTGGACAGACGGAGCAGGAGGCTTGGGGTACTGATGGGACCAAGTTTGAAGGTTAAGGTCAATGGTTAGAGGTTGATCAGAGTTCATCATGAGGATATGGTAATTGGAGGAACCAGAAGGGGAAGGTTGAGTGGCCACCTATCCGTCAAGTGGTTGGATAGCCATGAATCCTTGCTGGGGGAAAGGATTGGTAAACACAACCGGTTGAGTAGTGGCCACATTGGGGGGAGCATTAGGGGAGGCATGTTGTCCTCGCAATGTGGCTTGAGACTCCCACATCTGCTGCATCTATGGTAAAAGGGGACAATCATGAGTGTAATGACCGTAAACACCACAACACGAACAAGGCTTATTTGTATGAATAGGCCTATCTAGCTTGGGCTGAGTGCCATGTTGCTGGTTAGCAGCGTTAGAGTCAATACCTTGAGGATTAGGTCCATGAGTACCAGGGGTAGATTGGTTTTGATTGCCTTTCCTCTTCCTTTGAGAGGAAGGAGGATTAGTCACGCCCTGCTGTGCAAATACTTGCCCTAGAGGGGGAGGTAGTTGCTATTATTGGGGTTGAGAAGGCAAGGGAGGCAGAAGTGAAAATGCTGGAGGAGCTGGGGCACCAGGCTGTGGATAAGGATAATGGTTAGGTTTGGTAACATTGAGGTAAGAAAGAGGTTGGGCAAAAGGATGAGGCCTGCTGTATCCTGGGTACATGCTACCTGGAGGGGGAAAAGTGCTGGAGGTGCTGGCTCCTCCCAGAGGGAGACCATAGCCCATAGGAGGTTGAGCGTGCGGATGAGAAAGAGCTCCAACGATACTGTCGGTAGAATGAGATGCCCTCGGGGCGTTAGCGCCACTGGTTCTGGGGAGGTCAGGAAGGACGGTATAAACATAGCCATACTGAGCATAGATCAGGTCATATTTCAAGGCAGGAGTCTTAACCCAAACAACCCAACCCAAGATCTAGAAATTCATACTTCGCATCAATCTCTATTCATTCTCTACCTATCGACTCAAAAAGGTTTGACTATTTATACTACTTTTAGCCTACGCATCCAATGGTCCGCAAACCATGGTTTGCGGACTCTTGGTCTACCCATGACCTGCTTACAATGCATTAGGGGCTTTGACCCACCCCAAAACCCCTAAGTTAGACTAAATATAATAAAAAATATACAAAATGGACCAGATTCACAGCTTTGTAGGAGACCCTGTTCCAACACTCCCCCAACACAATCTTGTGACTCATCCCGAGTCACTGAGGTGGTGAGGTCTCTACGTGCGCCTACAACTGTTTGGTCACTCCGGCTACTAGGGTAGCACAACGTCACTCTTATCAGTATTCTAACTTCATCCCTGTTTTTCCCGTGTATCCCTCGGATCTTCCAATCTTGTGGTTGCATGATATAAGTCCCATTTTGCTCGAGGATATACGAACCCCACCGCCAGTCATATAGTAATTTGATCCAATATCGTTTGAGCCGACTTCCATTGACATACCCGGACAGCAGATCACCACGCAAGGTGGCTAGCCGAATAGCTCTACTGTCTATGACTTCCTTAACCACATAAGGCCCAAGCCAGTGCTGTCGAAATTTCCCTGGGTGCTTTGCAAACTGGCTATCATATAGTAGAACTAAGTCATCTGTAGTAAAGGTCTTTTGGCGAATATGTCGATCATGCCATGCTTTGTCTTGCGCCTTCTGGACCCGCTGATGGAAGTTAGCAATAAAATGGTCTTCCTCTAATGCCACGAGCTGTGCTAAACATTCCTCCAGAATGGCCAACTCGGCCATGTTAGTAAAGGCGGTAATCTGAAAACTAGGAATGATATATTCCATGGGCATGACGGCCTCCTTGCCGTAGGCCATCCTAAATGGTGTTTTTCCTGTCAGTTTTTTACAAGTGGTGTGGTAGTCCCAAAGAACAGATGGGATATGGATGTCCCAATCACTGTGATTGGCATTACAGATCTTAGTTAGGGCATTCTCCAAAACCTTGTTAAAAGCTTCAACCGCTCCGTTTTCCTGAGGGTGGTATGGGGTACTCTTTCTGTGGTGGATCCGGAATTCCTCCATTAAGACCTGTATTGTCTTATTAACAAAGTGCGTACCTCGATCTCTCATCAGGATCTTAGGACACCCGAACCTTGTCAGAATCTATTTGAAAATGAAATACGCAGTGGTCCCTACGATGCAATCCTTGACAGCTTGTGCTTTGGTCCACCAGGTTACGTAGTCAGTAGCAGTTATAATGTAGCGTGCACCCGTCTTCTTTCCAGGAGGGTTGATAGGGCCGAAAAAATCGATAGCCCACTTTTCAAAATCCTGGAGGGCTACTTGTGGTTGCAAAGGCATTTCATCTCTCCAGGATGGACGTCCGGTTCGTTGGTAGGTATTGCAGGCCCTACAGTAGTCATGCAAGTCAGTATGTAAGGTGGGCCACCACAACCTAGCCCGTAAGATATTTTGCGCTGTTTCTTTTTCTGCATAATGACCCCCTGCGACCCCATCATGGGCTTCTGCCAGGATGTCATGCCGTTCATGTTCTAAGACATACCTACGTAGCACTTCATCTGCGCCCATTTTATATAGATGTCCTGTAATGAGGGTAAAATCCATAGCATGAGCTACCAAATATTTCTTCTGCTGCACAGAATACCCTACAGGTGCTATGCATGTAGACAAAAACTGGATGATGTCGTCGAAGTGCACGTCTACTACTTTAATAGTAAATAGTTGCGAAGCTGGCAGTCCCTCCTCTAGGTTAGTCAGGTCCTCACCATTCTCGATTCGAGACAGGTGATTTGGCCCAGCATTCATCCTTCCTGGCTTGACAATGATCTCAAAGTCATACTCCTGTAATAATAGAATCCATCGGCATATTCCCCCCCCAACACAGGCTTATTCACCAGGTACTTCAAAGCCGAATGATCTGTAAACATTTTGAAGTGACCCCCTAATAGATAGTGCTGATACTTTTGTAGTGCATAAACCATGGCCAATCCTTCCCATTCTGTAGTGGCATAATTGCACTCTGCGCTAGAGAGTTTTCGGCTGGCGAATGCAATCAGGTGATCAATGTCCCCGTCTCTCGACTACATAAGGACTGCTCCGAGGATGATTCCGGATGCATCAACATGAACATGAAAGAACTTTGTCCAATCCAGAAAAATTAGGATAGGCGCAGAGACCATCTTTTCCTTGAGTAGTTCAAAGCTTTTCTGACACTCATCGTCCCAAAAAAATGAAACATATTTCTTAAGCAGTTTTTCTAGAGGTGCTGTAATCAATGCGTATCCCTAAATGAATTTCCGGTAGTAACCCGTATGTCCTAGGATCGAACGAAACTTTTTTTCGGTAGTTGGCACGGCCAGGTTGATAATAATTGCCACCTTTGTTGGGTCAACCATTAGCCCCTGTCGACATATGATATGTCCCAGCAGGATTCCGAAAGGTACGCAGAAGATACATTTCTTAATATTCAGGGAGATTTGATGCTTTCTACAGGAATCCAACATCAAGCGCAGGTTCGACACATATGTCCTTACCAAGCCAAAGACTGTCCAATCATCAAAATATACTTCGAGGAATTTGTGGATGAACTCCTCAAATACTGCAACTACGACTCGCGAGAAGATAACAGGGGCATTCCTGAGTCCAAATGGCATGACCGTATACTGGAAGGAACCCCATTCCGAGACAAACATGGTTTTTCTGCGATATTCTGGTGCGATTTTGATCTGATGGTATCCGGAGAACCCGTCAGTGAATGAGTATGCTTCTTGGCCACCTATGCTATCCAGGATTTCATTTGAGAATGACGCCAGGAAGAGATCATGTACGCATGCATCATTCAACTTGCGCAAGTCCACACAAATTCAAATTCCCCACTTAGTCTTATTTTCCTGAACCACCATCGGACTTACCCAATCCGACTGTTCGAACAGTTCGATAATGCCTGCGGTGAGAATCTTATCAAGTTCTTATTTAACCTTCTGCTTATACTTAGGGTTCAATCGATAAGGTCGTTGTTTTACCAGATGCGCATTGGGTTTTACCGTGATGTGCATGACCCCTAGCTCCCCTATGATCCCATTGAGTTCTGAGAACTTCGTGGGGAATAAGTCTTGATATTCTATGAGTATTTCAGCTACTTTGATGACAGTGTCATCATCCCAATAGTCCTCGATCTTAGCCAATTTGGGTTGCTCTACTGTGCCAATGTTAACTTCCTACAATTTCAGAGGTTTCGTTACATCCACAATTTGTAGTGAGGGTCCGGCAATGACGTGCTCCCCCTCTGATTCTGGGACAGAGATATTGCACGGATCTTCATCTTGCTCTTCTATAGTAATATTACGACAGTTAGCAATGTCGTGCATCTGTGCCTCCCACGTTGGTGCCCCAAAATCTACGTGGGGGCTAGGTTTCCTAAACAAAAATGTGTCTATATCCTGTAGAGCTTCATCGAGCGCCTCCGAGCCTCCTATTAGGCCGAATGTCCCTATAAATTCATCTTTCAAAGTTTTGCAGTGGTGGGTTCGGCTGTGTAGCTCCGCATCTGAATACCATGCTACTGGAATGGGTCCCAGTGCATGAATAAATAAGTGAACCCATTATGTTGTAGTCTGATCACCCCACTTATCCATCCATGAGACCAAGTGTTCTCGTGGATCCTTAGGGCCCAAGAAATTCATGACACACACATCAACTAGCCGCTCGAATCGCAGGGTCATCATATCCTGGCAGTCCTCCCAAGCCTAGAACGCCCCCTTATGTGTGTCCCACCATCCGGCGGGTGTTTCACGTATAGCCAGATTGAGGGCCCATAGCCTTCGTTCCATGGGAACCTCGGCTTCAAATATCCATAAAAATTCTTTTAAACTATCGAACCCATCAAAGTGGGTTAGATCCCTTACCTATGAGGAAATACATCGGAACTCCCTTGTAATTCTAAGACATCGCAGTGCAGACATGTCATGCAACCGTTTTTTCCAATTTTCTATTTCTCCATCAGAGTCAGAAAGCAATCACTATCATTTTCCCAGCAGAGCATGCCATCAGCCATAGGGTTGATCCAATATTCATCCTGCATAGTTAACTTGTAGATGTGGTCTACCTCCTCGTCGATATGCACCGGCTCTATATACCTTTCCCCCTCTGCGAGGTCCAAAGGGACTATCACTCGTATCCCTCTATTCTCAAATATCATGCTTCTCTTCTTTAAGTCAATAATGCCACCCATGTTGATGGCCCAGTCCAACCCTAGGAGCGCAAGGTAAGGGTCCGCATCTTCCACAATCTGAATGACTTCAAAGTCATGTCAGACCTTAACACCTGTGATAACCACTACGACCTGTGATAACTGTCCTAAAGGTATGATCTTATACTGATTGGCCATGCACAACTGGATAGTGGAACATTCTAACTTAAGTTCTCCCATGCGCTGCCATGTTTGTTTGGGCAGTACGTTCACATCTAATCCTAGATCCAAAATAACTTGCTCCATGTCAAAATCATCGATCTGTGCTGCGAGCCACATTTCCCTACCAGTGCGTTTCTTGTACTTGTACAAAGTGTTTACATCCTTAACTTCCAGGGGCAGTTTGGTCTTCTCTGTGCAGATGTCCAATAGTGCCTGGAGGTTCTCAATGGCCTACTAGTCGCGCAGTAGTTTCATGCATGCTTGTAAAAATGGTCGGACCCCTTCTCCTTCTTTGGTGGCCATAGGGACCTACGAAGTAGATGCTTCTATGAAGTCCTGCTGAGCTGCAATAGAGGGTTTCCTTTCCTTTTGTAAGTCCAGGCCTTCTGATTTGATGACCGCTTTCCTAATCAGGGGCTTAGCCGCAGATTTTTCTTCCGCCCCCCAGTGGCTAGGCCGCTACGGGTTATGGTATTAATACCTGGTCCCTCGTTACTAGGCTCCGTCATAACCCTTTGCACATTCTGCGTAGGTGTATGTTGTTTCTCCTGCATCTTAGCTATAAAAATCAGGCAGTCCTCGATCACATGGTCCAGCTGCCTGCAATATCTATAGGATTTCCTTGTAGGGTTCGGGAAGTCCCTTGCAAAGTGACCTATCTCTCTGCAGTTGTAACAGATTAGTTGGCCTCTCCCCCTACCTACGATTCCACCTCGGTTGCCTCCCCTACCCCTAATGGGGGAGCCCCCGATATCGGAAGGGGTCGTTGGTGATGAAGGATATGTCTGTACCCTATAGAGGTTTCCTCGCTCTATCATCAGATCATAAGTACGACAGTTCTACTCATCATGCCCCACAAACCTACAAAAGCTACACCATTGCTACTTAACCTCCAGAATACAAGCAGAAAGGTGAGGGTAGTGGTTGGTGTCGTGCAATCCTGTAATGCGATAGTCATCACACCATAGCGCTAGCCTACTTGGTCCCGTAGCTTCCCTAGGGCGCAGTGGGCTAGGTCCTACTGCCTGCTTGTAGTCTACTAATAGCGGATAGTTGTCCTTAGTGTGGCCATTCACCCTGCATCGTATGCACCACCTGTCAGGGCTAGCCTTCGCTCCTCGTTCCTTTCGCAGGTTCTGGATCTCCATGTGCATCGCTTCCAGGTGGCCTTAGATCTGTTGTACACCCAACTAGGTTTCATCTCGTGGCACAACCTCCAACTTCATTGCTATCTCCAAGGCCTTCTCCTACGACTAAATTTCTTGGTGGCCCATCGGTATGCGTAGGTGGGGCAACAAAATAGCAATGAACCATTCCGCATGCTGCATGTCATCATACTGGAATCCTCCTTCTCTGATTACTTTTTTCAATCGCTGATCAGCTTCCCATACAGACTCAGATGGACCTTGTTTGAAATCTTTCAGGTCGTTTACTATCTAGGAGTAGGCCTTAGGCTTCTTGAACTGTTGCTTCAAGGAATTCTTAATTTCCTCAATGCTCACACTCGCGTGCTGGTCTAGGTATCCCATGTACCAGTATAGGGCCCATCCTTCAAAAGCAAGAGATAGTTGCACTCTTTTCACAAAATCGCTCGCTAAATTCTGCGCAGTCCATACAGATCCTGTGACAAACTAGAACTGATCCATATCTTCATCCCCCACACCCTTGAAGGTGGGTAACTTCATCTGTGAAGTCATATCTTCTTCTGGTGGTGGCGGAGGCGAGTTCTTGCCCTTGCGCAGACTCGAAAATGGTGTTGATGGAGGGCTATGCGTAGCAAAATTAGTCACTGAATTGTAGATAGATCGTTCTCCCTCTTGATTAGTTCTATAGTACTTACCACTGCGCGTTGTACCCTCACTTTGATCGAAGCTCATTCACTCTATATGGCTACATGGGATACTCTTTTCGCACAATAAGATCTTAATCAGTAACGACAATGTTTTTAGAAACTTACCCTGGAAACCCTTGAAGAACCTCTGCTCTGCTTCTGAGTAGGACACAAACTGATCGATTGAAAATTTAGTCACAAGTCCTCCTATCACACTGCCCACCCAATGATCTACCATGCGATTAATGGTATTATCAGTCTTTTCCAACTTCCGGATAAGTTTTGGAGTCCACTGTGTGACCCGTTCATCTTCCCAACCCTTTTGAAAATCGACTAGTCTTGCGAGCCACTCCTGTAGCTCGATTGCAAAATTTAGGAAGAAAACCTCGTAGATTTCCAAGAAAATATACTTAATTTTCCACTCCTTCACGGTTAATTTTGCACTGCGATTTTCTTTTACAACGAATTCTTGAACTTGCTTTTCAAACCACTC
Source organism: Pinus albicaulis (assembly GCA_034641835.2). NCBI lineage: Eukaryota > Viridiplantae > Streptophyta > Pinopsida > Pinales > Pinaceae > Pinus > Pinus albicaulis. The sequence continues at coordinate 1,508,153,286 of CM076581.1, read as the reverse complement.
GTTGATTTCTTTCTTTTCAAGCTTTCAATACGGCCTTGGCATTACCAAATCTCTCCCTCAAAATGCTCCCAGTCCCAGCAATGGAACCATCTGTCGGCTCAAGGGGTCCTGACCTAGGTTCAGAGGTGAAGGTTTGCCAACACACCCCTATACTACTGGTCCTTTCGGCAGTGACCCACTTGCGCAGGTCAAAGTCTCACCCAAAGTAGTATGGGAGGGTGTTGGAAATAGATTTCGACACCCTGAGAGAGAGTAGGTGATAATGTAGGCCCGAAATTATCAAATCTACACACAAGGGTGATTCACAGGGTTCCAGAACGTAACCAGACTATAGTTCTTATCAGATCTACTCTAGCAGGTTCGCATCCACGTGCATATCATCAATTACAACCATAAAATAGCATAATCGCAACCAATATTATCAACATATATAGTTCGTGTTCGTTAACAGATATACAATTAGTAAGTGCAACAACAGTCACATCATAGTAATATACTAAATTCTGATACTTTCATACCACAGAGATAAAACAAATGAGTTCGCAGCTTAATCAGACAATGCAGTAATCATAACGGAGTAGATCTAGATAACATCATATGTTTCAACAATACTTCACATATATTACTTATAAAAAATCCTCTTACAGTCCCCAAATTCCACCTGCGCACACAGCGAGCAGGGTCCGCACACAACAGGACAAACGATCTCCTTACACATAGCCAGCATGAGTCCTAACCCAAACAACCCAAATCAAGATCTAGCAATTCGTACTTCACATCAATCTCTATTCATTCTCTACCTATCGACTCAAAAAGGTTTGACTATTTATAGTAATTTTAGCCTATGCATCCAATGGTCCACAAACCATGGTTTTCAGACTCTTGGTCTACCCTTGACCCTCTTACAATGCATTAGGGGATTTGACCCACCCCAAAACCCCTGCGTTAGACTAGATATAATAAAAAATATACAAATGGACTAGATTCGCAGCTTTGTAGGAGACCTTGTTCCAACACATGGCCAAGGACTGACTCAGCCATTGGAGGTTGTGCAAAGACCTCGATAAGCAGGTTTGGGATTCATTGAAGGATAATTCTCAAATTTGTCTGAAGCTTCCATGACATTGATGAAACTATTGAGGAAAAAGGATGATGGGGACACTTCGCCATCATCTTATGGCAACGCATATTTCAAAGAGATAGCTGAGGGAAGGTCTCATCACCATAAGGATATCAAAGGAAACAGACATTATTGAACTCACTAAGCAAGAGGATTGATGGGAACACTTTACCATCGTCCCATGGAAGTTCATCTCGCAATAGAAGATCTGAGACAAGCTCTCATCACCATGATCGTACTAGAGACCACCAGGAAAGGTATAACAAGTCTCGATATTCTCAAGTTCATTTTGATTATAAGCATGTCGCTAATCATGAACCTAAAACATTGCACCAAGGCCTGAAGACATAGTCCACACTAGAAGAACTCCATTATTAAATGACTTGCATTTTTGTTGTGTGATTGTTGACATGATTTCCTCTTGATTATATCTGCATGTGTTCATTTTAGCTTTCGATAAATTGTAATTCTCACACATCAGCCGAAGTAAAATTTCTTGGTTAAAAGGGTAGCAGAGATTTACCAAGATCAACTGTGGAAGCAACCAACAAAACAGAATCTCTGCAGGTTCCCAAACCTCCCTTACAATGTTGGGGTTGCAGTGAAGCACATTATTACCAGAACTTCCCACACAAAGCAAGCACTGAGCAGGTAGCTAATGTGCAAGAGGCTTCGACTGTGGGATATGTAGCAATGAGTATACCTTAAATTAACGCGACAATGGAAGACCGACAGGCGGAGTACCATCTCTCAATGATAGAGTGTGAAGGTAATATTGCTAACCAGCCTGTTAATATTCTAATTGACCTTGGTGCTAGCTTAAGTTATATCAACCCAAAATTTATAGAACTATGTCAGCTACCCAACCTTCAATTCCAAAAACCTTGGTTCGTCTAATTGGCTACTGGTGCCAAGCAGTGGGTAACTGCAAAAGTAGAAAATTGTTTAACTGAAGTGTCAGGACAATAGATACATGTGAATTTGAACGTGTTTCCCTTGGGTTTGGAATGCCTGGATCGAAAGCCATTGGTCTGTGGTGGAATGCAAGGAAAAGAGTTTTAGCTTTCTCACCAATGAAGGAGTGAGGTAGAAGCTGCAAGGTATTAATAAAGACATCAAACTGCAACATATCATAGCCAATCAAGTAGGAAAGTGTATTTAGAGGGGTTTCCAAATTTATGTTGTACAGGTCGGATATACAAACTTGAAGGAGAAAATAGCTGCACTTGAAAACTTACCAATTATCCAAGTCAATTCCTAGATTATATGCAAGACGGATATTGACTTTACAATTGAAATAATTCTAGGAGAAGCCCTTGTATTAAGGACTCCCTACTGGATGAGTGTACCTGAATTAACAGAGCTCAAAATATAGCTACAAGAGCTTCTTGAGAAAGGATATGTTTGTCTGAGTGTGTCCCCTTGGGGAGCCTTGATATTATTTGTGTGGAAGAAATATGGGACCATGAGATTATGTATCAATTACCACTAGCTAAATAAATAAACTATTAAAAACAAATACCCACTGCCACGAATCAATGATCTGTTTGATCAAGTTCTTGGAGCAAGTGTATTCTCAAAAATTGATCTGTGATCAAGATATCATCAAATCCGGATCAAGGATGGGGATATCTATAAGACTTCTTTTTGAACTTGTTATGGTCACTATGAGTTTCTATGGCTACCATTTAGCCTTACCAATGCTCCTGCAACCTTTATGAGTCTGATGCATGGCATATTTCAACCTTATTTAGACAGTTTGTGCTCATATTTATTGATGATATTTTTATTTAATGTAAAAATCATGAAAAACACCTCAAAATAGTGTTACAAACCTTAAGGGAGAATCAATTGTATGCCAAATACATCAAGTGTGACTTCTTCAAGGACCATATTCAATATTTTGGGCATGTAATATCAGCTGAAGGAATAGTTGTGGACCTTGAAAAGATATGGAGAATTATGGAGTGGATTATTCCTAAAAAAGTTGCTGATATAAGATCATTCATGGGTTTTGCAGGTTACTACCATATTTTTATCAAGAACTTCTCTAAAATCATGTATCCCATAACTTCCCTACAAAAGAGGGGAAGGGACTTTAGATGGACAATAGAATGCCAACAAAGATTTGAACATCTAAAACAACTGCCAACCTCAACCCCAATTTTGAAGGTGGCGGATCTGGAAAAGGAGTTTTTGGTGTGTACTGACACAAGTAAAGGAGTGGGAGGAGTTCTTATGGAAGAATATAAGGTAGTGGCATATGAGTCCCGCAAGCTGAAGGAGCACAAACATAAATACTCAGCTTATGATTTGGAACTCACACAAGTAATTCATGCATTAAATATGTGGCGTCATTATTTTTTGGGGAAACAATTTCTGCTGCTAACAGATCACAGTAGTCTGACCAACTTCTTTAGTCAACCAATCTAAATGCTAAACAAGCCAGATGGACTGCATTTTTTAGCGAGTTTTATTTCTATATAAATCACTTGAAGGGCAAAGAAAATCATGTAGAAAATTCCTTAAGTAGGAAGATACAATGTGTGTATGGAATTCAATTTCACCAACTTGAATTTGATATGCCAGGACCACTTGCAGAGGCCGCAAGTGAAGACCCAAAATACCAGCATCTATGGCAGCACACTGAAGAGTTACAGAAAATGGGTAAAAGCCATGAGTATGAAATTAAGTACTAAGGCCAATTGACCTTCAAAGGAATTATTTATGACCCTAATAAAGCATGGATTAAACAATTATTACTGGATGAGCATCACCGTAGTCCTTACGCAGCTCATCTAGGACATCGAAAACTTTTTTCCGCTTTGAAGAAGGAATATTTATGGCTGGGAATGCGTAAATATATCACATAATATCTATCTAAATTCTTGGAATGTTAGTAGGTAAAATCTGAACACCAGCACCCTTCTGGTTTGTTAAACCCCCTTCCCATCCTAGAGTGGAAATGGGAAATGGTGATGCTAGACTTTATAACTAGACTACCAAAGACCAAGAAGCAGCATGACTCCATTATAGTGCTGGTGGACAAACTAAGCAAGACTTCTCACTTTATAACGTTAAAATCCACCTATAAAATAGTGGATATAGCAGACATTTTCATGAGGGAGATTTTTCGATTGCACGAAATACCCAAAGTAGTCATCTTCGACTAAGATGTGAAGTTTACCTCTACCTTATGGAAATCCATATTTGGATTGGGAAATCGAATAAATTTTAGCACTGCTTATCATCCTCAGACGGATGTTCAAACAGAGCGATTAAATTAGGTACTGGAGGACATGTTGTGCATGTATGTAATGAATCAGCCTACTAAATGGGAAGACTATCTCCACTTTGTACAATTTTCCTATAACAATAGCTACCACGAGTCGCTTAAAATGAGTCGCATGAAGTTTTGTATGGTAGAAACTGTAGAACACCCATTAATTGGAGCAATCCATGGGACAAAATGATTTTGGGTCCAGATATGCTCAAAGAGATGAAGCAGGAATTTAAAAGGTGTCGGAAAAATATACGAGCTGCTGAGAACATAAAAAAAAGTTATGCACATAAGAAAAGAACTCATAAAGAGTTCAAAGTGGGAGATCACGTTTACTTAAGGATCAAACCCAGAAAAATCATCTTGCAGTGGAATGGTTGCGCTAAGTTGGAACCTCATTGCTGCAGACCCTTCCAAGTGTTGGAAAGGGTGGGTCTGGTAGCCTATCAGTTGGCCCTTCCTAGTTACATAAAATTCCATAATGTGTTCTAAGTTTCTCTGTTAAAGAAATACGTATATGACCCCCAAAATATAATTAAGTGGTAGGATGTACAGGTAGGTGTACCAAGTTCTTTATAAAAGATAGATGTTTGTAATTACAAGAATATGTATTGATAATATCTGTAATGATTGGCAGGTCAAGGCGGACGGAGAATTCAGGGTGGAACCCCTGTGTATTCTCGAAAGGAGAGAAGCCACACTGCGGAGGCAAGTGGTCACCTAGGTAAAGGTGTATTGGATGCACTTCAGCCCATAAGAGGCCACATGCGAAGATGAAGAGCTTGTGAAGCAAGCTTACCCCAATCTATTCCATAACATGGAATGAACACCAACGACGGTGTTACGCTGAGAGGGGGAGTATGTAACCCTCTTGCTGTTTAGAAACTATCGATTACTTAGATTTACTATGGTGACTATTTTATTTTTTAAATACAAAAAAATGAGGATATTTCATAACATTTTAATTTTAATATAAAGATTATGTTTTGGTTTCTTTCAATAAATAGAAAGAGTTAACTGATAATAAATTGGAGCCCTGAGTAGTTGGGATAGTTGCACAGTTATAACCACCTAGATTTAAAGGAAATTTGGAGAGAGGAAAGGGTTGGCTTTTCTTCCTCAATTCTCTGGAGAGAAATAGGTTCTGAGAACAAACAAAAGACAAAAGTCTATTGGAGGCATGACGCTACTTTTGAGAACTCCTAAGCTGGACAGGGTGAGCCGGTGGAGTAATCTCTATCTAACGCCAAAGGCTTCACTGAAGTGTTGCCAGGGTGGAGTTGTGTAGCAACTTGTGAATTTCTCAGGAACCAAAGCTCGGTGGGGATAAATGAGCATGTTCACCCTTCTCATGGTTGGGAGGTTAGAAAAGCTCGTTAGGAACTGTTAGCGTGAAAACAGGCAAGTATGGAAATGTGTTCTATGCAATTTCTTCGTTAGATTGCTTGACTGAATGAAAAATACAGACAGGTATTTAAATACAGTATTTTTTTAATGTTTCTTATTTGAACAGAAACATACAAAAATGTATTTAAACACAGTTTCCTTGTTAAACTGTCTTGCTCAACATAAAAGTAAAAATAGGTGATTGAATTCTGTGGTCGAATATTTATATAACTAGAAAGGACAGACTAGTGATTTCATTATAGTTATGCTTTAAAATGTAGAAAAAGAAACAGTGTGTCGAAAGAACCCGTCCCTAGAAAATTACTGCGCATGCAATCAGTGGGTTGGGTGTGAATTCCTATTGTAACCAATAGAGGATACAAAGATTAGTTAGAGTGTTCAAACATTTGTCCTTAATTATGGATTACCTAGGGTTCCCAACCAGAAATGCCAAAACTATATAACTACCTCAGATTAAATTTTTGTTTTATATGATGTTAGAAAAAATCTTACCAATGGATAAGTGAACGAATGTTAACCATATTGAAAGAAGCTTAAACTATTAAATACATTAGCAGCCAAAGAAAAAGATGATAGAAGAAACTAATCTTTATTAACAGAGCCATTATCCTGACAATTATATACCCTGTGCCGACCTGGAAGTTAAATATTTGAGTCCAAACTAGGGCCTGAAGTAAAGAGGTAATTTCAGGAGTATAATGTCTAATTAAAATCATACATGCAGGTATATTATTCATTCAAAAGGACAAAGAAAATGTATTGTTGTAGAGACAAAACTGAAGTGATTTGTAATATTGTGCATGTATGCCCACATTCTTTTCTAACAAACAACAGAAAATGAATATCAATAGTATTTTCATAATCACAACACCACTTGAAAATATTCCAATTTAACCCAAAGAAAAATATTGATATTTGTGAAACAATAATCCATGAATTTATAATTTTTACATAAACATTGCTAATGGGAAAGACTAGTGGATTAATTTAAAAACAACACAATAGTAAAATGCTCGTATGAGGTCCAACAAAGGCAACCTAAAGACTGCCTGACTGACTATTAATTTTCATGGGTGACTAGCCTACTGCCAAACCTTATACAGTCATATTTTGTAAAAATTACAACTTAAGGAATGGCCAAGGCCCATTAAAAACCTCACAAGCATTAAATAGTAATATTGTGCTATTCACTGCCGGAATTAGGAGATGACATTTATAACCAAGAGAAAAACTCAACTGACTCTCTGAGATGGATGAAAGAGTTTATAATAGAGGCAAGCAACCTACAAGGACCAAGCACTGCTTGGTATGTAGGATTGCAGAAAACTAATCAACTAGAAACAAATAGGTGGAACAAATAGACCAGATGCTTACCTGTACTGAGTTTGGTGTAAAATCCTACTATCCAGCAACAAAGCCTTGCGAGGACCCCATGGACGAACCTGGCATGGAAAAACATCGGTAGAGAGAGGCTATGACATGAGCAAAACTTGAAAACTAGATAACCCTCTTTGAAAGAAACATGAAAACTACAAATAGACAAGCAAGCTAGATACTTGTTAGGAGAAATGGAAGTCGAATTCGTCCATTGGGACCATCATGTTGCAGAAGACATCATTGAAGTAATGTGAAAGAGAACCAGCAACAGAGTAGGACATTCCATCGTAGTAACCTGAGAAACACCCAGTTGAAACCCTAGAACTAGCAGCGTGGGAGAATCAGGATTGAAAATGACAGTGGAACTCTGGAATCACGGAGTTGGTTAGGGTAAAACCTCACCTATGCAATCTCCGTCGTCTAGTGAGATGGATGATCGAATGACCATCGCGGGATCATCGAGCAGTGCTAGCAAAACAATATGATTCACTTTCCACCGTCTGATGAGAATGAATGAAGGGCTTGGATCATTTAGGGTAGACCTACATCGGGACGCCAAACGACAATCTTGTGCCAGGTGCATTCACCGAGATTGAGGGTACCACATTCTTACGGATTGAACAACTGTGATGATCGAAATTTAGTCCATCATAATATGTCTGAGCTGTCACACACATTACTTCCAAAACCTTAACGTATATCCAAAATTTTATAATTTAGTGTTAAGAGGTATTTTCATATGACATCGATGTTTAATTTATTTCCCAAACTTTAATGTATACCCGTGTTCTTATATCTTAGTGCTAATATGTAACTATTCATATCATCGATGTTTTATTGATATGAAATGTATGAGACCATATGGAACCTCTTATCATATTAATGTTGATCTTTTCATAACGGTAATGTTGATATATATATGGCTAAGTTGCTAAGTTGTGGAGATACATGTTACATCTAGGCCAAATGGTTGACTTCTTCGGAAGGCATTTTCTAACCAATATAGACCCAACATGTTCAAAATTGGGTTTACCCATTAGGGTGGCTTGTGGGTAGTTGCATTAGGCTTAGGAGTATAGTGGCAGTGTGATTGAATTCTCCTAATTAAAAAATGTGAAAAATATTTTCAAAATTAACATATTATAATGTTGGTACGGAAGTTCTTAGAAGTTTAACTTTACTATTGGGGAAATTAAAAGTATTACAGACACCATTTGCTATAATATTTAAAGATATATAAAATGTATTGATTTGTATAATTTAATGTATTTATTAAAGAGCATTTAAGGAAATACAATTAGTGTTAAAAAACATATAAAATTGGAGAAAAAAAATTGTAAATTAAAATTATTATATTTAGAATTTTTCCTTATAATGTTAAATAGATAAATATATTAATATTTATAATTTAATATATTTAAAAAATATATAAGAAAATGTAAATAAAACTATGAAAAAAATTCATACTTTTGAAAAAAATAATATTTATGAAAAAATAAGGAAATTAGTAAAAAGTCATTAAATAAAGAATTAACCATTAAGATTAATCACTATGTTAAATTATAAATATTTTAGGTGTGAAGGGTTTTTCCACTCCATTTTATTAGATATTATTTTTGGGATTCAATTATTTAAGTAAGTCATTCATCTTTTATGATTTTTGAATAGTTCACTTAGCACTCATTGCATCAGGTGATACCTGATGCAATGAGTGCTAAGTGGGCTATTCAAAAATCATGAAAAATCAACTACCTCTCATGAAAATAGTCATAAATGAATGACTTAATTAACGTAATTGAATCTTAAAAATAATATCTATAAATATTTAAATATTTTTCCACATATATATATATATATATATATATTATTTTAAAATATATATATAGTTTTTTAAATCTATATTTTAAACCATATATATTTTATAATGATTTTTTATTGTTTATACATATTTTATAATAATAGATTAATAAAGTATTATTACCCAATTTAAATTCAAAATAATATATTATATTTTCTCTATGCATATTTTATTTGAAATTTAGTGGGGTCTAAAGATTTGATTTTAAATTTATTGCAATATTTCTATTTTATTTTACTATCGATTTGAATTTGGAATAAATAAAATCTATACGTTAACCATTACACGTATTCAAATTATATATTTTTTTATATTTAAATTAACTTATAAATTAAAAAAACAAAAATAAACTCCATCCAACTATTTCATCCAAATATTGGTCAACACAAGGAGTTGTTTTTAGTGCGACTTTTCGGAGTTTCTGGTGAAAAAATTTGAGGTGAATTCTTGATTTCTGTTATTTAAATAGGTTTTTTCACTGTATATATGGATTCAACACCCTAAAAAAACAAGGAACTTATATTGTGCAAGGTTACCCATCAAAATTTTGTTTTCAATGAATTTCTGCCTAATTTTAAAGAAATTAGATTAGAAAATCTACCAGAAAAGCCTTAGAAAAACCTTTAAAAAGTCGCACTAAAACAACTCGATCGACACAATATACCAAGTCGTATAACTTTATTATACTGTTCAATAATTATTGAAACACACATTCCCATGTCATATCCACTATTATGATCTAATGAAGCTTACACATATTATAAAAAACCATGAAACATACATTTTCTTAGAAACCCTGCATTTTATTTTTCTGTGGCCACTAATAATAAAAGTAGCATTTGCACTGAGAGGTGCAAAGTAACATCGGGAAGTGGGGATACATCTTCCATGCGAGATCATTTTTCTTTTGTAGACACCTTTATTTGTTAATGTCATCAAATATTCTCGTTTTCTTCTAGCTTTCCCTAATTTATCACGAATGATGACCAAAACTGTACTTCAATTCCCTTGCACTCTAGACAAATTTTTGTTGTATTTATTTTTATTTTCTTAACAAATATGTTACATCCTTCAGTGCTTTCTGCATCCTTCAGTGAAAAAAATTATAATGCGGTCGATCTTTACATTTGGAGTAAAAAGAGGTTCCTCTTTGAGACCCTTGTCACCCCTCTTGTCTTATACTGATGTGAAGTTTGGGGTTGCAGTGTATCCAGAGATTCATGGAGGAAGATTGAGATGATTAAAAAATAATTCATAACCTACAACCTTAAGATCAAGGGAAATACTTTGTATCTTATCCTCTTGATTGAATCAGGTTTGTCCCCCATTGAGATTTTGGATATGTTTAGATATCTGATGTACAAGAAGAAGCTTGACCCCATGGAATAAAAAAGGCTCCCTAAAATTGTTTCCAACTGTAGTCAAAACCCTCACCTTCGCCTCAAGCACGGGTGGAATACGGATGCCCAGTCCTAGCTCAACCATGGGGGAATTAAGGAGGAGCTCGGTATGGGAAGCAAAGATGATATCAAAAACATTATTACCTCCAAGTTTAAGGACAAGATGTGGGAGGATCAGGAGTTGTAGGGTAAAAGGAAGCTAAGGTACTACAAGGAAGTGATCAACCCCACCCTTGACAATTGGAATTATCTCTCTATGTTGTCCAACAATAAGAAAAAAATGAATATCGCTAAGATAAGAACTGATTCCCATGAGCTTCAGGGTGAGACCCAGCGGTGGTCTATTCCCAAGACCCCTTGGAATGATAGAATCTGTCAGATTTTCCATTCTAAGCAGATGGAAGATGAAAAGCACTTCCTTTTAGATTGCACCACTCTTACTCACGTTTTCTCTCAACTCCCTACCATCTGCCACACTTCCAATCTTCTTGACCTATTAAGCCAACCCACCTAAGGCAATCTTGGAACACTTATTTCCCTTCTCTTAAACCATAGAAACAAGATTTTGAAGAATCAAACTTAGATTATTTCTCCACCCTTAAGCTCTGACAGACCGCATTGGTCTTAACAGACAGTGACCATCATCATCATCATCACTTTTATATTTATTAAATAAATTTTAAAATAATATTATAATAATTTATTTATTATTATCATAGGTTTTTTCCATTTATACTGATTTAATTTAAAATTAAAAAGTATTTTTAATAAATTAAAAAGTATATATTTTCAAAATATGATTGTTGAATTTAAAGTTTTATAATTTTATGAATATGTAATTTCCTATAAATTGCACATTGCTTATCATTTTTATATTTCAATCAATATTATTAATTAATTTTATTTAATATATATTAACTCATTATTATTATATAATAAAACTGTATTAAAATATGTAAACAAATATTGGTCAAAATTATATAATTATAAGGAGAAAACAATTAAATTGAGAAATTCAAATTACTCAAATTTATTTCATCTTTATTTTATTTCTTCCAACAACTATCTTTATCATTGATAAACTATTATTTTATTTTTTATAATTTGTTATTAATCTTTTCAAAATTAACTTATATTTATATACAAAATTTATTAAACAAAAATTATATTAATGACGAGCTTTGTTAAGTTATCCTTCATATTACCAAATAACAAATAACATAATAAATAACATAATATTATTATAATAGTAATAATTGTTTTTGTTTTCCTTTTCATTTTATAAGACTTTTCAAAACTTCATACCTTATTATAAATAAAAAATCACTCGTTGTGAATTATTATCATTATTCACTAATAAATGCTTATCTTCACGAAAATTTATAAAATTAAATAGCCTATTTGCATTAAGGAGCCATGACTAAGCTAGTAAATTTACTAATTTCAATGGTGTACTTAGGTCGTTTATTCTAATTGAATTAAATTTTAGTGACTGGTTCTTTGCGGTAAGAGATGGGTCATTCTAATTACGTAGACTCAAGTCCTCATTTCATCCACTCCACCTAAATTACTACCTACTATTATGATTAACAACTAAGCTCCTTCAATGTAACATACATACCGTAAATATTTTGTTCTACACCATTTAGTGATATCGATTCATCGTGTATTTATACTTATTTTCAAACAAACAATCAAATAGGGAAACTGAGAGTAGAGTTGTAAATGCAAGAATTTTCCCTGGGTCCATATAGAGTTTATTACACTTTGATATTATACAATATTAGTCCAACTCAACTTAGCTTAAAACACTGATATTTATTTATTTCTCATCTGGATTGAGGCTGCTATAAGGACAGTAGTATGTTGCTGTGACGATTTGCTGATGTGGTGTGATAGTACTGGTACTCAGACAACCCATAGGTGACACAGAGGATTACGTTCTTTCGCTGTGACTAGCTCAAAGGTCGTTCCTTGGATTTTTCTCCAAAGATGTGGTCATCGCGAGTTCCATTGGGCATGTAATCGCATATCAGAAACCACTGGTGCCCTTCGATCTCGTCGCTCGCCATGCAGCAACCTCTCAAAATGACCAGATTCCAGTGCCTAATGTTATTGATGACCTCCACTTCATTCAAGAATTTGGAATCACCTTCCGGAGTGCAATTTCTGATTCTCTTCACCGCAACCCGCAGAACATCCGGAAGCGTTCCACTGTACATCGTAGCGAAGCCCCCTTGGCCGATCGAATTGGCGGCCTTGATCTCTTGAATGCCGAACCAAACTTCACCCATGTTGGGTTTCACAGAGGATTTCAAAATTTCCTCGTTCCACCTCACAAATATACTGGGCTCGACTTTGCGGCTCCTATTACTCGCCCACGGACGATACAGAAACCCGAGAGCGCAGATCAGGAGGGCTGCAGCAGCCCCCATGAAACCGTAGGCCAGAAATCCGCCACACAACGTGGTTTGGACGAAGGGCAGGCCGAGGATACACTAAGCAATGCTTTCGGTCTTGGGGCCGAATTCGTTGGCCACTCCAGTGGCATACAGAACCATGAAATAGTAGCATATCTTACGAGTTACCATGTTTTTCAAGTTTCTGTACATTTTTACCAGCTCTCTCTCAAAAAGGTTTTCACTATCCTTGCATGCCTAAAAAGCGGCCTGATTCGAGAGGTCGCCTTTGCAAGCAGAATCCAGCGGAGTAATTCCCTGTTTGCGCATCCTGTCTTTCTTGGTTTGTATGCCAGCGCAGAGTCGTGGGCTCGATACAAACTCAAACACACTATTATTCAAATAGATTGACACCAAGTGTGGAGAGAGTCTCAAAGAGTCCAGCTGCTGCTGAAAGAGCTCCAGACAGTAGACGATAGAGGCATTGCTAGGAAGCTCGAACATGGATGCATCTCTCAAATACTGGGCTATTCCCACGTCGAACAAGCTCAGCAATGTCTAGCAGCATGGGTTATCACTACCGTCGATATTGCTTGATTTACAAGAACACTTGTCCCACTGCAATTTTCAGACATAATGTAGCTTCATCAGACACTCTGCATCACCAAATGCCAAATACATTAACAAAAGGAGGACGGGAAGTAGGAGAGTCTCTATTGTCATTTTTCTTATTCGAAACTAGGTATCGCTGAATAAATGGACCAGAATTTCAATGCAATGCATGAAATGACGGTAGTGCACAGTTTTTCCCCTCCGACTCTTCACGTGATTCATTGGCTATCTATATGTCTGTAGCTCTTGGGAGCATGGTTGTATCGTCATCTCGCTCCATTCACGACAAAATTAATGAAAGATAGTCTGAACAGGAGGACGAAGCTGGTGGTTATATTCGTCAATTTTTTACCTGACAGGAAAAAGTTTTAATTGAGTAAGGTGAGCAGTGTTTGCTCACCCCACTCTAGCAAAGACAATGCATCCGGTGTAACAATCCGGTTTAAAAATCCCACACTGGCCACTAATAATAAAATAAACCCAGACTCTACCATAACAACTAAATAATTTCAATGCTCTGCCAGAAAGAATCCATGCGGAACCCATTATTTACGTAGGGAAAAACAACTCTATATATAAATAGTGGCTGTAAAGCATGCGCTTACAGTCTCTGCATTACTAGTCACTTGGTTTCATTTTTTCGGCTGCTATTTACCTGCCATGTCTTTAAAGAAGGCGTTTAAGTTATTAAATGATGACCTAGGACTGCCCACCTTGCATATTCCTTCAGTTTGAGAGTGTTCTCTCTCAACTTATTTCCCTGGGTCATTTTCATCATTTTCTTCACACTATCCTCCACCTCTTCTTTTGACACCACCTTTTGGTCATCCACGTCCACCCCTTCAAAATCCAGACCCATCTCCCAAACATCTTTCGTGAATCTGCAGTTGAGATATTAATCAGCAAAATAAGGGAGACCCACCACAGGAACTTCCATGCTTATGGTCTCCAAAATAGAGTTCCATCCACCATGAGTGAGGATAATCCAACTAATATGTGGGCAAGGACCTTACCTAAGGCACCCATCTTAAGAGCAGTGTCCGATCTTTGGTCCGTTCTTCAAACCCATCTGGTATAACTACAGGCTTCCCATCTTCAATATCCGATCCGAGAACCCACAGGAATGGCTGCCCGCTACCCTCAAGCCCTAGCGCTAGATGTTGCAGTCATTGCTGAGATTTGAAGCTATGCTGCCAAAGGAAACGTGGCTGGTTGTTGCATTTCAAGCCATGTGAAGCACCTTTCGTCCTTCTCCCATAGGTTTGTGGTGGAATCCTTTCCTTGTAAAGAATTAGGAAGGAAAAGAGGTCTTATTGCGAAGGCAGGACATCCATTGAAAGAGAGGGTCTGTTGAAAATTAATCTCAATCACGGCCTTAATGAATCGACAACCATATCTTATGTAACTATTTTGCAGGTTTCATAAACTGACAACAACCATACCTCAAGTAACTGTTTTGAGGTTGCTGATTTTGTTTGTAGGCAAGGACATATCTTAAAAGGAGTTTTGAGCAGGAGTACATATTACCTATTTTTAAAATTAAATTATTAAAGTCAAATGTAAATTTAATGAAGGGTTGGTAGAAATGCATAGGCAAACATTTACTCCACAACTTGTACTGTGTTTTAAATGTTAGTCTTGTCATGTATTAATGTATTAGAAAAGTATGTTTTGAATAAAAATCCATGTAGAAGGATTATGCATAGTCGCAAATTTAAGTCTGATAAGACAAGGAGAGAAAATCGTGGAGAATTTTCTGGTGGGCAAGTGAAAAAAAATAGTCGTAGGTTTTACAGTCAAAAAATGTAAAAATAATTCTTGTTTTACAATAGTGGAGCATTTTGTGGTGGGCCAGTGAAAACAAATAGTTACAAGTTTTACAATCAGAAAATATAAAAATAATTTTTACTAGTGAAGGAGTCGCAACTCCTGTAAAATGTAAAAGAATTATTTCTTTACTTGTTTTGAAGTAATAATCTAAAATATAGTTTTGAATAAACAAACATGTAGAAGGATTATGCATAGTGGCCAAGTCAAAGGGGAGAAAATCGTGGAGCATTTTGTGGTGGGCCAGTGAAAACAAATAATTTCAGGTTTTATCAGTGAAATCCTGTAAAAATGTAAAATTCTGGTTTTACTGATTGTTTGCTGGCGAAACAAATAGTTACAGATTTTATCAGTGAACTCCTGTAAAAATGTAAAAAGAATTCTTGTTTCACTGATTATTTTCCGGCGATATCTTTATGGAAGTTTCATGTGAGTTTTACCAACAATTATGTTTTACTTTGTTTTACTATGATTAAATTTGTTTGATTTTTTGCGCCATTATAGTTGGTTCAATTAAACATATTTTAATCTCAATCACTATGTTTTTAAACAAAGACTCATGCGATTTAATTTCAGCGATTGTATTATCTGGATTACGATCCCATGAAGAATTCCCCTCTCTGAATTTTTTATTACGATCTCATGAAGAATTCCGCTCTCTTAATTTTTTAAAATGGTATTGTTGAAAATGTTGTCATTGATGGCAAAGAAGGCAGCGGATGCAGATATAGGCAAAGGAAAACAGCAGAGGCAGAGGGCGAGCAGCAGAGGCACAACGAAAGCAGAGGCAGAGACAGAGAAAGGAGACAGAGCATTAGAAGAGGCAGAGCAGCAGAAGCAGAGCCATTATCAAAGCAGTGAAATGTTTATATAGGATTGGGAATAAACCTGTGTGTTAATGGAAATTTGCGTTATAATAAATTTTTGTTGAGGAATATAATGAAAACAAGACGGGTTTATATATAACATAGTTTGAACCGAGATTATATACAACGAAAACGTGACTATCTTTATGAAACAGAACGGAATTGTGAGCAGAAGCGGAACCACGAGTAGAGTGAACAGTAAAGGCGAGTTTCCGGTTTTCATCGCACCACCTTCGTTGGGCAAGCGGTATTCAAGATTTCGGAGCAATTCCATACGTTGTCTGACACGTGGCCTCAAGTGATTTCGAAAACCACTCTCATCGCGCATTATTGTTCGTGCATTTAAGGCAAGCGATATCTGTCGGATCAGCGGAAGCAGCATGACGGGCTTATAACCATTGGATCGTGATCGAAGTTACACAGAGGTATGTTAAATGCTGGGGCCCGAACATTATAAAGGTTAGTGCTGGGAATTAATCTACACCAAGGTTTATTTATAGGCTTTAACATTTGAGTTAGGAAGGATGTATATATATATATATATGTGGATACATTACGCCTAATGAAAAGACCAAGGTTATTATCACCGAAAGTCGGGTTTAATCAAAGTCGAAGTTTATATTCCGAGGCATGGATCATTATAATAAACCAAATGGGCAGAAGAGGTTATTAACCTTTGTGGGACCCCCCTATACATTATTTCGAGAATCATAACCCAAGCTGGAAGATATATATAAAACTTATTCCGAGAATCATTACCCCAGCAAGAAGATACATTAAAGCGGAAGCAGATGCCTATATATATGCAGCGCCTTATTCATGTTGCACCTTATATGCAAAGGTCCAAACCATATATATATTTATATGATGCGCAATATATAAAGGTAGGGTGCAATGCAGCGTGGGCTCGACGAGTAATGTTGGATTTAAACCATTGGAAAATGCATACTTTATGATAAATATAATGGACAGAAGAGCTTTTATTAACCTTGTGGGACCCGTATGAATCGCATCGGAGAAAAACTTGGCAGCGGAGCATGACAATATAAGTTGCGATTGCGATTGAGTTCCGAACTTGATGGGCTTATAAAATATGACTCATATATGGTTGAGTTCCGGTAAACAGTGTTTCATCGCATTGGAGAAATGTGTGGCAGCGGAGCATGACAATAGAAGTTGCAATTGCGATGAAAGACCGGACCCGATGGGTTTATAAACCATGACTGATATATGTTTGAGTTCCGGTAAACAGTGTTTCATCGCATCGGAGAAGGAGCAGGGCATCGGAACATGCAAATGCAAGTTGCGATTGTGATTAATCGCAATCAGAAATATTTGTAAAGCAATCTATCGCATCGCATCGAATCGGGGTGATCGCATTGCATCTGAGGATAATAAAAGTTGGCAAGTGGGCCCGAAAGGGAATTTTTATGTATCAAAATGACTCTATATTGTTATATTGAACGCGGAAGTTTGTATGTTAAAACTTATTATAATTATTTCGAGCGCTGAAGTTGTGTTATATATAAAAGGCATTGTTACAGATACATAGTAGTTACACCACAGCAGTGCACATATCAAAATGCCTTGTTATTATTGTGTCGAGAATCAATTAACATGAAATAAAAAGCACAGTTACATATGTATGGCATATGGCCGTTACCCTGCGATATTGAATAAGAAAACAAATAGAGTCGAAAGGGACAAAGACACAGTCAAAGAAAAGACAAATGCGCAGCGAGCCAAGAGGCTGAATATCTGGAGTTTTCATTGTAATTGAATGTAAATGTTTTTAATTGATTTATATTGTTGTGATGCATTGGCAAGTCTCCGGAAGAGAACAAATATCCCACTAGAATTTTCAAATTAGTACAGACAGTTATAATTTTATTAGTGAGCTGGAAAAGAAATGAGAAGGCAGAAGACTAAGAGGTATGGCTATCCATTTCGAATCCCCAAGAGAAAAACAAATAGTCATCAGGAATTCTCTATAAATAATATCATCTTGATATGTACAAAAAAATTAAAAATAGAGTAAGAATAGAGAATGAAAAGTATAGAAGATTGAGGCAAAGAAGATAAGGAAGAGAGGAGCAGAAAGAGATGCTACAGAATAGAGCTGATATCTGAGGTAAATCACCAAACATTTCTTGTGATAAATTGAGGAATTTGGAGCTTCCCTATCAAGTTGAAGCTTGATAGCTGTCAGTTGTAGCTGACTGAGGTTGGAGCCTCTTATAGGTTGGAGCCTGCAGAAAATTGAAGGGAGTTGGAGCTTCCTTGCAAGTTGTAGCTTGCAGAATTGAGGTTGGATGCTCCTATGGGTTGGTGCCTGCAGAAAAAAAGTGGTGAGAGGGAGTTGGAGCTTTCCTTTGCATCACAACAATAATAAAATGTGGTTTTCTCCCTTTATGGATTTCCACTAATATCTGTTCTCTCTATCTGTGTTGCCTGTTTACTGAGATGATTTACCAAATCTGCATAATGTTTGCTACTCTCATAATAAGTTTTATGACACATTAATTTAATACTTGCTGCAACATATTAAGACTGTTCATGTACTAAGGTTGATTATAAAAGTAAGTTGTAAATAAGCTGATGAAAAATTTAAAAATCTCATGTATGTGTTAAAATAATTCACCCCCCCCCCCTCTCAGTTTAACTAAGAATTCAACAATTGGTATCAGAGCCAAGTTCCTTTGTACCAATTTAACAATTGAAAGGAGATCCTATGTTCTCAGGATGGCTAGTAAAGAAGGATGCTCAACCAATAAAGCCCCTTTCTTTACGGGTGCAAATTATGCTTTCTGGAAAATCAGAATGAGGACATACATAATGTCTCTAGGAATAGAATTTTGGGCTGCTGTGGAATTAGGATATGCCCCAAAGGCAACTGACACAGAGAAATAAACCAAACAAGATTTTGTAGCTAACGCAAAAGCCATGAATGCCATCTTAAATGGATTGTGTGAAGCAGAGTTTATCAAAGTAATGCACAAAGACACTGCCAAAGAAATGTGGGATACTCTGGAGAACATCCATGAAGGAGACAAGAAGGTTAAGACTGCCAAACTTCAAGTCTATAGAGCCCAGTTTGAGAACTTAAAAATGGATGATGATGAAGACATTGCTAGCTTCTTTCTGAAGGTTGCAGAAATAGTAAATAACATGAAGGCTCTAGGTGAAACCATAAAAGAAGTTTTAATTGTTCAAAATATTCTAAGATCTCTTCCACCCATATTTAATCGCAAGGTGTCTACAATAGAAGAAACAACTGATTGGGAGACCTTGACCATGAACCAGCTACTTGGAAATCTAACAGCATATGAAATAAGGCTCCCACAAAAGAAGCCAAGTACGAGGGAGGCAGCCTTTAAAAAAAAAAAAAAAAAAGAAGAAGAGGAAGACATGTGCTCTTGCTCAGATGAAGAAGAAGAAAAATTCGTTAAGAAACTGGATAGAGGCTCAGGTAAATACAAAGGTAAACTTCCTTTCAATTGATTTAACTGTGGAAGAGTTGGACACTATGCAACTAAGTGTTCTCACAAGAAAGTAAGGAATCAGGCCCAAGAATCAGAGAAAAATACATCAAAGAACTGGCAGAAAGGAAAGAAGTTCAATAGAAAATCCTTCTATGTTCAACAAGACAGTAGTACATCTGAAGACTCAGATGAACCCTCAAGTGAAGAAGGAACCTCTGAATTTTTATTGATGGCCATAGAATAACTTGAAGGACTCCTGTTAGAAGATGAAGAAGAAGAAGGTGAAGTTGACCTTGAGGGGGAGCTAAGAAGTGCTCTGGAGGAGATTGACAGACTCAAACTGAAGTGCAGAAAACAAAAATACATTCTCCTCAAGTATGTAAGAGAAGAGAAGACTTCAGAAGCCTTCATGCAACTGAAGGTAGAGCTTGAAGAAGCCAAGAAGATAGAAGACATGTTACTTCAGCAAATCAAGGATAAAACTCGAGAACAAGAGAAGCTGGAAGAAGAAGTTGTATGTCTGAGGAAGAAATTAGAAAATGCTCAGAGGTAAATATCTACAAATTCCTCTCAAACAACAATCTCTAGTAAGTTGAACGAAATTCTGGATGCTCAAATATCTCCTATGATAAAAACGAGAATAGGCTATGAAGGAGAATCAAGTAAAAGCAAAGAAAAGGAAAATAGAGAGATTATTTTTGTAAAAGCTAAGAAGAATGATGAAGCAGCTCAAACAATTCCTACAAAAGAAGAAACATGTAATGAGGAAGACAGAGATCAAAAGAAACCTCTAGTAACAAAGAAGGAAATAAATACTAAGACAACAGAAAAAGGATCATATGCCCCTAAGTATGTCAAATTTGGAAACCATCAAAGGAGATTCTTCCCTCCTATGAAGAATGCCACCTATTATGTCTGCCACAAGCTGGGACACATTGCTGCATATTATCAGGCAAGGAGGAGTAATTCAAACCAGCAAAAGATGCAAACAGTGAAGAGACTGTCTCAAACAAACAAATGGAGAAGACAACCTTACATCAGGTGTACAAATAGTTTCTATGGTTACTGTTTTTATTGTAAGGAATTTGGCCATAAGATCATTGAGTGTAGCAAGTATGGACAAATATTGATGTTCAACACCTCAAGGAGGTTTATAAATCAAATAAATTTTTTTCACACTCACAATTCTGCAAAAATTATGATCAAATGCTGTGTATTCAATCAAGTTGGACATATGCCTTCCAAATGTCCTCTCAGAAGAATTAGTTCATCATCTTACAAAAGATACCAAACAAAAGGATGCTTCCAGTGGATAAAGAAGGTGAATAAATGTGACTTCGATGTAACTGCTCAAGACCTGAAAAGCCAGTGGTGTTTGGACAGCGGCTGCTCAAAACACATGACTGGAGACAGAAGTAAGTTTATTACTCTTGATGAAAAGAAATCTGGCAATGTTACTTTTGGCAATGATAAATCAGGAAAAATAAAAAGAAAAGGCTCAGTCAGTCTAGATAATGGCAAAGGAAAGGCCCAAGATGTACTATTTGTAGATGGGCTGAAAGCTAATTTGCTGAGTGTCAGTCAAATGTGTGATAAAGGCTGTGAAGTTCTTTTTAGAGCACAAGATTGTGAAGTCAGATCAAGCACCACATGTAAGACTCTACTCAAAGGAGTTCGAACAGAGAGTAATGTTTACATTGTGAGAGACGAAGATGAAGCATGTCATCTTAGCAAACTTGAGGAGTCATGGTTATGGCATAAAAGGTTGGGACATCTCAGCTTCGATCACATCATTAGACTAAACAGGAAGAAAGCTGTCAGAGACATGCCAGAAATAAAAAGGCCTTCTAATACCATATGAAAATCTTGTCAATTGGGAAAACAGACCCGCATATCATTTAAGGTCAAAGATGAGTTATCAACAAGAAGTCCACTCCAGCTTGTGCATATGGACCTGTGTGGACCTGCAAGAACTAAAACTCCAAGTGGAGAATCCTATTTCATGCTAATAATTGATGACTTCTCCAGAATGACATGGGTGGCATTCCTCAAGAATAAATCAGAAGCTTTGGAAAAATTTAAGATATTCAAATCATTAGCAGAAAATCAAACAGGATGCAAACTAAAATGCATCAAATCAGATAGAGGAGGTGAATTCATATATTATGACTTTGCTAACCTATGCAATGAACATGGGATAAAGCAAAAATTTACTATTGTAGGGACACCTCAGTAGAATGGAGTAGCAGAGAGACAAAATAGATCTGTACAGCAAATGGACAGAGCCATGATGCAAGAGAGTAATATTTCTCAAACCTTCTGGGCAGAAGCAGTACACACAGCTGTGCATATCCTTAACAAAGCTCACTTAAGGCCAAGCAGTGACAAGACTCCCTATGAACTATGGCATGGAAAGCCAGCTTCAATCAAGCATTTTAGAATTTTTGGAAGCAAGTGTTACATAAAGAATAATGATGAAAATCTTGGGAAATTTGATGCAAGAGAAAATGAAGGGATATTTCTAGGATATGCTTGGACCAAAAGTAAAGGGTACAGGTGCTACAACAAGACTCTTCGAAAAATAGTAGAAAGTATTAACGTGAGATTTGATGAAGAACTTCCAAACAATACGAGAGATACAAGCTGCTGCATTCCATCAGACAATCATGAAGAAGAGAACCAAAATGATGATGAAACAAGAAAGACAACAGAAGATGCAGAGCTGAGCTCAAAAGCCCCCTCAAGATACACTCAGAAGAATCATCTTGAAGATCATATCATAGGAGACAAGAAAGTAGGGGTCCAGACAAGAAGGCAGCTAACTGAACAGATAGAGCCATGTTATCACAGATAGAGCCAAAGAAATTTGAAGAGGCCAGCAAGGACAAGTCTTGGGTGAATGCTATGAATAAAGAATTGGACCAAATTGAGAAAAACAATACCTGGGAACTAGTTCCTAGACCCACTGGGAGAAATTTCATAGGTTCAAAATGGGTATTCAAGAATAAAATGAATGAGCAAGGACAGGTAATCTGCAATAAAGCCAGACTAGTTTGCAAAGGATATTCACAAATCGAAGGACTTGATTATGATGAAACATTTGCCCCTGTAGCCAGAATGGAAGCCATCAGAATGTTTCTGGCCTTTGCATGATACCAAGACTTCAAGGTATATCAAATGGATGTAAAATTTGCATTTCTGAATGGAGATCTAGAAGAAGAAGTCTACATGGAACAACCAGAAGGTTTCTCTTTAACAGACAAAGAAGACTATGTGTGCAGACTAAAGAAGGCTCTATATGGACTGAAATAGGCTCCTCGTGCTTGGTACTCAATACTGGATAAGTATTTGCAAAAACAAGGCTTTAAAAGAGGCAGAGTAGACAACAACCTATACATAAAAGCCCATGAAAATGAACTCTTGATTGTTGTAGTGTATGTTGATGACATTATGTTTGGAAGAAACAGAGATGAACTAGCAAAAGGGTTTGCTGAGGAGATGAAATCAGAGTTTGAGATGTCCATGATAGGAGAACTCAGTTTCTACTTAGGACTTCAAATTCAGCAAAAGAACATGGGTACATTCATCTCACAGGAAAAATACTTAAAAGAAATGTTGAAAAAGTTCAAAATGGAGGACTGCAAACCTGTGTCAACTCCCATGATCACGGGATGCAAGCTGTGTGCTAATGATGGATCTGCTGATATAGATCAAAAACTCTACAGATCCATGATAGGAAGTCTGTTGTACCTGACAGCATCAAGACCAGACATCATGCTAGCAGTAGGACTAGTGGCTAGATATCAAGCAGCACCTAAACAAAACCACCTTGTAGCAGTAAAAAGAATATTCAGATATCTACAAAGAACTACACAGTATGGACTTTGGTATCCAAAAGGCAGAAGCTTCACCTTGACAGCATACACAGATGCAGATTGGGCCAGCTGTGTGGATGACAGGAAAAGCATAAGTGGAGGTGCATTCTATCTAGGAGAAAGTTTGGTGGCATGGCTAAGCAAGAAACAAACATCTATATCTCTATCTACAGCAGAAGCATAATACATAGCAGCAGCAGCATGCTGTACACAAGTCATGTGGATGAAGCAAACCCTCCAAGACATGAAGGTAAGCATTGATGAACCTATCTCAATCAAATGTGATAATACAAGTGCTATAAGTATATCTAAAAATCCTGTGCTTCACTCAAAAACTAAACATATCCCAATCAAGTATCATTTTCTCCCGGAACAAGTGGCTCAGAAGATAGTAAAACTGGAGTATGTACCAACAAAAGAACAGACAACAGATATATTTACCAAACCACTTGTTAGAGAACCATTTGAATATTTGAGAGATAGACTAGGGGTAGTATCTGTAGATGCTACTCTCTGATATGAAGAGAAAGCACAGTTTCAGGGGGAGAACATAAATGAAAATATCATTCGAGGGGGAGATCACCCAGCAAAGGAAGCATGAAACAGGTCCCCAGGATCAAAGGACAGAATCTACACTTAGAGATGTGCAGCCCCTAGCCATTGATGTCAAAGGGGGAGGAAGAGCAAGCAACAGGAGAAATTATCCTAAAAGGCAAACAGAGAAAGTGTATTGCCATCAATGCCAAAGGGGGAGACTGTTGAAAATGTTGTCATTGATGGCAAAGAAGGCAGCAGATGCAGAGATAGGCAAAGGACAACAGTAGAGGCAGAGATGAAATGGTCGAATAGTAGAGGCAGAGGTCAAGTAGCAAAGGCACAGTGAAAGCAGAGGCAGAGACAGAGAAAGGAGACAGAGCATCAGAAGAGGCAGAGCAGCAGAAGTAGAGCCGTTATCAAAGCAGTGAAATGTTTACAGAGGATTGGGAAAAAACCTGTGTGTTAGTGGAAATGTGCGTTATAATAAGTGGAAGTGCCGTGTTGAGGCATATAACGAAAACAAGACATGTTTATATATAACATAGTTTGAACCGAGATTATATACAACGAAAACGTGACTATCTTTATGAAACAGAACGGAATTGTGAGCAGAAGCCGAACCACGAGCAGAGTGAACAGTAAAGGCGGGTTTCCGGTTTTCATCACACCGCCTTCGTTGGGCAAGCGGTATTCAAGATTTAGGAGCGATTCCATACGTTTTCTGACACGTGGCCTCAAGTGATTTCGAAAACCACTCTCATCGCGCGTTATTGTTCGTGCATTTAAGGCAAGAGATATCTGTCGGATCAGCTGAAGTAGTGTGACGGGCTTATAACCGTTGGATCGTGATCGAAGTTACAAAGAGGTATGTTAAATGCTGGGGCCCGAACATTATAAAGGTTAGTGCTGGGACTTAATCTATGCCAAGGTTTATTTATAGGCTTTAACATTTGAGTTAGGAAGGATGTATATATATATGTGTGTGGATACATTACACCTAATGAAAAGGCCGAGGTTATTATCGTTGGAAGTTGGGTTTAATCAAAGTCAAAGTTTATATTCTGAGGCATGGATCATTATAATAAACCAAATGGGCAGAAGAGGTTATTAACCTTTGTGGGACCCCCCTATATATTATTCTGAGAATCATAACCCAAGATGGAAGATATATATAAAACTTATTCCGAGAATCATTACCCCAGTTGGAGGATACATTAAAGCGGAAGCAGACGCCTATATATATGGAGCGCCTTATTCATGTTGGGCCTTATATGCAAAGGTCCAAACCATATATATATTTATACGGTGCGCAATATATAAAGGTAGGGTGCAATGCAGCGTGGGCCCGACAAGCAATGTTGGCTTTAAACCATTGGAAAATGCATACTTTATGATAAATAGAATGGACAGAAGATCTTTTATTAACCTTGTGGGACCTGTATGAATCACATCAGAGAAAAACTTGGCAGCAGAGCATGACAATAGAAGTTGTGATTGCGATTGAGTTCTGGACCCGATGGGCTTATAAACTATGACTCATATATGGTTGAGTTCCAGTAAACAGTGTTTCATCGCATCGGAGAAATGTGTGGCAGCGGAGCATGACAATAGAAGTTGCAATTTCGATGAAAGACCGGACTCGATGGGTTTATAAACCATGACTGATATATGTTTGAGTTCTGGTAAACAGTGTTTCATCACATCGGAGAAGGAGCAGGGAATAGGAACATGCAAATGCAAGTTGCGATTGCGATTAATTGCAATTGGAAATATTCGTAAAGTGATCTATCGCATCGCATCTGACGATAATACAAGTTCGGCAAGTGGGCCCGAAAGGGCATTTTTATGTATCAAAATGACTCTATATTTTTATATTGAATGTGGCATTTTGTATGTTAAAAATTATTATAATTATGTTGAGAGCTGAAGTTGTGTTATATATAAAAGGCGTTGTTACAGATACATATTAGTTACACCACAGCAGTGCACATATCAAAATGCCTTGTTATTATTGTGTCGAGAATCAATTAACATGAAATAAAAAGCACAGTTACATATGTATGGCATATGACTGTTACCCTGCGATAGTGAATAAGGAAACAAATAGAGCCGAAAGGGACAAAGACACAGTCAAAGAAAAGACAAATGCGCAGCGAGCCAAGAGGCTGAATATCTGGAGTTTTCATTGTAATTGAATGTAAATGTTTTTAATTGATTTGTATTGTTGTGATGCATTAGCAAGTCTCCGGAAGAGAACAAATATCCCACTGGAATTTTCAAATTAGTACAGACAGTTATAATTTTCTTAGTGAGCTGGAAAAGAAATGAGAAGGCAGAAGACTAAGAGGTATGGCTATCCGTTTCGAATCCCCAAGAGAAAAACAAACAGTCATCAAGAATTCTCTATAAATAATATCATCTTGATATGTACAAAAAAAATAAAATAGAGAAAGTAAGGATAGAGAATGAAAAGTATAGAAGATTGAGGCAGAGAAGAGAAGGAAGAGAGGAGCAGAAAGAGATGCTACAGAACAGAGCTGATATCTGAGGTAAATCAACAAACATTTCTTGTGATAAATTGAGGAAGTTGGAGCTTCCCTATCAAGTTGAAGCTTGATAGCTGTCAGTTGTAGCTAACTAAGGTTGGAGCCTCTTGTAGGTTGGAGCCTGCAGAAAATTGAAGGGAGTTGGAGCTTCCTTGCAAGTTGTAGCTTGCAGAATTGAGGTTGGAGCCTCCTGTGGGTTGGTGCCTACAGAAAAACAGTGGTGAGAGGGAGTTGGAGCTTGCCTTTGCATCACAACAATAATAAAATGTGGTTTTCTCCCTTTGTGGGTTTCCACTAATATCTTTTGTCTCTATCTGTGTTGCCTGTGTACTGAGATGATTTACCAAATCTGCATAATGTTTGTTTCTCTCATAATAAGTTTGATGACACATTAATTTAATACTTGCTGCAACATATTAAGACTATTCATGTACTAAGGTTGGTTATAAAAGTAAGTTGTAAATAAGCTGATGAAAAATTTAAAAAGCTCATGTATGTGTTAAACTGATTCACCCCCCCCCTCTCAGTTTAACTAAGAATTCAACAGGTATCAGAGTCGGCGAAAATTTTATCATTGCAAGAGAAAGTGTTTTTACAGGGAGTCGATTAAGATCTCATGAAGAATTTCCCTCTCTTAAATTTTTAAAATGGCATCAGAGTCGGTGAAAAATTTAAGATGTAGTAGCATACAATGCTTTGACACAAGTATAAAAGGGATATTACCATGAAGGCTTGGTTTTCTTCACAAGACATTTGGTAATTGATGGAGAATGGTTTCCAAGAACGAGCAGATGCAGTAGCATACAATTATTTGACACAATAAAAAAAGGATTTGTTGAGGGAAAACAGGAAGAAGAAATCAAAAGCCCTCTTCTATATTTTTCAATAAGTTCATGAAAGTATATTCCCGAGAATTACAGCATCAAAAAAGTTTAAGAAAGCATGGGATACCCTCTAGACAGCCTACCAAGGCATGAAAAAGGCGAAGACAACAAAACTACAAATTCTGAGAAGAGATTTTGAGACAATTTGTATGAAAGAGTCTGAGAATGTAGACTCATTGTTTACACATGTAATTGGACTGGTTACTCAAATCAAGTCTCATGGTGAGACACTTGGGGAAATGAGAATAGTTAAGAAAATTTTGAGAATTTTTCCAGCAATATTTGATGCCATAGTTGTGGCCATGGAAGAAGCAAAGGATCTCTCACAGTTTTCAGTGGATGAGATTCATACATCACTAATTTTTCATGAGCATAGGTTGAATAGAACAAAAAAATCCTCATTGGAGAATGCCTTCAAGACACAAGTTTCATTTGGTCAAGCTAGAGGTCGAGGAAGAACAAATTATAGAGGAAGAGGCAAAAGCCCACACAGAGGTGGAAGAAGCATCCCTCCAAGCTCAAGTAGAAGGGGCAACAATAAAAATTCAAATCAAGGCTGAAGCCGGAATCAAGCACAAGTTCAAAGTTATGATAAATCTCAAGTTAAATTTCATTATTGTAAGAAGTACGGTCATTATGCAAATGAATGTAGAAAGAAGCAACATGACATAATTAAAAAACCAAGTGAAATTTTCAAAAAGGAAAATCAGAACCATGATAGCATGTTTTTAGCTTGTAATGTAGCACAAGAAAAACAAGGAGGTGTATGGTTTCTAGATTCAGGGTGTAGCCACCACATGATAGGGAACATAGAAATGTTTCAAATGTAGATGAAAGTGTGAAATCTGAAGTGACATTAGGGACTGATAACAAAGTCTCTATCATGGGCAAAGGAAGAAATTACATTCTAACAAATAAGGGGAAGAATAAATGCATTTCAGATGTTTATTTTGTTCCTAGTTTGAGGCATAACCTCATAATAATTGGACAACTCATGCAAAAGGGCTACAATGTCTTTTTCAGAAATGAGGTGTGCACAATTTGGATAAGTCCCAAAGAATACAGAAGATTGCAAAAGTTCAGATGACAAACAATAGAATGTTTCCTCTCAAACTAAAAACATATTTGAAGGAAGAAGGTGCTCAAGCACAACTATCAATGAATTCACAAGATGATGAAAGAAAAGTTGCAGCAGTCATACAAGTAAACTTTCAAGTAGGAATTAAAGATGAAAACTGGTTGTGGCATTTGAGATTTTGCCATCTCAATTTTTGAGGTTTGAATTTGTTGCATAGTAAAGGCATGGTAAAGGGATTACCACTCATAGAAAAATTGGACAACCTATGTGAAGGATGCATCTTAGGCAAACAACATAGAGAATCATTTCCAGCAGGAAATTCAATAAGGGAAAATGCACCTTTGGATATTGTCCATTCATATTTATGTGGACCAATGCAGACACCATCAATTGGGGGCATGCATTAAATTTTGACTTTCATAGATGATTATACAAGGAAGACATCGGTCTACTTCCTAAAATATAAAAGTGAAGTGTTTGAGTGCTTTTGGCAATACAAAGCTCTTGTTGAGAAGAAAAGTGCACACGACGTAAAAGTGTTGAGGACTAAAAGAGGTGGCAAATCATCTCAAATAAATTCCTACGTTTTTGCACGGAGCATGGAATTCACAAGAAATTTACAACAAGGTATACACCTCAACAAAATGGTGTCGCGGAAAAGAAGAATAGAACCACTATGATCCAGGTGGATATTGGTGGCCACCCATGAACTGCTTCATCATGCATGCTTTGTAAATCCTATGTGTGGTTTTATTTCTCTGTTATACACTGTTGTTCAATGTTATTTAGGATTATTTACATGCTTAAAATTCACAATTTCATCTATGTTTCATGGTTAAATTCATCATTCCTTAAGAAAATAAATGGAAACAAATATGTACATGTTTTATAATTGAAAGGACACTTAGCACAAAAAATAATATAGTCCGTTAAGATTAGGTTGGTATCAGAGCTAGAGTTTATTCTCCAGTGTTGTTGTGTGCAAATATTTGTTTAACTATTTGCAAGTTTTCACATGCTTACTAGGCTCAAGCTTAAGAGAGGAGAAGGAAAATTGGTGGAAGAAATAGGGTCTCAAAGTGAGCCATAGCAAAGGAGGGAAATATTTCCACATTATCCACCACCTAGTTCACCTCCAAAAGAAGCAGAAGCAGCATTAAGCATGCCCCCAGGAGAAGGAGAAATCCATGAAGAGGTGGATCCCAAAGAAGAAGAAAGGGTGTTCAGGAAAGAATTCCTTGACATGACAAAGATGGTGAGAATCCTTTATCAAGAAAGGAATGAGAGACTAGAAGGAGAAGGATCCAAACTTCACAAGGAAGGACATGGATCATCAAGAGGTCAAAAAGGTGAAGATAAATCAAAGAAGGGAAATGGAGGAAATGGAGGCAATGAAAATTCACGATCCTCACCCTCATCATCATCATCCTCTACTTCATCTTCAGTACATCAGCCACACAAGTCAAAAAACACTGGTAAAATTACTTTTCTAAAACTTTATGTTAAGCTTGAATTGTCAATTTTTGATGGTGAAGTCAATGCAGAAAAGTTTGATAATTGGATTAGCCAATTGGAGGTCTATTTGAGAATTAAGAACCTTCATGATGATGATACCAAAATCCAATTAGCTTCATTGAGAGTGGAAGGTGCAACACTTGTTTGGTGGCAAGCCAAGACAAAGGAGGAGATCAAGAAGCATGGTAAGTTTATCCTATCATGGATTGATTTCATTACTGCAATAAAACAAAAGTTTTATCCATTAGCTCATATGTAGAAATCCATAATGAACTGTTAAAATTTTAGACAATTGAAAGGACAGAATGTGTAATAATACACCCAATAATTTATAAGAAGAGCTCTCTTATTAGGGGTAGATTTGCAAAGCCAAGATACTTTTCTCAAGTACATAGGAGGCTTACATACCTACCTAAAACATACTATCTTCATTTTTAACCCTACAAGTCTAGATGAAGTTTGTGTTCAGGCCACACATCTAGAAGCTAGAGGGAAAAACGTTACTGATGAGGGTAGGAAGAAACCTTTTAAGGGGAAAAACAAAGAGAATACCTCAAAAGGTAAAGGAAAAAATAATGCATCTGTCAAGAAAGAGGGAGAAAAAGTGGTCTATAAACATTGTTCAAGAGAAGGCCATGACGAAAATCATTGTTGGAAATTACATCCTGAAAAGAGGCCCAAACATCAGAACAACAAAGGGAAACAGAAAACTGCAACTACAACTCAACATGATTTAGGAGAGGATTCAAGTGATGAATCTAAAATTACAGCCATGGGATTGAAGAAAATGAAGGGGAAAGAAATTGAAACTAAATCCAGTACTAGTACATCAAACTGTAACATACAAGCTCCAAATGAAGAAGAGAGAATTGAACTGTTTCATGTGAGGGTAATTTCCAAACATACCAAGGTTGACACATTGTTTGACAGTGGGTCAAAAGAAAAATTAATCTCTAAATACTTGGTCAAGAAACTTAATCTTGAGAACATTCCACATCCAAAACCATATCCACTTGGTTGGATTTGTAAGGATGCAAATTTACGGGTTTCAAAGAAGTGCATATTGCGGTTTGCAATAACTACACATTTTGTTGAAATAGTTGAATTAGATGTGGTTCTTCTTGATATTATAGGTATTGTGTTGGGAAGTCCTTACTTGTATGACAGGAAAGCGATATTCCATTGCCATGAGAAAAAATACCATTTATTCAAAGATGGAAAGGAGTACATTATTAGAGCACATCGCAAGAAGACAAATACTGCTATGGTAAATGCTAGACAGGTAAAAAGGTCGGTAAATTCAAGTAAGAAATTTTTTATTCTAATGATTAAGCCTAAAGATGATGTTAATCATGAATCATTTGAGGATTGTGATCCTGTTGTGTAGATTAATCCGTCTTGTGGACAAGACCGATC
Source organism: Pinus albicaulis (assembly GCA_034641835.2). Classification (NCBI taxonomy): domain Eukaryota; kingdom Viridiplantae; phylum Streptophyta; class Pinopsida; order Pinales; family Pinaceae; genus Pinus; species Pinus albicaulis. The sequence goes on along the minus strand of CM076581.1, from coordinate 1,508,121,807 downwards.
TCTCTAGTACTAAAAGTAACTAACAACAAACAGCCAATTATACTAATCTCTCTCTAAGCATATAAGATTCATAAAAATACTATATAGGTGTAAGGCCTACCTTATGTCCAGCGCTTGCTTGATCTCGTTGAAGTCCTTCCCGTGCACTTGAAATAACGTTCCTTGTGAATCTGTAGTCACAAACAAGCAAAAAGATTACACAGCACCTGTATAGACATTATTATAAACCATACTCATCATAATGATCAAGGAATTTATGAAATAAACCATAAATAGACAGTTTAATGAGAGAAATGAGTATATTTGTATTAGCTTCAAATAAAGAAAACCTTTACAACCTGTGCCTTGATGTCGTGCAGGTCCTCCCGGGGTCCGAAGCAGGAATCTCTTCTAATTTGACAAGCATTGCACTCTTTGAACCAAGACAGATAGAGATGAGTGATTTAACCTCACAGAAAGTCTTAGTTAATTGAGTCTGAATCTCAACAGCATTTAACTTCAAATATCTTAAAGCTTGAACTCCCTTTGAGGCTACCCAAGGCCTCTTTTTATAGTGAAAAGAGGAGGTTTTCTGTTCCAAATATGAAGGGATAGAATCCTCCTTCAAAGGGATTAGCTCCTTACATCAAGGGGTTAGCTCCATCAAGTGAGGGATGCATGAACCTTATCAAAGCGTATCCATTCCCGAAAATTCCCATCTAGAATCTTCTAGAATTCATCTGAAATCAACTTTTTATCTTTACTTTCTCGCCTTTTTGAGTTTTACAAAGGTCCGCACCCATAACACAAAGAACGTGCGGTATGGTTCCGCAGGAAAGCTGAACTTTAGGTGCGGGACCGCAGGAAATGAATAGAGAAAGTGCGATACCAATGTTTAGGGGATTTTTAGGAACTTTTCTCTGATTTTGAAAGCTTGACATGAGGAACTGATATGTTAGACTTGCAGAGGGAGGAAGTATGAGTAATAATGAGCTCATACTCATAGCAAAATGTCAGGATGACAGTTTTTAGTGTAACAAATTTCCTCCTAAAGTGAAAAGTCTGGAATAGATGAAGCTGAAGTCTGTCATATATGAAGAGTGCAGTACTTTATCATTTCAAAGATCATCCTGTGGACACCCCAGTCGGAACCTGTAAAAACATTCAATGCAAAATATATAGATATATATGTCATCACTGAGGTAGGCATTCCCATACTCAGATTAAAACTAACTAGAAACTAACTCAAATCGTTCTGATACAGGAATGATTTTGAATACATCATAGTACAGATATATGTAGACACAGTATGGACGTAGCCATCTATTTATAAATAGTCTACTGTATAGATGATAAAAAAATTCCTCGCAGCTTGGATGGTGGAAACTAGATCCAGGGTCTTGGTTTCCGCATCTCGAACTAGTACGATTCTATCCATGTGAATAAATGTGTTGAAGTCGAACATGGTAGAAACCACTTGATTACCAGTCAATGATGTGAACTGTTAACAAGTGTGAGAGAAACCACCAGTAATGTAAATGGCTCTCAAAGTACTCAGTACAATCCATGAAATGTGAATGAATGAGCTGAAGTCGAACATGTCATGGAATCATTCGATCGAAGTCAATGATGCAACCTGTCGTCGAAGGCGAGAAACTTGCCATTGAGGCATGCAGATTTCAAGGTACTGACAATTTCTGGATCAACTTCCTAGATAATGTGCTGATGTCGATAGAAAGTGATCTGTCGTAGGCAAGCCCACAACACGAAATCATAGATCAAGTTTTGAAAATATATTGTCAAGGACTGACCCAGGGATGGTTAAAAATGGATGACAGATATTTTGCAGATGAATGGTTTATTTGAACTGTTCTCTTGAACACATAACAACACTGCAGATGGCTTGGTAACAATTGACCCAAAGCTAATACCCAGAAACCGGCTGAAGACTTTCAATGTGGTTTGATTAAATGTTAGGAAAAGGATTTCCCAACCCAGGTGAATGAAAGTGTCGTGTTCAAGAGTTGGTTGACTGAATTTTCGAAAAATTTAAAATATAACAAACACGCCCATTTTTCTCTCTTTTTCCCCCACCATTTCTGGCAAGTACCTCTTTATTTTTGACAAGCTTGAGGAGGATAACATTTGCTTGATTATAAGCTCATCCTTCGGATGAGTCCAACTTAGTTTGATATTTGAACCCTAAGAAGGAGTGGTTCGTTCCTGTTGAAAATTAAACAGGTCCTTTACTGTTAAGTTTTAACGAGTCCAGTATAGGAGAAACTCGGTGTTTTTCAGTTTTAGGGAGTCAGAAGAAAAACTTAAGAAAACTCCGTGGGTGTACTTTTTTCGTAAATTTAGTCTCTCGAGCCCGAAAAAGGATAAAATAATGCGGGAGATAACTCTATTGACCGTAATTAGTCAACGTATACCTTTTTCGTAAATAGTCCATTTCAGTCCGTAAAAGGGATAAACTTATACTGAAGGGATGACTGTTCATTTACTTTAATGAGTTCGAATAGTCAAGTACTCGGCAATCTTTTCATATTTAGAGAGTCTGAAAAGGGCTTAAAAGAGGACTCCAAGGTTTTGCTTTTTCGTAAAATTTTTGAAAGAGTCCGAAAAGTGATAAAAGTATGCTCTTTGTTGAAAAACGATCAGTTCACCTGAAAAATCCAATTTCTGCACAAAAACTTGAAACATTACACATACCTGTTTAAGATAAGTAAAAATGCTTTCAAAAATACCCTTTTTAAAGTGAAAAAATAAACAAATTAAAAATTTATCCATTCGAAAAAACTTATAAAAAGGACTTTTTCAACTTCATTTTTACCGTTCAGTTTCAGAGTGAAAAGTAAAAAGCTTTTGGGTAAGAAAGTTCCTGTGAAGATTCTGGAAAATTCGTCCGTTGGAATCGAGAACCGTCAGTCCCAGGTAATCCACAACCTCTCAATCTTGTTTTTCATCCATTTCAAATTTGTTTTTAGGCTTTAGTTTGCATTTTTGGGGCAAAAAATGGTTTAAAAGTTCGCCCGCGGGGTCCGCAGGTGGGACACACGTTACCTGCGGACCCCGACTTTTTCCTATAAGGAAAAAGTCGTGGGTTCCACACCCGGCACACATTACGCGTGCGGATCTACGCACTGTGTATAAAGCGTAGGTGCGGTACCCGCGCGGTTGATTTTAAAACATTCATTTCTCATTTGTTTGCCAAAAAATTTCAAATAAGACTATTCTAACTTGCCTTTTTATGTATTGTAGGATTGAAAAGATGCTGATCTGGCGAGAACGTGAACACAAAAAAGTGGATGAAGCCGTAATACTTCATTTTCCCACACAACAGGCATTAAAAGCATGCGGCTTGTACAAATTTTGGGCCATCTCAGGCATGAGGGCACAAGTAGAACTCTTGACATGGTTGGTGAACAGATGGAATGTGCAGGACCAATGCTTCTTCATTGGTGGCCACCGGCTCGAAATTGAGCTGGAGGATATATATTTCTTGATTGGTTTGTCCAAGAGGGGTGAACAAGTTTCTTTGTTTGGGACTAGGCCAGGTGGCCAGTCTGTCGCTAGTCTCCAACTAGAATTCTGCAATGACCAGGCAAATCCTCGGGACAAACAGATTGACATAAAACACATCATCCGTCCTGAATTGAAAGTTATTGCTTTTACTGTTACCAAACTATGTGGGAGTGTTGCGCTTCATGTAGCTACTGGTTCCCAAATGCGTATTGTCGTGGACTGTTTTTGCGGCACCATCTTTAACTGGTGTGAAGCTGTGTTGGCTAATGTAAAAAGCCAACTAACCAGAGAAAAAAATGGGAAACTGAATAACTTTGGATACAGATCCATTGTTGTTTATTTTGCTCTGGAGAGGATCCCCATGTTAGCTCCATAGAGTATTGTTGTTGATGCCGGTCAACTTCGAGAACCAAGACTGGTTCGTTGGTCCGCGTTGATGGCTCGTCATGCTATTGAGGGTACTGAGATTGTGTGATTTCCTTCTTCATATTTTCGTTGGCTGGATCGCCAACTTTTTGTGATAGAGGATTTTCCATATGCCGTGATAGATTTCCGTGGCGACCGAGATATGGCTCTCCCAGCAGGGGAACAGCGGGATGAGTCAGGTACAATAATTTTTCAACGTTTGCTAAATTCTAATTTTTTTAATTTTTTATCGTCTTTAAAAACTAATAACCAAAATTTTTTTGAAAACAGATGTGGGTCCACAAAGACCAGCCCATCTCCAACCTTACGAGAGAAGACAACCAGTTGCGGCCGCACCAGCCCCAGCAGGCCAACCAGCGGAGATTTTGACTGATTTAGAGCATCATCTAGAGCGTTTGACTCTAGATATTCCAGAGACGAGCATAGATGACATTCCACTCAGGTTGCAGAGATATGTGATTGGAGTTCCAGGACCTTTTAGGAGGTTCCTATGCAGGGTAGCTCGGGCAGTGGTTTCTTATCGTGATCACCATCAGTGATGGGATGATCGTGTAGACTCATATTTTTTACTTTTGTATTATCATTTTTGCCGATCATAAGGTGTTTCCAACCTATGATCGAAGACGATGTATATTTTTTGAAAACACTCCTATACTATGATATATCACTATTTGCCAGCTATCTGTGTACATATGTGAATGTTGTTTGTTTTACTACTTTTGATTATTGCAAATGTCTATTTATCATACTAGAAGCAATTGAATCTTCTAATGTATTTAAATGTCTTGGAATATGTTGATATTCAATGTAATCAAATTCACGTTCCAAGAGACGAACTCTCAAAAACGACCGTAATAATACTGGATTTCTAATGGTATAAACCCTGTTAAGCTGTAATACAACAAGTTCAGAATCCAACCTTACAATCAAACTCCGAATTCCAAATGATATGGATTCATACAATAACTCAATCACTGCACTATACTCGGCAATTTTATTTGTTGTTTGACCAAGGCTTACCCCATGCATGGATACTAACTCGTCAGAGGGTGAATAGATAACCCAAGCTGCGGAAGAAATGTTCCGTGTACTACGACAAGCACCATCAGCAAAACCAATGTAGGTTTGAAGAGACGTCGACATCTGCAATATCAAGAGTAAAACTCAGATAAGCAGGAATAGTGACAAAAACACACTCTCTAAACTAGGCATACTTTTCTAATCTAAAACACACCAGTAGTAAAGAAATCTAAACTAACAAAAATCTCCACACCTCATTTAAGCATAATATCGCTTTAGATAGAGCCCATTTCTGGGTTTATCCAAAGGAACACCGTCAAAATCTATCAACTCATAGGCCCCTTTTGCTAACTTTCGTTTAACAATATAAGGACCATGCCACATAGGCACAAATTTCCCGGCTCCTAGCTTGTCGTTAGCTTGATCATAAAGTAAAACTAGGTCTCCTTCTGAAAAAATTCGAGGGGTCACACTTCTATCATACTGAGCTTTTATCCTTTTAACATGAGCCTCGTTTGCTATTGCAGCATTTCGTCAATTCTCATCTAATTGAGCTAAGTACAAGAAACGTTTCTCCTCTTCAGACGTAGCTGGAAGTAATTCTACGGCTAATTTTAGTGACGGTATTTCGCATTCAATCGGCAACACAGCTTCCAAACCGTAAACTAGTTGAAAAGGAGTGAAACCCGTTGATGTTTTGACTGAGGTTCGATATGCCCAAAGTGCTGAAAATAACATGGAATTCCAATTCGTCTTGTGAATACCAATGATTCGTTTAATCATGGTGACTAAAACTTTGTTAATGGCTTCAACCAGATCATTGGCTTGCAGATAATATGGAGTGGAACTATCGTGGCGCAAGCCAAGCTGGTCTGTCAGTTCAGTCATCATGACATTCCAAAAATGACTTCCATGATCCATAATAATAGCTTGAGGAACACCGAACCTAGCAATTATGTGATTAAATAAGAAAGTTGCAGCAGTCTTGCCGTCAGCTAAAAATGTAGGCATCGCCTCGGCCCATTTTGTAAAATAATGTACTGCTAAGATAATATAGGCATGCCCCCCGACCGAGTGAGGGTTACATGTAATAAAATAGATACCCCATTTCGTGAAAGGACCAACAGCAATTATAGGGTGAAGAGGAGCGAGTGGCGCGCACATTTTCCGATCAAAAATTTGATAGTTATGGCATTTCCGAACCGCATAAATGCAATCTTTGAATAACGTTGGCCAGAAATAACCTGCACGCAATATCTTTTGGGTTGTGGCATACCCAGACATATGACCGCCACATGCTCCAGAATGGCAGTCATTTAACACCTTTTCAGCTTCTTCATGAGTTAGACAACGTCGGAAAATAGAATCCGCTCCACGTCGATAAAGTGTATCACCAATGATATTATACTGTTGGGATTGGAAGCGTATTTTCCGTCGCTGAGTTTGTGAGATGTCAGGCCGAAAAGATTCGGTTTGGAGATAAACAATAATATCTCCATACCAAGGATCAAGTGTACTGATGAGAAACAAATATTCGTCCGCAATGGACTCTTTTGCCACTGTTTCAGTATCAGTAGAGGGGAAATCGCACATCAGTTCCGCAAATACCAAAGATTTCTTTGCCTTGGATTTTTCAAATTCCAAGTCAAATTCCTGCAGGATAACTATCCATTTGGAATATTTGCCCCCTAGCAATTTTTTGGTCAAAATATACATCATAGGGTTGCAATTAGAAATTATCGTGGTTTTACTTAACAAGATGTAATGTCTAAAACGTTGGACAGCTTGAACAGCTGCCAAGGCCAATTTCTCCACATGTGTGTATTTGATTTCAGTCGGATGCAGATTCTGACTAAGATAATAAATCACATGTTCATTGTGAGATTCATCTTCCTGAACTAGTACCATCCCAATGGTGGAATGTGAAGCAGCAAGGTACAAAATGTAATCTTGGTTGTAGTTGGGAGGATGCAATAACGGTGCATGGGTCAACGCGTGTTTAAGTGCATCAAAAGATCGATCAACGATATCGTCCCAAAAGAACGGAATGTCATGTTTCAACAACCGGGTAAAACCCTTTGTAAGCTCGGCATAGTTAGGAATAAATCTACGTAAAAAGTTTGCTTTCCCCTTAAAACTTTGGAGTTGGCGTAAAGTCGAAGGAGGAGGCAATTTAACAATGGCTTCGACCTTCGATGGATTGATGCGAATACCTGCTTTCGAGACAACAAATCCCAGTAATCGACCCGATTCTACGCAGAAAACACATTTATGCGGATTCAGCCTTATCCGATAATGCCTACATCTCATAAAAATTGCTTGTAAATGAGTGGGATGGTCGGCCCTACGTAATGAATGAGCAGGTAAATCATCGAGATATGGCTGGACAATGTGCTTAATGTCATGAAATGCATAAGACATATCCCGTTGAAAAGTTGCTCCAGCGTTCTTTAGTCCAAAAGGTAGTTTACAATAAGCAAACGTTCCCCATGGACAAATAAAAGTTGTTTTGGGTTGATCTGCAGGGAGTATGTTTATTTGATTGTAGCCGGAAAAGCCATCCATGAAGGAAAACAATTCACTGCCAGCACAATCATTGATTATTTGATCGATATAGGGAGTTGGATAATTAACTTTTGGACACGCTCGATTAATATCCCTATAATCGATGCATACTCTTATCATTCCTTGTTTTTTAGTCACAGGAACAATATTCGATACCCAATCCGTTAAGGGAATTGGATAAATGAATCCTGCTCGAAGTAATTTTTCAACTTCTGCTTTTATAGCAGCAACTTTTCTAGGATGAATTTGACGTAATCGTTGATGAACAGGTTTAGCATCCGGGTAAGTCTTAATTTCATGAACAATGATCGATGGATCAATTCCTGGCATTTCTTCATAAGACTAGGCAAACACGTCACGAAATTCTTGAAATAGGGCTTTATAAGTCTGAATTTCTTCATCTGTACAACAAGCACCTATATGAATGTTTTCAATTATTCCTGGTTTTACTGAAATGTCAATGGGAACCGTTCGAGATATATTTTCCAAATTTAACTCAGAATCAGGATTTTGCAATGGATTCTGAGGTTCTTTGACATATTTAGCAGTAAAAATTGAAACGAAATCATTTTCAAAATGATCTAATTTAGGTAAAAATGAAGATCGGTGATGTAGATCTTCCCATGGTAAATCATCAACAGACGAAAACTCACGAATTTGCTCATCTGTATGAACAAGTTCAGGAACTGTCGTTGTAACTGAACTAGATATAGAAAGTGATTCCTCTTGGATCCCATTCATTGGATCAGCTTCGGTTAAAAAGGGGTCGGAAAAAGACTGTACAGCCTGGTACGCAATTTCAAATGGACTCAAAGGCATCATGCCATCAAATGAATCTATCTCGGATTCAGAAGGTACAATCCAAGGATCATCAAACATAATAGTGTTTGATGAAATCATATGAATATTTGCAGTAGAAGGCGATACGTTAGGAGGATGAAAGGAAAAAGTTCCTAGTAAACCAGAATCTTTAATCAAACCCACCCCAACATCCTTATAAGGGATAGCCGTTTTACCAACATGCTGGATTGTTTCTGTAGAGGCTAGGTCGGACGAGAAATAAGTTAACTGATCTATTGTCATGATCTTTCCTTGATATGGAAATTTTATAAGTTGAAAGATCGAAGAAACAACAACAGTCATAGCATAGGACCAACTACGACCCAGAAGAAGGTTGTAATCTAGAGGGGCATCAACCACTTCCACATCTAGATTAACGATTTTACCTTCGACCCCTATGGGTAAATCCTGCAAAATACCAAAAGGTTGAAAACCTCGACCATCAAAAGCCTTTAGAATTGTCGGGGATTGGTTAATTGTAGGAGATCCAAGTGATTTCCAACACTGAATCGACATAATACACGTTGAAGCTCTCTCATCAATCACAGTATGAAAAATAGGTCTGTTTTTTACTAACACTGGAATATGGAAAGCCATTTGGTGAGGAAGACGTGGTGTACTATTTTCTAAATCGAAGATTATAAGGTTAGAATCCTGAACATCGACAGCTCCTATAGCAGACAATAATAATTTACGTTGTGCTGGACACGATTGTAGCACTTCCAAAGCCGACATTGCTGAAGGAGAAACGGCTAATTCTTCAACAATGTTGTAATTCTGAGCAGCTCTCGCATGTGGATTGAAAGCTGATTTACGAAGAACACCTTTAGCAGGCGGTTTGATTATTAAGTCTGGATTTTGTTTCTCGATCTGTAGCGGACCAGAAACAGGAGGAGGTGTATTTGATGTATTTGCATTAGAAGATTCTGCTTCTTTGCCATCAACAAGATTTTTAGAACCGTAATCTTGTGATCGCGTCGCAATCCTTACATGAGACATCATCATAATAGGCTCTTCTAAAGTAATCGAGGAAGAACCAATCATCTTACTATCTTGAATTGGAAAAGGATCCTTCAAGACAGCAGGTTGTTGCGATCCTTTAACGAATTGTGTAACTTCGTCTCGATATGGACATTCTTTCGTGAAATGATCTTGTTCACAAATGAAACAAGGATAGTGAGGTTTACGTTTTTCGTCATTGGATTCATCTTTATCAGTTTTCTCTTTCGAATTCTTTTTTTTTTGTTCCTCCCCTTCTTTTTACCACCGGATTTTGATTTTGTCATAGATTTTTCAACGACATGAATGTCGGCAGAAACTTCGGGAGAAGATTCTCCTTTCGGGGAATCAGGTAAAGTTATAATTGGAGAAGAATTATTTGAATATTTCTTCTTTCTTTTAGAATTAACTGTACCAATCATACCGTCAGCGGCATGAGACCCTGAAGGAGGTGCAGCTATTTGACCTTGCTTTGGAAGATCGAGAATTTTCTCATGTAAAGTACCTAACTGTGTATATACGAGGTCAAGGTACTGAGCTTGGGCAATTACTTTCTCTTCAGTAACAACACCAGCCTTGGCTACATCTTCAGTGATCTTGGGTAACAATGATTTAACAAAGAATTCTGCAAAAATTTGATTCGGAATATAAACTTTCACCAAACGCCTCCTACGTTGCCATTCATGAATATGATCAGAAAAATACGTGGACGTAGATTGTTTTAGCGAATTTAATAATTCCGTGCCATTGTCGTATCTGACAGGAAACTGAAAATGAGTCAAGAAAGTTGTTGCTAACTGACTGAAATTATGAAACGAGCCTCGTGGAAATTCAATGTACCATTTGGCTGCAAGACCTATAAGGGTTCTTTGGAAAAGACGTAAACGAATTGAATCATCAATGATTGAATTAGATGCACACTAAAGGTGATAAGTCATAACATGATTCGATGGATCCTCTCCTGACTTACCTTCGAATTTTGGTATATCACTGGGCAACTTATGAGGCATTGACGGCCAGTTCTGATAATAAAAAATGGGATCATTTGTAAGGCGCATCAAATCAGGTAAGTCCAAATTTGCGATAAACGGTAATTGACGGTTAGGGTCGCGAAAACCTTGAGAAGCCAAAGCAGATCCAGGAGGCGGATACCCAGGATAACTAGGAATCGGATTTGCATTAGGTATTGTGTAACCTCCTGGAAAACCAGGATGAACCAGACCATACTGAGGTTGTTGATAAGTATAACCGGGGTACGGTTGATACTGATAGCTTGGATTCTGTATATAGGGACCGAATTGCGGCTGTCCCTGGTACGGTTGATACGTAAATTGAGGTTGACTTGTAACAACTGTACTTGTACCGGTTTTTCCTGTAGGTATCTGAACCGAAGTCTGAACTGAAGGTCCTGACTGAGGTACAGAGACTTGATGGATTTGCACGGATACAGGGGTAGCCGAACTCGGGGCTACAGACACTCCAGAAACAGGTGTGACAGGTTGAAAAGACGTTGCAGCAGTTGTAGCAGTTTGGGGCGGAGTCTGAGGTGTACTAGGCCCAGTCTGTTGAACTGAACTAGGTGCAGGAGTTTGAATAGCTGGCTGAACAGGTTGCTGGATTGAACTAGAAACCAATGGCTGGCCAGGTTGATAAGGCAACTGCACATTAGGCTGTAAAGGTTGTTGATATTGGGACGGATCCCACACCATCATTTCGGGGTATTGTCCCGTAGAAGGTTGAACATAAGGACCATAACCTGGTTGAACGTAGGGTTGATAATTAAAAGGTAAATTTCCGGCTCCTTGAACAGATGGTTGACCAGAAGGCTGTTGGTAACCTTGAATTGGGTACTGCCCTTGAGGTTGATAACCTTGAGCCGCGTACTGAAGCTGGGGTTGTTGAGGACCTTGAGGAGCATATTGAGTTTGGGGTTGTCCTTGAGGTATGTACTATCCTGAAGGTTGAAATCCTTGAGGTATGTACTGTCCTGAAGGTTGAAATCCTTGAGGTATGTACTGTCCTTGGGATTGTCCCCAAAAATAATATGATTCCATAGTTTGTCCTGGGAAAAAGCTACCTTGAGGTTTTCCTCCAGGTGGTAACTGACTACCTGAAGGTTGCCCCCTAGGCGGTAACGAATTTCCTTGAGGTTGCCCCCAGGCAGTAACTGACTGCCTTGTGTTTGAGGATTGGGAACGTTACCAGACATCATAAAAATTTGCTCTGCGTTCGACGTTTCAATTTTAAGACCATTAAGACCAGATGATAACACGTTTTCAGTGGGTTGAGGAGCTGCTCCCGAGAAAGTACCAGATAGAGCTTGGTATCCCGAAGGAACAGAAGGACCACCGTGTAAAAATGATTCCGGAGTCTGGGAAAACATTGACGACTCTCCTGCCATAATGGATGGCGGATAGTAACCTCTGGGTGTAGGATGAAATGGAACTCGAGGTGGATGAAAAGCAAGTCCTGGATTTTCTAAAATTTTTGTTAAGGATAGATACCAAGCATCAGTTCGAATAGGGCTGTAGAAAATAGATTCACGCTCCCTAAGATTTATAGATTGAGGGGAGTCGAGAAGAGATATGTCTTCGTCTGGATTAGTAAGTTCTTCAATAGAAATAAGTCCAGAGGGAAGATTGTCTATAATGATATTTCTTACCCTAGGTGAACCTGGATCGCTAGAAGTTGGTGTAATAAATCCTGAGGATGTTTCTAACACAGAAGATTCAGTTTCAGGTTCAGAGATTTCAGGTTCGTCAGCTAATTCACCAGAAGGAGAAATATTTCCAGAAACTTCGGAAACTGAAATCGATTCTTGAATATATTCTGTTGTAGATGTTTGATAATCAGGATGAATTACAATAGATGATGTTCCAATTTCTGTTGATCTAATTCTACGGTTGCTATATGGTACTAGAGCACGTAGCCCTTCAAGGTGACTTGGTGAATATTCAGGGGGTTTCCCTTGTATTCTCCAGGATTGTCTCGGCAAGTCCGCCACGATTAAAAATTATCTAATCACACGCAAACAAAGAAAAATTTCAATGAAAACACCTAAAGTCTCTAAGAAACAAACAATTGAATCATTCGCTTAAAAATCTAAGAGTTCAAACCACACACAAACAGTAACTTTCCATACTAAAAACACTACTTGGTGATGAAATCCAACTTAGTAGAATTTTAACACGAAAAGGGCGGTTGGAACAGTTACCCCGACAACCTGCTTAATGAAACAGACCGATGCAAGTTTCTCCACTATACCATCTCGAGTGAAGATAACCCTCCGGAGAGTCCAAGTGAGACTAGTTGACGTCTGTTCCAGGTACAATGGGATCTTCCCTCCACCGTCACCTTAGGAAAGAATCCTAAAGATTATAGCCACTAAGGTTACCAATTGAAACAAATATACCTGGGGGAACAGTCTACGATCCGACACACACGCAAGGGTAGAGTAACAAAGCTCAATCCCCTTGAAGGCTCCTTGAAATAATCCAAGGTTTACCGACAAGTGACCCCAGGCTCCTCGACAATGGTCTATCGAGGTTTACGTTTTTAATACGTGTATATCTTCTATCGTTCCCAATGAGGAAGGATTGATTACCCCACTGGTTCAGATATGATCTCGTGCTTAACTCCTTTAGGAGGAGCTTCCTAGAGCATAGATGCAACAATTGGAATTTCTTCCTACCGCAAGATTTGTCTACTTGTTTGTTTTAGCTATCTTGGAGAGTTAATTACTCCCTACTCCAAGATACTAGCCTAAGCTATGTTGGTGATAAGATCCCTAGAAATAAAAGATTACTAGATGAATTTTAATTAAGCGTTACTTTTATGAGCTGTTTCTTAAGTCAATGGGTGCGGAAATGAAACTTTGGATGATGTGAAGACTCAATTTCCAAAAACACTAAAATGCACCTAGAATGATAATCAATTCTTTTTCTTTCAATGAACTTCTATCTAAGAAAGAGTTGGAGAATGCAATTCTTTTAATAAACAATTCCTTCTTTAAACATGAAGAATGATTGAAAGAAAATATTTTGTCTTTTCAATGATGATATATATCAAGCTCATAAAAAAAAATCCTTTTTCTTTCGAAACTTGAAGCTACAAAACAATTTTCCTCCGAAAGAAAGCTATAAAAATTAAAAAACTACTCAAAACTACAAAATCTAATCTTGAGATCTAAAATCTAAATTGAGTAAAAGCTTTAATATTTTTTGAAGAATGTTTTCCTTAGTTGTTCAGCAAACTAAGAGTCTATTTGTTTAGAATAACAAACAGATCAAAAACACTTCAAAATATGTTTTTTTTTATAAAAATGAAATTCAAAACTTTCAACCAAGTTTTTTCGAAGATGTGCAAAGAAACAAAAAGGCTCAATTTCTCAATAAAGGATGTTTTCACAATCAGGTCGGATTCAAAAGACAAAAAGAGATCAATGTAATCTGAGATACTGCAAATTGTCAAAAGTTCGAATCGCTACAAAGACCAAGTGGAAAAACAATCCAAACTGCAAAATCTTCTAGAAAATCATCAAAACATCAACACTGTTGGAGTTCATTCATAAAAAAATCTTGACAGAAACAATAATCAGTCTGGGCAGAAACCAAAAGGCTAAATCCAAATAAAAATAAAATAGAGAAATAAATCTAGAGATTTTCTAAAATTTTAACAGGGTCCGCAGGCAACCAGTATTGACAAGTGCGGTCCCGCACTGTATTCTTTACAGAAAGTGCGAACCTACCCGCACTGTCAAAATAAGCCAGAATGCGGTCCTAGGAAAAATTATAGAAAAACTTAAAATATTTCTAAATTTTCAAAAACAGGGAAAATCTAAATTACCCAGACAGATATGTATCAATCAAAAACCAGTAAAAACGTTTCCTCAAATCAAAAATAAAAGAGAACCAAAAACAACAAGTTCTTTCCCCAGTGGAGTCGCCATTTTGTTGTGTAGATTAATCCGTCTTGCGGACAAGACCGATCTCTCTAGTACTAAAAGTAACTAGCAACAAACAGCCAATTATACTAATCTCTCTCTAAGCATACAAGATTCATAAAAATGCTATATAGGTGTAAAGCCTACCTTATATCCAGCGCTTGCTTGATCTCGTTGAAGTCCTTCCCGTGCACTTGAAAGAACATTCCTCATGAATCTGCAGTCACAAACAAGAAAAAATATTACACAACACCTGTATAGACATTATTATAAACCATACTTATCATAATGATCAAGGAATTTATAAAATAAACCATGAATAGACAGTTTAATGAGAGAAATGAGTATATTTATATTAAGTTCAAATAAAGAAAACCTTTACAACCTGTGCCTTGATGTCATGCAGGTCTTCCTGGGGTCCGAAGCAGGAATCTCTTCTAATTTGACAAGCATTGCACTCTTTCAACCAAAACCAAGAGAGGTAAGTGATTTAACCTCATAGAAAGTCTTAGTTAACTGAGTCTGAATCTCAACAGCATTTAACCTCAAATATCTTAAAGCTTGAACTCCCTTTGAGGCTACTCATGGCCTCTTTTTATAGTGGAAAAGAGGAGGTTTTCTGTTCCAAATATGAAGGGATAGAATTCTCCTTCAAAGGGATTAGCTCCTTACATCAAGGGGTTAGCTCCATCAAGTGAGGGATGCATGAACCTTATCAAAGCATATCCATTCCCGAAAATTCCCATCTAGAATCTTCTAGAATTCATCTGAAATCAACTTTTTAACTTTACTTTCTCGCCTTTTTGAGTTTTACAGAGGTCCACACCCATAACACAAAGAACGTGCGGTATGGTTCCGCAGGAAAGCTGAACTTTAGGTGTGGGACTGCAGGAAATGAATAGAGAAAGTGCGATACCAATGTTTAGGGGATTTTTAGGAACTTTTCTCTGATTTTGAAAGCTTGACATGAGGAACTGATATGTTAGACTTGCAAAGGGAGGAATTATGAGTAATAATGAGCTCATACTCATAGCAAAATGTCAGGATGACAGTTTTTAGTGTAACAGATCCTAAGTTTAAATAATATTTATATGATGTAGTTCATGCACATCATGAGATGTTTCAGGAACCAACAGAATTACCTCCAAAAAGGCATATTCAACATGAGATTCAGCTGCAGCAAGATTGCCCTCTTCCAAACATTAGCATGTATCGCATGTAGATAATGGAGAATGCTGAAATAAAGAGGCAAATCAAGGACATGTCAGACAAGGGACTCATAAGGCCGAGCACTTTGCCATGTGGTTCACCCATAGTCTTGATTTCAAAGAAATATGGGACTTGGCGCATGTGTGTAGAATTCAGAGCTTTGAACAAGATAACAGTAAAGAATTGATACCCACTCCTAAGGATAGATGATTTTCTTGATCAGCTGAAAGAAGCAAAATTATTGACTAAGTTATATTTACAAAGTGGATATCATCAAGCAAGAATTGCAGAAATTAATATATGGAAGACTGATCAAAACCGAACAAGGACTCTTTGAGTGGTTGGTTATGCCATTTGGTTTGTGTAATGCACTAGAAACTTTCATGCGTGTTATGGATAATGTTTTGCATCCATTTCTTGTTGACTTTTTGATTGTGTATTTAGATGATATACTAATTTTCAGCAAAACAGGAGAAGAACATGTCTTGCATGTAAATAAGGTGCTTGATGTTTTGAAGAAAGAGAGATTATTTCTTAAGATGTCTAAGTGTGAGTTTGGAAAGACTTATTTGGTTTATTTGGGACACATTGTAGGAGGAGGCGAGTTGAGAATTGATAATTCTAAAGTGGAAGCCATTGTGAATTGGCCCACTCCCAAAACAATTACCGAGGTATGAAGTTTCTTAGGGGTAGCTTAGTATTGGAGAAAGTTTATTGCTAACTGTTTTTCCATAAAAGCTCCTATGCATGCAGTGACATGTGTGAAGAAAGGCTTCCAATGGGGAGGCAAACAAAAATAAGCTTTTGAAGCTTTAAAATACAAGATCAGTTCAACTCCAGTCCTTGCATTACCAAATTTCAGACAGGCATTCGAGATACAAACCGATGCAGCTAGTGATTATGCCATGGGCGCAGTACTTTTGCAGCATGGTAAGCCCATCGCTTTTCATTCTGAAACATTAAATGGTGTTGTAACTAATTATCCTACATATGACAAAGAGTTGTATGCATTGGTACAAAGTGTCAAGAAGTGGAAACACTACTTGATGGTTAAAGAGATGATTATACATACCAATCACCAACCATTGCAATACTTGCAGTCACAAACAAAATTTCAGCAATCACGACATTTCAGGTGGATGGGTTTCCTTCAACATTTTCACTTGGTTATAAGGTACAAGAAAAGTATTTTCAATAAATTTTCTGATATTCTTTCAAGGCCAATAATAAGTTCTTATACTTTACTTAAAAATGATTCTATTGTACATGAGAGTTACATAGAACAATATGCACATGATGTTGATTTTCAATATGTATATGCTAGTTTGAGTGAAGGGAATCAAGTTGAGGAAAATGATCATCACATGCAGAACAATTTGCTGTTTCATTTGGGCAAGTTGTGTATACCACAAGGAGAGAGGCTAAGTGTCATGAGAGAGGCTCATTCGTCTCTTATTACTGGACACCTTGGGGTAAGAAAAACAATGGTGCATCTACAAAGGTATTTCTATTGGCCTCGCATGATAGATAGTGTGTCACGTTTTATAAGAGGTTTTTTTATGTGTGCAACAAGAAAGCCTAGCAATAGGAAGCTTGGTTTGTACACACCACTAACAGTACCATCAAGGCCATGGGAGAGTGTCTCCATGGAATTTGTTTGAGGTATACCTATGTCAATAAAATAACATGATTATCTTTATGTAGTTGTGGATAGATTCAGTAAAATGTGTATACTTATGCCATGTAAGAAAAATATTATTGCTGAACAAAATACTGAGCTTTATTTTCAACATGTATGGGTTCATTATGGATTTCCAACTTCTATTGTTAGTGACAGGGATTACAGGTTCATTGGGAATTTTTGGTCCAACCTTTGGAAGATGATGGACACAAAGTTGAAAAAGAGTACTACTTTTCATCCGCAAACTAATGGCCAAACCGAGGTGGTGAATAGAAAAATTGTGCATCTATTGAGAGGATATTACAAAAAACAACCCAAGTTGTGGGATGAACAACTACATTACATTAAGCACGCTTACAACCGAGCAAAGAACTCTTCTACAAATACTTCACCTTTCGAAGTATGTTTTGTGTATTTGCCGAAATCTCCATTAGACTTCTTCTTTGAGAAGGATGTTGCAATTGATGGGCATAGTGATATTTACAAGGCTCGAAAGTTCATTGAGAAAATTCAGATTATTCATCAACAAGTTCAATAATAACTTGATAAGTGTCAAAGAAAATACAAGGAGAGGTATGACAAACACAGGGTCGATCACAATTTTCGAGAAGGAGATGAGGTATGGTTGCACAAGAGAAACAAAAGGATGCAAGGAGATGGTAAAAATCTCAAGACCATTCACGATGGTCCATTCAAGATCATAAAGCAAGTTGGTAACAATGCATTTAAACTTGACTTGCCTTCATATATGCAAATGTATTCAATTGTTAATGTTGAAAACTTACATTTGTATGAGCCACCTTTGATCGATGATAAAGGAAGTGATGTTCAGTTGCCTTCTATTAAATATTTCTCGCCAGAATTTCTGGATGAGCTCAAGGAGGATACCATTCTTGATAGGAAGACAAGAGCATCCAAGAGGGGAAGTGTTGACTACCTTCGAGTTGGGCTCAAAGGTAGTAAGCCAAGCAAGGCAAAGTGGATGGAAGTGGGAAAGGTGAGGGAGTTGTACCCTCATCTACTGAACAGGTAATCAAAGTCTTTTGGAGTCCAAAATCTTCCCAATGGGGAGGTGTGATCAAGATTTCATGAATTTTGCTCAAAATTGAAAGTGCTCGAAACTATACCGAATCTGAGCGACTAGTTAAATCTCGTCGTTATGATTATGGCACCATGAACAGTTTGAAAACCAATGTCGTATGAGGAAGATATCCCGTTCTGATCATTTTCTCAAATAGCTAAAATTTGCGACAGGTTTGATTGTGATGCCCAGTCAGCATGCAGGTGTACAGTCAGCAAAAGGGGAATATTATGGGAATATTCTATTTTCTCCAAGCCAACAATATCTTGCCACGTGGCGCATATTGGACTGTTTGATGGGTTTGTACCTTTGTGATGAGCCAATGGTTGGGTGACACATGGTCAGCCCTGAGGCTGCCACGTGTCTCCTGTATGGTTACACAAAATTTTGTTAGGTCTGGGGGGTTCGACCCTGTGACATCCAGCGTGCCCGCAATGCTCTCCACCCTTTGAGCTATCACATGAATCTTAACCTGTTGGTGTGCCATATTTATTTAAAGGTTTCAAATATTGCATTTGGGGGGAGGGGGGGCGGACCACCAGCAGTCCCAACCCACCGGCGGCCCCGTTTGAATGTTCACATGTTACAGTACTTAATTGCAACATCAATTGCTAACTGGTGGTTTCATAACCCTTATACTCTGGCAGATAACCCTTATTCATGTCACATGCACGGTTCACGACATTTCAGGTGGATGGGTTTCCTTCAACAGTCTCCCTTGGTTATAAGGTACAAGAAAGGTATTTTCAATAAATTTTCTGATATTGTTTCAAGGCCAATAATAAGTTCTTCTACTTTACTTAAAAATGATTCTATTGTACATGAGAGTTACATAGAACAATATGCACACGATGTTGATTTTCAATATGTATATGCTAGTTTGAGTGAAGGGAATCAAGTTGAGGAAAATGATCATCACATGCAGAACAATTTTTTGTTTCATTTGGGCAAGTTGTGTATACCACAAGGAGAGAGGCTCATTCGTCTCTTATTGCTGGACACCTTGGGGTAAGAAAAACAATGGTGCATCTACAGAGGTATTGCTATTGGCCTCGCATGATAGATAGTGTGTCACGTTTTCTAAGAGGTTGTTCTATGTGTGCAACAAGAAATCCTAGCAATAGGAAGCTTGGTTTGTACACACCACTACCAGTACCATCAAGGCCACGGGAGAGTGTCTCCATGGAATTTGTTTGAGGTCTACCTATGTCAAGAAAATAGCATGATTATCTTTATGTAGTTGTGGATAGATTCAGTAAAATTTGTATACTTATGCCATGTAAGAAAAATATTATTGCTGAACAAACTACTGAGCTTTATTTTCAACATGTATGGGTTCATTATGGATTTCCAACTTCTATTGTTAGTGACAGGGATTACAGGTTCATTGGGAATTTTTGGTCCAACCTTTCGAAGATGATGGACACAAAGTTGAAAAAGAGTACTACTTTTCATCCGCAAACTGATGGCCAAACCGAGGTGGTGAATAGAATAATTGTGCATCTATTGAGAGGATA
The DNA here is from genome assembly GCA_034641835.2 of Pinus albicaulis. NCBI lineage: Eukaryota > Viridiplantae > Streptophyta > Pinopsida > Pinales > Pinaceae > Pinus > Pinus albicaulis. The sequence goes on along the minus strand of CM076581.1, from coordinate 1,508,102,023 downwards.
TTACAAAAAACAACCCAAGTTGTGGGATGAACAACTGCATTACATTAAGCTCGCTTATAACCGAGCAAAGAACTCTTCTACAAATACTTCACCTTTCGAAGCATGTTTTGTGTATTTGCCGAAATCTCCATTAGACTTCATCTTTGAGAAGGATGTTGCAATTGATGGGCATAGTGATATTGACAAGGCTCGAAAGTTCATTGAGAAAATTCAGATTATTCATCAACAAGTTCAAGAATAACTTGATAAGTGTCAAAGAAAATACAAGGAGAGGTATGACAAACACATAGTCGATCACAATTTTCGAGAAGGAGATGAGGTATGGTTGCACAAGAGAAACAAAAGGATGCAAGGAGAAGGTAAAAATATCAAGACCATTCACGATGGTCCATTCAAGATCATAAAGCAAGTTGGTAACAATGCATTTAAACTTGACTTGCCTTCATATATGCAAATGTATTCAATTGTTAATGTTGAAAACTTACATTTGTATGAGCCACCTTTGATCGATGATAAATGAAGTGATGTTCAGTTGCCTTCTATTAAATATTTCTCGCCAGAATTTCTGGATGAGCTCAAGGAGGATATCATTCTTGACAGGAAGACAAGAGCATCCAAGAGGGGAAGTGTTGACTACCTTCGAGTTGGGCTCAAAGGTAGTAAGCCAAGCAAGGAAAAGTGGATGGAAGTGGGAAAGGTGAGGGAGTTTTACCCTCATCTACTGAATAGGTAATCAAATTCTTTTGGAGTCCAAAATCTTCCCAATGGGGAGGTGTGATCAAGAGTTCATGAATTTTGCTCAAAATTGAAAGTGCTCAAAACTATACCGAACCTGAGCGACTACGTAAATCTCGTTGTTATGATTATGGCACCATGAACAGTTTGAAAACCAATTTCCTATGAGGAAGATATCGCGTTCTGACCATTTTCTCAAATAGCTAAAATTTGCGACAGGTTTGATTGTGGTGCCCAGTCAGCATGCAGGTGTACAGTCAGAAAAAGGGGAATATTATGGGAATATTCTATTTTCTCCAAGCCAAAAATATCTTGCCACATGGCACATATTGGACTGTTTGATGGGTTTGTACATTTGTGATGAGCCAATGGTTGGGTGACACATGGTCAGCCCTAAGGCTGCCACGTGTCTCCTGTATGGTTACACAAAATTTTGTTAGGTCTGGGGGGTTCGACCCTGTGACATCCAGCGCGCCCGCAATGCTCTCCACCCTTTGAGCTATCACATGAATCTTAACCTATTGGTGTGCCATATTTATTTAAAGGCTTCAAATATTGCATTTGGGGGGAGGGGGGGGGGGGGGACCACCAGCAGTCCCAACCCACCGGCGGCCCCGTTTGAATGTTCACATGTTACAGTACTTAACTACAACATCAATTTCTAACTGGCGGTTTCATAACCCTTATACTCTGGCAGATAACCCTTATTCATGTCACATGTGCGGTTCGTGACATTTGCGCGGTTAACCCAAAACCGTTAACTTCGGTGCCTTTTAAACCTTGTCACATGTGCAGTCCAATGGAAGTGCCAACAGTTCCGTAACTCTGCCTCCGTCACAGTTCCACGCCAAACTTATTTAATGCAGAGGTTAAACATGACCGTGGGGTTTAAGGGGGTCGGCATGTGGCCACCCCCTCCCCTATCTGTAAAACTAAATGTGACGGTTAGATGACTGGAGGAATTGTTAGTGTGCCTTCAAATTCAGAGGTTTATGCCGAATTTAGCTGGAGTTAACTGTAATCCTCCAGTTTTAGTGGATGTTTTATAGGGGAAAATGGGAAAAAGCCTAACCAGGTCAATTTTCAACCAATTTGGGTGAAACAAGAGTATACCTTGACTAATTTGGGAAATCTGGAGCCATTGGTGCAGAGAAAACAACCATTAGAGGCTTATAAACACATGTATTTGCAAAATTTTGAGCATAATGAAATATGGACATGCCATGGGGAGTTGGACCAGTAGATGTAGCCCAGGAGGGGTGAACTACTTCATCATGCCTGTTGTGAAAATCTTATGTGTGGTTTTATTTCTCTATTATACACTACTATTCAGTGTTATTTAGGCTTATTTACATACTTAAAATTCACAATTTCATCTATGTTTCATGATTAACCTCCTCATTCCTTAAGCAAACAAATGGAGACAAATATGTACATGTTTTATAACTAAAAGGAAACTTAGCACAACAAACTAATACATTCCTTTTAGATCAACCAACCTATTCCATTTGGACCCACACCATCAATTCTTTCAGTTTTTCACTTTCAGCACAACTTACTATTTTTAGCAGGTTTTCGAGTCCTGAACTTCTGGAGCCGTTTGGAGGTCCTAATGATCTAGGTGGAAATTGGTGGCCACCCACCTATTCCACTTGAACCCCTACCATCGGCTCTTTAATTTTTTCAATTTCAGCACAACTTACTAATTTTAGCAGTTTTTCGGGTCCTGGACTTCTAGAGTTGTTTTGAGGCCCTAAATGTTGTTTTTTGGGAAAATCGGGAGAAAAGTGGGTCAACATGGGTCCTTGGAATGATTTTTATCACATCAAAAGTTGTATTCCTTGGATATATATTTATAACAAGGAATGGTGCACGTCAAACGAAGATTGTATGCCAAAGTTACGTCCCCGGGAAGTTGAAACACCAATTTACTCAAACGGGGCCCATAGTTTTGGCACTTCATCTCCTAGGGTTAGGTTTTTGGATGTTTAGGCTTTTCCATTATTTCCCAATAATAAATAGTTCCTCGAGCCTCATTGTAACACAATTCAGAGGCCTGTAGCCGCCACATCTCTTCTCAAAGATAAGCTACTAGTGCCCTAGCTAGTTTATTTCCATTATGTCTGTAAGCATATTTTTGTTATTTGATATTAATGAAATGAGGTGTTATTTCTGTTGCATCTCTGTGTTTATGTCTATTTCTGTATTTTATTACTTTCCTGCATAAATCAGGATCAGTGGTATAAGAGTGGTCTACTCTTTCTCTATTTTTCTTTGCATATCCCCAACGAGGTAAGGGTATAAGGAGTTAGGGCTCAATCTGGTTGAACCCCTGCAAAATCATCCTTGCAAACCCTGACGACATCCCATGGTGAAAGAAAAGAAAGACGAGGGATCAGGAGATCCTATCAAAATATTTCTCGAGGAGGCCCTCAAGAAACAAAGGAACATAATGATGGATAAATTTTCTCATATCCTTCAACGGTTTCCCACCTACGGCGCATTTGCATCCAACAGCCACTCTGGAGGCACCACTCCCTGTAAGGTATAGGTAAACTTTGACATTCCTATATTTCAAGACTAGATAGATGCAGATGTCATAGAGAGATGGTGGAATTTGTTAGAAGGGTATTTCTCAGTCCATGATTTCTCCGACTCAGAAAAGATAAATTTTTCACTCCTCAAAGCCACCCCCCATGTCAAAGGTTGGTTGGAAACCTACTGTGAGCAAAAGGACGAGAGGGAACCCTCTCTATTCTCGGTTGCACCCACTTGGAATTCATTCTGAGACGGCATCAAGGAACAATATTACCTCGTGGGCAGCTATGAGGACAAGTACATCCAATGGACCACATTGTAGCAACAAAGGGATCAATATGTGCATGAACTGAGTATGTACAATGAGTAAGAAATTCAAATTAGTATTATTGACAAAATCAGTGCTTGAGTGTCCTACCATTTACAAGACCCTCAAAAAATCTCTCCTCCATTCAACTCTTGCAAAAAGAAAGCATTATTCCCGCTAATTGAACTAATGAGTATGGTTCCTTACACAAATTTTCAAACTTACCATCTTTACCTTTGTCTTCCCTCCTTGAGTCCCATTTAAGTACTTGATCTCCAACATGGAAATCATTTTCTTTGGTCCTCCTGTCAAAACTCTTCTTTACATTTTCTTGTACTGCTTGTGTCCTTTGGTAAACCTCCTCCCTTGTCTGCTGTAAATGAATGGTTTGATTCAGTCTCCTTTGCATGTCATTTTCTTCTGATTGTGCTTCTTGGAGAAGCTTCATCACTGGCACTCCCAAGGATGTTGGGAAAATGGCATCCATGCCATATACGAGTTCATAGGGAGACATACCAATGGATTTCTTGGTGGTCAGTCTATCAGCCCATAATGCATGTACTAGCTTCCCATGCCATGCCTTTTGATACTGTTCTAGAAGCTTCTTGATGATATTGACTAGGCTTTTGTTGGAAGACTCGGCTAACCCATTACCTTGAGGGTAATAGGCTGTGGAATGTCCTAATGTGATGTGATATTTATAAAAAAAGTCAAACATTCATTTGGATGTGAAGGCAGCAACATTACCTGTGATGATTTTTCTGGGGCAACCAAATCTAGAAAGGATGTTGGTCTCAAGAAATTTGATAATGACTAAGTCGGTGGCATTTCTGGAGGGGATGGCATCTATCCACTTGGTAAAGTAATCAGTAGCAGTAAGGATCCAATTATGTTGGGAAGATGAAGCAGGGTGGATCTCACTAATGAAGTACAAACCCCATTGTTGAAAAGGGGCTTCAACAATAATGGGATGTAAAGGCAATGGTAAGAGCTTTCTCTTTTCATAAAAAATTTGGCATGTATGGCAAGTCATGACTAGTTTTGTGAGTGTCGGGAAACATGGTAGGCCAATAGTAGCCAGCTCTAAGGATCTTGTTAGCTATGGTTTTCCAGTATAGATATCCTCCACATTCTCCCTCATGCAGCTCATGCATGATCTTTCCTGCATCATCCTCCAACAAACATTTAAGCAATATGCCTACAGAGTTTTTCCAATATAACATTCCATCTATAATGCAGAAATTCAAATCTTTTTGTTTCAAGAATCTAGTTTTTCTCTTTGATAATGTAGGTGGAGCATTAAGATAAAAGAGGACATACAGGATATCAACATACCAAGATGAATTGAGAAATTTTTCTTCAATATAGGGAGTTCTGCACTCTTCTTGTTCTTCTAAAACATTAATGATATTCATATCTAAAGCTTGGAAATTTGATTCAGCCATAAGTTTTGCAAGCCCTTATCCTTTGACCAGTTTACTTGGTCTTATTTCTAAGTCATATTCTAAGATAATATAAATTCACTTTCCCCTTTTACCATTAGGGTCTTGATTCAAAATATCTTTGACAACAGTATGTGGGACAAAAGCAATCATGTGAGAATGTAAGATATAAACTCTAAAATCTTTCAATTCTTTAATCAAGGCATACGCTTGCTTCTCCATGATGTTATACTTTAGAGGAGCATCTCTAAGGGCTTTGCTGAAGAATGCTATAGGTTGTTCTTGTCCTGTCAAGTTCTTTTGTAGTAGCATTGCAGCAATGGTGTGTTCAAAGGCAAATGAGAAAATGTAGAAATCTTTGGTAAAATCGGGACTGATTAGGACTAGTGTTTTAGTGAGGGCTAGTTTGAGCAGTTCAAAATATTTCTTAGCTTCTAAGGTCCATTTAACCCCTATTTCCTTTTTAAATATGTTGGTAATATTCCTCAAGAGTTCAACAAGGTTGGGGATGAACCTCTTTAATAAGTTTATCTTCCCGATGAAAGATTGTAACTCCTTAATGTTTCTAGGATGGCCAATTTGTAAAATGCCTTCAATCCTCTTGGGGTCTATTTTGATTCCCTCTTCTGAGATGATGTGGCCTAAGAGTTTTCCTTCCTGGAGACTGAATAGTGTTTTCTTGGGATTCAAGGAAGAGCCATACCTCCTACATTTTTCAAAAACTTTTCTCAGATGAATCAAGTGTTCTTCATTGGTCTTAGAGTATATAGTGATGTCATCAAGGTAAATGACTATGAAGTAGCCTATGTCTTCTGAGAAAGCTATGTCCATGGCCCTCTGGAAAGTGGCCCCTGCATTCATTAAACCAAATGGCATTTTAACGTACATGAATGTACCCCAAGGTGTGGTGAAGGCAATTTTGTGTTGGTCACTAGGGAGTACTAGTAATTGGTTGTAGCCAGAAAAACCAAGTAGTGAGATTATTTTAGAGCCAACTACCTTTTGGAGTATGTGATCCATTTTAGGCAAGGGGTCATTTTATTTTAAGGAGGCCTTTTTCAGGTTTCTAAAATCAATGCAAAGCCTAATCTCTCTAGTCTTTTTCCTAACTAACACAAGATTGGAAACCCACTCTGAGTATCGAAGGGAAACTATGATCCTGACATCATACATCTTTTTCATCTCTTTCTCAACCAGAGGCAATAGGACAGGGTTTATTCTTTTTAATTTTTGTTTGAAAGGTTTCTAATTCTCTTTAAGAGGAATTTTATGTTGAATAATGCTTGTGTCATATGATTTTAAATATTCATACCCCCATGCAAAAACATCTCTAAATTCTTGGAAAAGTTCAATATATTTTTGTTTTATGTGAGGGGGAAGAGTTCTAGAGAGTTTGATCATTTTGGGTTCCTTTAGGCTACCAATGTTACACTCCTCTACATCATTTTCTATGGATTCTATTTTTTGTTTTTTAGCTACATCATTAAAGTCAAAAATCTCTTCTAATGGCGCAAGGCCTCTTGGAAATGTATCATCTTTACACTCTAAAACCTCAAGGTCCCTTTGGTCTGGATCCTCGATCATTTCTTCCTCATAAGAATGTGTAAGCAGGTTTATATCAGCAATAGATGGAAGCTCTGTTTCTAAGGTCCTTTCTTCTGTAGAAACATCTTCCTCATGCCCTAAAATTGGTTTTGTCAAAGTAAATTCATTCTTAGATTGTAAAAAATCATCAATTTGTTCATCACCCTCAAAAACTTGCTAATAGTCAATGTTGTCAGGAATTGTAGGTTGGTGTTTTACTTTGACAGTGTATTGTTCACTTGCAAGTGGTATTTGATAGTTGCTAGTATCAAAGGCAAGCTCATTTGCAAGAGTATTTTGGGCTCTAGGAATGTAAGCCAGCTCATATCTTTCAAAGGTTTTGAGGAGAACTAAGGCTACAATTTTGTACTCTCTCAATCTTGGATTCTTAGCTAAATACTCACCTCTGATTTGTTTAATGATTAGTTCAGAATCTTCTTGAGAAGAGATTTTCTTAGCTCCTAAGTCTTTTAGTATGTGTAAGCCAAGGAGGAGAGCCTCATACTCTGCAATGTTATTAGTGCACTAAAAATATAGTTTGCAAGAATGGCCTTCATTTTTGTTATGTATATAGATACCAGCCCCTAATCCGGCCTTGCCACAAGAACCATCAAAGGTTATGTTCCATAGTGTTTCTATTTCATGTTCATCACTTTGTGGTTTTCCTGGGCTGCTAGAGTGTTGGATGATATTTTCTTTAGTTGAGGGTATGTCTGGTGGTTCTGGTAGCACTATATCTTTTTCATTTTCACTCACATGTTCCCCAATGTCATTTTCATTATACAAGATAAATGAATCTAAATCCGAATGAATAGAATAGACAGGGTTGTTGTTTGGCCTATCCAAGTTACTCACCATATACTTCATGTGTGACTCTCGGTAAAGTTTTCTTGTTTGGTTGAAAAGAGGGATAGTGGCATAGGACATATCTAGTTGAAGGTTACCCTGAAGTTTAGATCCCCAAGATCTAGATAAAATCATGCCATACTTAGGGGGAATGTCTGCCACCACTATGTCAATGACAAGACTTCTAGCAAGAATATATACCAGGTTGACACAAAGGTCTTTGATTATGCCCAAACAATTGACCCTACTGGAATCAAATGAGTACAAGTCTTTGTAAGGCCTAAGCTTTCCATCACAACTTTAGGCATGAGGTTGTGTGAGACTCTAGAGTCCAACATAGTATTGTATAATATCTTGTTATGTATGTTTAGACTGATATAGAAAGTAGGGACAACTCCTTCTTGATACTTTCCTTCAACCTTAGGTACAAATAACAATTCAGGACCATCATTAGTTAAATTTAGTTTGTCAGTATCATTTCCTAAGTTCAAGACTTTCAACACTTGGGATTTATACACTCCTTGGGTTAGTAGTTCAGTTAGAGGCATGGTTAATTTTGGCAATTTCCCCTTCAAAGCTGAAAGGGATTTGGGTCTTAGACACATTTGCATAATTTTTATCAGCCACAGTCTTGTCCACAAGTTTGGTATGCTAATTTTGATCAATGGTTTTAGATAACAGATATTTTTCAGGACGACTATTAGAGGTACTAAGGAAGCTTGTATCATTGTTTGTTTGGTCGTTTTTCCCTTTGTTTGTTTAAGCTTTCTTAGCCATGTTATTTACATTATCTATTGTGTTCTTATAACTATTTTCTGGAGCTTTCCTAGCAGTAGTATCAATTTGGTGTTTCTTAGAGGCTTCCTGGTTTCTTTTGCTCCTAAGGTCATACTGCCTATGGACCTCCATGATGGCATTTTCAAGTTCTGTTTGGTAATCTTCAGAGTCTTCAGAATCTGTTTGAGTTTGATAAAAGGCACAAAGACCTTGTTCTTCTTTCGTGAGAAAAAATTCATTTTCATTATCAGAGATTATTAAGTCTACATTGTTCTCTTCAGTTTCTTCCACCTCTCTTTCCTCTCCATTTACATAATTATCTTGGAAGGGTGGCATAATGTTTTGATCATTCTTTCTTCACCAGTTTTGGGGAGGGTTACCTCTAAAGTTCTGAACTCTGTTCATGTTTTGGGAATTAGCTTGGTTTTTTGCTAGGAGGTGTCTTTTCATTTAAATTTATCCTTTCTATCATTCTCTCCATAGTTCTCATTAGGCTATCCATTTTGGTATCAGAAAAAGAGGTTGAGGGCATGGTTTAATCCTTGTAGGTTACTCTCCTTTCAAAGTTAAACCTGGCTCTCTTTTCAATCAAGTTAACCTCTACACTAATAGCTGCTTTTTGAATTTATTCTAAGGTTTCAGAGTTTCTTTCTCTTAATTGGAAGGTCATGTCAGGGTCAAAGCCTTCAGGGAATTTCACTAGTGCTAGGCCTTATGGAGGTTTCATGTGAGGTGGGAGGGAATTGTACACACTATTAAACCTGGTGTAATAGTCTTGCACACTTTCCCCTACATTCCTTTTGAGATTTTTATATTCAGACAGGATCTGGAGGGGTTTTTTCTTAATTTCCCACTTGTTTATGAAAGTTTGGTAAAGGGAAGGGAGATCACGTATTGTGTTAGGAGTTAATGCTTTGAACCATTTTTTGGCATCTCCTCCTAAAATTTGTGCAAAAATACTCATTTTAATAGTTTCTTCTTCTATCTCCATGTAATCAAAAGCATCATTGATCCTATCTACATGCTGTTGGGTAGTGGTAGATTCAGCCCCTGTGAAATGAGGAATCTTGGATTGATAGTCATTTGGCAAAGGCACTAGAGGCTGAGGTAAAACCAAGGGTGCATACCAAGCTACCATGATGGGAGCTAATGGGGGATTTACAAGAGGTGGATTTGTGAGAGGGGGTGTATGATGAATTTGAGTGGCTTGCACAGTGGTGGTATGGATGGGTGTGGTGGAAGGACTTGGACTAAAAACCTGATTTTGAGTAGATTTGGTATGGAAAGAGTTGAAGTGATGGAGAAGATGAAAGTCAGGTGGTGTGGAAGGAGAGGCTTCTCTGCTACAACTCTACTATAAATTTAAGGGTTCAAGGTCAGTTTGGTCAATATCAGTTTGAGACTTGTTTTCGAAGAGGTTCCTTGTATGGTGTGAGTCAAATTGAGGATCTTGCAAAGCTATAAGGTTTTCAGGTACAAAGCTTTCTCTATGGATGGTCCTAACAATGGTTAAGTCTCCAGATCTAGAAGTTTGCCACAAAATCTTTTCTGGTTCATCAACTATGTTGGGAGGGTTTGGGTCTGGATGAGATCTGGTATTGATCCTATGTGAAGCCAGATTTCAAATTTCAAAATTCAGAGAGGCTGAAAGTTTTAGGATTGTTTTCTTAAGGTTTTCCTCTCTTAATTCTTGTTAAACTCTTTCAATATATAAGGGGCTCAAAAACTTATCAGGGTTGTTGTGAAACAAATATAGGAAGTCAAATGAGAGCTAATGGAGTAATAGGCCTATTGGAGGCTAGTGGAGTCGCTAGGTGGAAATTTTTAGCTTTTTTGAAGGTAAAATAATATTATGTTCCACCACCAATAAGTAATAAAAACCAATCTAAGGGTTTTTTGGGGTTTTCTAAGTTTCCTAAGGTTTGTGTGAGTGTCCTATAGCTGAGTCATCATTTTTCTAGGATGGTGAAACAAATAGAGTTTACTCTTTGGCTGATAGTGTAAGTTCTCAATGATTTGACAACAGTATCTAAAGTCCTAAGGGTTACTTAGTTTGTCAGTGACTCAGAAGGTTCCATCATGATTACCATTGTGTTAGTGTGGTGATGAGGTAGCATATAAAATGGATTCTCTAAGTCAAAATGAGCGTCTAAAAAGTCTATAGGATTTTGTTAGGCTACTATGTACTTAGAACCTCCAAATGTGGCTACCAAAATTTTAGTGTTCTGGTGGGATGAATCAATCAGATATCATTCTTAGTTTGACAGGGGTTTTTTGTAAATCTTAAAGGATATTTAGGTAACTATAAACTCAGGTCCCATTGTGATCACCAGAATGTTAGTGTCCCATGATTTGGTATATTGGTATACCAAATGATAGGGTAACATGGAACTAGTCTTTGGAGTCCTAGGACCTAGCCTTCCTAGACTCAGAGAGGGCTCTCTCTATTGGGTGCAAAGGATGTGTTCTTTTTTCTCTAAGGTTTTGATTTTAGGCTAGTTTTTAAGTGTAGGGTTTTGATTGTTTTGGTTGGGAAAGATGGTCAAGTGGAATAGGAGGAGTGAGAGTATGTCGAAGCCATTGAGCTATGAAGTCAAATAAAATTCAAGGGTGTCTCAGTAATGAATTAGAGTGCAAAGCAGGGCCAATTTAGCAAGGTGAAAGGATCCTTAAGGTTTATGAGTGAGGTGGAATGGACATCAAGTTTGTGAATTAGATAGGGCAAAGGGCAATCAAGAATCCTTTGTCAAATACCTAAGAACAAGGAGGTCTTGAATATGATCAGCACAAGATACTAAGCATGAGCTAGGGCAAACCATTTACTCTATGATAATATATTAAACCAATAAACATTCAAGATAAACATTCTAGTGAAACATAGAAGCATTAGAACTCCTAACTTTAGAAATTCACCTTCATAATTTAGGGAAAACACATAAGATAGAACAATAACTCAATTTATGAAGATGGAACTCCTAAACATCATAAACAAAGCCATAATAACTATGAAACAAGTTGATAAGCATGGAAAAAGGGCAAGATCGAACGAGACCTCTTTAACTTAACATAGAAGACAATATTTCAAAGAAAGGCTTCAAGATAGTGTTTTGAAAGTTTCAAACAAGTAGGGCATACCATGAATCATATTTGTAAACTAACATACTAAACATTCATGAAACAAAAACATTTTTTAGTGAACCTAAGGAATAATCAAGAATTCCTTAAGCAGACCAAACAGAATAAAACATCAAGGCTATAACAAACAGGAGGATTGAGGTGCCTCCATGGGCATGTCTCAACCTATACTTTTCTAATTTATAGCAGCTAATAGAAATGAAACATAATAAAAACAAGGAAAAAAATAGACAAATTAAGAAGACATCACCATTCACTAAGCTAAGGAATCCTGCAAACAAGCTTCTCCATCATCAAGCCAAACAAGCCATTCATCAACTCCACAACTCCAATTTCTTCTCCAAGCACATAAAACCATGTATATTGCTCTCAAAGCTCATCAAAATACAACAAAATACATAGGGGCCTCATGCTCTATTTATGGAGGAAAGGAGGACTAAAACCCTAAATGTGGTAGGAAAATGTCAAATATAACCATAAATGTCATTTATGGCCAAGAGACCATGCAAGGCCCAAGGCACATAATATCCTAAGAAATAAATTCCAAAATAACTATTTGCACCTAATTCTAGAGTAATTTGCCTCAAAAAACTAAAAAATATCTATTTGCAATAAATGGTTTTGTTTTGTTGACTTTTGGTCCAAAACACACTAGGCAGCCTCTGTGTGCAGCGCCACTTCAGTAGAAAATAGGGTGTCTTGTGGCTGAGTTTTATACCCCTTCCCGATACTGGATTTGGCTCTGTGATGGGTCGTTAGAAACCCTGATGAATCTACTTTCTAGAAATGCTTGATTTGTGCTAAGTGGGTGACATTTACCTATTCAAAAACAAATTTTCCCAACACTACTTTGTGCTCAACACCTAGTCTGAAAATGAGGTAGAAAGGTCAAAATTTTTATTTTTTTGACCATTTGGGGGGTCGAAAATGCTCCAAATGATCTGAAATTTGGTGAGCAGACTGTTGGTGATGTGAGGAATCCAAAAATTAAAATTTTTCAAGGTGAAGATGCACCAAAATTGTGCGTAGCGCCTAGGGTGTTGCGCACAGAAACCCCAAAATTTGAAAAAGACAAAATTTTCTTCAATTTGGCCCAAACTTGGTGGAGAGGTCCCTCAAGAGGTCTTGGACACCTGTTGAGAAGCCTCAACCAAAATTCCAAGGCCATCATGCTCCTTTTCCCTTTTTAGTTTTTCTAGCTCCATGAGGGCTTCCTTCAGTTTGGCACAAGCGAGCATGTTTTTCCTTGCATAATGCTTGGTCATTTTCTTTTGTAGAGCAAGGCCTCTCTTTACCACCTTGAAATGCTTGTGCTCATCCTTGTAGTACTCAATGACACATTGTGCCATCTCAAAATATCTTTCCCATTCCCTAAGCTATGCATCTTTGTCTAAGAGTAGCAATCTAGTGGTCATCTCCTTGTCCTCATTATCACTGTCTAGATCAATGAATTGAGGTTCTTGAGAAGTATTCTTGATTATTTTTCTTCTCCTTACCTTTACCTGCTGCTCACCTCTTTCCATATTTTCCTTGCCTTTGTCCTTGGGCTTGATAGCTGGAGGAGATATTTCCCTTTGCCTTTTTGAGGCAGCAAACACATCTCTTCGTCCTCTGTGGTATGTGTATGTGAAAGGAGTGGTGATGGTTTTGGAGGTGTTTCCATCATGGCCTTGATATTTGGTGTTGTCACAAGCCTTTTCATTTTTTCCATGGCTTTCATGAGTCACCTCATGCCCCATTGGGTTACTGCTCTTTCAACCTTTAGCATCACCATCATCATTATCTTCCTCACTGTTTTCTTCACTACCACTTTGGCCTTCAAATGGATCATTACCTTCTTCACTTGCCTTACTTTGGCTCTGCCCTTCATCAATGTCTTCCTCTTTATCATTCACTGCACTGTCACTTTGATTTTCTTTGTCAATTAGAGGTTGATTAGTGTCATGACAATCATGACAGCTGTCATGACTGTCATATCTATTTTCTTGGTTGTCTTGCTCATTAACTGTCCTATCTGTTTCTTTGTCTTGGTCACTGCCTACCTCTTCAAACTTTGTTTCAGCTTCATCATTTTCTTGTGGTTGATCTTTTATTTCCTTATCATCTTCCTCTGTTTCTTCAATTTCATCATCTTCACTCATTTTGTCACTTTTTTCACTATTATTGTGCTCACTGTCATGCTTAAGCACATTCTTCTCTTGGCTGTCATGTGAACCTTATTACTGGCTGTCAAATTCATCATTCTATTTATTACCCTCTTGGTCTTCATCTTTAGACTCTATTTCTGCCCTATTATATTCATCATTTCCATCATCCTCATCTTGTTCCTCATTGTTGTTGTCACCATCTTTATTTTCATTAAACTTTGCCTCTAACCTACTCTTCTTCCTCTCCACTGTCATCTATTTGTCCTTCATTGTTGCTGCCACCTGCTTGTTCTTCACTACCACCATCATCATATTCACTTGATGCATCAGGAGAAGAGGAAAGAGGTAGGTTTTCTTGTGTAAAAGGTATAGGAGGAAGTGATGGAGGAGTGGAGGTAAGTGAGTGTGAAGTGGAGGGGAAATTTTGCTGAATGAAGGCTTAGGGATTTGCAAATGCATCATGTGAGATAAAAACTTCCCAAGGGATTCCCTATTGTTCCACCTGGTGCAAAACAATCATATTAATCAAGGAGTGGTGAAAAATGCTCTGCATTTGGTAGGCATAACTCCTTTTCTTGACTACTGAAGCCATCTTGTCAATGCTCCAAAAGAGATAGTATGGTAGGTTTAGCAATTTAACCTTGGTGAAGTGCATTAGCAGCCTTATATGATATGAATAAACCCTGGAGTACCTCCCTTCACAAGTGAAGTATTTGATGATATGTCTCATCAGTGGGGCATACCTCTCTAGCAAGTGGGAGAAGGGGAAAATAGCCATGCAACCCTGTTGAAAACTAGGTTTGAGGAAGGGCTCATAGTAGCTCAAGGCCAACTTTTTCTGGTTGAACCGTCTCTCACCAATATCTGGTATTCCTATGGCTTTATCAATGGATTCAGATGAGAGCTCAAAATTTACTCCTGCTAGGTTGAATTGGTGGTTTTGTATGCTAAGAACAAACAACCTACTCAAAAGTGATTGGCTTTGGACCTTCTTAACCCTCTCACAAAAATGATAACATCCAACATCTTGAAAACATGTAAGGATCATGGGAGAGGAGATGATTTGAATGGTGTCCAAAGGCTCAAACCTATTAGTTCTTACGCCTTGGTGCTTTGGCTTGATAGGCCTTTGGCATTCATCACTGCTGGTAGTGATTTCTCCCTCATACATGGTGACTGACTGTGTCCTTGAGAAAGATGGTTTAGCTTGGTGAGAGCCCTTAGGTCTAGGGAGGGAAAATGAATGATGTGAGGGAATTTTTTAGGAAATGAGGGAAAAATGGAGTAATCGAGTGTTTTTAGAGCTTTAGGAGGAGGCTTTCTTGTATTTGAGTGTCTTTAGGCTAATGACAACTCCTGAATTTGTAAACCTACCCTAGAAGGTCAAAGATTTAATTTTCATGAAGATTTGGGTTTGGTAACCTTAGGTTTTTTAAACTTCTTCTTTGATTATGAATGAGAAAAATTACTTGGAGATCAAAGAAAAAGGGACCACCAACCTTTTTTAACCCTATGGAGGAGCCTGGATACAAATTTTTTGAATTTGACCACTTTTTGAGAAAATTTGGCCAAGCCTGCCCTGTGCGCAGTGCCACCCGACAGGACGTTACTGTCGGGCCCTCCTGTGCATAGCACCAGGTTGGGTCAGGTTAAAAGGCATGTACGCAGCGCCTGATTCCTCCCTGGGCGAGTCGGACGGTGAAACAGGGTGTCGGGCCCTGTCGGAGTGCAGCGTGGTGAACTGGGCGGGCGAGTTGGGCGGTATGAGCCTATGTGCAATGCCTTTAGAGGTGAGTAGCACCACCCTTCCGGTGCGCAACGTAGTGTAAATTAACACTACTGCTACCTCCTCTATGAGCAGCCCCGACGGCCAGGTGCGTAGCGCCTAAAACATTTAACCACAGTTGTAGAAACCCTTAAATAAAATGATTTCAACGACTCTCTCTTCTTTTGAAATGACAAATGAGGTGGGGAAGAGGTTAACGAGACCTTTATAGCCTTTTTTGAAAAATAATTTCATGGGCCAAAACCCACTTTCTAAAGTTTGTTTTTCTTCTTAATTTTTTTCACTGTCTTTTTGGGTCTTTTTCTCCAATTGGTGGCAGTTTGACAAGTTAATGATAAAGAGGTCCCTCAGTGACATTAGTGTTCTGTCTTGAAGTTTTTCTCCACTATATTCCTTTTTATGAACTTCAAAGCCTATACATAGCAAGTTTGTGATCATGTTGATACTTTCACCTTGGAACCTTAGTCATGTATTTTTGATGCCTTTAATCTGCCTGGTGGATAGAATAACAGAAGAAATTTTCCTTCTTTCAACTGATATGTTGTCATGTTTTCTCTTTGAAACAGTGAAAAACCTCTTAGTGTGAAACCCTAGCAGCAAGCATCAACAATCCCTTTAGTCTTCATGTGGGCCATCATTGTGAAAAACATTCAGTTTGTTTGTCCTTATCAATCTTCTTGTAGGTAGCTACTTTGACAGTCCTGTAGAAATGTCACTCATGGCTGATCTATCTTTTGCAGAATATGCTTTTGATAAGGAAACCCTTGTCGGGGGTTTTACTTCTCCCATACCAATTATATTTTTTTTTCTTTGATTAGTTTTCTAGTGATATATCTTTGGTGGGAAAATTTTAACAGTTTTTAAACCATTTTGTGTCTCTTATAGCCACTTCTGTTTTTGTAGGTGCCTACACAGCTTCTGCCTTTGATCACTATCCTTTTGGGAGTTTAAAACCTCTCTTCTTATCAACGGTGAACCTATGCTTGTCATAATTACCTCCTTGGGCAATTTTACCTCATGCTTGCCTCCTTTGACTATTTGAAAATGCCTCTGACTATTCTTTTGAGAAGTTAAATCCTTGCACTGATATTCCTGGCCCTTTTTGTCCCTTTGGTGACGTGGGATACATTGCTTCTTGTCTACCTCCTTTGATATTTTTAAGACCTCTGATTTTTCCCTTTGAAAACTCATTTCTTTGTATTACTACTCTTTTCCTTTTTGTACCTTTGGTGTAGTGAAATCAGTCCCTCTTTGTCAAACCCTAGAAGGCAGCTTGAAACCCTTTGAAGCCATCTGTAGCTATGAAGGAGGCTCCATCATCATCTTTTGACCAGTTTTGTCAATCTTCCCAAACTCCTAGGTGTTAGGGCTGCTTAGAAAAAAGTAAATAGTGTTGTCTTCTGAGTTCTCAAAAACTTCTCAGACATCATTGTGCATTGATGGAGTGGAAGTGGCCTTTGTCCTTGTAGCCCTTGTATTGATTCCTTGTTTGTCCAAAGCAGTCACAAACCCTAATTCTCTTCAAACATATGCCTGTTTTTTTCTCTTTGTTGCTAATGGTCTTCTTGTGATGATTTTCCCATCACCTTACCTTTTTCTAGGCTGATGGCCATTTGACTCTTTTGCAGAAATGTAAGCAAAGGGCAGCTGTCCCCCTACAAAATTTGTGCTTTAGGCAAAAAAGGCTTTCTTGAATGACCTTTTCGATAACTTTTGGACAACATCACCTGTCCTTTTCTTCTTTGAATGTAGTTTCTTCATACAGGAAAAACATAGTTTTTAGGTTACCAAATCCATCCTATGACTTTGTGAAACCCTAGGTAACCTAGTGGAGAGTTTCTTGGACTTGGTTTTTGGACTGAAACCTAAAATTCGGGATCATCAAGTGTAAGATAGAGTTTATGATAAACTGATGTATTGAAGATCCAAAATCCAATGTACTTGATTTATCTAAAGAGCCTACATAGATATTTTTTAGATCATCAATGCTAGGGGTATTTTTGGGAGACACAATAGAGTTGTTTGACAGGTGGTCTTAGGTAGCTATGGGGTTTTAGGCAAAGCAAAATAGAGGATTTAGGGAAAAGATGACAACATATACACAAGATGAGTGACATGGGCTCTTAATGGGTTTCCTGAGACTGGCAGGCAAAGCTTGACATGATGGAATGATGAAATAGTGAAAAATTATCTTAAGGATAATGAAGGCACTGAGATTTCTATAACTCACAATGTCCATGAACTTTGTTTCTAGAAATCTTGGGTAATCATTTAGTCATCAACAAAGAAAAAAATTATTAATGACTAATAGTGGCTCCACTTGGGGAGGGTAGCTCCTTTTTAGGAGGTGTCCAGAACTTCAGATCTCTGGCTCTATGGAGACCAGTGCCTCATCCATTAGGCATATTTTTAACTCCTTTTATTTGTTGATGTTTGCTTGAAGCTATGATCTCAAAAATCTGAAAGACATGATTAGCTCAACTTCATCTCTACCTACCCAGCCTACTTGCCTATCATTTTTTCTTCTTTAGGTGCATTTGGACTAGCAACCTTGACATCTTTTTATTTTTGAAAGAAAAACAAACTATCTACTTGTACACTTATTTCTTCTAGGAGTTCATATTAGGCTAATGAACTCCTTTTATTCTCTACTTAGACTACTCAACTGTCAATATTAAGCTATTTGATAGGATTCATTCACTAAGCTATAAACATGAAATTTAAAGCATTGTTAAATCGGGATTAGACAATCTGACTTAGTATGAGTTTGTGGCATAAAAACAAGCTTCACACAAATGATATTTTTGTACAGAATAGGACTAGAAAAATTAGGGCTAGGATACATTGTTTGCTATTCATCCCCATTTTTCTCTTTGGTTCTGTTTTAAGCATGTGGAACCAATATCTTTCTCCCTAATCTATCTTTTGACAAGTCAAGCTTGAATATTTTGACTAAGTATCTGTCACTAACTTATCAACAATAAATTTAAAACATGTCTCAACCATGATTAGGCTAGATGATTGAAACAAGACTTCTTTGTGCACTAGTAGTGGTATTTAGGCTTACACACTTTCAATAGATCTCTTTTTTGGGTATGGGGCTTTACCTCTTTTCATTTCTGCCCTCTTTTCAATTTTTTCATGTTTTTGTGTTTTTTCTCTCTATATTTTTTCTTTAAACAATGGTATGTACAATGAGTAAGAAATTCAAATTAGGATTCTTGACAAAAGTAGTGCTTGAGTGTCCTACCATTTACAGGACCCTCAAAACATCTCTCCTCCATTCATCTCTTGTAAAAAGAAAGCATTATTCCTGCTAACAAAACTGATGATGTATGGTCGCTTCCACAAATTTTCAAACTTACCATGTATATCTTTGTCTTCCCTTCTTGAGTCCCATTTCAGTACTTGATCTTCAACCTGGAAATCATTTTCTTTGGTCCTCCTGTCAGAAATCTTCTTTACATTTTCTTGTACTGCTTGTGTCCTTTGGTAAACCTCCTCCCTTGTCTGCTGTAAATGAATTGTTTGATTTAGCCTCCTTTACATGCCATTTTCTTCTGAGTTTTCTTCTTGGAGAAGCTTCATCACTGGCACTCCCAAGGATGCTGGGAAAATGGAATCCATGCCATATACCAGTTGATAGGGAGACATATCAATGGATTTCTTGGTGGTTAGTCTATCAACCCATAATGCATGTACTAGCTTGTCATGCCATGCCTTTTGATTATATTCTAGAAGTTTCTTGATGATATTGACTAAGCTTTTGTTGGAAGACTCGGCTAACCCATTACCTTGAAGGTAATAAGTTGTGGAATGTACTAATGTGATGTGATATTTATAAAAAAATTCAACCATTCGTTTGGATGTTAAGGTAGAAAAATTATCTATGATGATTTTTCTGGGGAAACCAAATCTAGAAAGGATGTTGGTCTCAAGAAATTTGATAATGACTGAGTCGGTGGCATTTCTGGAGGGGATGGCTTCTATCCACTTGGTAAAGTAATCAGTAGCAGTAAGGATCCACTTATGTTGGGCAGATGAAGCATGGTGGATCTCATCAATGAAGTCCAAAACCCATTTTTGAAAAGGGGCCTCGACAGTAATGGGATGTAAAGTCAAAGGTAAGAGCTTTCTCTTGCCATCAAAAATTTGGCACTTATGACAAGTCATGACTAGTTTGTGAGTGTCGGGAAATAGAGTAGGCCAATAGTAGCTAGCTCTAAGGATCTTGTTATCCGTGGTTTTCCAGTATAGATGGCCTCCACATTCTCCCTTATGCAACTCATGCATGATCTTTCCTGCATCATCCTCCAGCAAACATTAAGAAATATGCCTACAGAGTTTTTCCAATATAAAATTCCATCTATAATGCATAAATTTAAAGCTTTTTGTTTCAAGAATCTAGCTTTTGTCTTTGATAATGTAGGTGGAGCATTAAGATAAAAGAGGACATACAGGGTATCAGCATACCAAGATGAATTGAGAAATGTTTCTTCAATATAGGGAGCTGTGCACTCTTCTTGTTCTTCTAAAACATCAACCATATTCATATCTAAAGCTTGGAAATTTGATTCAGCCATAAGTTTTGCAAGCCCTTGTCCTTTGACCAGTTTAGTTGGTCTTATTTCTAAGTCATATTCTAAGAAAATATCAATCCACTTTCCCATTTTACCATCCAGGTCTTGATTCAAAATAACTTTGACAACAGTATGTGGGACAAAAGCAATGATGCAAGAATGTAAGATATAAACTCTAAAATATTTCAATGCTCTAATCAAGGCATAGGCTTGCTTCTCCATGATGTTATACTTGAGAGGAGCATCTCTAAGGGCTTTGCTGAAGAAGGCTATAGACTGTTCTTGCCCTGTCATGTTCTTTTTGTAGTAGCACTATAGCAATGGTGTGTTCAGAGGCAAATAAGAAAATGTAGAAGTCTTTGGTAAAATCGAGACTGATTAGGATTGGTGTTTGAGTGAGGGCTAGTTTAACCAGTTCAAAAGATTTATTAGCTTCTAAGGTCCATTTAACCCCTATTTCCTTTTTAAGAATGTTGGTAATATTCCTCAAGGGTTCAACAAGGTTGGGGATGAACCTCCTTAAGAATTTTATCTTCCCGATGAAAGATTGTAACTCCTTAATATTTCTAGGATGGTCGATTTGTAAAGTGCCTTCAATCCTCTTGGGGTCTATTTTTATTCCTTCTTCTAAGATGATGTGGCCTAGGAGTTTTCCTTCTTGGATATCGAATAGTGTTTTCTTGGGATTCAAGGAAAGGCCATACCTCCTACATTTTTCAAAAACTTTTCTCAGATGAATCAAGTGTTCTTCATCGGTCTTAGAGTATATAGTGATGTCATCAAGGTAAATAACTATGAAGTAGCCTATGTCTTCTGAGAAAGCTATGTCCATGGCCCTCTAGAAAGTGGCCCCTACATTCATTAAACCAAATGGCATTTTAACGTACATGAATGTACCCCAAGGTGTGGTGAAGGCAGTTTTGTGTTGGTCATTGGGGAGTAATAGTATTTGGTTGTAGCCAGAAAAACCATCAAGCACTGAGATTCTATAGAGACAACTACCTTTTGAAGTATGTGATCCATTTTAGGCAAGGGGTAATTGTCCTTTAATGAGTCCTTGTTTGGATTTCTAAAATCAATGCAAAGCCTAATCTCTCCAGTCTTTTTCCTAACTGACACAAGGTTGGAAACCCACTCTGGGTATCAAAAGAAAACTATGATCCCGACATCATACATATTTTTGATCTCTTTCTCAACTAGAGGCAATAGGATAGGGTTTATTCTTAATTTTTGTTTGATAAGTTTCTGATTCTATTGAAGAGGAATTTTATGTTGAATAATGCTTGTGTCATATGATTTTAAATCTTCATACCCCCATGCAAAAACATCCCTAAATTCTTGGAAAAGTTGTATATATTTTTGTTTTATGTGGGGGGGAAGAGTTCTAAAGAGTTTGATCATTTTAGGTTCCTTTAGGCTACCAATGTTACACTCCTCTACATCATTTTCTATGGATTCCATTTTTGGTTTTTTAGCTACATCATTAAAGTCAAAAATCTCTTCTAATGGCGCAAGGCCTCTTGGAAATGTATCATATTTACACTCTAAAACCTGAAGGTCCCTTTGGTCTAGATCCTATATCATTTCTTCCTCATAAGGATGTGTAAGCAGGTTTATATCAGCAATAGATGGAAGCTTTGTTTCTAAGGTCGTTTCTTCTGTAGAAACATCTTCCTCATGCCCTAAACTTGGTTCTGTCAATGTAAATACATTCTTAGATTGTAAAAAATCATCAATTTGTTCATCACCCTCAAACACTTGCCAATAGTCAATGTTGTCAGGCACTGTAGGTCGGTGTTTGACTTTGACAGTGTATTGTTCACTTGCAAGTGTTATTTGATAGTTGCTAGCAGCAAAGGAAAGCTCATTTGCAAGAGTATTTTGGGCTCTAGGAATGTAAGCTAGTTCATATCTTTCAAAGGTTTTGAGGAGAACTAAGGCTACAATTTTGTACTATCTCAATCTTGGATTCTTAGCTAGATAATCACCTCTGATTTGTTTAATGATTAGTTCAGAATCTCCTTGAGAAGAGATTTTCTTAGCTCCTAAGTATTTTAGTATGTGTAAGCCAAGGAGGAGAGCCTCATACTCTGCAATGTTATTAGTGCACTGAAAATCTAGTTTGTAAGAATGGCCTTCATTTGTGTTATGTATCTAGATACCAGCCCCTGATCCGGCCTTGCCACAAGAACCATCAAAGGTTATGTTCCATAGTGTTTCTATTTCATGTTCATCACTTTGTGGTTTTCCTGGGCTGCTAGAGTTTTGGATGATATTTTATTTAGTTGAGGGTATGTTTGGTGGTTCTGGTAGCACTAGATCTTTGTCATTTTCAATCACATGTTCCCCAATGTCATTTTCATTATACAAGATAAATGAATCTAAATCTGAATGAATGGAATAGACAGGGGTGTTGTTTGGCCTATCCAAGTTACTCACCATATAATTCATGTGTGACTCTCGGTAAAGTTTTTTTGTTTGGCTGAAAAGAGGGATAGTGGCATAGGACATATATAGTTGAAGGTTACCATGAAGTTTATCTCCCCAAGATCTGGATAAAAGCATGCCATACTTAGGGGGAATGTCTGCCACCACTATGTCCATGACAAGACTTTTAGCAGGAATCTATGCCAGGTTGACACAAAGGTCTTTTATTAGGCCCAAACACTTGACCCTACTGGAATCAAATGAGTACAAGTCTTTATAAGGTCTAGTGATTTCAAGGCCAAAGATTTCCATCACAACTTTAGGCATGATGTTGTGTGAGGCTCCAGAGTCCAACATAGTATTGTTTAATATCTTGTCATGTATGTTTAGACTAATATAGAAAGGAGGGACAACTCCTTCTTGATACTTTCCTTCAACCTTAGGTCCAAATAAGAATTCGGGACCATCATCAGTTAAATTTAGTGTGTCAGTATCATTTCCTAAGTTCAATACTTTCAGCACTTGGGATTTATACACTCCTTGGGTTACTAGTTCAGTTAGAGGCATGGTTATCTTAATTTTGGCAATTTCCCCTTCAAAGCTGAAAGGGATTTGGGTCTTAGACACATTTTCAATAGTTTTATCAGCCATAGGCTTGTCCACAAGTTTGGTATGTTGATTTTGATCAAGGGTTTTAGATAACAGATATTTTTCAGGACCATTATTAGAAGTACTAGGGCAGCTTGTATCACTGTTTGGCTGGCTATTTTTCCCTTTGTTTGTTTCAGCTTTCTTAGCCATGTTATTTACATTATCTATTGTGCTCTTATGAGTGTTTTCTGGAGCTTTTCTAGCAGTAGTATCAATTTGGTGTTTCTTAGAGGCTTCTTGGTTTCTTTTGCTCCTAAGGTCATACTGCCTATGGACCTCCATGATTGCATTTTCCAGTTCTGATTGGTAATCTTCAGAGTCTTCGTAATCTGTTTGAGTTTGATCAAAGACACAAAGACCTTGTTCTTCTTCCGTGAGAAAAACTTCATTTTCATTATCAGAGCTTATTAAGTTTACATTGTTCTCTTCAGTTTCTTCCACCTCTCTTCCCTCTCCATTTACATAATTATCTTGGAAGGGTGGCCTAATGTTTTGATCATTGTTTCTTGGCCAGTTTTCGGGAGGGTTACCTCTGAAGTTCTGAGCTCTGTTCCTGTTTTGGGAATTAGCTTGGTTTTCCCTAGGAGGTGTCTTTTCATTTAAATTTGTCCTTTCTATCATTCTCTCCATAGTTCTCATTAGGCTATCCATTTTGGTATCAGAAGAAGAGGTTGAGGGCATGGTTTCATCCTTGTAGGTTACTCTCCTTTCAAATTTCAACTTGGCTCTCTTTTCAATCAAGTTAACCTCTGTGCTAATAGCTACTTTTTTCATTTCTTGTAAAGTTTCAGAGTCTCTTTCTCTTAATTGGAAAGTCATGTAAGCATCAAAGCCTTCAGGGAATTTCACTTGTGTTAGGCCTTGTGGAGGTTTCATGTGAGGTGGGAGGGAATTGTACACACTGTTAAACCTGGTGCAATAGTCTTGCACACTTTCCCCTACATTCCTTTTGAGATTGTTATATTCAGACAAGATCTGGAGGGGGTTTTTCTTGACTTCCCAGTTGTTTATGAAATTTTGGTAAAGGGAAGGGAGATAATGTATTATGTTAGGAGTTAATGCTTTGAACCATTTTTTGGCCTCTCCTCCTAAACTTTGTGCAAAAATCCTCATTTTAATAGTTTCTTCTTCTATCTCCATGTAATGAAAAGCATCATTGATCCTATCTACATGTTGTTTGGAAGTGGTGGATTCAGCCCCTGTGAAATGAGGAATCTTGGACTGATAGTCATTTGGCAAAGGCACTAGAGGCTGAGGTAAAACCAAGGGTGCATACCAACCTGCCATGATGGGAGCTAATGGGGGATTTACAAGAGGTGGATTTGTGAGAGGGGGTGTATGATGAAGTTGATTGGTTTGCAAAGTGGTGGTATGGATGGGTGTGGTGGAAGTAATTGGACTAACAAACTAATTTTGAGTAGATTTGGTATGAAAAGATTTGAAGTGATGGAGAAGCTAAAAGTCAGGTGGTGTGGAAGGAGAGGCTTCTCTTCTAGAACTCTGCTTCAAATCTAAAGGTTCAAGTTTAGTTTGGTCAATATCAGTTTGAGACCTGTTTTTGAAGAGGTTCCCTGTATGGTGTAAGTCAAACTAGGGATCTTGAAAAGCTATAAGGTTGTCAGATATAGAGCTTTCTCATAACAGTGGTTAAGTCTCCATATCTAGAAGTTTTCCACAAAATATTTTCTGGGTCATCAACTATGTTGGGAGGGTTTGGGCCCGGATGAGATCTGGTACTGATCCTATGTGAAGCTAGATTTCAAATTTTAAAATTCAGAGAGGTTGAAAGTTTTAGGACTGCTTTCTTAAGGTTGTCCTCTCTTAATGCTTGGTAAAATATTTCAATATATATGGGGCTCAAAAACTTCTCAGGGTTGGTGTGAAACAAATCTAGGAAATCAAATGGGTGCTAATGGAGTAATAGGCCTACTGGAGGCTAGTGGAGTAGCCAGGTGGAACTTTTTAGCTTTTTTGAAGGTAAAATAATATTATGGTCCACCACCAATAAGTAATAAAAACCAATCTAAGGGTGTTTCGGGGTTTTCTGAGTTTCCTAAGGTTTGTGTGAGTTTCCCATAGCTGAGTCATTATTTTGCTAGGATGGTGAAAAAAATAGAGTCTACTCTTTGGCTGATAGTGTAAGTTCTCAATGATTTGACAAGAGTATTTGAATTCCTAAGGGTTACTTAGTTTGTCACTGACTCAGAAGGTTCCATCATGATTACCATTGTGTTAGTGTGGTGATGAGGTAGCATATAAAATGGATTCTCTAAGTCAAACTGAGCGTCTAAAAAGTCTATAGGAGTTTGTTAGGCTACTATGTACTTAGAACCTCCCACTGTGGCTGCCAGAATGTTAGTGTTCCGGTGGGATGAATCAACCGAATAGAATTCTTAGTTTTACAGGGGTTTTTTGTAAATCTTAAAGGATATTCAAGTAACTATATACTCAGGTCCCACCGTGATCGCCAAAATGTTAGTCTACCATGATTTGGCATATTGGTATACCAAATGACAGGGTAACATGGAATCAGTCTTTGGAGTCCTAGGACCTAGCCTTCCTGGACTCAGAGAGGGCTTTCTCTATTGGGTGCAAAGGATGTGTTCTTTTTTCTCTAGGGTTTTGATTTTAGGCTAGTTGTTAAGTGTAGGGTTTTGATAATTTTGGTTGGGAAAGATGGTCAAGTGGAATAGGAGGAGTGAGAGTATGTCAAAGCCATTGGGCTATGGAGTCAAATAAAAGTCAAGGGTGTCTTAGTAATGAATCAGAGTGCAAAGTAGGGCCAATTTAGTAAGGTGAAAGGATCCTTAAGGTTTATGAGTGAGGTGGAATGGACATCAAGTTTGTGAATTAGATAGAGAAAAGGGAAATCAAGAATCCTTTGTCAAATACCTAAGAACAAGGAGGTACTGAATATGATCAACACAAGATACTGAGCATGAGCTATGGCAAACCATTTACTCTATGATAATATATTAAACCAATAAACATTCAAGACAAACATTCTAGTGAAACATAGAAGCATTGGAACTCCTAACTTTGGAAATCCACCTTCAGAATTTGTGGAAAAAACATAAGATAGCACAATAACTCAATTTATGAAGAGGGAACTCCTAAACATCATAAACAAAGCCATAAGAACTCTGAAACAAGTTGATAAGCATGGACAAAGGGCAAAGTCAAACGAGACCTCTTTGTCTTAACCTAGCAGACAATATTTCAAATAAATGCTTCAAGATAGGGTTTTGAAAGTTTCAAACAAGCAGGGCATACCGTGAATCATATTTTTAAACTAACATACTAACCATTCATGAAACAAAAAAAAGTTTTAGTGAACCTAAGGAGCAATCAATAATTCCTTAAGTAGACCAAACACAAGAAAACATCAAGGCTATAACAAACAGGAGGATTGAGGTGCCTCCATGGGCATGTATCAACCTATACTTTTCTGATTTATAGCAGCTAAGATAAATGAAACAATTAAAACAAGGAAAACAATAGACAAATTAAGAAGACATCACCATTCACCAAGATAAGGAATCCCGCAAACAAGCTTCTCCATCATCAAGCCAAACAAGCCATTCATCAACTCCACAACTCCATTTTCTTCTCCAAGCTCATGAAACCATGTATATTGCTCTCAACGCTCATCAAAATCCAACAAAATACATAGGGGCCTCATGCTCTATTTATGGAGAAAAGGAGGACTAAAACCCTAAATGTGGTAGGAAAATGTCAAATATAACCATAAATGTCATTTATGGCCAAGAGACCATGCAAGGCCCAAGGCACATAATATCCTAAGAAATAAATGCCAAAATAACTACTTGAACCTAATTCTAGAGTAATTTTCCTCAAAAAAATCAAAAATATATATTTGCAATAAATTAGTGTGTTTTTTTGACTTCTGGTCCAAAACACACTAGGCAGCCTCTATGCGCAACGCCACTTCAGCAGAAAATAGGGTCTCTTGTGGCTGAGTTTTGGACCCCTTCCCTATACCGAATTTTGCTCTATGATGGCTTGTTAGAAATCATGATGAGTGTACTTTCTAGAAATGCTTGATTTGTGCTGAGTGGGTTCCATTTACCTATTCAAAAACCAATTTTCCCAACACTACTCTGTGCGCAGCACCTGGTCTGAAAATGAAGTAGAAAGGTCAAAATTTTGATGTTTTTTGACCTTTTGGGGGGTAAAAAATTCTCCAAATGATCTAAAATTTGGTGAGCAGACTGTCGGTAGTCTAAGGAATCCAAAAATGCAAAGTTTTCAAGCTAAGGATGCAACAAATTTTTGCGTATCACCTAGGGTGTTGCATAGAGAGACCCCAAAATTTGAAAGAGACAAAATTTGCTTCAATTTGGCCCAAACTTGGTGGAGAGGTCCCTCAAGAGGTCTTAGACACCTGTTGAGAAGCCTCAGCCAAATCTCCAAGGCCATCATGCTCCTTTTCCATTTTTAGTTTTTCTAGCTCCATGAGGGCTTCCTTCAGTTTGGCACAATTGAGCATGTTTTTCCTTTCATAATGCTTAGTCATTTTCTTTTGTGGAGCAAGGCCTCTTTTTACCTCATTGAAATGCTTGTGCTCATCCTTGTAGTACTGAATGAAACATTGTGCCATATCAAAATCTCTTTCCCATTCCCTAAGCTATGGATCTTTGTCTAAGAGTAGCAATCTAGTGGTCATCTCGTTGTCCTCATTGTCACTATCTAGATCAATAAATTGAGGCTCTTGAGAAGTCTTCTTGATTATTTTGCTTCTCCTTACCTTTACCTGCTGCTCACCTCTTTCCATATTTTCCTTGCCTTTGTCCTTGGGCTTGATAGCTGGAGGAGATATGTCCCTTTGCCTTTTTGAGGCAGCAAACACATCTCTTTGTCCTTTGTGGTATGTGTATGTGAGAGGAGTGGTGATGGTTTTGGAGGTGTTTCCATCATGGCCTTGATCTTTGGTGTTGTCACAAGCGTTTTCATTTTTTCCATGGCTTTCATGACTCACCTCATGCCCCATTGGGTTACTTCTTTGTTGACCTTTAGCATCACCATCATCATTATCTTCCTCACTATTTTCTTCACTACCACTTTGGCCTTCAAATGGATCATTACCTTCTTCACTTGCCTCACTTTGGCTATGCCCTTCATCAAAGTCCTCCTCTTTATCATTCCCGGCACTGTCATTTTGATTTTCTTTGTCAATTAGAGGCTGATTAGTGTCATGATAGTCATGACAGCTGTCATGACTGTCATGACTATTTTCTTGGCTGTCTTGCTCATTGACTGTCCTATCTGTGTCTTCGTCTTGGTCACTGCTTGCCTCTTCAAACTCTATTTCAGCTTCATCATTTTCTTGTGTTTGATCTTTTATTTCCTTATCATCTTCCTATGTTTCTTCAGTTTCATCATCTTCACTCATTTTGAAACTATTTGCACTATTATTGTGCTCACTATCATGCTCAAGCACATTTTTCTCTTGGCTGTCATGTGAACCTTCTTGATGTCTGTCATATTCATCATTATCTTTATTACCCTCTTGGTCTTCATCTTTAGACTCTGTTTCTGCCCTATTATCTTCATCATTTCCATCATCCTCATCTTGTTCCTCATTTTTGTTGTTACCATCTTTATTTTCATTAAACTCTGGCTCTGACCTACTGTCTTCTTCCTCTCCACTATCATCTGTTTGTCCTTCATTTTTGCTACCACCTGCTTGTTCTTCACTACCACCATCATCATCTTCACTTGATACATTAGGAGAAAAGGAAATAGGTAGGTTTTCTTGTGTATAAGGCATAGGAGGAAGTGATGGAGGAGTGGAGGTAAGTGAGTGTGAGGTGTAGGGGAAATTTTGCTGAATGAAGGCTTGGGGATTTTCAAATGCATCATGTGAGATAAAAACTTCCCAAGGGATCCCTTGTTGTTCCACCTAGTGCAAAACAATCATATTAATCAAGGAGTGGTGAAAAAGGCTCTGCATTTGGTAGGCATAACTCCTTTTCTTGAATACTGAAGCCATCTTGTCAATGCTTCGAAAGAGATAGTATGGTAGGTTTAGCAATTTAACCTTGGTGAAGTGCATTAGCAGCCTTATATGATATGAATAAACCCTAGAGTACCTCCCTTCACAAGTGAATTATTCGATGATATGTCTCATTAGTGGGGCATACCTCTCTAGCAGGTGGGAAAAGGGAAAAACAGCCATGCAGCCCTATTGACAACTAGGTTTGAGGAAGGGCTCATAGTAGCTCAAGGAAAAAATTTTCTGGTTGAACCATCTCTCACCAATATCTGGTATTCCTGTGGCTTTATCAATGGATTCAGATGAGAGCTCAAAATTTACTCCTGCTAGGTTGAATTGGTGGTTTTGTATGCTGAGAACAAACAACCTAGTTAAAAGTGAGTGGCCTTGGACCTGCTTAACCCACTTACAAAAATTATAGCATCCAACATCCTGAAAACATGTAAGGATCATGGGAGAGGAGGTGAATTGAATGGTGTCCAAAGGTTCAAACCTATTAGTTCTTCCTCCTTTATGCTTTGGCTTGATAGGCCTTTGGCCTTCATCACTGTTGGTATTGATTTCTCCCTCAGGCATGGTGACTGACTGTGTCCTTGAACAAGATGGTTTAGCTTGGTGAGAGCCCTTAGGTCTAGTGAGGGCAAATGGGTGATGTGAGGGAATTTTTTAGCAAATGATGGAAAAATTGAGTAATCGAGTGTTTTCAGAGCTTTAGGAGGAGGCTTTCTTGTATTTGAGTGTCTTTAGGCTAACGAAAACTCCTCAATTTGTAAACCCTGCCCTAGAAGGTCAAAGATTTAATTTTCATGAAGATTAGGGTTTGGTCACCTTAGGTTTTTTAAACTTATCCTTTGATTATGAATGAGAAAAATTACTTGGAGATCAAAGAAAAAGGGACCGCCAACCTTGTTTAACCCTGTGGCGGAGCCTAGAGGCAGAAATTTTGAATTTGACCACTTTTTGAGCAAATTTGGCCAACACTGCCCTATGCGCAGCACCACCTGACAGGTTGTTCCTGTCGGGCCCTCCTGTGCATAGCGCCAAGTCGGTTCGGGCTAGCAGGCCTGTGCACAACGCCTGAGTCCTCCGTGGGTGAGTTGAGCAATGAAACAGGGTGTCGGGCCCTTTCGGAGTGCAGTGAGGTGAACTGGGTGGGCGAGTCAGGCGGTCTGAGCCTGTGTGGAGCACCTTCACAGTTACGTAGTGCCGCCCTCCTGGTGCGCAGCGTAGTGTAAATTAACACTACTACTGCCTCCTCTGTGCGCAACCCCGACGGCCAGGTGCATAGCACCTGAAAAATTTAAACACAGTTGCAGAAACCCTTAAAGGAAATGCTTTCAATGGCTCTCTCTTATTTTTCAATGAAAAATGAGGTGGGGACAAGGTCAAGGAGACCCGTATAGCCTTTTTTGAAAAATAATTTCATGAGCCAAAACCCACTTTCTAAAGTTTGTTTTCCTTCTTACTTTTTTTCACTGTCTTTTTGGGTCTTTTTCTCCTGTTGGTGGCAGTTTGACAAGTTAATGATAAAGAGGTCCCTCAGTGACATTAGTGTTCTGTCTTGAAGGTTTTCTTCACTATATTCCTTTTTATGAACTTCAAAGCCTTTACATAGAAAGTTTGTGATCATGTTGATACTTTCACCTTGGAACCTTAGTCATGTATTTTCATGCCTTTAATTTGCTTGGTGGATACATTGACAGAAGAAATTTTCCTTCTTTCAACTGATATGCTGTCATGTTTTCTCTTTCAAACAGTGAAAAACCTCTTAGTGTGAAACCCTAGCAGCAAGCATCAACAATCCCTTTAGTCTTCATGTGGGCCATCATTGTGAAAAACATTTAGTTTGTTTGTCCTTATCAATCTTCCTGTAGGTAGCTACTTTGACAGTCCTGCAGAAATGTCACTCATGGCTGATCTATATTTTGATAAGGAAACCCTTGTCGGAGGTTTTACTGCTCTTAGACCAATTATATTTTTGTTTCTTTTATTAGTTTTCCAGTGATATATATTTGGTGGGAAAATTTTAGCAGTTTTTAAACCATTTTGTGTCTCTCCTGGCCACTTCTATTTTTGCAGGTGCCTACACAAATTATGCCTTTGATCACTGTCCTTTTGGAGTTTAAAACCTTTCTTCTTATCAATAGTGAACCTATGCTTGCCATAATTACTTCCTTGGGAAATTTTACCTCATTCTTTCCTCATTTGGCTATTTTAAAATGCCTCTGACTATTCCTTTGAGAAGTCAAACCCTTACACTGATATTCCTGGCCCTTTTTGTCCCTTTGGTGAAGTGGGATACAGTGCTTCTTGTTTGCCTCCTTTGATCTTTTTAAGACCTTTGATTTTTCCCTTTGACAACTTGTTTCTTTGTACTACTACTCTTTTCCTTTTTGTACCTTTGGTGTAGTGAAATCAGTCCCTCTTTATCAAACCCTAGAAGGTAGCTTGAAACCCTTTGAAGCCATCTGTTGTTATGAAGGAGGCTTCATCATCATCTTTTGACCAATTTTGTCAATCTTCCCAAACTCCTAGGTGTTAGGGCTGCTTACAAAAAAGTAAATAGTGTTGTCTTCTAAGTTCTCAAAAACTTCTCAAACATAATTTATTATTTCTAAAGACCTTCAATTGTGCATTGATGGAGTGGCAGTGGCCTTTGTCCTTGTAGCCCTTGTACTGATTCCTTGTTTGTCCGAAGCAGTCACAAACCCTGATTCTCTTCAAACATATGCCTGTTGTTTTCTCTTTGCTGCTGATGGTCTTCTTGTGATGATTTTCCCATTACCTTACCTTTTGCTAGGATGATGGCCATTTGACTCTTTTGTAGAAATGTAAGCAAAGGGCAGCTTTCCCCCTGCAAAATTTGTGCTTTAGGCAAAAAAAGCTTTCTTGAATGACCTTTTGATAACTTCTAGACAACATCACCTGTCCTTTTCTTCTTTGAATGTAGTTTCTTCATACAGGAAAAATAGAGTTTGTAGGTTACCAAATCCATCCTATGACTTTGTGAAACCCTAGGTGACCTAGTGGAGAGTTTCTTGGACTTGGTTTTTGGACTAAAACCTAGAATTTGGGATCATCAAGTCTAAGATATATTTTATGATAAAATGATGTATTGAAGATCCAAAATCCAATGTACTTGATTTATCTAAAGAGCCTACATAGATATTTTTGAGATCATCAATGCTAGAGGTATTTTTGGGAGACACAATAGAGCTGTTTAACAGGCGGTCTTAGGTAGCTGTAGGGTTTTAGGCAAAACAAAATAGAGGATTTGGGGAAAATATGCCAACATATACAGAAGATGAATGACATGGGCTCTAAATGGGTTTCCTGAGACTGGAAGGCAAAGCTTGACATGATGGAATGATGAAATAGTGAAAATTTATCTTAAGGATTATGAAGGCACTAAGATTTCTAGAACTCACAATGTCCATGAACTTTGTTTCTAGAAATCTTGGGATAATCATTTAATCATCAACAAAGCAAAAAAGTAGTGATGACTAACAAGTTTCGTCACAACTTACTATTTTTAGCAGTTTTTCGGGTCCTGAACTTCCGGAGCCATTTTGAGGCCCTAAACGACATTTTTTGGGAAAATTGGGAGCAACATGGGTCCATGGATTGATGTTTATCACATGAAAAGTTGTATTCCTCAGATAGATATTTCTAACGAGGTATGTTAGAAAATTATATATTATGGAGCAATGCAACACATAAAATATGCGGAAAATACACAGAACAGCCAGTCCTTCCTTTCTATTATCTAGCAAAATGAAGAGACAAAACCTGTAGCAGATCCGCTGTAATATCCTCTATTCTCTCTCACAGTCTCCCGCTCTGTTTCTCGCTTCGAGAATACACACACATACAATACACAGCCGCAATACAATACCCTCATAAAAGCGAGGGGCTTACTTCTAGGGAAAAAAACCCTAATCTAAACATAACTTCTACCGTCAGATCATCCGCTTATGAACGACCCAGATTGACTAGAAATTACTATACTTCTACAAGGCAATTTTACATCTGTTTTTAGCTTCGGGGGCGCTGCCCCCGAAAACCCCCGCCAAGGGGGGGCTCCGAAAAGCGTTGTCGCCCCCCCTTGGACCTCCCATGGTAGCGATTAATTACGGGTGGCGTTGCCACCCATTTTAAGGTACAGGGGTCCAATGTTGTGATACAAATTAAATAAGATAATCAGGCTCCACACCCAACAATCTCCCACTTGGAGACTGATTGTAGCAACTCCATCACTACTTCATTTGCTAGAAAATGAATCCTCTTTGGACTTGGCTATTCCTCATCTTCATCGTCATCCTTGAAGACCAATTGAAATTGAGCACGTTCTCAGTTTCTCCCTGGTTACAACTTTTGTTAGCATATCTGCAGGATTCTGGCTAGTGTGTATCTTTTCCAGCTTCAACTCTCCATCTTCCAATACTGACCGTATGAAATGGTAGTTGAGATGTATGTGTTTAGTCCTGGAATGAAATGATGAGTTCTTTGCAAGATGAATGGCACTTTGGCTATCACTATATAGCGTGCCCATATCATGATTCTTACCCAATTCACCCATAAAACTTTGTAACCAAATCATTTCTTTACTAGCCTCTGTAGCAGCAACATACTCTTCTTCTATTGTTGAAAGTGCAACAACACTTTGGATTTTTGAAACCCAACTGACAGATGTTCCACCTACAGTAAATACATATCCTGTAGTGCTCCTCTTGTTATCTCTGTCACCTGCCATATATGCATCAACATATCCCTGTAGAGCAATGTTTGAACCACCAAAGCATAATGCTTGATTTGTGGTACCTCTCAAATATCTGAGAATCCATTTTACTGCCATCCAATGTTCTTTTCTTGGATTATTCATGTACCTTCTTACAACTCCCACTGCATGTGCAATATCAGGACTTGTGCAGACCATTGCATACATTAAGCTTCCAACTGCTGATGCATATGGAACTTTAGACATATATTCCATTTCTTCGTGGGTCTTGGGGCACATCTCCTTACTAAGTTTGAAATGGCTAGAAAAAGGTGTACTAACTGGTTTTGCATTTTGCATATTGAATATTTTCAACACCTTTTCTTTGTACTCATTCTGAGACAGTGTCAATTTGCGATTTTTCCTGTCTCTAGTTATCCTCATACCAAGGATTTGTTTTGCAGCTCCCAAATCCTTCATTTCAAAAGAATTTGCCAATTTTATTTTGAGCACATTTATTTCCTGCATGTTAGACCCTGCAACAAGCATCTCATCTACATACAATAACAATATAATATAGCTGCCATCATTTTTCCTTTTTAGATAAACACAATAATCAGAGTGACATCTAGTATAACCTTGTTCAGACATAAACTTGTCAAATTTTAGATACCACTGCCTTGGAGCCTGTTTTAAGCCATACAAGCTCTTCTTTAACCTGCACACCAATTTTTCTTTCCCTTTTACCTCATATCCTTCTGGTTGCTGCATGTATATATCTTCCTCCAAATCTCCATGGAGAAATGTTGTCTTTACATCTAACTGTTCAAGATGTAAATCTTCCGCTGCTACAAGACTTAAAATAGTTCTGATTGAATTCATTTTAACAACAGGAGAAAATATTTCATAAAAATCAATACCTTTCTTCTGTGCAAACCCCTTCACCACAAGTCTAGCTTTGTACCTCTGTTTTCCTCCATCTTCTTCCTTCAGCCTGTAAACCCATTTATTATGCAATGTAGTTTTACCTGCAGGCAACCTGACTAAGTCCCAAGTCTGGTTATGCATTAAGGTGTCCATCTCTTCTTCCATGGCTAGCTCCCACTTCTTCCTGCTTTCAACTCGCAATGCTTCTTCATAACATTCAGGTTCACCATAATCAGTCAACAATAAATAATATAATGAAGGAGAGTATCGTTCAGGTGGCCTAATTATCCTGGTAGAACTTCTAACACCACTTTCAGGTGTTTGAGGTGGTTGTTGCTATTGTGGTGGTTGTTGATTATTATTATTTTCAGGCACCTTTACTTTTTCAGTTATCTCATCAAGAACCGCGTATTCCTTGCTTTCTTTTTCCTATTTCTTTTCCTGCAACTGATTCTTATAAAAGGCCTTTTCATTGAATATTACATCTCTGCTCCTAATGATTTTGTGATTTTCATAATCATATAAGTGATAACCAAAATCATTAGCACCATATCTAATAAAGGTACATTTCTTTGATTTTGCCTCAAGCTTTGTTCTATTTTCTTTATTAATATGGACAAAGGCCTCACAACCAAAAGGCTTTAAAAAAGAGTAGTTTACCTTTTTACCTGTCCATGCTTCCTCTGGAATACCACCATCCAAGGAACTTGAAGGCCCTCTGTTTATTAGATAAACAACAATATCTACAACATCTGCCCAAAATTGTAAAGGCAATCCTTCATGCAATCTCATGCACCTTGCACGCTCCATGATTGTTCTGTTCATTCTTTCTGACACACCATTTTCTTGTGGCGTTCTTGGAACTGTCTTCTCTCTGCGAATTCCATGCTCTGAACAGTACCTATCAAACTCTTTGCTGCAATATTCACCTCCATTGTCTGATCTGAGACACTTCAATGTCTTTCCTGTCTCAATCTCAACCAAAGCTTTCCATTTCTTGAAAGTATCAAATACATCAGATTTATTTTGAATACAATAAATCCAAATTTTTCAAGTTGCATCATCAGTAAATGTAACATAATAGCGAGAGCCACCAAGAGATGATACCTGAGAAGGTCCCCATACATCCGTATGCACAAGCTCCAATTTTTTGCTCTTCTTTTCTTTCCCAACTCTGAGAAATCTGACTCTCTTTTGTTTTCCATAAATGCAATTTTCACAAAAATCCAAATCAACATTCTTCAAACCTGGCAACAAATTTCTTGAGTGAAGAATCTTCATTCCCTTCTCACTCATGTGTCCGAGCCTATGATGCCATAATCCTGCATCTGCTCCTTTGGAATTTAAAGCATTAACAGAGTTAGAAATACCATTGCATAAATACAATGTACTAACCTTTTCACCTTTTGCTATTACCAGGGCTCCTTTGGTGACCTTCCAAGTTTTATCCGTGAAAGTTGTCACACAACCTTCACCGCCTAACTGCCCTGTTGAAATCAGATTTTTCTTCAGATCTGGAACATGCCTTACCTCCTTTAGTAGCCATTGGTTTCCATTCTGTTGTTTTACAAGAACTTTTCCCATTCCAACAATTTTACAGGGTTTATCATCACCCAAACGAACTTGTCCAAAATCTCCTTGGACATAGTCATGAAAATATTTCTTATCAGGTGTGGCATGGAATGAAGCCCCTAAATCTACAACCCAAGAATCAGTAACATTTTCGAAAGAAAGAATCAAAGCATCTTGTAACACATCACCTGTCACATTTGCTTCATGATTTTTTTCTTGCTATGTGTCTCCTTCTTTTCCCTTCCGAGATCTACAGTCTTTCTTTAGGTGTCCTTTCTTTCCGCAGTTCCAGCACACTATCCCCGATCTGGACTTGGATCTGCCTTTCCTTGATTTACTGCGATATCCCGAGCTCTTTCCTCTTTCCATTCTTCTTCCCCTAGACTCTGCACTCAAAGAATTACCCGATGTCTCACCGGAGCTTTTCCGTCGCATTTCCTCGCTAAGGATAGCACCAACAACATCATCAAACTTTAAAGTACTAGATCCAGAGACATAGTTACTAATGGCCATTACTAAACCATTCCAACTCTCTGGCAATGAGCACAAGAATAACAGAGCTCTAACTTCATCATCAAAGTTTACCCCTACCTAACTTAACTGACTGGTAACTGTATTAAATTCATTTAAATGGTCTGCAACAGATCCACCTTCCGACATCTTCATATTAAATAGTCGTTTCATAAGAAATACCTTGTTTGAGGCCGAGGGTTTTTCATATAGTTTCACCAACGTCTGCCTCAAACCCTCTGTTGTTGTTTCCTTCGAAATATTGAAGGTGACTGATGCCGCAAGGCACAACCGTACTGTTCCGAGTGCCTTTCTATCGAGAATGTTCAATTCCGCGTCTATCATGGCCACCGGATTCTTTGTTTTTCCACTCAATGGTAGGTACAAATATTTATAATACAGATAATATTCCATCTGCATCTTCCACAACGGGAAGTTTTGGCCGTTAAATTTCTCGACCCTAAATTTACCATCTTCCGCCATTGCTCCCACTCGAACCAGGAACCCTTCTTTCCTACAAGTTTATCAGCCAAATAGACCTTCGGCTCTGATACTAGTTGTTAGAAAATTATATATTATGCATCAATGAAACACATAAAATATGCAGAAAATACAAGCACACAAAACACATAAAAACAGAGAGACACAGATATACGTGGTTCACCCAGTTTGGGCTACATCCACCCCAAACAGCTAGTCCTTCCTTTCTATTATCCAACAAAATGAAGAGACAAAACCTACAGCAGATCCACTGTAATATCCTCTTTTCTCTCTCACTGTCTCCCGCTCTGTTTCTCGCTTTGAGAATACACACACATACAATACACAGCCGCAATACAATACCCTCATAAAAGCGAGGGGTTGCCTTCTAGGGCAAAAAACCCTAATCTAAACATAACTTCTATCGTCAGATCATCCGCCTATGAATAGCCCAGATTGACTAGAAATTACTATACTTCTACAAGGCAATTTTACATCTGTTTTTAGCTTCGGGGGCGCTGCCCCTGAAAACCCCTGCCAGGGGGGAGCTCCGAAAAGTGTTGCCGCTTCCCCTAGACCCCCCACGGTAGCAATTAATTACGGGCGGCGTTGCCGCCCCTTTTAAGGTACAGGGGTCCAATGTTGTGATACAAAGTAAACAATATAATCAGGCTCCACACCCAACAAGGTATGGTGTACGTCAAACGAAGATCGTATGCCAAAGTTACGTCCCCGGGAAGTTGAAACATCAATTTACCCAAATGAGGCCCATATTTTTGGCGCTTCATCTCCTATGGTTAGTTTTTGGATGTTTATGGTTTTCCATTGTTTCTCAATAATAAATAGGCCCTCGAGCCTCATTGTAACACATTTAAGACGCCTCTAGGCGCCACATCTCTTCTCAGATGTAAGCTACCAGTGCCCTAGCTAGTTGATGCAGGAGCATCTAGACTTAGCCAGCAATGTGGTTGTGCGTTCAAATGTTGTGGCTAACATTAGGTGGATAAACATTGGTTATTAATATTTTACTTAGTTTTAAATGAAAAGTTATTTGTTTTTATTTTCTAACTTAGGTTGGAATAAAATAGAAATTGGTTTCTCCCTGCGAGGATATTAAGCCAAGTAGGATAGAGCTTAGAAATAGGATAGAAATTGTTTATTGGAGTGGTTTAGCAGAAATCTAAATAAATATGAAGTGAATTGCTTCAAGTATATATATATGTATGAATAGCGGTGAGGGACAACGTGTGAATAATAGCGAAATAGGTGTGGAATAGGTTCGAGAGAGGAGTGAACAAAGAGCATAAATAAATGTAAAAACCAACCATCCAAAGGATCGGCTCTGCATATTTCATTTCTAAATTAATTTAAAGTGTTTTGTATTTTTTATTGGGCTCTCTGTTTTAAACTGCTTATTTTATATGTTTGTTGGATCTCATATTACATTAGGCACACAGTAGGAAGGACAATCAGATTTGCAAGACACAACAAGGATCGAAGACCAATCGGATTTGTAGGCACAATGAAGACCGTTAGATCCGACACCGATCAATGGTGAGAAATCACATCATCATCGGGAGGACATCGCACATCACAAAGTATAGTGTTTACGATTAATAATTCGCAAGTTAAGTCATTTAAATTACGATGTGACGTGAGTCGGCGGAGACATAACGTGGACATTCAGATCCAGCAAAGGCCAACGCTAGAGATTGAAGTGCACCAGTAGCGATTTCACAAAATGAAACATTTATAAGTTAGCGTTAAGGCCATCGCAAGGTACGTTAAATGGTCTGGAGAAGGGCATGTGTTGTCTCTGCGCAATATCACAGATAGCGATAAATAAGGTTTAACCTTTAAGTTATATTGTAAAGTGTGCGAAGTGTGATCGCCTGCGATTGGTCGGAAGTGTTGTGGGACCCTCCAGTAAGAGGTTCTAGGTGTATG
The DNA here is from genome assembly GCA_034641835.2 of Pinus albicaulis. NCBI lineage: Eukaryota > Viridiplantae > Streptophyta > Pinopsida > Pinales > Pinaceae > Pinus > Pinus albicaulis. Next base: position 1,508,062,899 of record CM076581.1, on the reverse strand, counting down.
CATTTTTTTTGGATTTTATGTGTGGTATGTGTAAAGGAACCACTGTGATCACACACGCATGTATGTTTGGAAACTGCAAAATTTGAGATCCAGTGCGAGTAAGGGACTTGTGTGGACCCATAAACAACAGTTCCGTGGTGTATTATGATATTTCTGCAACTAATGCATCATTTGGTATCAAAGAAGACTTGATTTCTGTTCTTGAAGGTTGGAGCAAAGATGCCACCCAGGAGAGGAGTCGACATAGGTTGGGGAAGGCTAGAAGTAAATGAAATTTTTCTAGACGAGATTCGACATCTTCGTACAAGAATGGAGATAGTAGAAGTTTCTCATAGGAGATCACCTGAAGAAGGAGATGTCAGCGCAGCAGAGGAAACTTTTGAGGAAGAAGAAGCGGCAGAAGACGAGGTAGCTAAAGTTTTCAAGATATTAGAAAAGGTTAGTGGGAAACTGAGAATGGAGATTCCTTCATATGAGGGGAACCTTAATGTGCATGAGCAGAAGAAGGTAAAGTATGCAGCTACCAGGCTGAAGGGCCATGCATCTATCTGGTTGGATGAACTATAGACATCCAGAGTTAGAAAGGGAAAGCCTAAGATCAAGTAGTGGGATAAAATGATAAGGAAGTTGAAGAATAAGTTTATGCCAAAGGACTATCAAATGAACCTTTTCAAGAAATTGTAGAAATTGAGGCAGAAAGGAATGACTGTCAAGGAGTATACAGAGGAGTTCTACAAGTTGAGCATTAATGCAGGACACACTGAAGATGATATGGAGAAATTAGTCAGATACACCAATGGCTTAAGGTATGATATACAGGATGAAATCAATTTTTTGAGTTTGAAGAAAATTGAGGATGCTCACCAATCAACTTTGAAGGCAGAGGCAAAAATGTTAAGGAAGAAAAGTTAGAGGAATAGAAGTAAAAGGCCAGCAAGAGGAAGAGGAAATTTCAGATCAAGATTTCAGCACTCTCAAAATGAAACAAGAGGTTCGAGTAGTAGAGCACCACATAGAGGAGACTTTGGTAAAGGAATATTTGCACCTAGAGGCAGAGGTCGAGGAAGAGAGATTAGGTGCTACACATGTGGAGAATAGGGACACGAATCATGGGATTGTCCTCATAACAAACCAGTAAATTAGCAGAATGTGAATGTAGCTAAAGCAAAGGAAGAAAATCCTCAGGTCACATGAAAATAAGAACCACTTGAGGCAAGAGATTCTTTATTTCTCAAAAGAGTATTTCTTAAAGTAGAGAAGGAAACAAATGAGCCAACACAGAGGAAGAGTCTATTCAGGACTGTATGCAAGTGTAAATAAAAGTGATGCAAAGTTGTGATTGACAGTGGAAGCACTGATAATCTTGTTTCCATAGAGATGGTTGAGAAATTGGGGTTGAGTAAGGTGGTGCACCCTACTCCTTACAAAGTGTCATGGCTAGAGAAGGGACATCAAATTTTGGTGACAGAACAGTGCAAAGTAGAGATACAGATAGGTACAAATAAATATGGCATACTATGTGATGTGATGCCAATGGACGTGTGCCATGTATTGCTGGGATGACCTTGGAAATTTGACAGAAAATCCATTCATGATGGAAAAAGGAATACCTACACCATAGATAAGGATGGAAAGAAGCACAAATTCATACCTTTTAAGAATGAGGTAGATAAAGGAACAATTGAGAATAATTTTATGTTGATTAGTGGAAAGGAGTTGCTGCAAGAAGTAAAAAAGGAGAAAGAAATGAATTTTGTTGTTGTGGGTAAGCCAAGGGTAATTTTGATTTCTACTAATTTATACAATCTTCCTATGGAAATTAAAAAGATATTAGATGATTATGCTGATATAGTTGTTGATGAGCTACCAAGTAAATTGCCACCAATTAGAAGTATCAGTCATCACATAGATTTAATAACTGGTGCAAGTTTACCAAACAAAGCAGCATATAGAATGACCCCTTGGGAGAATGAAGAAGTTGGAAGACAGGTACAGGAGCTGTTAGATAAAGTGACTGATCAAAGAAAGTCTTAGTCCATGTGCAGTACCAGTCGGGCTTAGTCCAAAGAAAGGATGTGAGTGGCGCATGTGTATTGATTCCAAAGCCATAAACAAGAACACTATAAGGTATAGATTTCCATTTCCATGCATACATGATTTGATGGATTGTTTAAGTGGGTCAAATTTTTTACTAAAATAAATCTGAAGGCTGGATACCATCAAATAAGGATTAGAAAAGGTGATGAATGGAAGACTGCTTTTAAGACCAACAATGGATTATATGAGTGGTTAGTGATGCCTTTTGGGCTCACTAATGTACCAAGAATATTCATGAGACTAATCAATGATGTTTTGAAAGCGTATGCAGGAAATTTTGTGATAGTCTATCTTGATTACATTCTGATTTTCAGACAGAGTAAGGAGGAGAATTTGGAGCATGTGAAGCTAGTGTTAAGTACTTTGAAAAAGGAGAAGTTGCTCATAAATTTGAAGAAGTGTAGTTTCATGTAGAAGGAGCTCATTCAATTCGGATTTATAGTTTCAGAAGAAGGCTTGAAGATGGACCCAGAAAAGATCCAGGTAATAATGGATTGGCCAAATCCGAGAAGTATATTTGAGGTAAGGAGTTTTCATGGTCATGCAAGTTTTTACAGAAAGTTTATAAGAGGTTTTAGTCAGATCTGTGCACCAATAATTAAAACAATAAAGGAGAGAAACCAACCATTTAAATGGACAAAAGCAACATATCATAATTTCAAGTTGTTGAAATAGAAGATCACTGAAAGACTTGTTTTGGCTTTAACAAATTTTGATAAAAAATTCCAACTTGAGACTAATGCCAGTGGGATAGCAATTGGAGTTGTCTTGAGTAAAGAGTACAGACCAATAGTTTACTTCAGTGAAAATTTAAATGACACTAATAATAAGTACTCATCCTATGATAAGGAGTTATATGCTATTGTGCAGGCTTTAAAGAAATGGATGCATTATTTGTTGCCCAAAGAATTTGTGTTGTATTCAGGTAACGATGCACTACAGTTCATCAACAATTAGCCAAAGTTGAACTAAAAGCATGCAAAGTGGGTGGAGTTTTTGCAAAGTTTTACCTTTGTAATCAAACACAAAAGTGGTAAGTCAAACAAAGTTGCTGAAGCTTTAAGTAGAGTAAATTTGATTATGCAGGAATTGATGATTGGCATTTCGGGGTTTGAAGAGATGATTGACATGTATGAGGAAGACACATATTTCAAAGAAATATATGTAGCTGTTAAGAATCGAGTGATTCATAATAGGAGCCAATGGTTAGATTACATGATTCAAGGAGGATTTTTTTTCAAAGATAATAAATTGTGTATACCTTAGTGTTCCATGAGGGAAAATATGATTAAGGAAAAACATAGTGGAAGACTGGACACTTTGGATAGGATAAAACATTCTCTCAAGTAAGTGCTTTTTATTATTGGGCAAAAATGGAAACTCATATCAAAAAGTTTGTTGATAAGTGCAAGATTTGTCAACATGCCAAAGTAAGAAGCCAAAACACTGGGTTATATCAGCCATTGCCAATACCCAATAGACCTTGGGATACTGTCATCATGGATTTTGTTTTAGGATTTCCAACGACTAAAAAAGGACATAAATATATCTATGCTGTTGTAGATAGATTTTCTAAAATGGCACATTTTATTGCTTGTAAGAAAACTAGTGATGTAACTCACATTGCTAATTTTTTTTTCTATGAAGTTATAAGATTGCATGGATTTCCTGTGAGTATTTTTTCACACAGGGATAAAAAGTTCATAAGACACTTTTGGAGGATTATATGGAAGAAGTTGGGTAGAAACCTCAGTTTTAGTTCAACCTATCATCCTCAGACAAATGGAAAAACTGAAGTGGTGAACATGAGCTTGGGAAACATACTAAGGAGTTTGGTTTACAAAATTCCAAAGAAATGGGATTTAGCACTTGCTCAAGCTAAATTTTCCTATAATGATGCTCCTAATTGGAACACTAGAATGAGTCCATTTTAGGTTGTTTTTTGGATGCATCCAAGAAGAGTGTATGAAATTAGATATTTTAGCAAACAAGAGACAAGGAGTGCAAAAGATGAAGAATTTGCAGAACAGATAAAAAATTTGCAGGAAGGTGTCAAGCAAAGCTTATAGAAAACCACCCAAAAGCACAAACAAAGAGCTAATATGAAGAGGCCTGAAAGGGAGTTTTAAGTATATGATTTAGTCATGGTTTTTCTAAGAAATGAAAGGTTTCCATTCGAAACTTATAGAAAACTAAAAGTGAAAAAGACAGGACCATGTAGAATTTTGAGGAAGTTCTCTTCAAATGCATATGAGATTGAATTACCAGCAGGAATTGGAATATCACCCATCTTTAATGTTGAAGATTTGTACCTATACAAAGGAACAGGGGCAGAACTACAAGAAAAATCTACAGAAAAGGAGAACCAGACTTTGAATTGGAAGGAACAAATTCCAAAGACAAAAAAGAAAGAAGTGGAAGCCAGTCTAGAGAAAAGAGCAGCAAAGAAGACCAGGGGACATACCTACTATCAGTATCTGGTCAAATGGAAAGGACACCCAGTGGAAGATTCCAGTTGAATGATAGTAGTAGAGTTACAAAAGTTTAATACAGATCCTGAAACATTGATGGATGAATTTTTTCTTCCCTGAGAGTCTGATGCAGGAGCATCTGGACTTAGCCAGTAATGTGATTGTGTGTTCACATGTTGTGGCTAACATGAGGTGGATAAACATTGGTTATTAATATTTTACTTAGTTTTAAATGAGAAGTTAGTTGTTTTGATTTCCTAACATAGGTAGGAATAAAATAGCAATTGGTTTCTCCCTGCGAGGAGATTAAGCCAAGTAAGATAGAGGTTAGAAATAGGATAGAAATTGTTTGTTGGATTGGTTCAGCAGAAAGCTAAATAAAGACAAAGCGGATAGGAATTTTTTGTTGGATTGGTTCAAGAGAAAGCTAAATAAAGACAAAGCAAACTGCTTCAAGTATATATATATATATATAGGTGAGGGACAAAGTGTGAATAAGAGTGAAATAGGTGTGGAATAGGTGTGGAGAGGAATGAACAGAGAGTAGAAATAAATGTCAAAACCATCCATCCGAGGGCTAGACTCTGTATATTTCATTTCTGAATTAATTCCAAGTGTTTTGTATTTTTGATCGGGCTCTCTATTTTAAACCATTTGTTTTATTTCTCTCTTGGATCACATATTACATTAACCGCACAGTGGGAAGGACGATCAAATTTTCAAGACACGACAAGGATCAAAAACCAATCAGATTTGCAGGCACAGCGAGGACAGTAAGATCCAACACCAATCGATGGTGAGAAATCACATCGCAGTCGGGAGGAAATCTCTCATCGCAAAGTATAGTGTTTATGGTTAATAATTCGCAAGTTAAGTCATTTAACTTGCGATGCGAAGTGAGTCGGTGGAGACATAACGTGGATCGTCGGATCCAGCAAAGGCCAACGAAGGAGATTGAAGTGCACCGGGAATGATTTCACAAATCACAACATTTAGAAGTTAGCGTTAAGGCCGTTACAAGGTAAGTTAAATGGTTTGTGATGCGAAATGGAGAAGGGCACGTGTCAGCTCTGCCCAATATTGCAGATCACGAGAAATAACGTTTAACCTTTAAGTTATATTATAAACTGTGCAAAGTGTGATCGCCTACGATTGGTCGTAAGTGTTATGGGACCCTCCAGTAAGAATTTCTACGTGTATGCATACATTTTGAGCTTTATATGTGGTCCGTGTAAAGGAACTGTTGTGATCACTCACGTATGTATGTTTGGAAACTAAAAAATTTGAGATCCGTTGCGAGTAAGGGAGTTGTGTGGACCCATAAACCACAGTTCCATGATGTATTTTGATATTTTTGCAGCTAGTCTGCATCATTTGGTATCATAGCAGACTTGATTTTTGTTCTTGAAGGTTGGAGCAAAGATTCCACCCAGAGGAGGAGTAGGCATAGGTCGGGGGAGACCAGAAGAAAATGCAATTTTACTAGACGAGATTCGACATATTCATACAAGAATGGATTAGAGGTTGCTCAGAGCAGAGCACCTGAAGACGGAGATGTCAAGGTAGCAGAGGAAACTTCTAAGGAAGAAGAAGCAGGAGAAGACGAGGCAACTAAAATTTTCAAGATATTGGAAAAGGTTAGTGGGAAATCGAGAATGGAGATTCCTTCATACGAGGGGAACCTTAATATGGATGAATTGATGGATTGGATCAGTTTAATGGATAAGTATTTCGATTTGGAAGAGATCGAAGATAATAAGAAGGTAAAGTATGTAGCTACCAGGCTAAAGGGCCATGCATCTATCTGGTGGGATGAACTACAGACATCTGCAGTTATAAAGGGAAAGCCTAAGATCAAGTAGTGGGATAAAATGATAAGAAAGTTGAAGAATAAATTTATACCAAAGGACTGTCAATTGAATCTGTTCAAGCAATTGAAAAATTTGAGGCATAAAGGAATGACTCTCAAGGAGTATACAAAGGAGTTTTACAAGCTGAGCATTAGAGCAGGACACATTGAAGATGATATGGATAAAGTAGCCAGATACGTCAATGGCTTAAGGTATGATATACAGGATGAAATTAATTTTTTGAGTCCGAAGATGATTGAGGATGCCTAGAAAGAAGTTTTGAAGATAGAGGAGAAAACATTGAGGAAGCAAATTCAGAGGAATAGAGGTAAAATTCTAGCAAGAGGAAGAGGAAATTTCAGATCAAGTTTTCAGCACTCTTAGAATGAAACATGAGGTTCAAGTAGGAGACTTCCACAGAGAGGATACTTTGGTGGAGGAATATTTTCACCCAGAGGCAGAGGCTGAGGAAGAGAGATTCGGTGCTACACATGTGGAGAATGGGGAAACAGATCATGGGATTATCCTCATAACAAACTAGTGAATCAATGGAATGTGGATGTGGCTGAAGAAAAGGAAGAAAATCCTCAGGTCACAGGAAAAGAAGAACCATATGAGGAAGGAGATTATTTATTGCTCAAAAGAGTATTTCTTAAAGCAGAGAAGGAAAAAAATGAGCCAACACAGAGGAAGAGTCTATTCAGGCCTGTATGCAAGTGTAAAGAAAAGTTTTGTAAAGTTATGATTGAAAGTGGAATCAATAATAATCTTGTTTCCATGAAGATGGTTGAGAAATTGGGGTTGAGTAAGGTTGTACACCCTATTCCTTACAGGGTGTCGTGGCTACAGAAGGGACATCAGATTTTGGTGACAGAACAACGCAAAGTAGAGATACAGATTGGTATATATAAATATTTCATACCATGTGATGTGATGCCAATGGACGTGTGCCATGTATTGTTGGGAAGACCTTGGAAATTTGACAGAAAAACCATTCATGATGGAAAAAGGAATACCTACACCATAGAGAAGGATGGAAAGAAGCACACATTCCTACCTTTGAAGGATGAAGCAGATAAAGGAACAACTGAGAATAATGTTATGTTGACTAGAGGAAAGGAGTTGTTGTAAGAAGTCAAAAAGGAGAAAGAAATGATTTTTTGTTGTTGTGGATAAACCTAAGGTAATTCTGACTTCTACTAATTTAGACAATCTGCCTGCGGAAATTAAAAATCTATTAGATGATTATGTTGATATATTTGTTGATGAGATACCAAGTAAATTTCCACCAATCAAAATTATCGATCATCACATATATTTAATACCTGGTGAAATTTTACCAAACAAAGCAGCATATATAATGACACCTTGGGAGAATGAAGAAGTTGGAAGACAGGTGCATGAGCTGTTAGATAAAGGACTGATCAAAGAAAGTCTCAGTCCATGTGCAGTACTAGTCGAGCTTAGTCTAAACAAAGGAGGTGAGTGGCCCATGTGTATTGATTCCAGAGCCATAAACAAGATCACTATTAGGTATAGCTTTCCATTGCCATGCATAGATGATTTGATGGATTGTTTAAGTGGGTCAACGTATTTTACTAAAATAGATCTAAAGAGTGGATACCATCAAATAAGGATTAGAGAATATGATGAATGGAAGACTGCTTTTAAGACCAACCGTGGATTGTATGAGTGGTTAGTCATGCCTTTTGGACTCAGTAATGCACCAAGCACATTTATGAGACTAATGAATGAGGTTTTTAAAGAGTATGTAGAAAATTTTGTGATATTCTATCTTGATGACATTCTAATTTTCAGTCAGAGTAAGGAGGAGCATTTGGAGCATGTCAAGCTGGTGTTAAGTACTTTGAAAAAGGAGAAGTTGTTCATAAATTTGAAGAAGTTTAGTTTCATGCAGAAGGAGCTCATTTACTTTGGATTTATAGTCTCAAAAGAAGGCTTGAATATGGACCCAGAAAAGATCTAGATAATACTGGATTGGCCAACTCCGAGAAGAATATTTAAAGTAAGGAGTTTTCATGGTCTTGAAAGTTTTTACAGAAATTTTATAAGAGGTTTTAGTCAGATCTATGCACTAATAATTAAAACAATAAAGGAGAGAAACCAACCATTTAAATCGACAGAAGTAGCAGATCGGAATTTCAAGTTGTTGAAACAGAAGTTCACTGAAAGCCCTGTTTTGGCCTTGCCAATTTTTGATAAAATATTCCAAGTTGAGACTGATGCCAGTGGGATAGCAATTGGAGCTGTCTTGATTCAAGAGTAGAGACTGATAACTTACTTCAGTGAAAAGTTAAATAAGGCTAAGAAGAAGTATTCATCCTATGATAAGGAGTTATATGCTATTGTGCAGGCTTTAAAGAAATGGAGGAATTATTTGTTGCTCAAAGAATTTGTGTTGTATTCATATAATCATGCACTACTGTTCATAAACAATCAATCGAAGTTGAACCAGAAGCATGAAAAGTGGGTGGAAATTTCGCAGAATTTTACCTTTGTAATCAAACACAAAAGTGGTAAGTCAAACAAAGTTGCTAATGCTTTAAGTAGAGTAAATTTGATTATGCAGGAATTGAAGATTGGCATTTTGGGGTTTGAGGAGATGATTGACATGTATGAGGAAGACACATATTTCAAAGAAATATATGCAGTTGTTAAGAATCCAGTGATTCATAATAGAAGCCAGTGGTTAGATTACTTGATTCAAGGAGGATTGTTGTTCAAAGATAATAAACTGTGTATACCTAAGTGTTCCATGATGGAAAATCTGATTAAGGAAAAACATAATGGAGGACTGCCTGGACATTGTGGACAAGATAAAACATTTTCTCAAGTAAGTGTTTTTTATTATTGGCCAAAAATGCAAACTGATATCAAAAAGTTTGTTGAGAAGTGCAGGATTTGTCAACATGCCAAAGGAAGAAGCCAAAACACTGGGTTATATCAGCCATCGCCAATACCCAATAGACCTTGGGATGTTGTCAGCATGGATTTTTTTTAGGACTGCCGAAGAATCAAAGAGGACATGATTCTATATATGTTGTTGTAGATAGATTTTCTAAAATGGCACATTTATGGATTCTAAGAAAACTAGTGATGCAACTCACATTTCTAATTTTGTTTTCTCCAAAGTTATAAGATTGCATGGATTTCCTGTGAGTATTGTTTCAAACAAGGATACAAAGTTCATAGGACACTTATGGAGGACTCTTTGGAATAATATGGGTACAAACCTAAGTTTTAGTTCAGCCTATCATCCTCAGATGGATGGAGAAACTAAAGTGATGAACAGGAGCTTGGGAAACATATTAAGGAGTTTGGTTTACAAAAATCCAAGACAATGGGATTTAGCGCTCAAGCTGATTTTTCCTATAATGATACTCCTAATCAGAGTACTAGAATGAGTCCATTTCAGATTGTTTTTGGGATGCATCCAAGAGGAGTGTATGAACTTAGATATTTGAGAAAACAAGAGACAAGGAGTGCAAAAGCTGAAGAATTTTCAGAACAGATACAGAAGTTGCAGGAAGGTGTCAAGCAGAGCTTACAGAAAAACACCCAAAAGTATAAACAAAGAGCTGATATGAAGAGGAATGAAAGGGAGTTTCAAGTAGATGATTTAGTCATGGTTTATCTAAGGAAGGAAAGGTTTCCAGTCGAGACTTATAACAAACTAAAAATGGAAGTGATAGGACCATGTAGAATTTGAGGAAGTTTTCTTCAAATACATATGAGATTGAATTACCAGAATGAATTGGAATATCACTCATATTTAATGTTGCATATTTGTACCTATAAAAAGGAACAAAGGAAGAACTACAAGAAGAATATACAGAAGAGGAGGACCAAACTTTGAATTGGAAGGAATAGGTGCCAAAGACAACAAAGAAAGAAGTGGAAGCCATTTTGGAGAAAAGAGCAGCAAAGAAGACCAAGGGAAAAACCTACTATCAGTATCTGCTCAAATGGAAAGGAAACATAGTGGAAGATTCCAGTTGGATAACAGCAACAGAGTTACAAAAGTTTAATATAGATACTAAAACATTGATGGATCAATTTTTTCTTCCCTGGGAATCTGATGCAGGAGCATCTGGACTTAGCTATCAATGTGATTGTGTGTTCACATGTTGTGGCTAACATGAGGTGGATAAACATTGGTTATTAATATTTTACTTAGTTTTAAATGAGAAGTTAGTTGTTTTGATTTCCTAACTTAGGTAGGAATAAAATAGCAATTGGTTTGTCCCTGTGAAGAGATTAAGCCAAGTAGGATAAAGCTTAAAAATATGATAGAAATTTTTTGTTGGAGTGGTTTGGCAAAAAACTAAATAAAGACGAAGCGAAATGAGTCAATTATATATATATATGAATAGTGGTGAGGAACAAAGTGTGAAGAAGAGTGAAATAGGTGTGGAATAGATGCGAGAGAGGAGTGAACAAAGAGCAGAAATAAATGTAGAAACCAGCCATCCAAGGGCTCGGCTCTGTGTAATTCATTTCTAAATTAATTCCAAGTGTTTTGTATTTTTGATCGGGCTCTCTGTTTTAAACAGTTTGTTTTATTTATCTATTGGATCGCATATTAAATTAAGCGCACAGTAAGAATGACAATCGTATTTTCAAGACACAATAAGGATCGAAGACCAATCGGATTTGTAGGCACAACGAGGACCGTTAGATTCGACACCGATCAACGGTGAGAATTCACATCGCATTCAGGAGGACATCGCACATCGCAAAGTATAGTGTTTACGGTTAATAATTCGCAAGTTAAGTCATTTAACTTTGGATGTGAAGTGAGTCAGTGGAGACATAATGTGGACCGTTGGATCCCACAAAGGCCAACGGCGGAGATTGAAGCACACCGAGATAGATTTCGCAAATCACAACATTTAGAAGTTAGTGTTAAGGCCGTCACAAGGTAAGTTAAATGGTTTGCAATGAAAAATGGAGAAGGGCACATGTCGGCTCTATGCAATATCGCAGATTGTAAGAAATATGGTTTAACCTTTAAGTTATATTGTAAAGTGTGCGAAGTGTGATCGCCTGTGATTGGTCGGAAGAGTTGTGGGACCCTACGGTAAGAAGTTATGCATGTATGAATTTGCTTTTGGTTTTATGTGTGATATTTGTAAAGGAACCGTTATGATCACGCGCGTATGTATGTTTGGAAACTGCAAAATTTGAGATCTGCTATGAGAAAGGGAGTTGTGTGGACCCACAAACCACAGTTCCGTGGTGTATTATGGCATTTTTGCAACTAGTTTGCATCACCAGTTTATTTCCATTATGTCTGTAAGCATATTTCTATTATTTGATATTAATGAAATGAAGTATTATTTTCGCTGGATCTTTGTATTTATGTCTATTTCTGTATTTTGTTACGTTCCTGAATAAATCTGAATTACATAATGGAAATGGAAAGGAGTATGTTGAAGGCAATGCATTTTCCAAATGAATATTGTGTTGAAGTTGTCGCTTGTGAAACATATATTATTAATAGGTTTCCAACCAAAAGTGTTATGAATATGGTTCCTGAAGAGGCATGGAGTGGAAGAAAGCATAATTTCAATCACATGAGAGTGTTTGGATGTGTGGTGTATGCTCATCTCTCTGATGAGTTGAGGAAGAAGTTGGACAGCAAGGGGGAGAAATGCATATTTGTTGGATTCATCGATGAATCCAAGGCATACAAGCTCTACAATCCATCAAGCAATAAATTCGTAATCAACAGAGATGTGCAGTTCATAGAAGAGGAAGCATGGGATGGAAGTTTAGAGGAGACAGTCAATGTGAAAACATGTACATCACATGAAGAGAAACAAGAATTGACTACATCAAATAATTCCTCAACGGTGACTCCACCTACACCTATTCAAGCTCAACAAAGTAGTCAACATGTGACATCATCAACCAATAATAGGAAAGTGTTGCGCAACCAAGAAAGTGCTTCTCTAAGCACACCACAAAGATCTACAACTCCATCTATTTCAAGCACAACACCAAGTGACATGACAAACCCATCTTCCGCAAGCATAAGAGGACAAAAATTCATAAATTAAAGTGAAATATATGAGCAAAATGAAGTTGATAGTAGCGTTGGTATGAATTCCTTATTATCATTATTTTGTCATGTAGATGACCCAATCCATTTTGAGAAGGCAATAAAAGAAGAAAAATGGGTTGTGGCAATGATTGAAGAAATAGAAGCAATAGAAAAGAATGATACATGGGATTTAGTGAACCTTCCGCAAGGTAAAGAAGTCATTGGAGTGAAGTAGGTCTATAAGACCAAGAGAAACATTGAAGGCAAAATTGAAAGGAATAAAGCAAGGCTATTTTTCAAAGGATACAAGCAGCAACATGGAAGAGATTATGCAGACATTTGCACTAGTCGCGAGGATGGAGACAATGTGTTCAATGTTGTCAGTTGCAGGGCAACATAAATAGAAAACGTATCAAATGGACGTAAAATAAACATTCTTGAATGGAGTGCTGAAAGAGGAGGTATATGTTGCACAACCACCTGGTTATGAGGTAGAAGGCCAAGAAGAAAAGGTGTATTGGTTGAGGAAAGCTCTTTATGGGTTGAAGCAAGCACCGCGTGCATGGTATAGTAGGATAGATGCATACTTGATGGACAATGGTTTCAAAAAATGTGACGGTGAACCTACTCTCTACATCAAAGAGAGTGGTGTAAGCTTCTTATTATTTTTTTGTATGTATATGATTTGATTTTTACATGGAGTGATGATTTCCTCATCGCTGATTTCAAAGAAGTCATGAAAATTGAGTTTGAAATGACTGACTTGTGGTTGTTAAGGTATTTTTTAGGCATAGAAGTGAAGCAAATAGAAAATGGTATTTTTGTCTCTCAATCAAAGTATGTTGCAAACATTTTAGAGAGGTTTAATATGCAGAATAGCAAGCTCGCACCAACTCCAACTGTCATGGGTTTAAAGTTGAGAAATGAATATTGCAGCAACAATGTCAATCTGACATTATACAAAAGTATGGTGGGAAGCCTAATGTATTTGATTGCAACTAGGCCTCACGCAATGAGTTTGGTGTCAAGGTTCATGGAGACACCCAAAGAGTCACATTGGCAAGCAATGAAAAGCATTTTAAAGTATGTCAATGGGACAAAGGAGTATGGTATTTTGTACACCGCAAAAAATAATTTTAGGTTGTTTGGTTATACTAACATTGACTGGGCAGGAAGTGTGAATGACAAAAAGAGCAGATCAGGATATGTTTTTCATTTGGGTTCAAGAGCCATTTCATGGGATTTCAAAAAGTAGCCGATAGTGTCAATGTCAACAGCAGAAGCTAAATATGTCGCCGCAACAACAACAATGTGTCAAGCAGTTTGGATGAGAAGGATGTTGAGGGATTTATGCCATGAACAAGAGGGAACAACAACTATTTTCTTTGATAACAATTCGACAATTTCACTATCAATGAATTATGTTTTTCATGAGAGGGAAAAGCACACTGATGTTAAATATCATTTCATAAGAGAATTAGTTAACAATGGTAAGATTGTGTTGCAGCACTGCAGGTTAAAAGAACAATTTGTAGACATCTTCACAAAGCCATTGGCACCAAGAAATTTTGTTTATCTCAGAGATTTTTTGGAAAAGGTCAATGGTGGCAGTTGTGATTAAGGGGGAGTGTTGGAAAATTAATATCAACCGCCACGTTAAATGAAGTGACAGCAACCATACCTCAAGTAAATGTTTTGCATAAATGGAGTTATGAGCATAAGTACATATTACCCTATTAAAGTCAAATGGAACTTTAATGAAGGATTGGTAGAAATTTATGGGTAAGCATTTACTCCGCAACTGTTATTGTTATTTAGTGTACCAAAAGTTCAGAAAATCATGTTCCCGATAGTGTGTTTTAAATGTTAGTCTTGTCATGTATTAACTTATTATAAAATTATTTTTTGAATAAACAAGCATGTAGAAAGATTATGCATAGTGGAAGATGTAAGTATCAGAAAAAAAGGGGAGAAAATCGAGAATTTTGTGGTGGGTGCCTAAAAACAAATAGTTACAGGTTTTACATTTGGAAACTCCTAGAAAATGTGGAGCATTTGGTGGTGGTTTTGAAAACAAATAGTTACATGTTTTACAGTGTATTGTTCTACAAATCCTGGAAAATGTAAATCTCAACAAGAACTCTTGTTTTACTTGTGAAGGACCCAGAACCTCCATATAAATGTATAATCTAAAGTATATTTTGTGGCAATACCTTTATGGAATTTTATGAGTTTTACCATAGTGTTAGTAAATTTGTTTGATTTCTTGTTTCATTATAGTTGCGCCACCCAACATGTTTTAATATTACCCACTCTGTTTTTAAAGAAAGAATCATACGATATAATTTCAGCCACTGTATTATCTCAATTAAAATCTCTCAGAAACTGTGTGTGTTGAGGAATAATTCCCCCTCTTATTTTTTTTTTTAAAAGGCGTTCACCAGTTCGTATTCCCCTTTACCCACAATATTTGATTCATACATGAGAACTTTTGTAACTTTCATATTCGTGGGAACTTGCTCCGTGCAAGACACGAACAAATATGTGACAATGCATGTGATGGATGGAAATGAATATTTCCCATAATCACCTGCATCGCTGCTGATGCGAAGGAGTTGCTCCAATGCAGGGCTCAAATTTTGTCGTGCAAGTAAATACTCACCAAGGTTGGAGAGGCAGTCGTAGTCGGGCACTAAGCCATAGGGAATACACAGAAAATGAATTTTGGAAACCTCCGGAAAATGAATTTTGGCGTTTCCCGCAGAAGCTTCGACCATGCGTTTATGGAGCCACTCAGTATTGACGAAAGTGATAAAAAATCCACGTAGAGTGAGAAACTGCGTCAAATTCATTAGCACATTAACATGACTTAGAGTAGGAGATGGCATAATCACTGCGTGCAAAGCACACTCGTTTTCAGTACTCATTATATGCACCTTATTCGTTCTGCTCTTTAATGAACTAGAAACGAAAACTTGCACTTCTGATAAGTACAGGTCAGGTATATTTATAACTATAATGGACTATGTGGTTGCATCTAGGCCAGCGCGCCACGTGATGGTGTGTTGTTGGTTTCAGCGCGATTGGTTAGTATGAATTTCAGTTGATTTCCACTTAATGGTAGAAAGTGTGGAAATGATCTTTGAAATATTTATTTATTTGTTTTCTTCATATTTTTTATATAAAATCGGTTCTCTTTTAAATATATAATCGTTTCTAAAATGATTTTGCACTTGATTGACATTGGAATATTAGAATTTTTTTTATTATTAACATTTTTTTAAAATATTAATATGGGAAGAAATTATACATCATTTTCTTATTATAATTATTTTTATTTTATTAATAATCAATTTGAAATATGTTTTTGATAAATATTTATATTTTTAAATTTCATATGTAAATTCTATTTCAAATACCAATGAAATTACACATTATCTTTCTATTGGAAAGTAGAAATCACATATTTAAAGTTTAAGCTAGAGAAGTGTATACCTATATTATTTTTCAGATTTGAATTTGTGATATTTGATAAGAAACATGTTTTCTTAGCCATTAAATCCAAGTTGCAGGTCACCCTCATATTGGGATGCACAAAATACCTATTCATAAATAAATTTGAACCGTTGTTATATATATATATATATATATATGGTGGCAGATTTCCACCCTTGGCATATATATATATATATATATGGTGGCTGGTTGTTAAACCCCACCACCACATGACATAATTGCAAATGGAAAATGGTCAAACAGTGTTGTATCACATCTATATATAACATATAATGTGTGGCTAGGTCTGCCTTTGCGCCACTTGTTAACACCAACTCTATTGAGACCATATAAATGTATATGTTGTGGAACTGGCGGGGGTTTGAATTTAAAAGATATTGGATCAAGTTTGGTATGAGAGGAGGTCTTCTCGATACGAATAGAATGAGTGAATGCTAATGAGGAAAAAGCTCCAAAATTTTTATGGAAAACTCAAGTCATTTGATCCCGAAGCGGGGCCTGCACCACAAAGACGAAACGTGGTAGATGAGGATGCACAAGTGGAAGAAGAGCGAAATTATCACAAGATGTTCTTCAACATGGCAGACAAAGTTAACAAATTGTTTGCAGAATATGAGAAGACAATCAAACATGAGAAGAAAGAGCCCGAGGATCATGCATCGGTACACCATGAAGGTGGAGGAGGAGAACCTCCTCCCTATCCATCCACCAATGAAATTTATTCTTCTTCTTCATCTTCTCATCATTCTAATAGGCATCATACACACACCTAAGAAACCATTTTTAAAGCTAGATGTAAAGTTTGATCTTCCCACATATAAATGAGAATGTAATGTAGAGAAAATTAAAAATTGGATTAGAAATATCAAGGTTTATTGCCGGATTCAATACATTGAGAAGGATGAGGCAAAGATCCAGTTAGCATCCCTTAGGCTTAGTGGCACCACTCTTGTTTGGTGGGAGAGCAAGTTACAGAAAGGAAGCACATACTTGGGTAATATCCTTTCTTCTTGGTCCAACTTTATTTCTGCATTAAAAGATACTGTAACAAATTATATTGGTGCTTTACAGAGTTAGATCAAAAATTCTTTGTTACTATTTGAGCCTACTAAAATTGATGCAGTCAATGTGAAAGCCATTCACTTTGAAAACAAGGGAAAGAATTACAAAGAAGATCAGTCAAAGAAATCATTTTTCAAACCTCATAATGGCAAGTTCAAAGGAAAAGGCAAGGGAAAGGACAAGAAGGAAAATACAACCTAGAAGGAGGAAGGAGTGAATCCATCTTGTACACATTGTAATAAGGAAGGCCATGATGATGAAATTTGTTGGAAGTTGCATCCCAAGTTGAAGACAAAGATATTTGGTGGAAAGGGAAAGAAAAATATGGTGGCAACCGTGCAACATGACCTTTGATACCATTCCAGTAAGGAGACACATATCGCAACAATGGGCATACAAGGTAACATTTTTCTTCATGCAAATGAAAGTTTTGAATTGCATTCAAGTACAAGCCCTTCGAATGAGTCTAGTTTTAAGGAACAAAAAAGGAATAAATTTTTTCACATTAGCGTCGTAATGAAGCATACTAAAGTGGAAACCTTGTTTGATACATGTTCAAAAGTATTTCAAAATCCTTGGTTAAGAAATTGGTAGTATAAACTAAGCCTCATATGAAACCTTACCCTCTTGGTTGTGTGTGCTATAAAGAAAAATTACATGTAACGAAATGGTGTAAGGCTAGATTTTTGATTGTGTCCAAACTAGTAGATGAGGTTGATCTTGATGTTGTACCCTTTGATATCTGTGGTATTGTATTGGGGATTCTGTAGTTGTATGATAGGAAAGATGTTTTATTTCAACATGAAAACAAGTTTCATATCATGAAATATGAGGTGAAATATATTAATAGAGCTCATCACACCAAAGTCAATGCCAGTATTGTAAGTGCGGTTCAGATAAAGAGGTTTGTGAATTCTAGCAAAGGGTGCATGCTCATGGATGTGAGAGAAAAATATGAAGAGACATCTGATGCTTTCAAATGTTGTGATCCCATTCATAAAAAGGAATTATGTGAAATTTTTTTGTAGGAATTTACAAGGTAAGTTCCTTAGATCAAGAACCAAAGTTCACCGCTCACAAATATATCACAAATCAGTACACCAGTATAATCATGTGGTTAAAACCCTCAAAGAGGGAAACAATCCACGACCTTAGCCAACGCGGCCACTCCAAGAAATTTATTTATATAAAAATAAAAGTTACAAATTTTTCTCTCATAAACGGTTATCGGACAAATGACCCTCCATGCTATTTAAATAGAGATCATGGACCAATCGGGTGCTAAGCCACAGATCAAGTGTCGTTAATACCGAGGTGAGAGATAACTGTCAGATCACTACAAATCCTGACCGTCGGATTATAAGTTACAAATGTACATGGTAAAAAAACACACTTTACCTAACTCTACACTAGACTAAGTTATTCTTAACTATTTCCTATGTGTCGGAATATCCTAACATCCCCCCTTAAGAACAACTTGGGATAGGATTGAAGGGTTTACAAAGGTGACACAAAAGGAGCCTATTTCCTATGTGACAAAATATCCTAACATCCCCCCTTAAGAACAGATTGGGATAGGATTGAAGGATTTTAAAAAGTGACACAATAGGAGAAGGAAGGAGGCATTAGAGCATATCTCCCCTTAATGACAACTTTCCTAAACTTTAATCATGGATCGAAGTTTGGTAAAATTCACTTATGTGAGAGCCTTTGTAAAGATATCAGCTTCTGTACTTCGCTTTCTTACAAGACCAAGTAATAGGTCCTGAACCAAGAGTGAATACATATCCTACAATAGACTTTCGATCATCAGGGTCACCAACCCAATCAAAATAAGTGAAACCAATCAACAATGGAGATGCTCCTTCACTTTAATGAATCCTGAACTGAACTGTGCCTCAAATATATCGAAGCATTCTTTTAGTTTCTTTCCAGTGACTTTCATGAGGTTGGTGCATAAATCGAGCGACAAGACCAAAGGCAAAGGAAAGGTCAGGATGGGTATGGGTTAGATACAGAAGTTTACCAACAAGTTGACGATATAAGGTAACATCAACTTCAGGGGTAGTACAAGTGACTGAAATCTTGACTCCAGACTGAAAGGGAGAAGGGGCTGGCGTACAGTCTTCCATGTGAAAGTGGTGTAGAAGATCACAAGCATACTTGGACAGAGAGAGGGTAATGCATTCCTTGGATTGCAAAACTTGAAGATCAATGAAATAATGCAAGTGTCCTAAGTCTATCATTACCAACTTGTTTTTGAGGCTAGACTTTATATGGTTTATATGGTTTGGATCACTACCAGTAAGGATAATATCATCAACATAAAGAACAAGGATGGTGAAGGACTTACCCACTTTCTTGGTGTAAACAATGTTGTTAGAATGACACCTAAAAAAGCCATTATCTAATATAAATCTATCCATTTTGGCATACCAAGCCCGAGGAGCTTGTTTGAGACCATAGGGAGACTTCCTAAGGTGACAAACAAGGCTAGAGTCATTTTGGATAAATCCAGGGGGTTGTTCCATGTAGATTTCTTTCTTGGGTTTGTGTTATATTCTTTCCACGACTAGTCACGCTCGGGGGGGGATGATAACCCCCCCTATCGGGGTCCGGGGAAACGCCCCAGAAAATTTTTTTGGTCCTCATTTTCCGGTGGGCAGACCCACCCATGGTTTTGGGGCATGATGGTTTTTGGCCCCTGGTATTTTGTAGATCCAGTCAAGGGAACTACGGTTATGTTCCAATCCAGGGTTAATGGATTGGGGTTTATGTATTCTTCGACACGTATATATATGTGTTGTAACACTAAAAGGAATATAATGAAAAATCAAGCTGGTCATCCCGATTTGGGATTTAGGGGAAAATCTATGTGTTTATCTGTCTTATGTTTTATGCTCTTGCTATTGTTTATTTTCTATTTTTAAGATTAGTTTGAAAATAATTTCTGTACAGGGTTAAAACCTACATTTGGTATCAGAGCAGTTTCGGCTTCAAGGGGACACCTTTGCTACTAAGGGTTTTTTTTTTTTTGCTCGGGCCTGAGGTAGACCCTATTTAGTGGGAGATCTATGGGATCGATTCTTGTGGTGAAAGAAGATGGTGAGCGATGAGAAGATAGAGATCAAAAAATTTAATGGTTAGAGTTTTGAGTTGTGGAAGCTCAAGATGGAGGATCTGCTGGTGGATAAAGATCAGCGGATCGTGATAGATACAGGTACTAAACCAACCGAAATGTCAAATGAAGACTGGAAGAAGCTTGATCGGAAGGCAAAGAGCACAATACGGTTGTGTGTCTCAGATTCAGTATTGTTGAATGTATCTGGGGAAGCTACAGTGAAGACCTTGTGGGACAAGCTAAGGAATTTGTACCAATCTAAGTCTCTGGTGAATAAATTGTTCCTGCAAAAAAAGTTGTATAACCTGAGGATGAAGGATGGAGACTCGGTGACTGAGCATCTGAATGCCTTCAATACTGTGGTAAGTCAACTGTCATCTGTTGATATTAAAATCTTAGATGAAGATAAGTGCATCAGTTTGTTGTGATCTCTACCAGATTCGTGGGACAATTTGGTTATTGCAATACGTAGCAATACAACTACCTTGAATTTTGATGACATTGTCTCAACCTTGTTGTCAGAGGAAATGAGACGGAGAAATATGGAGGGTCGGAATGGAGATGCCTTATTTGTACGAGGAAGGTCCTAGAACAAAAACAAGAATAAAGTTTCAAGTGGGAGATATAAAACTAGAGGGAGATCTAAATCTTCTGGAAGTTTGTAAAGGTGTGCTAGAAATGCGGAAACGAAGGGCAGTACAAAAAGGACTGCAGACCTAAAGCTCCTGAGAAAGGAAAGGGATCTGATGATGCTCCTTCTGCAGAGGCAAAAACCACCTCGGATGAAGGTGGGGATGTGTATTTGGCTTATTCTTCAAATACACATGTAGATCATGAGTCATGGCTGATTGACTCGGGTGCATCCTTTCACTTCACTCCCCATAGGGAGTGGTTCTGCGAGTATGAGAAATATGACGACGGTGATGATAGGAAGGCTAGAATCGTCAGACGTGGAAAAGTCAAGCTGAAGTTACAAGGTGGAAGGATTAGAACACTTCTTGGTATTTTGCACATTCCTGCATTGGCTAGAAATTTTATTTATGTAAGCAAGATGGATGATGCAGGTGTAAAAACAGTGTTCGAGATGCCTGTAAGATGGTTCATGGAGCATTGGTATTAATGCGGGGAGTTCAGATTGGAAATCTGTACAAGCTTCAGGGCAACACTATTATTGATGGGTGCAATAGTTCTGTGGTTCCCGAAAGTGGAGCAGAAAGCCTAGCAGTCTCTGGATAAAAGACCATGTTATGGCATCAAATGCTTGGACATATTGGAGAGAAGGGCCTTTGGATACTGCATGGAAATGGTATGGTAGAAGGTATGTCCAATAGCTCTCTGGATTTTGATTTATGTGAACATTGTGTGCATGGGAAGCAGAATCGGGTGAGTTTTCCTTCTGGTGCTAAGAGAGCGAACAAGATATTAGAGCTTGTGCACAGTGATGTGTTTGGATCTGTGTCGATTCCATCACTGGGTAAGTCTGTGTACTATGTTTCATTCATAGATGACTTCTCAAGAAATACATGGATATATTTCTTGAGGAAGAAATCTAAATTCTTTGATAGATTTAAAGAATTTAAGGCTTTAGTGGAAAACCAGATACAGAAGAAGATAAAGATGTTGAGGATAGATAATGGTGGGGAGTTCTACAAGAAGGAATTTGAAGAGTTATGTAAGAAGTGCGATATAACACAACAGAAGACTACTCCATACACACCTCAGCAAAATGGAGTTGCAAAAAGAATGAATAGAACGCTGATGGAAAAGGCAAGAAGAAAGGCTCAGTGGTACCGGGTTAGGACAAGAATTCTGGACAGAGGCAGTGGAGATTGCATGTTACTTGGTTAACAGATCACCTTCATCAGCATTGGAGGATAAGACTCCACATGAGGTATGGACTGGTAAGAAACCCTCTCTTTCACATCTGAGGGTATTTGGATGTGATGCATATGTACATGTTCCAAAGGAGAAAAGGAGCAATTTGGATAATAAATCTGAAAGGTGCATCTTTATTGGGTATAAGGATGGTTTAAAAGGTTACAAGCTTTGGAACCTGGAAACAAGGAAGGTTGTGTACAGCCAAGATGTGGTGTTTAGAGAGGTGAAAGATACTGTTAAACATGAATTCCTACCAAAGGAACCTGAGAAGATAGAGTTTGAGCTAAAGGAGGATGAATCAGACTCTACAACAGAAGAATACTCAGAAGAGGAAGAGACATAAACTCCAGCATTGAGAAGATTAGTTTGGGAAAGAAGACAACTAGAAAGGTATAGTCCATCTGCTTTCTGTTCAAATTTTGCTTTAACTATAACTGATGATGATCCCATAACCGTTAGGGAGGTAGTAGATTCAGAGGATGGAAAACTATGGAAGGAGGCCATGGTTGATGAAATGGCATCTTTGCATAAAAATGAGGCATGGGATCTGGTGGAGTTGCCAGCTGGAAGGAAGCCCATCGAGAGAAAATGGGTGTTTAAGAAGAATATGAATGTAGAAGGAAATGTCGAGAAATACAAAGCTCGGTTGGTAGAAAAAGGTTATTCCCAGGTGCCAGTAATTGATTTTGGTGATATATTTTCTCCTGTTGCCAAATTTACTTCTATTAGATTACTTTTATCTATTGCTGTTGCATTTGATTTTAAGGTAGAACAGATGGATGTGAAGACAAAATTTCTTCATGGGGATCTAGAAGAGGAGATCTACATGAAACAACCTGAAGGATTTATGGTGAAAGGGAAGAAAGAGTTGGTATGCAGGTTAAAGAAGTCTATGTATGGGTTAAAACAGTCACCAAGGATGTGGTATCAGAAATTTGATACCTATATACGAGGACTTGGCTTCACCAGAAGCAAGGAGGCCCACTGTGTTTATTTTAAATTAATTTGTGACTGTGTTATTTATTTGGTCTTGTATGTGGATGATATGTTGTTGATTGGAAATGACAAAGAAATTATCCAAGATTTGAAGACCCAGCTGTTCTCCAAATTCGACATGAAGGATCTTGGTGTTGCAAACCATATTTTGGGCATGGAAATTAAGAGAGTTCGGGCAAAGAGGAAGTTGTGGTTAAACCAGAGGAAGTATGTTGAGACTATATTGCAGAGTTTCAATATGAAGGATAGTAAACCGGTGAATGTTCTGATTCATGTAGGTACAAAGCTGTCTGTTGAACAGTGTCCCAAGACACAAGAAGAAGAGGAGGATATGTCTCGTGTTCCATATGAAAGTGCAGTGGGCAGCCTGATATATGCAATGGTCTATACTAGACCAGATATTACACATGTAGTGGGAGTATTGAGTAGGTTTATGTAAAACCTAGGGAAGGAGCATTGGACAACAGTGAAGTGGGTTTTCATATATTTGCATGGCACTAGTGATTATGGCTTGTGCTACCAAGGAAGACCAGGTTTGGAAAGAGTGTTGGACATTCGAGGTTTTGTTGATGCAGACTGGGCTGGAGATCTGGACCAAAGAATATATACAAGTGGGTATGTGTTTATCCTATTTGGAGGTGCAGTCAGTTGGATGTGTAAAAGACAGTCTATAGTGGCTCTTTCAGTACAGAGGCAGAATACATGGCAGCCACTCATGCAAGCAAGGAAGCAGTTTGGTTGCAGAGATTGTGTTCAAGTATGGGGTTGGTACAACAAGCTATAAGGATAGACTCTGATAGCCAAAGTGAAATTTTCTTGGCGAAGAACCCTGCTTATCATTCAAAGACAAAGCACATTGATGTTCAATAACACTTTGTGAGATATATGGTTGAAGCTAAAAGGGTGTTGCTGGTAAAGGTGGACACTTTGAAGAATGTTGCAAATGCATTGACAAAGTCTATGAGCACTCAGAAGTTCTCTTGGTGTAGAGAAACAATGGGTGTTGCAAAGTTGGGCTAATGACTCAACTCTCCTGTGGCCCCCTGCGGAAAGAAAACAAAAAGTGGGAGAATATTGGGTTTGTGTTATATTCTTTCCACAACTAGTCATGTGCGGGGGGTTAACAGGGGTCCGGGGTAGCACCCTAGAAAATTTTTTTGGTCCTTATTTTCCAGTGGGAAGACCCTCCAATGGTTTTGTGCATGGGTTTGCACATGGTTTTGGGGCATGATGGTTTTCAGCCCCTGGTATTTTGTAGATCCGGTCAAGGGAACTATGGTTATTTTCTAATCCAGGGTTAATGGATTGGGGTTTATGTTTTCTTCGGCATGTATATATATTTTTTGTAACACTAAAAGGAATATAATGAAAAATAAAGTTGGTTGTCCCAATTTGGGATCCGAGGGAAAATCTCTGTGTTTATCTATTTTATGTTTTATGCTCTTGCTATTGTTTATTTTCTATTTTTAAGATTAGTTTGCAGATAATTTCTATACGGGGTTAAAACCTACATTATTCATGTAAATCTCCATGTAAGAAGGAAGATTTAACATGCATCTAATGGACTTCCCATTTAAAGGAAGCAGCAAGGGAAAGAACAAGGTGGATAGAATTCATTTTGGCAACAGGGTAGAAGGTTTCAGTATAGTCAATGCCTTCAACTTGTGAAAATCCTTTAGCGACAAGACGAGCTTTATGTCTATCCACTTTTCCATCTGGTCCAAACTTTGTTTTGTAAACCCATCTGCATCTACCAGGTTTTCTTCCTTTTGGAAGAGGAACGAATCCCAGTATCATTCACCGGAAAGTGTATATTGTTACTACGTTGTAGGAGAGTCCCAATCTAGATGACGGGAGGCTTCTTCACGAATTTCCGGATCGCGGAAGTTTTCTGGAACTTGAGCCAATAAGGAAGAAGCTCTTTCGAGGTCGAACGTGTACGTCATCAATTAGCGGGTTCACACAAAGAGAACCCTCACCATCTGAGAGTAGAGCGAGGACCCATCTCGGAAGCGGTGGAGTATAAGGAACATTTTCATGAGGTGGAGGAGGATTTTCATCCTCGATGTCATCATATGAACTAGAAGGAATGCTATTAAAAATATAAGAGACAGGGAGAGGTGGCACATATGCCGAATCAGGCTCGCAGGCCAAAGGTGGCACACTTGCCGAACTAGGCTCGCAGGTCAATATATTTTCATCAAATTTTACATCTCTTCTAATGATAATATTTTTGGATTTTGGTTGAAGAAGTCTATATCCTTTGACATCTTCAGAATATCCAACAAAAATACATTTTTCACTCTTAGGTTCTAAGGCTTTATGTTTCGCATCTGAAATATGGGGCCAAGCATCACTTCAAAAACACGAAAGTGACTTACATCTAGTTTGATTGAGCTCCAAGCTTCTTCTAGAGTTATATTCTTTAAAACCTTAGTAGGAGTGCGATTTACTATGTAATTTGCACAGTTAATGGCTTCTTCCCAAAAATTGAGACCAAGTCCTTTAGATTGAAGCATACAATTAGCCATTTATTTTAAGGTGCGATTTTTCCTTTCAGCTACACCATTTTGTTGTGGAGTATATGGAATGGTATGTTGCAATTGAATTCCATGCTCAGTGCAGAAGTTGATAAATTTGTTGTTAACATATTCTCCTCCATTGGTTGATCTTAAATTAAGAATTTGATGTCTAGATTGTTTCTCAATAAAGGCCTTAAAGGCCAAGAACATGTTAAAAACTTCACTCTTGAGTTTTAAGAAGTATACCCAAGTGCATCTGGAAAAATCGTCAATGAAAGTTAAGAAGTACTTGCAACCAGAGAAAGAAACAATAGGAAGTGGACCACATAAATCACCGTGCAAAAGCTATAAAGGGGCTGAAGTGTGCCAAGAGGCACGTTTGTCAAAACTATCCCGATGATGTTTTCCGAGTACAAATCCAGAGAAAACACCATCTCGACAAGATACCATAGGAATGCCTGTCACCATATTTTCCTTACATAGAGTTTTAAGAGAGCAATAGTTTAAGTGACCAAATTGCTCATGCCAAAGTTTGCTCATTTCACCATTATGAGCAACAAAAATAGAGGGAAGACATGATGACCCAAATTTGTCAAACTTATACAACCTTGTGGAATCATCAACAATGCTAGTAGCTAAAATATGTCCAGGATATTTGAGGTCCTTGATTACAACATAATGAGGTGATAATTCTACTATTTTCCCTTCACCTAAATGAGTTATCTGACAAACAGATAGAAAGTTGCATGAAAAGGTAGGAACACATAGTACATCATTAAACTGATCATTATCTAGATGAATGGTTCCAGATCCTACAACATTAAGAGATCTATCATTACCAACATAAATATTTTTGGTGTTATAATCATTTAAAGAAGAAACATGGCTTTATTTTTGGCCATGTGGTAAGAAGCTCCAGAATCAATGAGCCACTCATGAGAAGGAGAAGAAGAAGATACATTTAATGCATAACCAGATCTTGATGCTTGACAACCACAAGCAGAAAGTGCCATGATTGAAGATGATGGTGAAGAGTGCTCCAAATTGATGTTGTGCTTCTTCATTTCCGCTTCTAAGACTTCCATATTCTTAAAAAATTTGGACTCTAAATGGCCATCACGATTGCAAAAGTTGCAATGTCTATCTTTCTTCTTTCCTTTGTTTTTATATGCCTTTTCATTTTGGTGAGTTGCTTTTTCAGTTTGTGGCTGAAATTACTTAGGACCCTTGTTTGGTTTCGGACCATACTTTTTAGGATACTGCTTCTTGGGATTCTTTTGATATGGTTGTTTCTAGGCTGATAAGGCTTTCTTAAAAGAATTTCCAGAAGTGATAAGACCAAGGTGTAAGATTTTTTCTTGTTATATTATCAAAGAATCGAAAAAGGCATAAAAAGAGGGGTTCTTGTAGGCGGTTCTTGAAGAAATGATGGCTTCTCTAGTGGAATGGAAGGTAGAAAAAAATACAGAGTATGCAAGGCAAAGATTAGCAAGAATGCAATAAATGAGGCTACCATCTTCCTTTTTTATCTTACAACCTTCTAAAAGAATTTGAAGGGTCTTGAATTTGGACAAAGAATATTCAATGGAGGAGAAATTATTGGGGTCCAAAGTAAGCAACTCATTTTCAAGCTGGTGGGCCCTAATTTGATTTTGAATGCCAAAAACAGATTTTAGCTTTTCCAGGGCTTCATCAGGGGTGTCAATGTCAAGGATATGAAATCGAAGATCTTAAGCAATGGACATGCCTATCAACCCTCGTGCTTGATCTTGCTTATTTTCTCATTTAGAAACTTTATCATCATTGGAAGGTTTAGTTTCTTGTCCTGTGGCTATTCTATAAAGCTATTTAATTCTAAGTATATCTACCATGTGAGGTAGCCATTGGAAATAATAGTTGTTATTAAAAATAATCGGGCATTCACTTTCTATTTAAAAAAAAAAAAACTGAAGCTAAGAAAATCTAAAAATAACTACTCCAATGGAAAGATCTCAAAAAATTAGGTCGTTTAAAAAAACGGCTCGAAAAATAGCTTCCGAATGAAGAAGTTATGCCTTTTGAAAAATATGAGTTGTAGATGCCCAATAGTTATGGGAACGAGATGAAGTGCGGCCTTTTAAAAAAAAAACCGCCCCTTTGAACAAATTTTTTTTACAAAAGAAGTTTGAGAAGGATACTTGAAACCAAGACCTCTATTCTCATAAACTAACCTCTCACCAAGTGAGATAGTAAAAGGATCGCATTATTGTTTGAAAGGAGGAAGGGTTTTTTGTTTTGTTTTTGTTTTTGTTTTTTTTTTGCCTAGTGTGCGTGCCTTTTCCTGTACAAAAAAAATACAAAAACTAAGCAAAAAAAAAACGAAATGCAAAGCCTTATGGCAGAATGTTAGATTTTCAGTTAGCCTTACCAACAACTATCATTTTTTTCACTATTTCTGATTTCCCGAGATCACACAAAGACGCGGGGAAAGAGCATACGTAGAAAAAAACTCCCTTCTTCCTGTTTCTGATTTGCCGAGATCACACTCAACACACAGAAAAGAGAATACAAAGATAAGGGGGTATAGATCTGGAAAATAAATAAAACCTAAAAACCGAAAATAAAAAGAGGGAACCGAAACAAGCAGAACTATTAACAAATATAACTGCAAAACAAATGCTTCATACCTCCAGATCTAAACTGTCATAACTTGGGTAGCCGGAAACCTTTTCGCATGAAATGAAAAGCATTCCTCACTGTAACAGATGCTCCAGAGACAATCGAGCAGTTCTCCAAGCCCAAAATTTTTCAAAAATAGTTGATCTACAAAACGACATTTGCATGCAGTCAAACCGACTTTGGATTTTGATCAACAAAGGACGCGCCCCTCAAAATAGCTCTGATACCATGTAGGAATTTATAGGGTAAGTTCCTTAGATCAAGAACCAAAGGTCACCGCTCACAAAAATATCACAAATCAGTACACCAGTATAATCACGTGGTTAAAACCCTCAAAGAGGGAAACAGTCCACGGCCTGAGCCAACGCGGCCACTTCAGGAAATTTATTAATATAAAAAGAAAAGTTACATATGTTTCTCTCATAAATGGTTACCGGAAAAATGACCCTTCATGCTCTTTAAATAGAGATCATGGACCAATCATGTGTTAAGCCATGGATCAAGTGTCATTAATACCGAGGTGAGAGATAACCGTCAGATCACTAAAAATCGTGAACGTGGATTATAAGTTACAAATGTACATGGTAAAGAAACCCACTTTACCTAACTCTACAATAGACTAAGTTATTCTTAA
Organism: Pinus albicaulis; assembly: GCA_034641835.2. Taxonomy (NCBI): domain Eukaryota; kingdom Viridiplantae; phylum Streptophyta; class Pinopsida; order Pinales; family Pinaceae; genus Pinus; species Pinus albicaulis. The sequence goes on along the minus strand of CM076581.1, from coordinate 1,508,034,027 downwards.
CTATTTCCTATGTGTCAAAATATCCTAACATTTTTCTAACTGTGATGGGATTTTTCAAGAACCAAGAGGGTTGCCTCCAAAGCGTGAGATCCAACATGAGATTCACTTATAGTAGGATGATCATTTACCCAACATTGGTATGTACATGTTCTCAACGATTGAGATGGAAGAGATAAAGAAGAAGGTACAAGAATTGTTGAACCAAGGGGTCATAAGACCAATTTATTCTCCATGCGGCTCACCTATCGTGTTGGTGCCGAAAAATGATGACACATGGAGGATGTGAGTAGACTACAGGGCACTTAACAAAATAATGGTGAAGAATCGATACCCTCTCCTTCACATTGATGATTTATTAAATCAGTTAAAATTTTTTGTATATTTCACAAAACTAGACTTGGGTAGTACCTATCATCATGTCAGGATTGCAAAAAATGATGTATGGAAGACTGCATTTAAGACAAAACATGGGTTTTTTGAATGGTTGTTGATAGCATTCAGACTATGCAATTCTCTGACCACGTTCATGAGGGTGATGAATGATATTTTCAGACATTTTCTTGATTAGTTTGTACTTGTGTATCTTTATGACATTATTGTTTACAGTAGGACATGGGATGATCATGTGTGTCATGTTAAGAAGGTGTTTGATGTTTTGAAAAATAAAAATTTGTATGCCAAAATGTCGAAGTGTGAATTTGGTAAGACCTCTTTGGTTTACTTGGGTCACATTGTCGATGGTGGGCAACTGGAAATAGATCCTTCTAAAGTTTATGTGATTATAAAGTGGCATAAACCCACAATGTTACAGAGGTCCACAGATTTTTGGGTGCAATACAATGTTGGAGAAGATTAATTTCCAACTTCTTCGTCATTGCATCCCCTTTTTATGCATTGACGAGTGCGAAGAAAACATTTTAGTGGGGAGGAAATTAAGAGAAACAATTTGATACACTGAAAGAGAAGATCAAAACCACGCCAATTTTGGCCTTAACTAACCTCCAACCTCCTTTTGAGGTTGATACATATGCCAGTGGATATGCCATGGGAGTAGTATTGATCCAAAAAAAGAAACTTATATGTTACCATTCAAAGGCACTCTCCTAAGTTTTTTTGAACTATCCCACATACTAAAAGGAGTTGTATGCCTTGGTTCAAAGCGTGAATAAATGGAAACACTATTTGATCAACAAGGAGACCATCATTGACATAGATAACTATCCATTGCAGTACCTTCAATCTCACAGCAAGCTTCAACAAGCACGTCATTTCAGATGGATGGGATTCCTCCAGTAGTTTCACTTGGTAAAAAAATACAAAAAGAGCACGAGTAACAGAGTGGCAGATATGATTTATTGCCCTTCTATTTCTACATCTATAGCTTTTAAAAATGATTCTTTATCTTTTGAAATTTTTGTTGAACAATATGTTGATGATGATGATTTTAAGGAGATTTACTACTGATCTATATGAGACCTTAATGTAAATGTGCTTGAGGGTTTATAAATTGCAAGTGTTAAATTGAGTTTTTGAGAGATTTTATGTTAATTTTTAAACACATAAAGCATGAAAATAAGCTCTGAAATATACAGAAATAACAGAAAAATACACCATAAAAATAACCACAACACAACAAATGATGAAGGAGTTCACCACTCCTGGGCTACGTCTCCTTGGTCCAGCTTCCAAAGGATTAGCCCTCTTTCATTATGCTAAAATTGGTGATTACATACATTTATAGTGCTCAAAGGGCTTCAAAACTTATTCCATCAGCTTCATAATACCAAAACATTCCTATTTAGACACTTTTTGATCCAAAATTGGTCAAAAACTGAAGAAGTTATGAGCCTCCCTATTTTTTCTGCTAACCACACCACAAATTCCCCAAAATCCAGATCGATCCTATAAATATTCCCTCGATTACGCTAATGGAAAGATAATTTCACAGATTTTTGGGCGAAATTATCAGACTATTAATATGCATTCTGATTCCTAAATTCTGAAAATTTAACCATAATGATATGGTTTGAAAAGATAATAATAATAAAAATTTTGAGTGGTTTACCCTCATCATCAGCGGTTAGTGGGTAACGGGTCACATGTGAGCTGTTACGGTTACAGTATACTCCTCTACCTCTGTTTCTGTGCCATGGGTTATATGCATATCGTATGGGGGTTCCGAGGCTATGCCTTGGCCCCTACCCCAGACCTTCTGCCATCAAACATTTAAATAAAGGTTTCGAACTATAGTTTAATAAGAAATGAATGTGGCAAAGTGGACTTTGGCGTTGTTTATTGGATCGAGGTCTAGTGTTTGACCCCCGCCCAGTCCACTCGACCCTTAACAATAATTTTGGTGGCCTCCCATGCTATCACATGGTGGCCTCTAGTTGGGCCACGTGGCAACATGTGGTTCTCCATCATTCCAACCAATAAAATCACGCCAAACAACACCATCGAAAAAATGGAAAGGTGGTGAGGCTTGATTTTCCTAATGAACCCAGTCAACCTTTGACCATTCAACCATGCTCAGGTAGATATACAAACTAATGACTAGGTAGCCTGCATAATTTTTCCAAACTTTTGCATGTTTGGGAAACCGAATAGAATGTGTTTCCGGGAGCATACAGTGTTAGTTTTCTACGAAATGGGTTTTGGTGGATTCATAACGATGAGATCTACACTGTTGTTCAAGTTCCACACCATTTTGAAAACTTTCATTTTTGAGTATAATTTTGAGCACCTGTTCACTCCTCCCCACTATAAGCTTTTGGACCCCAAAAGACCATTTTTAGCTGTTCAGTAAGTGAGGGTATAGTTCCCTCACCTGTCCAATCTCTATCCATTTGGCTTTGCTTATATTTTTTCCTTTGATCCCCACACGAAGGTACTATACATTCCCTCGTTTTGAAGACCTTGTTCCTTTTTCAAGAATGGTGTCTTATTGTAGTTCATCAAGGTATTCAAGAGAAAAATCCTCAATGGAAGGAATTTGAAAATTTTCTCCTTGATCTTCAATCAAAGGCATCTCATACAACCTTATGTTCTCAACGTTAACAATAACATAAATTTTCATATATGAAGGGAAATCCAACCTGAAGGCATTATCACTAATCTTTTCTAAAATAATGAATGGAAAATATCGACTTGGTTTCAAATTTTTACCTTCTCCTTCTCCTTGAAGCCTTTCTTTTCCAACGTGAAGCCAAACTTCATCACCAACTTCGAATTTGTGATCTACATGATGCTTATCATGCCTTGTTTTGTACATCACTTGCCTCTTTTCTAGTTGTTCTTGAACTACTTGATGCACCAATTGGATTTGTTCAATGAACCTTTTAGATTTGTCTATGCCACTATGATCATCAATTGAAACATCATTTCAAAAAATGAAATCAGAAGGACATTTAGGCAAGTATCCCAAACATGCCTCAAATGGTGATGTTTGAGTTGAAGAGTGCTTGGCCCGGTTGTAAGAATGTTGAATATATTGCAAGTTTTCATCCCAAAACTTAGGATGATTGTTGTAATAACCGCGAAGAAGATGAATCACTGTCCTATTAACCACCATTGTTTTACCATCTGTTTGCGAATGAAATTCTATACTCTTTTTCAATTTGGTGTCCATGAATCCCCACAATATTAACCAAAAATTCCCAAAAAAGTAAGAATCCCAATCACTAACAATGGATGTGGGAAATCAAGAATGCACCCATACATTCTGAATGAATAACTGAGCAACTTGTTCAACTGTAATTTTCATTTTACATGGCATCAAAATACACATTTTGTTGAACCTATCCACAACTACAAAAAGTTAATGTTGATTCATCTTTGACATAGGAAGACCTCCAAAAAAGTCCATAGAAACACTCTCCCATGGACGAGAAGGTACTAAAAGTGGTGTTTAAAATCCTAACTTTTTATTGCTAGGCTTCCTGACAACACATAATGAAAAACCTATAATAAAACGTGACACACTTTCAAGCATACGAGGCCAATAACAATAACTATGTAGATATGCCACTATCTTCCTTACACCGAAATGACCAACAATAAGAGAAGTATGTGCCTCTCTTATAATGTTGACTCTTTCTCCCTGTGGAATAAAAATCTTACCAAGATGGTACAAGTTATCATGCATGTGATAATCCAATTCCTCTATTTAGTTCCCTTGACTTAAAGTTTCATATGCATCTTGAAAATCACTATCTAAAGTATATTGTTCAACATAGATCTCATGCAAAACAAAACTATGCTTAAGAATAGTAGCAACACTAACAATAGGCCTAGAAATCGTGTCAACAAATTTATTGTAGATATCTTTCTTATACCTTATCACCAAGTGGAATTGTTGAAGAAAACTCATCCATCGAAGGTTCCTTGATTTATGCAACTTTGTTTGCGATTGCAAGTATTGCAATGGTTGATGATTAGCATGAATGATTTTTCTCTTACCCATCAATTAGTGTTTCCATTTTTTCACACTTTGCACCAATGTGTACAAGTCATTGTCATATGTAGGATAATTAATCAATGCACAATTAAAATTTTCCGAATGAAAACGAATGGGCTTACCATGTTGCATGAGGACCGCACCCATGCCATAGTCACTAGCATCAATATGAACCTTAAATGACTGTCTCAAGTCTGGAAGTGTAAGTATTGGATTTGTGTTGATCTTTTCTTTCAATGCATCAAATGCCTTTTGTTTTTAACCTCCCCAATGGAAGACCTGCTTCATACTTGTCAATGCATACAAAAAGATTCTTACCTCTGGGCTTTGGCCAATTCAAAATGACATCAACCTTGGAGGGATTTATTTTCAATTCACCTCCTCCAACAATATGACCCAAATACACTAAAGAATTTTATCCAAACTCACACTTTGACATATTTAAAAACAATTTTTCTTTCTTCAAGACATCAAGTACCTTTTTGAATTTCATGACATGTTCTTAACGATATTTACTAAAAATAAAGATTTCATATAAGTATACTATCACAAAATAATATATAAATAGCCTCAATACATCATTCATCACATGCATAAAGGTAGTTAGAGCATTGCAAAGACCAAAAGGCGTAACTAGCCATTCAAACAAACCTTGTTTTGTTTTGAATGTTGTCTTCCATATGTCACCTTCAACAATTCTAATTTGATGATAGCCACTGCTTAAGTAAAACTTAGTAAAATATTTTTCATATTTCAATTGATCAACTAAATAATGTCTTCTAGGAAGTGGGTAATGATTCTTTACCATAATTTTGTTCAATGCACGAAAGTCCACACACATGCATCATGTTCCATCCTTCTTTGGAACCAAAACAATAGGTGACCCACATGGAGAATTACTTGGTTTGATGATCCCTTTTTCCAACAACTCTTGAATTTTCTCTTTAATTTCTACACTTTCCATCACTGACATCTTGTACATGCCAATGTTAGGAAGAGGACAATATTGATGCAATTGTATTTCATGTTGGATTCCCCTCTTGGGAGGCAATCCTTTTAGCTCCTAAAACGTCTCATCATATTGGTTAAAGACCTTAAACAAATCATATTTAAATATTGAATCAAAACCTTGGAAAGCTTCATTTTCAACATTATTCATTTTCTTGACCATTAAAAGCCCAAAATTCTTGCGAGAGTTAATAAGCCTCTTCATTTGTTCGGCATTTACAAGTGAAATATTTAGTTTATGTCGATGTGCTCTAACAATGTACTCTATGCCATCTTTGAACAAGTGATACTTGTTTTCATGGCGATGGAATATAGATTTTCTATCATATAAATATGGGCTTCCCAAAACAATTATGGAAATATAAAGTGGAACTACATCAAGTTCAACTTCATCAAGAAAGTTTGCTGTAATTGCAAATTTAAATATGCATTTACTCGTAACTTGTAAGTTTTCATTCTTGCAAATACAATCTAAAGGATACGACCCTGGATGAGGAATGTTCTCTAAGTTTAATTTCTTGACTAAGTCTTCGGAAATCAAATTTTCTTGTGAACCAATGTCAAACAATGTATCAATTTTGGTGTGCTTTGAAATAACCCGAATATGGAAAAGTTCAATTCTCATTTTCTCATCTTGAGTATCATTAAGAAAAATTGAAGATATAGTGCTTTCTATGTACTTACCTTTCATTCCCATTTCTATGATCTTTGTTTAATCTCCTGAATCAAACCCTAAGTCATGTTGTGTAGTTGCAGTTGTCTTTTGCTTCCCTATGTTGTTAAACTTCTTTGGTGTCATCTCAAGATGAAGCTTCCAAAAATGGGCTACATCATGACCCTCTTTGGAACAATGTTTGCATGTTATTTTTTCTCCTTCCTTCTTTACATACAGATTCTTCTTTCCCTTCCCTTTGAACTTACTCTTACCCTTGTCTCCACCTATTAATGGCTTCTTGCTACCCTCTTGTGAAATTTTTTTCCCTCTTGCTTCAATATGTGTTTTTTGAACACAAAACTCATCTAAAATTGTAGGATTAAACATAGGATAGTATGCCTTAAATAAATGTGTAAAGCCCCAATATATTTCAAAAAAGTGTCTTTTGAATTCAAGTCTACCCCTAATATCAAAAACCTTCTTATAAATTCTTGAGTGTGGCTTTGCACACTTTGACAATTTACTTGTCTAAAATTTTTCCAATCCATAAAAGCCTTTTTCATATAAGCCAATGGATAAAATTGTCTTCTAAGTGTAGCAATAAAATATATCCAAGGGGTGGAGACCTTACCATGCCTTTTCACATCCTCTTGTGTTTTGGCTTCCCACCAAATCAAAGTAGCACTTTCCAACCTCAATGAAGCCAACTGAATTTTCGTTTCATCATATTTGATGTTTTGTATCCTGAAATAAACTTCAAGTTGATGAACCCAATTACTGATTCCTTTGGCATTCACTTCATCATTATACATAGGCAATTCGAATTTGATATCAATTTTTAGTAAGGGATTTTTACCATGAACCATTGGGGTATGTGGAGGTGTTTGAGTAATAGTGGATGTGCAAGAGGAAGAAGATGAAGGTGAGGATGGAGGTGAAGATGATGGTGGAGAAGAGGGTGGTTTTTCATTGTTTTATTTTGAAGGCTTATCATCATCTCCTCCTTTTCGTCCAGCAGAACCCTCTCCTTTTGAAGGATTGTAACTTTAACCCCGCAATCTTGAAGTTCTCTCTTCATAGAGAACCTTCACCATTTTAGTCATGTCAAAGAAATATTTTCTAAAAGTGTTTTCTTCATCTGACATGTTATCAACTCATCCTTCATGTCACATGCTTGCTGAAGCTTCAACTGCAATTTGAGGAAGAATTTGTGGTGCATATTGTGGAAAACTTTCTCTCCTTGTCCTTGAGATAACTTGAGGACTTGCAACCACAAGTTTTCCTTCTCCTCTCTTGAACTTCAACCTTGTAAGCATCAGAAACACTTACAAACAATTAAATCCTCACAGAAAAAAATAAAACCTAAGCTCTGATACCAAACTTAATATGTATGAGATCTTAATGTAAATGTGCTTGAGGATTTGTAAATTACAAGTGTTAAAATTAAGTTTTTGAGAGCTCTTATGCTAATTTTTAAACACATAAAGCATGAAAATAAGCTATAAAATATATAGAAACAATAGACAAATACACCATAAAAATAACCACAACACAACAAATAATGAAGGAGCTAACCACTCCTGAGCTACGTCTCCTTTTTCCAACTTCTAATGGCTTGGCCCTCTTTCATTGTGCTCAAAATGGGGATTACATACATTTACAATGCTCAAGTGGCTTCAAAACCTATTCCATCATCTTCAAATTACCCAAAAACGCCTCTCTAGCCTCTTTCTTATCCGAAATTGGTCAAAAACTAAAGAAGTTATGAGCCTCCCTAGGTTTTTTGTTAACCGCACCACAAATTCTCCAAAATTCAGAGCCATCCTACAAATTCACCTTCAATTGCAATAAATAGAGTGACAATTTCACGGATTTTTGGGCGAAATTTTCGGACTGTTAATATGTGCTCCAATGCCTAAATTCTAAAAATTTAACCATAATTATATGGTTTGAAAACATAAAATTAATAAAAATTTTGGGTGCTTTACCCTCACCGTTGACGGTTAGTGGGTAATAGGTCACATGGGTGCGGTTACGGTTACAACTTCCACCTCTGCCTTCAGTTCTGTGTTGTGGGTTATATGCATATCATATGGGGGTGGGGGGGGGGGGGGGGGGGGGGTTTCGTGGCTGGGGGGGGGCCCCTACCCCAAACCTTCTGCCATCAAAAATTTAAATAAAGGTTTCAAACTATAGTTTAATAAGAAATGAATGTGGCGCAGTGGATTTTCGGACTGTTAATATGCGCTCCAATGCCTAAATTCTAAAAATTTAACCATAATTATATGGTTTGAAAACAGAAAATTAATAAAAATTTTGGGTGGTTTACCCTCACCGTCGACGGTTAGTGGGTAATAGGTCACATGGGTGCAGTTACGGTTACAACTTCCACCTCTGCCTTCAGTTTTGTGTTGTGGGTTATATTCATATCATATGGGGGTGGGGGGGGGGGGGTCTTGGCTAGGCCATGGCCCCTACCCCAAACCTTCTGCCATCAAACATTTGAATAAAGGTTTCAAACTACAGTTTAATAAGAAATGAATGTGGCACAGTGGATTTTGGCCTTATTTTTTGGATGGAGTTCTGGTGTTCAACCATTTTTTAGTTCGCTAGGCCCTTAACAATAATTTTGGTGGCCTCCCGTGCTGCCACGTGGCAACCTCTAGTTGGGCTACGTGGCACCATGTGGTTGGCTGTCATTCCAACCAATAAAATCATGCCAACCAACACCAACGAAAAATGGACAAGTGTCAAGGCCTGATTGGCCTAATGAGCCCAGTCAACCATGCCTAGTCAGCTGTATAGACTGCTGACTAGGCATCCTGCACAATTTTGCCAATTTTTTTCCTGTTTTGGAAAACGAACAAAACGTGTTTTGGGAAGCATACAGTGTCAGTTTTCCATGAAACAAGTTGCACCAGATTCATAATGACGAGATATGAGTGGTTGTTTAGGTTCCACACCATTCTCACAACTTTTATTTTTAGCATAATTTTGAGCACCTGATCAATGACACATGGATTGTAGGTGTAAAATTATTATTTTCAAGAAAAAATATTATAACATCTTGGAAATTTTTTTATTCCCACCAATTAAAGGACACATGTGTTAGGTTTTGAGCCTGATTATCTTCTTCATTTAGATGTATCACCGCATTGGACCCTGTTCTTAACGGGGCGGCGTTGATTAATCGTTGCCAGGGGGGTCTAGGGGGGTGGGGGGGGGGGGGGGGGGGCGCGGGTGGTGGCAACCCAACACAGACCCCCACGGCAGTGGGGGGGTTGAAAACTCTGCGAAGCTTTAAAAATATGTAAAATTTCCATGCAAAATATTGTAATTTTGTAGTCAATTTGGGTCATTCATTTGGCGGATGATATGGCGGTAGAAGTTATGTTTAATTTAATTAGTTGAGGTATAAAATGGGCCTCCTAAGAAAAATGTACAAAAAAATAAACTTTTTAAGAACCAACAAGATTCAATATGATGATGTCAACCATGGGGGATGATTCACCATTTTTTAAGTAAAAGGGTAAAAAGATAAAAAAATAATAAACTAATAAAACTACTTTTTCAACTCATATTTTAAACATATCTCCCAATTTTTTTACTCAAATTTTTAGCGGATGTACTCATTGGATGAAAAATTTAATTCCTCATCCAAGGAGTACTCATGTTGCATACTTTCGATGGACCCTGCTACATGAAAAATGAGAAATACATAAAAAAACGTGTTTGCAATCACGTTTTTCATGTATTTCTCAATTTTTGTGTAGAAGGACCCATGAAAAGTATGCAACATGGGTAATCCTTGGATAAGGAATTATATTTTGCGTCCAACGAGTACTCCCGCACAAAATTTGAGTAAAATTTTTGGGAGATAAGTTGAAAATATGAGATGAAAAGGTAGTTTTTTATTTTTTCCCTCTAAAATTTGATGATGTAATCAAATCTTATTTTATTATTTCCACCATTATTTTATAATTTCCTTAGGAGGCCCATTTTAGACCTCAAAATTCCCCTAATGAGGGTGTTTTTTCCCTAGAAAGCAACCCTGTTGGAAATATTGTCATTGATGGCAAAGGAGCAACACTAGAATTATCATTAAGGACAAAGACGCAACACCAGAATTATCAGTAAAGAAAAAGGAACAACAGTAGAATAATTATCTAAGGCAATGGTGCAGTGAGAAATCATAAAAGAGAGGCATAGGAGAAACAAAGGAGAGAAGGAAGTTAAGGAAGCAAAGGAGCAAAGGTAGAAAAGGAAACAATATGGGTGAAGTCGTGAACATGTTGGGTGAAGTTGTGAACGCATTGGGTCAAGTCGTGAACATGAGCAGAGTCGTGAATGAGCAGGTCAAGTTGTGCTATTTTAAGTTCATAAAATCTTAAGAGTCGAGCTATTGAATACGTTTAGTACAGTGCACAGGTCAGGGTCAAGTCATGAAAATATCCATGCAAAACAATGTTTAGAGGCTTCACTGAAAATCACAATTGCATGTGGAGGTCCTGATCGCATATCGCAAATTGCAGCGGAAGGATGGTCACAAAACCGCAGAGACACAAGAAATTGTGAAATGCGAAGTACGAAAGATGACGTAGGTAGTGACGTGGCAGATGAAGTGGCCCCGACCCCATAGATCACAATTAATTTATGATGACGTGGCAGTGACGTGGCAAGATGACGTGGCATGATGACGTGGAGATGATGTGGACCTGGCCTGCATATCACAAATCACAAATCGCAAGAGGTGAAGAACCACATATCGCAAAAATTTGCGATAAGAAACATGCGATAGGAATCTGCGATAGAGAAGTTGTGATAAAGTCAAGTGGGACCCAATCTCATATTGAAAATCGCAAAGCTCAGGAGGAATGGTGCACATTAACCAAGTTGGAATAACGAAATGCGATAAGGGGTGGATGAAATGTAGTTTTAGAGTTAAATTGAAAAGGATTTAAAATCCCGAATAAGGCCTTTTTGTGAAGAAATCACATCAGAGCTGGAAGCGGTGAATATAATACAAAACCACCAAGAATTCTGAGATGCGATATGAGGAGAAGATGTGATATAGTTCAAAGCTAAAATCTAAAGGAATTGAAGACTGACTGTGGGACCCAATCGTATATCGCAATTCACAAGCTCAGGAGGATAACCGCTCAAGAATCATATTGAAATACTGACGTGCGAGATGCGATACGAGGAGAAAATGCGATACATTTCAAAGGCGAAGTCCAAAGGATTTAAAATCCAGAAGTAAGTCTTTTTCATTAAGAAATCACATCGGTGAATGGAAGAGATGAATATAACATGAAACACAAAGGAAACGCTGAAATGTGATAAGTGACCAGACGTGATATTGTACAAAGGTAAATATTAATATGTTTCAAGTCTAATCTAACAATAGTTTATGAAGAAAAGGCTAAACACGACAGAAGGACTTGAGTGAAGAATAAGACCCGACACTATGAGCACGGGTGAAAAGCAGCTACACCTTGATAATGGAAGAAAATATGAATGCAGGCAGAAAGGCTCGAGTAAGTGACCTAACATAGAACAAAGGAGCAGTGAAGGTTGAATGCTGCGGGCACGAGTAACAGATGCAGAGTCGGGAAAAAGGAGATAAAGTAGCACTATTGAAAATGCATCAGCGGGGTCGAGGGGGGCCAAAAGACAGTTATGCAACACTATTCAAAATGTGTCAGCTGGGTCAAGTCAATAAAAAGGCATTCATGCAACACTGTTATAATATAACAAAAAAAATAGGAAAATTAATGACAGCAGCAGAAAAGACAAATACTCAGCGAGCCAAGAACTGAAAGGGTTGAGTGAAATATTGTTGTAACTATAAATGTAAATTCATTGATTATTTTATATTGTTCGTGATGCAAGTGCAAGTATCTGTAGGCATAGGCAAAACTCCAATGAGTTTTGTAATGATTATTTCAGATGTAATAACCTGAAATGAAGTGTAAGGAATCGAATGGGTGGAAGGCATAGGGTCAGGTATGTTCACTTCGTATTCCTTGTAGAATGAAAACATTCATGTAGTTATCTATATAAAACATGTAATATCAGTGTGCATAGACATGCCAGAGAGCAGCAAAATGGCAGAGAGCTGAAGAATGTAAGAGAGTGGCAGAATGGGAGAGAGATGGAGAATGTGAGAGAGCGGATAGAGATGATATGCACATTAGGAGCTGATATGAAGGATATTTGAAGGCAGAGAGGGCAGAAGTTAAGGTGGAGGAAAATAGAGATGATATCCAAGTAAATCGGCATTTTACTTTCGTGTTGAGTGAGGGGATTGTAATATCCTTTCAAGTTGTATCTTGATAAAATTCCATTTGGAGATGGGTGACGTAGGAGCCTCCTGTGGGTTGTAGCCTGCAGAAAATATATGGGATTTGGAGCTTCCTTGCAAGTTGTAGCTTGCATAAATTGAGGTAGGAGCCTCTTGTAGGTTGGAGCCTTCAGAAAATCACTGGTGAGAGGGAGTAGGAGCTTTCCTTTGCATCACACCAATAATAAGATGTGGTTTTCTCCCTTATGGGTTTCCACTTATATCTGGTGTCCATGTGCATGATTATTATGTGTTTATGAGACGTGTTAATCTTCTTATTACTTGTTGTTCACATATTTAGTCTGTTGATCACACTTTGTTAAGCTGGTTATGAAATGACTTGTTAATGAGTTTAATGAAAATAATTTTGATGTCCATCAAAGGACTAAAATGATTCACCCCCCTCTCAGTTTAGTAAAGGGTTCATCAATTGGTATCAGAGCCAATTCCTTTTGTATGAGTTTAACCACTGGAATGAGGTCCTTAGTCCCCAAAATGGCTAACCTAGAAGGAAGTTGTACAAATAAATCCCCTTTGTTTACTAGCACAAACTATGCTTTCTGGAAAATAAGAATGAGGGCATACTTAATGTCTCTTTGAGTAGGATTTTGGGTTGCTGTGGAAGAAAAATATGCACCAAAGGATACGAACACTGAGGAAGAAGCCAATTTTTTTTTTATATCTAATGCAAAAGCAATGAATTCACTCTTGAGTGGTCTAAGTGAGTCAGAATTTATCAAATTAATGCACAATAAGACTGCTAAAGAAATTTGGGATACATTAGAAAATATTCATGAGGGGGATACAGAGGTGAAGATGGCCAAACTACAAGCACATAGAACTCAACTTGAAAACTTAAAAATGAATGAAGATGAAGATATAATTGCATTCTTCTTCAGATTTGCAGAATTTGTGAATATCATGATAGGCCTAGGAGAAGAAATTAAAGAAAGTGTTTTAGTACAAAAATTATTGAGATCTCTACCACCCAAGTTTAATCCTAAGGTTTCTTCCCCAGAAGGAACAACAAACTGGGAAACCTTGACCAGGAACCAATTACTTAGAAACCTAACAACATATGAGATGAGACTTACTAAAGGGAAGTCAAACATGAGGGAGTCTACCTTTAAAGCATACAAGTGCATAGAAGAGAAGGAAGGTACTAGCTCATGCTCTGATGAAGAAAAAGAAATTTTTTTCAGAAGATTGGATAGAGGCATAGGTAAGTACAAAGGGAAACTTTTATTTAAGTGCTTTAATTTTGGAAGAGTGGGGCACTATGCTTCAAAATGTCCTCATAAGAAAATAGAGAATCGGTCAAAAGGGAAAGAGAAAAGAAAATTCAGCAATAGGCAGAAAGGGAACAAATTTAATAGAAGAAAATTCTATGCTGAACAAGACAACAATGCATATGAGAGTTCAGATGAATCCCCCAATGAAGAAGGAACATCAGAATTCATTTTTATGGCGAAGGAAGAGCTTGAGAAAGATTTCCTGGAATTTGAAGAAGAAGGCGAGGTAGATCTTGAGGGGGAGTTGGTGAGTGCCCTATAGGAAATAGATAGACTCAAGCTCAAGACTAGAAAACAGAAGGCAATCCTTCTGAAACATGTAAAGGAAGAACCAAACTCTAAATATTTTATTAAGTTGAAAATTGAACTAGAAGAAGCAAGGAAAGTAGAAGACATTTTTCTGTAGCAAATAAGGGAGAAAAGTCAGGAATGCGGAAGATTGGAAGAAGAGGTGCTGAGTCTGAGGAAGAAATTGGAAAAGGCTCAAACTGATTTAAAAATGAACATTCACCATTTAAAAGGTGTTGAACAATTGGAAAGGATATTAAATGCACAAATATCTCCTCTTGTAAAGACTGGGATAGGATATGAAGGAGAATCCAACAATTCGAAGGTAGAGGATAAGAAATCTATTACATTTGTGAAATCTGACGTTAACTCCCATCAATCTGGGAAAAAAAATGTGGGAAACATCCTCATGAGATGCAACAAAAACCCACCACAAGGAAAGCCCTAGAAACAAAAGGAGTGAACAAACAAAGAACATTCCATCACAGATCAAATGTCTTCCAAAGGCAGAATTTTCATATGACCAGATGGCTATATCCCCAAACAACCTTCTCTGCTAGATACATATACTACTTCCATGGGTATTGCTTTTTCTGTAAAAGGTTTGGTCATAAATCCATGGAGTGCAGAGTGTATATAAGGAGATCGGAGTATGGAAACTCAAAGGGAATTAAGAATAATGGTGGATTCACTCGTGTACATAATCCATTCCGAAATACAATCAAATTTTTTTGCTGCCATAAAAATGGGAACAACTCCTACGAATTTTCTCTCAAAGACTGTGATCCATCTCAGGAAATTTATAGAACAAACAGCTGCATGCAATGGAAAAGGAAGCTAAATAAGTGTGATATGGTTCTAATTTCTTAGGATCAGGACAGTTAATGGTATGTGGAAAGTGGGTGCTCAAGACATATGACTGGAGACCGAAGCAAGTTTGTAACTTTTGATGAAAAGAAACTTGGGAATGTAACATTTGGAAATGATAGAGGAAGGAAAATCAAGGGAAAAGGTATAGTTAGCCTGAATAATGCGAGAGGAGAGGCTCAAGATGTACTATTTGTAGATGGTCTAAAATTCAATCTGCTAAGTTGATGCAGGTGGATATTGGTGGCCACCCACCTATTCCATTTTGACCTGCAACATCAATTCTTTCAATTTTTCAGCTTTAGCACATCTTACTATTTTTAGCAGGTTTTCGAGTCCTGCACTCTCGGAGCCATTTTGGGGAATTAATGATCCAAGTTGATATTGGTGGCCACCCACCAATTCCATTTGAACCCCCACCATCAGTTCTTTCAGTTTGTAAGTTGTAGCACAACTCACTATTTTTAGCATTCTTTCGGGTCTTGAACTTGTAAGCCGTTTTGAGGTCCTACACGACATTTTTTGGGAAAATCGAGAGAAAAACGAGACCTTGGACCAATGTTTCTCACACCGAAAGTTTTATTCCTTAGATATATCTTTCTAACGAGCTATTGAGAGCATCCAACGGAGATCAGATGCCAAAGTTACGTCCCCAGGAAGTTGAAACACCAACTTACCGAAACGGGGCCCACCGTTTTGGTGCTTTATCTCCTACGGTTAGGTTTTTGGACGTTTCAGGTTTTACATTGTTTCTCAACAATAAATAGGCCTTCGAGCGTCATTGTAACACAGTTAAGGGGTTGGTGTCCGACACATCGCTTCTCAGAGATACACCTACCAATGCCCTAGCTATTACTTCAGTCATTTGTTTTATTAATAAAATGAAGCATTATTTCCGTTGCATCATTGTATCTATAGCTATATGTTTATTCTGTTGCATTCCTGCATAAATCCATATCAGTGGTATCAAAGGGGTTTTCTCTTTCTCTATTTTTCTTTTCATGTCCCCAATGGGTATAAGGAGTTCAACCTCGTAAACCCCGACGAGCCCCCATGGAAAAAGGAAAGAAAGACGAGGTAGCAGGAGATCCTATCAAAATATTGCTTGAGGAGGCCCTCAAGAAACAAAGGAACGTGATCATGGATAAATTTTCCTAGATCCTTCAACGGTTGCCCACCGACAACACATCTACATCCAGCACGTCCGCCATAGGTTCACAATATCCTAGACAAATCCAATACCAAGTTTAGCAGTCCACCCCCCCGCCCAGGAAATTAACACAATGGATACCATTGCTTCCTAAGGAGGGAGGAATGATCCAAGTGGATATCGGTGGCCACCCACCTATTCCATTTGGACTCGTAGCATCTATTCTTTCAGTTTTTCAGCTTTAGCACAACTTACTATTTTTAGCAGGTTTTCGGGTCTTGCACTCCCAAAGCCGTTTTGGGGACTTAATGATATAGGTGAATATTGGTGGCCACCCACAAATTCCATTTGAACTCCCACCATCAGTTCTTTCAGTTTGTAAGTTGTAGCACAACTTACTATTTTTAGCATTTTTCTAGGTCCTGAACTTTCAAAGCCGTTTTGTGGCCCTAAACGACGTTTTTTTGGGGAAATAGGGAGCAACATGGGTCCATGGACTGATGCTTCTCAAAAAAAAAAATTTACTCCTCGGAAATATTTTTATAACAAGATATTGAGCACGTCTAACAGAGATCGGATGCCAAAGTTATGTCCCCAGGAAGTTGAAACATCAACTTACCCAAACGGGGCCCATAGTTTTGGTGCTTCATCTCCTAGGGTTAGGTTTTTGGACATTTCAGGTTTTACATTGTTTCTCAAAAATAAAATTCGAGCCTCATTGTAATGCAATTCAGGGGTTGGTAGCCGACACATCTCTTCTCAGAGATAAGCGCTACTAGTGCCCTAGCTCACTTGTTCCCATCATTTGAGTTTTGTAACATAGTGGGGGGGGGGGGGGTCTGTAGCCATCACATCTCTTCTCAGGGATATGCTACTGGTGTCCTCACCACTTATTTCCATTATTTCTCATTGTAACATAGTTCTGAGGCCTATAGCTACCACATCTCTTCTCAGAGATGCGCCTACTAGCGGCCTAGCTGTTTATTTTAGCCATTTGTTTTATTAAAAAACTGAAGCATTATTTCTGCTGCATCTTTGTATCTATGGTTATATGTGTATTCTGTTGTGCCCTTGCATAAATTTGTATCATAAGTGTTACTAAAATTTGTGATAAAGGCTGTGAGGTCCTTTTTAGAGCCCAGGATTGTGAAGTAAGGTAAATCACCACAGGAAAGACCGTGGTTAAAGTTGTTCGAACAGAGAGAAATGTTTATATAGTGGAAGAGGAGAATGAAGCATGCCACATCAGAAAATTTGACGAATCTTGGCTATGGCATAGAAGATTGGGACATATAAATTTTGACCACATCATCAAACTGAGCAAAAAGAAAGATGTCAGAGATTTTCCTGCAATAAAGAAGCCACCAAATACCGTATGTAAGTCCTGCCAACTGGGAAAACAAAATCTCACATCGTTCAAAGCCAAAGACCAACTATTTACAAGTAAGCCTCTTCAATTTGTACACATGGACCTGTGTGGACCTTTGAGAACAAATGAAACAGGTGGAGGATCTTATTTCATGCTGATAATCGATGACTTTTCTAGATTAACATGGGTGGCATTTCTCAAATACGAATTTGAAGCGTTTGATAAATTTAAGATATTCAAGGCGCTAGCAAAAAATCAAACTGAATGTAAACTAAAATGTGTCAGATCAGATAGAGGAGGTGAATTCACAGGTGATGATTTTGCAGACATGTGCAATGAATGTGGGATAAAGCAACATTTTACTATTGCAGATACACCTAAACATAATGGAGTGGCAGAGAGCCAAAATGCGTCTGTACAGTAGATTTCCAGAGCCATAATGTAAGAAAGAAAAATTCCCCAAACCTACTGGGCAGAAGAAGTACACATAGTTGTTCATATTCTCAACAAATATCATCTGATACCAAATTGTGAAAATACTCCATATGAATTGTGGCATGGGAAACCGACATCAATTAAGCACTTTAGAATCCTTGGCAGCAAATGTTTCATAAAGAATAATAATGAAAAATTGGGGAAGTATGATGCAAGAGATGATGAAGGAATATTTTTGGTATATGCATCAGAGAGTAAGGGCTACAGGTGCTACAATAAAATATTTCATAAGATTGTGGAAAGCATTGATGTGAGATTTGATGAAGAACTACCAGACATACCCAAAAGTACAAACTTTGTCAATCCTCTAGACCATCATCATGATGAGAATTAAAAAAATAAAGAACAGAATGAGACAACAAAAGATACAGAAATAAAATCAAAAGGACCCTCGAGACACACTCAAAAGAACCATATAGAAGATCAAATCATTGTAGACAAGAGTGCAGGAATCCAAACAAGAAGACAACTATCTGAATAGACTGAGGAAGTGTATCTAGCCATGTTTTCACAGATAGAACTGAAGAATTTTGATGGAACCATCAAAGAAAAAAATTGGATAAATGCTATGAACGAATAATTAGACCAGATTGAGAAGAACAAGACCTGGGAGTTAATACAAAGACCTGTTGGTAAAAATGTCATTGGCACAAAGTGGATATTCAAGAATAAGATGAATGAACAAGGTCAGGTAATTTGAAATAAATCCAGACTTGTATGTAAGGGATACTCTCAAATCGAAGGACTTGAGTATGGTGAAACTTTTTCCCCTATAGCAAGAATGGAAGCAATTAGAATGTTTCTGGCTTTTTCATGCTATCATGATTTCAAGTTATATCAAATGTATGTGAACTCTACCTTCTTAAATGGAGATCTAGAGGAAGAAGTCTACATGGAACAACCTGAAGGTTTTTCCTTAGATGATAAGCACAAATATGTTTGCAGATTAAAGAAAGCCCTATATGGTCTCAAAGAAGCACCATGTGCGTGGTATTCTAGGCTGGACAATTACTTTCAAAAACAAGGATTCAAGAAGGGAGGAGTAGACAACAATTTGTATATAAAGGCTGATGAAAATGAAATTTTAATCATAGTGGTAAATGTAGATGACATCATGTTTGGCAACAATAAGGATGAGTTAGTAAAAGGATTTGCAGAAGATATGAAGTCAGAATTTGAGATGTCTATGATTGAAGAGCTTACCTTCTACCTAGGACTTCAAATTCTACTGAAGAACAAAGGCATATTCATTTCACAAGAAAAATACTTAAGATACATGTCAAAAATATTCCAAATGGAAGACTGTAAACATGTGCCAACTCCCATGATCATTGGATGAAAGTTGTGTGCTGATGATGGATCTACAGATGTATATCAAAGACTTTACAGATCTATGATAGGAAGTCTGCTATACTTAACAGCCTCTAGACCAGACATTATGTTGGCAGTAGGACTTGTGGCAAGATATAAAGAAACCCCAAAACAAAATAACTTGCTAGAAATTAAGAGCATATTTAGATATTTGTAAGGAACTACACTTATGGCCTATGGTATCTGAAAGGAAAAAATTTCACATTGACGGCGTATACAGATGCAGATTGGGCTAGCTATGTGGATGATAGGAAAAGCACAAGTGGAGGTGCATTCTATTTGGGAGAAATTCTGGTGGCAAGGTCAAGCAAGAAGCAAACATCTGTCTCTCTATCTATAGCAGAAGCGGAATACATAGCAGTAGCAACTTTTTGTAAACAAGTGATGTGGATGAAGAAAACTCTTCAAGACATGAAGGTAAGGATCACTGAACCTATTTCTATGAAATGTGACAATACAAGTGTAATAAGCATATAAAAAAATCTCATGCTTCATTCAAAAACCAAGCACATCCCAATAAAGTACCACTTCCTCAGAGAACAAGTAGCAGATAAAATCGTAAAGATGAAATATGTCCCAAAAAAAGAACAGACAATAAGCATATTTACAAAACCTCTTGCTAGAGAACCTTCCGAATATCTAAGATACAAACTGTGGATAGTGTTTGCAGATGATACTCTTTGATATGATAAAAAAGGGGGATGAAGAAAAAAAAATGAAAAATGAACCAGCAAAGGCTGTAATACTAGGAACAAACATCTAGCCAGGGTTAGACAAGAAGCAACTTCTCAGGGGGAGAATATCCCATAAAATTTGTCAAGAAGTGCTCGAGCTTTGGAGCTGGTAAAAATATACAGAGGATAATTACGCTGTGTGTCTCGACAAGTGTTAATAACATAACAAAATTATTTTAAGAATGATGAATAAGAAAATTTTTATTATCAGTATATCATTACAAATATTCATCAATTGTTATTTGGAGCAGTCTTCCTATTAGTAGAATACCAAATGTTATTTTTGGAGTAGTTTTATGGTACATGTCCCCAGTATCATAGTATTATAGCATACATCATGGTGTTATTATGGCAGAAACACATCAAGGAGAATGCCGAGTTGCGTTATCAAAGCATGGAAAGAAAGGAATTGTTAGTATTTCACCAATGCACAGAGTTTCATCAAGCAACAAAGGAAAAATTAATAGAACATTCTATGGTGACATACCTTCCAGCCTTCTCATGAGTTGTGATAGAATCAGTTTTTTGTGTATATTCATGCAATCTCAATGATTCTCAAAGTGTTAGCACAACAATGCTCATATATCATATGAAGTCTGAAATGCATTCACAATGCTCTTGTAATTTTGAAGTGCATATAAAGCAATGCTTAGGTGTAAAATAAAGAATCAGTCATAGTTTATACAGAACAATCAGGAAGTAGTAATACAATAGTGGATTAGGTACATTCATTCAAATACAAAGGATTCATAAAGTGTGTAATGAATGTATGGAGTGTGTATATTCATTTCTTAACAAAAGAACATAATGAATAATTCTTTTACAAAACTCAGAGAGAAGTAATGTAATGATGGAAACTACATTGGAAAATGTGTAAGCCTTTGCCATTGATGTCAAAGGGGGAGGAAAAGATAGTATAAGAAGAAAGGCACTTCTAAAAATCAAGCAGAGGAAGAAAGAAACTTCTCAGAATGAAAGGGGGAGGAAGTCTTGGAGGAAGTATTGGAGGAAGTGTTTCCATCAATGCCAAAGGGGGAGACTTTTGGAAATATTGTCATTGATGGCAAAGGAGCAGCACTAGAATTATCATTAGGGATAAAGGAGTAGCACCAGAATTATTAGTAAGGACAAAGGAGAAACAATAGAATCATTATCTAAGGCAATGGTGTAGTGAGAAATCATAAAATAGAGGCAGAGGAGCAGCAAAAAAGCAAAGGAAGCAACATGGGTGAAGTCATGAACATGTTGGGTAAAGTCTTGAATGCATTGGGTCAAGTTGTGAATGTGGGCAGAGTCGTGAATGAGCGGATCGAGTCATGTTATTTTAAGTTCAGAAAAGCTCAAGAGTTGGGCTATTGAATAAATTCAAAACAGTGCACAGGTCAAGGTCGAGTCGTGAAAATATCCATGTAGAACAGTTTTCGAAGGCTTCACCACAAATCACAATCGCATGTGGAGGGCCTGAATGCATATTGCAAATCACATCGGAAGGAAGATCACAAAAACAGAGCGACACAAGAAATTACGAAATGCAAAGTACAGAAGATGACGTAGGCAGTGATGTGGCAAGATGACATGGTAGATGACATGGCCCTGACCCCACAGATCATAGTTAATTTATGATGGTGTGGAAAGGTGACGTGGCATGATGACGTGGAGATGACATGAACCTGGCTCGTATATCACAAATCGCAAGAGGTGAAGATCCAGAGATTGGAGAACTTTGCGATAAGAAACATGTGATAGAAATCTTCGATAAATAAGTTGCGATAAAGTCAAGTGGGACCCAATCCCATATCGCAAATCACAAAGCTCGGGAGGAATAGCATTCATGAACCAATTTAGAATGCTGAAATGTGATAATGGGTGGATACGATGTAGTTTCAGATTTAAATTGCAAATGATTTCAAATCTAGAATAAGACCTTTTTATGAAGAAATCGCATCAAAGCTGGAAGCAGTGAATATAACACAGAAACACCAAGATTTGCGAGATGAAATATGAGGAGTGGACATGATATAGTTCAAAGCTAAAATCTGAAGGAATTGAAGTCCGACTGTGGGACCCAATCAGATATTTCAATTCACAAGATCAGGAGGATAAGCGCTCAAGAATCATGTTGAAACGCCGAAGTGCGAGATGCGATACGAGGAGCGGATGTGATTCATTTCAAAGGTGAAGTCCAAAGGATTTCAAATCTAGAAGTAAGATTTTTTCATTAAGAAATCACATCGGAGAATGGAAGAGTTGAATATAACACGAAACACAAAGGAAACACATAAATGCGATAAGTGACTAGACACGATATCATATAGAGGTAAATATTAATATGTTTCAAGTCCAGTCTAACTGTGGTTTATGAATAAAAGGATGAACACGGTAGAAGGACTTGGGTTAAGAATAAGACTCGACACTACGAGCATGGGTGAAAAGAGGCTACACCTTAATAATGGAAGAAAGGTCTGACCAAGTGCAGAAAGGCTCAGGTAAGTGACCTAACACAGAGCAAAGGAGCAGTGAAGGCTGAAAACTATGGACATGAGCATAAGAGGCAGAGTCGGGCAAAAGGAGATAAAGCAGCATTGTTGAAAATGCATCAGCTGAGTTGAGTCGGGCCAAAAGATAGTTATGCAAAACTATTCAAAATGTGCCAGCTAGGTCAAGTCGGGCAAAAGGTGTTCATGCAGAACTACTATAATATAATAGCAAAAATGGGGAAATCAATGACAGCATCAGAAAAGACAAATTCTTAGCGAGCCAAGAACTAAAGGGGCTGAGTGAAATATTGTTATAACTGTAAATGTAAATTCATTGATTATTTTATATTATTTGTGATGCAAAGGCAAGTCTCCATAGACATAGGAAAAAATCTAGTGAGTGTTGCAATGATTATTTTTGATGTAATAACCTGAACTGAAGTGTAAGGAATCGAATGGGTGGAAGGCATAGGGTCAGGCCTTTTCACTTCGTATTCCATGTAGAATTCAAACAATCATGTAGTTATCTGTATAAAACATGTAATATTAGTGTGTATAGACAGGCTAGAGAGTGACAGAATGGAAGAGAGCTGAAGAATGTAAGGGAGTGGTAGAATGGGAGAGAGCTGAAGAATGTGAGAGAGCTGATAGATATGTTATGCACATCCGAAGCTGATATGAAGTATATTTGAAGGCAGAGAGGGCAGAAGTGAAGGTGGAGGAAAACATAGCTGATATCCAGGTAAATCAACATTTTACTTTCATGTTGAGTGAGGGGATTGTAGTCTCCTTTTAAGTTGTAGCTTGATAAACTTCTAGTTGGAGCTGGGTGAGGTAGGAGCCTCCTATGGGTTATAGCCCGCAGAAAATATATGGGAGTTACAGCTTCCTTGCAAGTTGTAGCTTGTAGAAATTGAGGTAGGAGCCTCCTGTAGGTTGGAGTCTTCATAAAATCAGTTGAGAGAGGGTGTAGGAGCTTGCCTTTGCATCACAACTATAATAAGATGTGGTTTTATCCCTTATGAGTTTCCACTTATATCAGGTGTCCATGTGCATGATTATTATCTGTTGATGAGATGTGTTAAACTTCTTATTACTTGTTGTTCACATATTTAGTCTGCTGATCACTCTTTATTAAGTTGCTTATGAAATAACTTGTTAATGAGTTTAATGAAAAAAATTTAATGTCCATGAATGGACTAAACTAATTCAACCCCCTTGTCAGTTTAGTAAAGGGTTCATCAAACCCCTCGTTTTTTATGAGGGTATTGGATTGCAGCTGTGTATGGTATGTGTATTATGAGAGAGAAATAGAAATTGGGATTCTGAGAGAGAGTAGAGGATATTACAACGGATCTGCTATAGGTTGTATCTCTTCATCCTGTTGGATAATATAAAGGGAAGGATTGGCTGTTCGGGGTGAACGTAGCCCAAATTGGGTGAACAACGTATATCTATGTCTCTCTTGTTTTATATGTTTTCTATGTTTGTGTTTCCACATATTTTATGTGTTACATTGCTCTGTAATATATAATTTTCTAACAACATGTAATCAGAGAGGCACATACCTCCCTTGTGTCCGGTCATTTTGGTGTAGAAAATAATTTGTGTCATTTACAAAGGTTTTTTTTTTGGACTCACATGAAAAATATTATGACTCGATATGTAAAGGGATGTGTTTTGTGTTCAGTTTGAAAGATCAATAATAGAAAATTAGGGATCTACAAACCACTCCTTATTCTGAGTCGTCCATGGGAAAGTGTGTCAATCGATTTTGTAGGTGGTTTGCCTTTGTCTAGGAGAGGTCATGAATATTTGTATTTCCTTGTGGATCGATTTAGAAAAATGTGTGTGTTAATGCCTTATAATAAGCGAGTCACTACAGAGTTGAATCCTCATCTCTTCTTCGAATTTGTATGGGTCCATTTTTGGATGCCCACATCCATTGTATCTAATCGATACTCTCACTTTCTTGGAGAGTTTTGGACGAGTTTGTGGAGAATTATGGACACCAAGCTAAATAGGAGCACAACATTTCATCCATAGACAGAAGAACAAACTAAGGTTATTAACCACACAATGATACCCATACTCTGAGGCTATTGTGACAACGATTGATCTGAATGGGAATATTAGTGTTTGTTTTGCTAAGATCTAGTTTAGAATATAAACAAAGTGCTTGAGGATTATGAGGTAAATTGCAAGTTAAACACTAGTTTTCGTGTTTTTATGTGAATTTCTTGAGAAAATTAACATTAAAAAAAAAAACATCTAACAGACATGAACATCACCATAAACAGTAACACAACATCACATCATGAAGGAGTTCACCCTGCCTGGTCTACGTCTCGTTGGTCCAGTTTCCAATGGCTTGGCCCTCTTCTATTATGCTCAAAAGTGTGATTACATATGTTTACAATGCTCAAAAATCTCTGAAACTTGTTCCATTAGCTCTAGAATGTCCAAAAATGCCTGTGTAGGCTCTTTCTTCCTCGAATTTGGTCAAAAAATGAGTAAGTTATGACTTGCCCAAGTTTTGGCACTAACTGCTCCACAAACTCCTCAAAATTCGACATAATCCTACAAATCTGCCCAAAATTCAACTAACTGAGTGCCAATTTGGCCAAAAACCAGGTGAAATTTTCAATGCTTTAATTTTCCCAATAAGGCCTCAATGGAAAATTTTGAACCATGTGTTATATGGTCATAAATATTTTTTTTTATAATAAAAAAACTGGCGCAGTTTGATAACCACGACCTTCGCGTTATGGGTGGACATGTGGCTGGTGGGTATTAAACATTAACCTTTATGGTTTAAGGTTAGTGGGGGAGGTGCGAGCTAGCCTCCTGCCCATGGTCCAGCCCCTGACGGTGACTATGGATAGGGCTAGACCCCGACCCCCTCCCCCCAATGTGCAAAACACATTACGATAAAACTATGTGGAGAACATTGTATAGTAAGGAACATAGCGTGGGGCACAACGGTAATGTGTTTGGCTTGTGGTGGTGAGGTCTTGTGTTCAACCCCTACGGGGTGTGGTTTGACCATTACCATAATTTTGGTGGCCCTCGTCCTGCCACGTGGAGGCCCCTAGCTAGGCCACGTAGAAACCTAGGATTGACCACCAAATCAACCAATTAAAAACTACCAATTCAACCCAATCAAAACATGCCACTTGGCACAATTCCATTCACTGAAGAAAATCTATTGACCAAGTCAACCTGCATAGTGATCCTTCCATGTAAGAATGCCTAGTCAGTTGTATGTATTACTGATTGGGTTGTCCTGCATTTAAAAAAAAAAAAAATATTCTTATTTGACAAAGTGGACAAAACATGTTTATAGGAGCATATGGTGTCAGTTTTCTACGAAACAAGTTGCGAAAAATTCAGAATGACGAGATATACGCATTCATTTAGGTTCCACACCATTCCAAAAAATTTCATTTTTGAGCATAATTTTGAGCACCTAATCACTCCTCCCCATTGGAAGCTTTTGGATCCCAAAATATCACTTTCAATTGTTCAAAAAATTAGGGTATAGTTCCCTCACCTCTACAATCTCAATCCATTTGGCATTAGAAGGATTTTTGCCTTTGAGCCCCACACGAAGGTAGTCTACACTCCCTTATTTTGATGTTCTTGTTCTTCTGTCAATAATTGTTTCGTGATGAAGCTTATCAAGGTATTCAGGAGAAAAGTCTTCAATAGAAGGAATTTAAACCAGTTCTCCTTAATCTTCAATCAAAGGAGGCTCATACAACCTCAAGTTCTCAACATTAACAATAGAGTAAATTTACATGTATGAAGGAAAATCTAACTTGAAGGCATTTTCACCAATATTTTCCAAAATTCTGAAAGGACCATAATAGATTGGTTTTAGTTTTTTACCTTCCCCATGAAGCCTCTCTTTGCTAATGTGAAGGAAAATTTGTCACCAACTTTGAACTTGTGATCTACACAATGCTTGTCATGCCTTCATTTGTACTTTCTGGCTCCTTTCAAGCTGATCTTAAACTGTTTGATGTATCAATTGGATTTGTTCTATGAACTTCTTAGCTTTTTCTATTTCATTATGGACATCAATAGCAACATCCTTCCCAAAAATTAGATCCAATAGCGATCTAGGCAAGTCTCCAAGACATGCCTCAAATGGTGATGTTTTTGTAGAGGAGTGTTTTGTAGAGTTGTAATCATGTTAAATGTAGTGCAATTTTTCATCCCACAACTTAGGATGCTTGTTGTAGTATCCTCGAAGAAGATGTATGATTGTTCGATTGACCACCTTGGTTTGACCATCTGTTTTTGGATGAAAGTTTCTACTTTATTCAACTTGGAATCCATCAAGTCCCACAAAATTGACCTAAAATTCCCAACAAATGGAGAATCTTGATCACTAACAAAGGATGTGGCAAAACCAAAATGAACCCAAACATGTTGAAATAATAAGTGAGCCGTTTGTTCAACTGTGATTTTATTTTTACATGGCATTAATATACACATATTTTTGAGCCTATCCACAACTACATACAAATAATCATGACCCCTTTTTGACAAACAAAGACCTAGAAAATCCATAGAAATACTCTCCCATGGACGAGAAGGTATGGGAATTGGTGTGTACAATCCTAACTTCCTATTGATAGGCTTAATGAATACACATAATGAACAACCTTTATGGAAATGTGACACACTTTCAAGCATATGAGGCCAATAACAATACCTCTGAAGATGTGCCACTGTTTTGCTTACATCGAAATGTCCAACAATAAAAGAAGTGTGTATTTCCCTTATGAAATTTACTCTCCCCCCCTATGGAATACAAATATTTCACAAATGATACAAAAAATTATTATGTACATGGTAATACAATTCCTCTACTTGGTTTCATTGACTCAATTTCACATAAACATCTTGAAAGAAATGACCAAATGCGCATTTCTCAACATAAATTTCATGGAAAACATAATTATTCTCGAGTAAGGTAGCTACACTAACAATAGGCATAGAAATAATATCAACAGCCTTATTGTAAATACCTTTATTATACCTGATTACCAAGTGGAATTGTTGTAGAAAACCCATCCACCGAACTTGCCTTGATTGTTGCAACTTAGTTTGCGATTGCAAGTACTGCAATGTTTGGTGATCGGTGTGTATGATGGTTTCCTTTCCCATCAAGTAGTGTTTCAAATTTTTCCCACATTGAACCAATGCATAAAGCTCCTTGTCATAAGTAGCATAGTTAATCACTACACCATTGAAAGTTTCTGAATGAAATGAAATGGGATTACCATGTTGCATAAGGAATACGCCCATGGCATAGTTGCTTGCATAAGTTTAAATCTCAAAGGGTTGTCTCAAGTCCAGTAGTGTAAGTACTAGGGATGAACTGATCTTCTATTTCAAAGCATCAAATTCTTGTTTCTACTTGCCTCCCCACTGGAAGACCTTTTTCACACTACTCAATTCATGCGAAGGATTTGTGATAAAAGAGAAGTTAGCAATAAACATCCTCCAATATTGGGATGCTCCCAAAAAAATTCTTACCTCAGTGATTGTATTGGGCATTGGCCAATTCACAATGACCTCAACCTTAGAGGGGTCTATCCTTAACTCAACTCCTCCAAAAATATGCCCCAATTACACCAAAGAAGTTTTACTAAACTAACATTTTGACATCTTCAAAAACAACTGCTCTTTCCTTAAGACATCAAGTACTTGACACTTGTCTTACATGCATGACATGTTCATCAAGTGAATTACTGAAAATTAAGATATCATCTAAGTAGACGATGAAAAATCCATCAAGAAATGGCCTTAAAACATCATTCATCACATGCATGAAGGTATCAGCAACATTACATAAACCAAAAGGCATAACAACCCATTCAAACAAACCTTGCTTTGTTTTGAATGTTGTCTTCCAAATGTCACCTTCAACAATTCTAATTTGATGGTAGCCACTCCTTAAGTCCAACTTAGTAAAATACTTTGCATTTTTCAATTTATCAAGTAAATAATCTATTCTAGGGAGTGGATAACAGTTCTTTACCATAATATTTTTCAATGCACATAAATCTACTCGCATTCACCATGTTCCATCCTTCTTTGGCACCAACACAATAGGTGACCCGCATGGAGAAATACTTGGTCGGATAATCCCTTTTTCCAAAAACTCTTGAATTTTCTTTTTTATTTTCAACACTCTCCATCACTGACATCCTATACATCCCAATGTTAGGAAGAGTACAATCTTGTTGCAACTGTATTTCATGCCAGATTCCCCTCTTGGGAGGAAATCCATTTGGTTCCTGAAACATCTCAGTATTTTTATTAACCACTTTAATCAATTCAGATTTCAAATTTGAATCACAACCTTCAAATGCTTCATAATCAACATCATTATTTGGTTTAATCATAAGAAGCACAAAATTCTTACTTGAATTCGCTAGTCTTTTCATTTTCCCTGCATTAACTAATAAAAGATTTAGTTTCTTGCATGAGATCTGATAATATACTCCAAACCATATTTAAACAAATAGTAATTGTTTTCATGGTGATAGAAGATGTATTTTATATCATAGAGGTAAGGAATTCCCAAAAAAAATCCTTAAATATCAAGTAGTATAACATCTAATTCAACTTAGTCAATGAAGTTTGTTGTGATTGCAAACCGAAGAATACACTTTCTTGTAACCTATAAATTTGTGTTCTTGCATATCCAACCCAATGGATATGGTTTGTGATGAGGAATGGTTTCAAGATTAATTTGCTTGACTAAGTATTCATATATCAAATTGGCTTGAGACCCACTATCAAATAGTGTGTTGATTTTCGTATGTTTTTAAATAACCCTCACATGAAATAATTCAATCCTTGTTTATTCATTTAGATTACTAGTGTGACAATTTGATGAACTAGTGTTAGAAATGGATTTTTTTCCTTTCATACCCATGGCTATAATTTTAGTTTCATCACGCGATTCGGATCCAAAATATTGTTGAGTGGTTTCAGTTGTTTTTTGTTTTCCCTTTTTATTGAATTTCTTGGGCCTCATCTCTAGATGAAGCTTCCAACAATGGTCTTCATCATGACCTTTTTTGGAATGATGCTTTCATGCCATTTTATCTCATTCCTTTATAACGGATTAATTTTTATTTGCCTTTCTTTTGAAACCCTTTCCTTTCTCTCCACCCTTAAATGGCTTATTTTTACCCTCTTTTGGAATATTTTTCCCTCTTGCCTCAAGGTGAGTGGCTTGCACACAAACCTCATCTAGAATAGTGGGATTGATCATAAGAATAGTATGCCTTAGGTATCTATTTAAATCCCATATATCATTCAACAACGTGTCTTGTGAATGCAAATCAAAACCTAACATAAGAGCTATTTTTCTAAATTCTTGGGTGTAATCTTGCACACTTTGACCTTTAAGTTGTCTAAAGTTCTGCCAGTTCATGATGGAGTTTTTTATATATGATAGAGGGTAAAATTTTATTTTAATGGCAGTAATGAAATTAGACCAAGAGAGTGATATATTACCATGTTTTTTAATCTCATCTTGTGCCTTGGCTTCCCATCATATTAGTGTTGCACCCTCTATCTCAAGGAAGCTAGCTAAATCTTTGTATCATCATCTTGAAGGTTTTGAATTTTGTAGTAGACCTCCAACTAACGAAACCAATTTTCAAGCTTCTATGCATTCACTTCACCATTATACATAGGCAGCTCAAACTTAATATTAAGTTTTAACAAGGGTTATTTACCAATTCCTTTTGACGTAGGTTGATGAGTATGGGTAAGGGTTGTAGTAGTGGAAGAGGATGAATTATGAAGGTGAAGATGGTGGTGACTGTGATGGTGAAGTAGATGGTGGTTTATCACCATTTCCATTACCTCCTCCTCCTAGAGAACCCTATCCTCTTCGAGGCCTGGAGCTTTCACCCTGCAACCTTGTATTCCTCACTTCATAGAGGACCTTCACCATCTCTGTCATGGCAAAGAAAGCCTTCCTAAAAGCCTTCTCATCCTCTGTCATTTTATCATTCCCTCCTTCATGATACATTCTTACTGAAGCCTCAGGTACAATAGGAGGTGAATATTGTGGTGGAAATCATGGCAACTGTTCCCTCTTTTTCCTTGCTCCAACTAGAGAACCTGCACCCACAAGCTTGCCATCTCCACTCTTGAGCTTCAACCTTGTAATCATTTAAACACTTGAAAAAAAATTAAATCTTCCATGGACAAGTAAACCTAGTGATACGATACCAACTTGATCTAAATGGGAATATTTGTGTTTGTTGTGCTAAGATTCAATTTAGAATATAAACAAAGTGCTTGAGGATTATGAGGTAAATTGCAAGTTAAACATGAGATTATATGTGTGTTTATGTGAATTTCTTGAGAAAATTAACATAACCAAAACACTGAATAGCAACATCTAACAGACATGAACATCACCATAAATAGTAACACAACAACACATATTGAAGGAGTTCACCCCGCTTGGGCTACGTCTCCTTGGTCCAGCTTCCAATGGCTTGGCCCTCTTCTATTATGCTCAAAAGTGTGATTACATATGTTTACAATGCTCAAAAAACTATGAAAAATATTCCATGAGCTCCAGAATGCCCAAAACTCATGTGTATCCTCTTTCTACCTCAAATTTGGTTAAAAAATGAGTAATTAATAACTTGCCCAAGTTTTGGCACTAACCACTCCACAAATTTCTCAAAATCTGGCACCATCCTACTAACCCGCTCGGAATTTAGCTAAATGAGCGCTAATTTTTCCAAAACCTGGGTGAAATTGTCAGTGCTTTAATTTTCCCAATAAGGCCTTAATGTTGAATTTTGAACCATATGGTATATGGTCATAATTTTTTTTTTATAATAAAAAAATTGGCGAGGTTTGATAACCTTTGACTTCGTGTTATGGGTGGACATATGGCAGGTGTGCATTAAACGTTAACGATTATGGTTTAAGGTTAGTGGCGCGGGGGGGGGCATATGAGTTTAGCCTCCTATCCATGGTCCCGCCCCCAACGGTGACTAGGGTTGGGGCTAGACCCCATCCCCCTCCCCCCAATGTGAAAAACACATTACCATAAAACTAAGTGGAGAAAATTGTATAGTAGGGAACATAGCGCGAGCATTAATAGTAATGTGTTTGGATTGTGGCGGTGAGGTCTTGCGTTTTACCGCTATAGGGTGTGGTTTGACCCTTACCATAACTTTTGTGGCCCTCACGCTGCCATGTGGCAGTCCCTGGCTGGGCCACGTGGCAGCCTATGATTGGCCACCAAATCAACCAATTAAAAAATACTAATTCAACCCAATCAAAACGTGCCACTTGGCACAATTCCATTCACCGAAGACAATCCATTGACCAAGTCAACCTGCATAGTCATTCTGCCATGTATGCATGCCGAGTCAGCTGTAGGAGTTGCTAACTGAGTTGTCTGATTTTATTTTATTTTTCTTGTTTGAAAAAGTGGACAGAATGTGTTTATGGGAGCATATGGTATCGATTTTCCACGAAATGAGTTGTCAGATTAAAAATGATGAGATATATGCATTCGTTCAAGTTCCACACCATTATGAAAAATTTCAATTTTGAGCATAATTTTGAGCACCTGATCAAGCCTCCCAAGTTGTGGGACAATAAAATTCCTTATGTGAAGCATGCATACAACCAAGAAGACCATTCATCCACTCAGAGCTCACCATTCAAGACGTGCTTTGGTTATTTACCAAAGGATCCCTTAGACATGGTCTTAGGGAGAGATGAATATTCGATTAGGCAAGATCACAGGGACAAAGCACGAAAGTTAATTTAGTGAATTCATATGGCTCATCAGGCAGTGTAGGAGTAGTTGGATAAAATTCAAGTTCAATGCAAATCTCAACATGACAAGCATAAAGTTGATCACAAATTCTAGGTTGGGGACAAAGTGTGGCTCCACATCAGCAAGGACAAAATGAAAGGGGAAGGAAAGAAGTTGCGACCAATCCGATATGGCCATTCACCGTACAAGAGAAGATTGGAGACAATTATTTTCTTCTCGATTTGCCAGCATACATGCAATTTTTTTTTGTCACTGATTTGTCATCATTCTCACTTGTCTTTGTCATTCATTAAGCCATTACTTTAAACCATCCATTGCACCATTTCACTCACTTGCCACCATTTTTACCATAATTCCTCATGATGTGTCTCTATATGTCTAAGTGGTTAATTAACACCATATTAATTTATTTTTAGTATATTAATAAGAAATTTTCTTGGTTTTACTAATGATAGTTTTGCCAGTGCAAGTTTCTGCGGCTCAGCCAAGTTTCCATAGCTATCTCGATGGTTGAGGTAGTAGCACCACTCTAGAAGGAAATCCAACACATATACATTGTTTCTAAAGGTTTCAATATGGATTTTTTTTGGTAAAATTCCACCTTGCTAGCACGTGTGGACCTCCAACGTCAAATCAAGGGAAAAACGAAGCAATTTTGACCAGTCAACTTAAAACGTGTTTTCTGGGTAAATGTAAGGGAATTTCAGAAAACGAAAAGATGGGTTTTGTTCAAAGCAGGCCGAATTAGGTTTCATAAGAGCAGCTTTCTAAAATTAATTACCATTTGGGACATTTTAAAATTGATTTGGAGCCTTATTTTGTAGATTACGGGGATAAACAATTTTTCAATTTGTCATTTAATGCACAGTCAACAAAGAGGCCTACACGAGTTTTTATTTAGAAAACTTGTGGCAAGAATATCATTATGAACATATATACGATCATATTATATCCTAAATTACTTCAAAACATATTTGGTTTTATTCTCAAATTGATTTTTTGACATCTCATGGCCAAAATTCATGCAATGAAGTTTTGATTTTCTAGTTGCTTCAAATATCTATAAAACATTCTAATCTATTTGATCAAAGGGAGGATTGTTTAAAAAAAGACTTTGTTTTTCAATTAAAACTATAATTTCATTCTTCTCTGTTATGTGATTCCAATTCTTGGTTAATCATCTTGTGAAGGCATCATATATATATTTGCTTCTCGTAGGATGCCCCCCTCGAGATAGTAAGGTTTCATTTTAATTGTAATTTAGTATTTTGTTTTGTGTTTTCTATAGGATTATATTAGCTTAAATGTTTATTTTAAATGTGACTTTAAGATTCTTTTTATAGAAAGTTTATCTAATCGATTTTATTTTTGAGTGAAGCGAGTGAATATGGACATAGCATAGGCTGACATGGATCAGTAATGTAGATTTGCATTGCAGTTATATAAATATAATTTTAATTTGCAGAGAAAATATTTCTTTCTGTCAAGAGTATATTCATTTATAGTGTGATTTCATTTTAAATCCAGTGTAGTTTCAATTCAAGCAAGTGTGCGTATAATTTCATTTAAAGCAAAACTGTGTGTGTGATTCCATTTCAAAAAAATTGTGTGATGGATTTAATTTTGATAAAGTGTGAAATAAGTGTGTTGTTCATTTCAAGAAGAGTTTGATATTTATTTTTAGCTAGAGTAATAAAATCAATTTCATTTACTTACATAATTTTTATAGAAACATGTGCATTGCGATATATCAAATTAAGTTAGAAATTTTTTTAGTGACAAAGACTCCTAACACATACAGTGCAAATACATTTCATTAGTGTTACACCATTTTTTGGTCATCTAACCTATTATCATTAGATGGACCCAAGTACACCATGTAGGACCAATTTTACCCTACGTAAAATTGCCTTCACTATGTTAAATAACTTAATAAACCACATTTATTAGGTTGTTTATGGTCTAAACAGGAAACCCCAAAAGGAAATATTAAACAAACCTATATTTGTTTGATTTTCCTCATGGAATAATTAATTAAGCCATAATTTAATTATTATTCCTAATCATGTTTAACCCAAAACAAAGAAATTAATTAGATAAACCTTTATTTATCTTATTATTTTCTAGGAATAATTATTTAAATCTTATTTAGATAATATTCCTTGTTAAATATGACCAAATCACCCACAAATAATTAAATAAATAATTATTTATTTGATTATCTTTCAACCACTTCCTTAAAAAGATAAATAAATAATTTATTTATTTATTTTTGACAAATAAAGGATTTGACCCAAGTCAAATACTTTTTCCCTCCAACAAATATAATAAAATATTCCATAAAAGGTGGATCTAGATTTGGTTAACATTATTTTAATCATGCACCAAGATCTAGAATGACCCAATATTTTGTTATAAATAGGAGGGTTTTTCCTACCATTCTTCAACTTTTGTTGCCTATTAGATCACTCTGGATCTACACACTTGGTCACCTTTTTCCACTATTTGTTGTGTGAGCTCCCTTTGAGTTCTATTCTTTGTGTGGGTTTTCTACACCAACAAGAGAGAGAGATTTTAGATCTGAAGTGCTGAGGACTTCCAAGAACCCATCCCACTGAGTAGAATTGGATACGCCTTCTTGTTTTCCTCCCAGGTGCCCGATTAATACAAAAATTCTTTCAAAAATTGTTCTTGTCTTGTCTATTGGTATATGGAGCAAACCCTTGTTTTTACTGCTTAATGTCTTTCCATGCATAGATATGGTTTTTTGCAGCTCTTTTCTTGAACAACTAACTGCAGATCTGAAGATATTGGCGGTCACTTTTGTTGTTAGGGCTATTAGTTATGCGTAGCTAAAGTTGTCCTTTTTCGTACACTTCGACAAAGGATTCATACTAACAAATGGCGCTGTAGATCCTGCCGATGATCAAATGATTGTTTTCGACACCCATCAATCAGAACATCCTCCTCTTCCTGCTTCCGTCGCCTTCCAAATCCCAGTCAAAATCCGGAACGCTAACGTTTCTCGGTGCATAATTGATGAGGGGGCATCCACCTGTGTGATGTCCGCTTCGGTTTGGAAGCAACTCGGATCCCCTAAGTTGGCCCCTTCCACGATCACCCTTTGAGCGTGGGATGGCCACGCCTCCCAGCCCATTGGCCTCTTCCATAATTGTCCTATCACTCTTGCGGGCAAGACTGTTTGCGTTAACATTGAAGTAATTGACGCCCCTCTAGTTTACAAGATTCTCTTAGGGCAGAGCTACACCTATGCTATGTCTCCTGTCTCATCTGCGGTTTTCCACAAGATGTCTTTCCCTCATAATGGAAAGATAGTCACCATTGACCAGTTGACATATCATGAGCCAAAATCTCAGACCTCACCTGAGACCACCATCTCTTCTATAGCCAATAAGAAAACTGTCGATTCTTTGACCAGTGTCTCTCCCGACATCTACAAAGACTCTTATTTTCTTGGAACCTTCCCTGGTATTCCTCCTCCTCCTATCTCTGACCCCAGCTCACTGAATGTTTGCATGATGCAATCGTCTCGGGCTGCTCTCAAGCAACCTGCTTCGGCTAGTCAGCAACCGTGCTCTCCGTAACCTGCTCCTAGCCCTTCATCTGCAGTTGGTAGTCATGAGCCTCTTTGTCCTCCTGGAACGGTTCCTCCAAGCCTTAGCCATTTAGGAGCCGTCCCACCTGGCCATTACCCCTCTGGTCAGATATCGTTCCTAGCTCCCCCACCAGGAGTGTCCACGGTACCTGTCATGGCCACCCTCTCTCTTCCTAACCTGACCCTTGGGATTCCCGTCTGGTACCTTGATCCTCCAGCCCCAACCTTGCCTGCTCAACCCAAACCTTATCTTGCTTTGACCTCGGTTCAACCGGTCCCCAAGACTTCTCCCGCTGCAATAGTGCCTCAGTCACCTCAACAGGAACCACCTCCTGTTGCGACCGCTTCGGGTAAGAAGGGCAAAGCTCGTAAGGGGGCATCAAAGGACAAGGCTACCCCGAAAAACCCTACCCTTCCTGGGCCTCCAAAGCATACCATCCAGTGTGTTTTGTGTGATGTTGTCAGTCACGCCACCCATACCTATCCTGAATTGCTTCATCTCAAGCCCATGGTTAATGTCGCGTTCCCTGAGTCCACGGTTCCGGAAGCCTCTATTCCTTCCGCGACCGCGATCAAGAACCCCAAGACTATTCACACCAACCACCCCTATGCTTTGTGTGATATCCATGGCCATTACAACCATCTTTGTCCCCGCCTCGAGGACTTCCGCACCTCTCTAGCCGCGGTCCACCAATTCGAGGCCAAGCGCAATGAGTCCACCTCTCCCCTATTTGTGCATTTTTCTTCGACAGAACTACCAGGCATGACTGCTCCCATTGACATTCCCCCTCCTGATGTGGAGACGACAGAGCCTTCATCCACCATTTTCTATCTATCATCATCCATGAGACCCTCGGGGAGCATTCCCTCTGAATCCTCCCCTGTTGTTTCGCTTGACCTTCCTTCTGCGATCACCTTGGGCTCAACATCAGTAGATCCTTTATCTGCCTACTCTTCGGTCACCCCTTGTGACGATGCACGTGTGAACCTCTCTTCTCATGATGATGAGTTAGGTAGCGTCGCTGAGTCAGGTGGTCTTTCTTCCACTAGTCACCCCATCTTCTATCACGATGATGACATTATGGAAGGAATCATATCCCCTGACTTTATCTATTCCCCCTTACATCGACCCCATGCGTTCACACCACATACACCTTGTGGCCATTCCATTGAAACCCAATGTTTGAGTAAGGGGGCACCCATATGTGAGAGACCAAGAGCAGCAATTCTCCACAACTCTCCTGTAATGTTATACGATTAGTGTAGACTTTAGTACCATTATTCTTCCACATTTAGAAGAACCTCTAGAGTCCCATATCACTTCAGATCACTCTAGGGATGATACCCCTTATCGTTCCCTCATCTTCCATCCGCAACCCAGTCTTTTAGACATTGTTGTTGACCATCCTATAGGTTTTCTAAGAGAGCATCAATTCATTATCTCCAAATCATTTGTTTGGGATAATGACACCAGGTATACCAACCCAGAAACTTAAAGTCCATTTGATTCATATATGTAGTACTAAAAGAGATTGGTCACCCTCCACTTCCTTTCTCAGGCTACATACCCATAACAAAAACAAATGGCGCACCACATCATAAAAATGTGTTTATATTCCCCTTTATTTTGGCATGACCACAACATGTTGGGGGGCACCTATACCCCTCAACCATAACCCTCCTCACCTCGTTTTTGGAGAGGAGGTTGTCTTACCAATCGAGTGTGAAATCCCTTCCCTTCATCTGGCTGTTGAACTTCTCCCTAGCACCCAACCTCTAGAACAACGACTTATCATGCCTGAGCGTGCCTCTGAAGACCGCCGTGTTGCGTTGCAAACCATGGAAGCGGCCAAGAAACGCACCAAAGCTCAATATGACCAAAAAGTCCAGCCTCATCCTTTTCACAAAGGCGACCTTGTTCTAGTATATGACCAAGCCCATGATGTCCTTGGTCACGGGAATTTTTACTCATTATGGCTAGGGCCTTACATCATCAGTAAGGATCTTGGTAAGGGGGCATACCTTTTAGAGGACTTTGAAGGCAATCCTCTTCCTAATTCTCGCAAATGCACTCTATCTTTAGAAATATTACCCTTAGCATTTCCCTTCTGAGATGCGTGTTTTATGTTCTGTTAGATAGCCAGCATCTTTTTTTTGTAATTTCATCCTTTTCCAAGACCTATTTTGTCCAAGAAGGATCACTTCACCTCTCCTTAAAATCGAACTTCCTCACTTACAACACTAGTACTTGGGGCACCATTTTGCCTCCTTACTTGTCTTTGTTCGTGTCGATTTTCGTCATGAGTTACCATCTTGTACTCATGTTTTCATGGTCCCCCATTGGGCCTTTACTGTGTGGCAGCACCATCGCGTCACCCTTTTTTAGAGCATCCAAGTTGAGTCATCATCGCATTCATGGAGTCTATCCCGAGTCCCTTTCTACCCCGCTATAGCCCTCCACCATTCATTGCTTGGTCTCTCTCTTGTGTCGCACATTATGGCCTTCAGTCCCACTGTCCCCTATCCCTTATGATATTGTGTTAGTCGCTGCCATGTCATTCATGCCCTTTATTCTCTAACAAGGGAAGTCGTCCATTCGCCACTCAGTCCCTTCCATTTCACTATCATCATTTGTGTCAGTTTGTCCGTCACTCTACTATTTTCTCTCGTGCCTTAGTTGAGGATCTCTCATTGCCTCACCTATGGCGGACCTCCTTCTGTCGAAATCATCTCATTCATTCCAGAAGCCAGGTCTAGAGGGTGGTGTACCTTGGTTCTAGCTTCCACTCTTGTTCGGTGCCTCGGATCAGGCAAAGGGATCTCTCATTTCCCTTTGACTTGATTGTTTCTCCACTCCAGCTCCTTTCAGCATGACCGAGATCCGTATACTTGATGGTTCAGTGATACAGCAGCGGCTCTTGATGATTCTTGGGTGTGTGTGAGATGTCTCAACCCTCATGAGGGGGTGGCCCTGCAGGTAGCCCCCCACATGCCCGGATGACCTCCTCCTTGCAACCTTCGATGCAGCTCCAGATATTTGATGATGTTGGCCTTAGCCACTTGCAGCGCCTCTTTGATTTGCATGTATCAGTCAGATTTTGTGAGCCCTTCCCCATTTACAGGGGGCATTTGGGTTGTATTTGAATCTCATGTACTCAGATATTATTGTCTCAGTCCTGGTTGTCATCCCAGGCACAACATGTATGTGGGATTCCTCATTGTATTTTTATATGGCTCATGATTATGCCAGCTGTACTTTATGGTTCAGTCCCTTGTTTACCGGACACACTATTCTTTTGTACTTTGTCTCGGCGAGCATAGGTATGCCTCCCCCGCCGCCTTCAGCACAGGTACCCTCTCATAAAATGAGACTTGTTGCACCTGCAAGTCTCGTCTCCTCAGGGTCTAGTTCTTCAGCACACTATCTACCTTGCATTTCTCTCTGTCGACTTCCCTTTTGTCTCTGGGTGATTGAGTTCTTTACAACGTACTTTTGTCATACGGGATGGCTCCTGACACTCGCACGCGGGGGGGCAATCCGTTACACCATTTTTTGGTCATCTAACCTATTATCATTAGATGGACCCAAGTACACCATGTAAGACCAATTTTACCCTAAGTAAAATTGCCTTCACTATGTTAAATAACTTAATAAACCACATTTATTAGGTTGTTTATGGTCCAAACAGGAAACCCTAAAAGGAAATATTAAACAAAACTATATTTGTTTGATTTTCCTCATGGAATAATTAATTAAACCATAATTTAATTATTATTCCCCGTCACGTTTAACCCAAAAACAAAGAAATTAATTAGATAAACCTTTATTTATCTTATTATTTTCTAGGAATAATTATTTAAATCTTATTTAGATAATATTCCTTGTTAAATATGACCAAATCACCCACAAATAATTAAACAAATCATTATTTATTTAATTATCCTTCAACCACTTCCTTAAAAAGATAAATAAATCATTTATTTATTTATTATTAACAAATAAAGGGATTTGACCCAAGTCAAATACTTTTTCCTCCAACAAATATAATAAAATATTCCATAAAAGGTGGATCTAGATTTGGTTAACATTATTTTAATCATGCACCAAGATCTAGAATGACCCAATATTTTGTTATAAATAGGAGGGTTTTTCCTACCATTCTTCACCTTTTGTTGCCTATTAGATCACTCTGGATCTATACACTTGGTCACCTTTTTCTACATTATTTGCTATGTGAGCTCCCTTTGAGTTCTATCTTTGTCTGGGTTTTCTACACCAACAAGAGAGAGAGATTCTAGATCTGAAGTGCTGAGGACTTCCAAGAACCCATCCCATCGAGGAGAATTGGATACGCCTTCTTGTTTTCCTCCCAGGTGCCCTTAATACAAAAATTCTTTCAAAAATTGTTCTTGTCTTGTCTATTGGTATATGGAGCAAACCCTTGTTTTTACTGCTTAATGTCTTTCCATGCATAGATCTGGTTTTTTGAAGCTCTTTTCTTGAACAACTAACTGCAGATCTGAAGATATTGGCGGCCACTTTTGTTGTTAGGGCTATTAGTTATGCGTAGCTAAAGTGGTCCTTTTTCGTACACTTCGACAAAGGATTCATACTAACAATTAGTATACTAGACCTGGTTGATAATTCATGTTAGTAATTTAACAATCAATTAAATTACCAAACATTTTGGCTTCGTTGTCAAGGAAATGTATATAGGAGTATTTTTCTTTTCACTTAAAAAAAAAAAAATTCAATCACCTACCACCCCCACTATATCACGTGGTGCAGTAAGAGCTACATCCACATCATGAATTCCTAGTTTTGCAGGTAGAAGAAGAGGTGATAAAGGAGGTAGAAGAAATGGTTGGAGATGATGAAAATGAGGAAGATCCTTTTGGATTTCACATTAAAGAAATTGATGTAAACGGTCATATGAATAACATCCCCCCATCCCTACTTCCTAACTTCAAAAGTATGAGATCAAAAGACCTAGAAATTTTTCTTTTTGAATTTGAAATACTTTGTAGATCTTATGGCTACTCATTATGCACTCAAAAATTTAATTTGTTTAAGGCAACATTGAAGGATAAATAGCTTATATGGTTCATGAATTTAGGAAAAAATTCTATAAGAACATGGGATGATATGAAAAGATTATTTTTGGAAAAATATAAAGATTATTTCATACACCATGAACTTAGAAATGAAGTCTTTAAGATGAACCAAAAGGAGGATGAAAACATAGAATATTTAGTGGAGATATTTACTTATAATTTCAAAAGATATAAATTGCATGATTTAGGATTAGCCATATAAAAAACTCTCCTACGAAAATATATAAGGGATGAATGGATTGATCTTATTAACCTGATGGGAAAAGGATATGTCTCTCAATTATCATTTCAAGAGGTTTGTTAACTTTGCAAGAACATATCAAGAGGAATAGAAAAGTATGGAACATCCCCTCAAGATCCAGTTATGGCAAGAGTAAGTAAGTTTGAATCAGGATTGGTAAGTAAAACTAAACTTAATAATTTTCTAGACATTCTTCGTAATTTAAATAAACAAATTGATATGCTAAGAATAAAAAACAAGAAAAAGGTTGAGAATGCTGCTTCATTTATATTTCACCCTAAATGTAGTGAAAAAAATGCTTTTCATGAATGTCCACTTTATAACATTAAAATTTGTGAAATATGTGTAGGATCACATATTACTAAATATTGCATTTCATTACCAGGGTTAAAGGCAGATTACCATGGAGAAAATCAAACACTGGAACAATCTTGTTATGTAGCTCCAAGAAGACAATGGAAGCCTCATCAACTTAATATGATGCAAGCTCTTAATTCTCAATTTTAGGGTTATGCACAAAAATATCAAATTAATTGGCAAAGACCCTTGCCTTGGCAACCTTGGACATCTCAATCATAACCTCAAAACCATCCTTGAAAACCTTTTCTATCTTAATCTCAACCTCAAAACCAATCTTGGAAAAAAGGTTGGCAAGGGACTTACAGAGGAAATCCACCATATCCCCAATTCTTTCCTTACTATCCTCAATAACAATATCAATGTTATCCATACCATTCACCTCCATCATAACATCAGTTTCACCATCAGTTGACCTCAATTAAACCTTTCCCATTACCATCCACACAAGCACCCCAGAGATCCATTCCCACTCAACTAACTCCACATGTATCCCCAACAATAAAACACCTCAATCCACTTACAATGTTGAGGTATTGCAAAATGATTCTCCAACTGCAATTAAAGAACAAAAAATAGAAGAAGAAGATACAAAGAAGGTCCAAGGATCATGGATTCCCGTTGAAGAAGAGAAGTTTTTGGAACTTGAGATTGAAGAGTTCCATGCATGCCTCTCACCAGATTCTATGAATGGGGATCACATATCTGAATACTTGCATAGAATGATAGCAGGAAGCCAAGGAAGACAATACTACATTGAATCTTTATTCAAGACAGTCATTGGATCCCAGTACTCAATTCTTCAGTATTTTCTGACATCATCTCAATCAAGGAAGTTGGTCTCTCATATACTCGTACATATCAAAGAGTATATTTCAAACCTACATATGAGTTTATCTATTATACTTTTACACACGTGGTTACATTGGATGTATTCCTATACTTGAACGAGATTTTTTTTTCAAGTAGAGTACAACATTATATATATATATATATATATATATATATATATATATATATATATATATATATATATATATATATATATATATATATATATATAGATATATATATATATATATATATATATATATATATATAATGAGAAAAAATAAGTATCAGAAAAACCAATTTGATGGCACAATTGGACATGTGTTTTGCTTGAAAACTAAGCAACTGGCGAGCAAAATTCATAATAAGTTCTATAATTTTATGATGGTTTCAATATTATATCATGGTTCTTAAAATCATTTTTGGTTCTATGGTCGAGTTAGTTGATGTGGGATTCCTCAAGCCTCACCTTCCAACATATATTATCCCATTGACCTCAACACCTTATATGGGATCAAGATCAGAGATTATTTGGAGTGCCTTGGAAATTGCAT
This sequence comes from Pinus albicaulis, assembly GCA_034641835.2. Classification (NCBI taxonomy): domain Eukaryota; kingdom Viridiplantae; phylum Streptophyta; class Pinopsida; order Pinales; family Pinaceae; genus Pinus; species Pinus albicaulis. The sequence goes on along the minus strand of CM076581.1, from coordinate 1,507,990,958 downwards.
ACATCAATGGCAACCCTCCTCGTTGACAACAGTGAGAATACAACCATGTCTCTTGATTTTCAGATCTTTCAGGTGACTCGAATTCAACACATTCATTTGTCCCTATCAATATGCGATCAGGTACCTTGACACTCATTTACGTTATCGGTGAGTGGTCTCCCATTGGTTAACGATTTTCATCATTTATCGGTAATCTAATGATTTCTTCCCATGCTCAATTTCGACACATACATTCACATGATAAGAATTGTACCCTGAATTTTGGTTTTGATGAAGACTATATGGTTTTATGGAACCAACAAAAACTTGCAGCAATATATTTTATTGGTTTCTTGCAGCAACATGTTCATCTTCTTGTCATTCAACAACAACACGATGGCACCATTACAAATTTTTTTGATTCATTTCATTTTCAAAGAAAATCAATGAAATTGGGCCTATTTCAGTCAATATGGATTATGTTTCATGGTTTCTACTTCAACGTGCAGTACACAATCTAGATCAGTAGTTAAAACTCGGAGAAAACAAATTTCCACAAAAATTGACATTTCCTGCAACAACTACAGAAACTTACAATTTCTACAGCTATTATTTTAACAACCTGTTTTTGGTTGTATCATATTGTTTTAGAGGCAATTTTGGCACAAATATTGCAAGATATTGGAGCATAAATAAAAAATTATACACACTAGGTTTTCTTATAATGTGCTAAATTGATTAAAAGACAGGAATAATTCCAAAAAAGTGCAATTTTCCAGGATTTTTCAGCGAATTTTTAAGCAGGATTTTCAATTTTCACCATTGTGCATAGATTTGGCCAAATTTTGGTATTTTTTCACAAGAGCATATTTTCTTCATCAAAATGGGATTCTGAAGGCATGTGGCGGTAGAAAAGGTAAAAAGACACCATTTCCGTATTGAAGCACTCAACTTGGCCTTAAAATGAGATCATGGCATATGTTTTTGTGCAACATTGGATGGAATGAAAAGTCATTTTCAGAATTTTCAAAAGCCCAAGATTCAAGAATCTATTTTACGGTAGAATGGTTTTATTCCAACATCTACAGCCCCTAATTCAACATTTCAAGTTCTTCAAAAGGTAAACTTGAGGTAAAAACTTGCATAAGGCTTTTTAGTTTATTAAAAATTTAGGAAAATTTGATAATTAACCACTTTAATTACCATTTGTACAAACCATCTTCTCCATCATTGACCTAGCCCTCATCCATGATTTTCATCATTGACTTAACCCTCAATCATCTTCTCGATCATTGAACTATCCCTCATCCCAAATTTATGTTGTATCCACAAGGTTTGTCATCAATAAATAATGTGAATTCAAAATTTATCATGAAAATATTATGAGTATGAAAGCTCGGCATGACACTAATCCATAATAGAAGTCATCATGAAAATATTACAGACCCTCAGCTTCAAATATGATATTAATGTACAAGATTTTTGAAATTTGAATATGATGTGCTTAAAAGATAGGTTCAATTCAGAATTTGAAGGGTTTGGAGCAAAAGATAATTGATGATATATGCTTGTGAAAGAATGAAGGCAGTGGTTGGTGGCCATCACTTCTGTGGCATATGTTATGCAATATATCTCAATTCCTATCATTATGAAACTGATCTTGCTTTCCCAGATTATATGCTGAATACAACAAAGGTAAAATAATTTTTCTTTGTTTTCATTCTCTACTGGGAAAAATATGGAATTCGTTAAGGCATTCAATAAAAGTTTCAACTCACAAATATTTTAATAGAAAAAATGGATCTTCAAAGTGATTTGGATTCTACACAACAACATGTCAGTAAAATTGAGTATCCTAGAGAGAGAGAGAGAGAGAGAGATAGAAACAAATATGAGATCATTCCTAAAGATCAAAGACAATGTTGTTTTCACTTTTGTATGAATTGTTGCACATTTTTCTCTTCTATGAGTATGAGATCGCAAAGATGTTTCCTTGAAAGAATATATGCATCAAAGAAGAACAATATTTAAGTACAAAGTGAAAGAAATTCTACGACAGGTTATTTTGACATCATAAAGTAAATGCAACAGAAGTTTAGTAGCAACACAAAATGATTTATTTTCTTTACATATTCAGTGCATATTTATCAAGGCTCAAGTAGAGGAAAATAATAAGGTTTAGGCAGAGGATACCAATATCCTATTTCATCATGTATAAAGAAGGCTTTGAGGCACACCTCCAAAAGTATGTTAATGAACATGATCCACATTCCAAATAATTGAGTTAAGGCTTGGATGTGGTAAGTTAATACTCCTTTTTATTAATGAAAATCAGTTTGAGTCTGCTCCATTATTTCTCTTGAGTGGACGTCTACCAAAATTTTATGGTTCATCTTCTTCATATTTTTCACTTTCCTCTACTTCACCTACTTTGGGATGATGTCCGTTGTTATTAATCCAAGCTACCACATTGCTCCAATAATTTCATCAACCTTGTATTCCTCTTGTAATCTCTTCTATGGTTTCATTGTCCCTTTGTTGAAAAATATTTTACGGTGGAGATGGTTTTATTGGTTCAACTCCATTTCTTGGACACTTTATGGTCTAATTGGAACAAAACAAAAATATTGTATTTTGGGAGAAGCTACTTTGGATTAGATATAAATTCTTGGGAGTTGTATTTTACATGGTGTGCATTCCTCTTTTATTTTCTTTGATGTTTCATTTTCCATTCAAAAAATCAAATTTCAGATTTAGGCATCAAAGAAGAGGGTTTTGGAAATTAGTTGTATTCCATGGAGATGAGTCTTGGTGTGGAATTCAGTCAAGTTTAAAAAAAATATTTATTTTATGGAAGCAATCAAGAAATTATCAAGGTTTCATTTTCTCATGATGTTAGCAAGGAGAAAGGACAAGGGATATAAGAAGAAATTCATTGATAAGATTAACCAACATATTTTAAAGCAACACTCTCCAACAATGAAATAGGATAACCTTGTGTGGATAAAGAAAATAGGTCTATGATTTCATTTTTGGGACTCAATTTGCATGAGGACATTTAAATATCTTTCTGTGGGGAAGATTTTGGGTCACTGATTTGTCATCATTCTCACTTTTCGTTGTTATTCATTAAGCCATTACTTCCAACCATCCATTGCACCATTTCACTCACTTGCTGATGAACCCTTAGCTAAACTGAGAGGGGGGGGTTGAATCAGTTTAGTACATTCATGGAATTTAAAACTCTTTTTTTACACCCATTAACTACTTCATTTTATAAGCAACTTAATACAAAATGAATCAGTAAAATGAAGGTGTGGACAACAAGTAATCAAGTAGATTAAAACATCACATCAACACATAATAATCAAGCACATAGACACTAGACATAAGTGGAAACCCATATTGGAGAAAACCACATCATATTATTGTTGTGATGCAAAGGCAAGATGCTACTCCCTCTCGCAACTGATTTTTTGTAGCCTCCAACCTACAGGAGGCTACTAGCTCAATTTCTCCAAGCTACTACTTGTAAGGAATCTCCAACTCCCATAATGTTTCTGCAGACTACAACCTATAGGAGGCTACTACCTTAATTTATGCAAGCTACTACTTACAAGGAAGCTCCAACTCCCATAAATTTTCTGCAGGCTACAACCTACAGGAGGCTCCTACCTCACCCAGCTGCAACTGGACATATATCAAGCTACAACTTGATATGGAAGCTCCAACTCCATCACACTACAATAAAAATCATATGCTGATTTACCTAGATATCAGATCTGTTATCCTCCTTCTTCACTGCTACTTTTTCTGCCTTTATTTTTGCTTCATATCAGCTCCTGATGTGCACAACATCTCTATCAACTCTCTCTGATTCTTTTGCTCTCTAACATTCCTATGCACACTAATATTACATCTTTCATACAGATAACTCCTGACTGTTTGCATTCTACAGGGAATATGAAGTGAATGGGCCTGTCTCTCTGCCTTCCACCCATTTGACTTCTCATCCTTCAGTTCAGGTATATACATCAATAAAAATACAAAAATAATCATTTCAACACTATTTGGAGTTTTTCCTATGCCTATGGAGACTTTCCTTTGCATCAAAAACAATTAATACATTTACAGTTACAAAAATATTTCACTCAGCCCTTTTAGTTCTTTTCTTGCTATGTATTTGTCTTTTCTGCTGCTGTCATTGTCTTTTCTATTTCTGTTGTTATATTCTAATAGTTCTATATAAATGCCTTTTTTCCCGACTTGGTCCAGCTGTTGCGTTTCGAATAGTGCCACCATATCTCCTTTTTCCCGATTCTTCTTATCTGCCTTCCTTCTCTTGCCCGTAGCATCCAACCCTCTACTTTTCTCAACACCCAACACTGCTCGGAGGTTTTGCTGAGCCCCACTCAACCCATGGTGCCTATCACCTCATTACCATGATGTTAAACTTATTCTCCCTTTTTCTCTGTGTTGTGTCACTTACCCGAGTCTACTGCTCTTTCATTTAAGCCCTTCTTTTACTTACCCAAGTCAACTCCACATTCAGACTTTTCTTTATAAACCGCCGTAAGACCTGGACCTAAAATATATTATAATGTAACTCTTAGTAAAATTGCATCCGACATCCTTTATCACATTTCAACATTTCAGCTATTTCTCTTGTTATTCATTTATATATTTCTTCTTTCATTCTCCGATGTGATTTCTCAAAGGGAAACCTTATACCTCCGAGTTTGAAATCCTTTAGAATTTTTCTTTGATGCTACATCACATTCGGTACTCTTATTGCATTTCACATTTAGGCATTGTTCTTGTGCATTATTCCTCCTGAGCTTTGCAATTTGCGATATCCAATCGGGTCCCATGCCGGACTTAAATCCTTTAGTCTTTGGCTTTGATGCATATCACATCCAGTCTCTTTATCAAACTTCACATTTCGGTGTTTCAAAGTGGTTCATGAGTGCTATCGCTTCTGAGCTTTGCGATCTGTGACATGAAATCTAGGATAAAGGGCTCGGGTCCCACTGGCGTGCCACGTAATCATGCCACGTCACTTCTTGCACCTCAAATTTTCTTTGACTCTATGAATTTTCAATATCGTTCTGCTGTGATTGAGATAAGCGATTTCTCTCCACCGAACATTTTTCTGAAACTATATTTTCACGACTCGACCCTTGACATGCACTATTTTGAATGTATAAACTAACCCGACTCTTGAACTGGTATGAACGTAAGTTGCACGACTCAACCCGCTTGTTCACTCCTTCATGCTTGTGCTTCTTTGGTTATGCTCGTTCATTTATTCTTTACCATTCACGATCTTTAGAATGCAGAACCACTTATTCTACACACGTTTTACAACCAACACGACCTGGCTCACTCGTTCATTGCTTTTATTTGTTGCATGCATTTTGTACATTGTTGGGTGCAGTGTAGGGAATATAAATGTATGAATATTTAATTTCTCAATCCATCTAGTTCGTGAACTTTGAGACGTAGCATTGGAAATGCCAGAGAAAGCCCTTGAAAACCTACAAAACAAGTCTCTGGTCTATCTTGCGCATTAAATAAATGAAATTCTGCATTAAAATAAAATTCAAGAAAACACTAATACAAACAATTAAAATCATTTGGGAAGTAAAAGGAAATCAATAATGCGAAAGAAAATTCTAATTACAAGAAATAGAAAGGAAATCATAACTGGAAACCAACGCGGTGTCAACACCATATCGAACATGTGGTGTTGACACCATATCGAAAGACTGTAAATGTTGGAATAAATTCAAAAGCAATTCAAATACTAACTCTTCTTGCACTAATCTTGTGTGTAATTAACCTGAAAGCATGAGATCATAAAAAGTAAATCTACTGTGTAAATGAGTTATGAAAGAAATTGAGTTAATCTAAATCCCTTGCCTTCCTTGTCCCTAAAAATAGATTGTGTGGAACTATCTAGAAGTTTGAAGGAAAATAAATATTATTTTTTCAATCATAGCGCAGTTTCCCTTTTTATGAATGTTGGCTTTCAAAACCATAAATACTCAAGTCAATCTTAGATTCTGGAATATTAATTAACTGGGTCTGGATCAATTCAAGTTAACGTTAGAGCTCATAAAGGCAACACCGATATTTTAAATTCAAACAATATGGAGGGACATAATTTAATATGAAGAACTATTTCGAAGTGCAAGACAATTCCTTACTACAAAAATTTCAATTAATCTTGTAGCTAAAAGGAAAAAATTGCATCAAATCAATTAATTTTTTAATTGAAAGGAAAATGTCGCAGTAAATTAAACAACACCAATCTAGAGAAAGGAAGAGACTATAAATGATGAAAGAAACTTCACATAGTAAATTATAATTTAAATGCCAATTAAATTAAGAAATTAAGAGCGATGTCGAGCTGGGCTGGTAGCCAACCTAGCCAACTCGCACCTTCGATTAACCTGGTTCACACAGTAATCAAGATCATGAGATGCAATAAAGAAATAAATAGAACCAAAATAAAAATTGCTTCAATTAATTCTTGAAAAAAATAATCTTTACATCATGACGCAAACACTTAGCTCCAGCAAGATCAGAGGAGCAATCCACCGATTGAAAATGTGTGGCACTACATCAAGACCGACTCCTCTTCCCTTTTGTGCCTTTCTCCCATCATGCACAATGCCTCTGACTTGATTGATTTCCTAAATCATACCTCTCTAATTAAAATTAATTCCCATGTTCTTGCTCCCGAAAATCTCTTATATAGCATCAAATTACATATTGGGATTTTAATAACTAATCAGAAGATAGGAGGGGAGATTAACAATTTTCCGAAAATACAATTATTTTACAACATAATTTCAAAATGGGGAACGATTATGGTGAATTGTTCCTATTTCCTTGGAACGATGATAGCGCCAAATTTCTTTATCCTCCACGGACAACTTGCTTGCAATCCGTTGTAAGAATCATTAACACCGAACTCAAATGATACCATTGTGTTACAATAAATATCGTTGTTGTGTTTTTAAATGCGTAGTCCGATCATTGGGATAGGACATATGTTGATTCATCAAGTATATATTCTCGGTACTAACGTCTTCTCATCCCCAAAACAGTTCTGGAAACCATAATTGATCTCTTCTAGACTTACTACTGAAATTGTCACAATGAATTCCAATTTGCTCATACAATAGAGGTATGGTAGCTGTGGATTGCATAATGCTGAGTGAGTGTTGAATAATGTTATAACATGGAAAAGAAGACTCTTGGATGCATCGATCTATATATTCTTTATGATCTTTAAGTAATTTTAAGATTTCATTATTGAGTCTCCATAACATATATCCCTCATTGCTCCTACAATTTGTCTCCAAAGGCTAACAACTGTAAAAATGAGTGCTCCTAAGCATTCAAGAACCTAAATGAAAGTTGATTATTCTGCTTCATGATTAAGAGATAAATGGCAGAATTCACACGTCGAACTGACTCGACGAATTTGTACACATCCTTGATTCTAGCACAGGAATACAAATGTAGTCCAAGAATCTTTTGGAGTACATGAATTTGTCATAAGGTGCAAGCAGGTAAGTGGTGCAGGAATCCATTTCTGCTTTGGTGCAAGCAGGTAAGTGCAATGGTGCAGACAGGTAAATGCATGATCGAACCAGTTTTATCCCTGCAATAGACAAGACTTTATTAAACTTTCATTAATGATATTTTAATCTTGTTAAAACAAATAAGTAAAAAATATTCTTCAAAAATAATCATTAACTCGACAACATGAGAGAAATGAATAAAAATATGACAAATTGGAAGCCCAACATCCCCCCATGCTGACCATCTTGCATGTCCTCATGCAAGGAAATCTGGTAGTGTCACTTGCTCGCAAAAAAACAAAGATTAAAAACATTTATAGGCATTCAAAATGATGTTCTTGCAATTTTACATGATCACACTTCTTGCGCTAGTTAAAGCTTTCTCTTAAAATAGAGTGTCTGCTGGAATCTTTATTCGTGCAGACCGATTTCAAGAAAACCTAAAAAAAAAAACTACCATGGAAAAACTAAATTGCAAGGATGGTCTTATTACTTGAATAAAATAGAAAAATTTTAAAATTTCTAAAAAGAATATCTCTGAGGCATCCTTGGTTAGAATTTTCACTTTAATATCCTCATTATAAATATGAGTGACCTGATTAAAAACCATAACGCTAAAAGTAAACATAGAAATACTTTCCCACAGTGATAATTTTACCATTATCCATGTATAGTTGAAGCTCCTATTGTCAGGGTATAATGAACTACCTACACTAAGGGTCCACCATCCATAAAAATAATTCCAAAATATAGAACTCCAAGGCATAACAACAAAAGGATTTTAAAGCCATTTTCAGAGAGATTGATAGTGATTTCAGGGAAGGGAAAAAACAACCCAGTAAATCATAGTGTAAAATTAATTTTAATACCATAGGCACGACCCTGCTACTAGCAAGCATCCATAGCCTCGAAAAAGATACCTTTTAACATTATGAAATTATTTTATCCCACCTATTAGATATAGATTCAGAGTCATTTAAGAATATTTAATTTTTCTCTTTTTATAAGTTAATTGAAGGCTGCTAACCTGGCTTGGTAACTAGCTATTGACAGTGCCATTCATGAGAACTAACAAGAATGAAAAATTTGGCTCGTGATGAGACCTCTTGTCTTCCAGCTTTTCAACTAAAAGCCATTACCTTGCCTTGCTGACTAGTGCAGTAATGTCATTCTCCTTATGACCCATGATCATAGTAGGTCAGCTCGCAATGAGACCTCCTATCCCTCAATTAATTTATTTATGTTTTTAGAAAAAATCTAATTATAATTAACCTTAGATGGGTTACTTAGTAGGTGGGGAAGAAAATCTACTCCTTAAGAGTGCAGGATGGTGTGAAAATTTTTTAATTACTATTCTTTGCCAGTGGGTCATGTTACCCTGAGAAATTATTTTAAAAAAATCTCAGATAATGACCAAAAATATTACTTGAGTGGATCATGCCAGGGTTCTTTATGAAAGCTTATTAGGGTTTTGTAGGCATGGTCCACCATAGGAGGTTTTTCATTTATCCCTTCGAAGAGTACTTAAAAATATGTTCTGAATAATAGTTTGTTAGAAATAGGAGAAAAGTATGTAACTTATGAAAATACATATTGATCCACAATCAAAGTCAATTTTTAAAATATGAGTTATTAAGTGTAAAGTTCCTCTGACAGTTCTACCCAAAAGAGTGCATGATAATAGAAATTCCAAAAGTTGTACTTTAGGGAATAACAATTTCAAGAATGTTGTTATACCATATTTATTATTCTCATATTATCCTACCTTATTTTTAAAGAAATAAATATCACCATTAAGTGTAGGTGTACTTCCAATGAAGTCATGTATGTAACAAAATGTTGATTATACTTACACTTAGTTTTAAATAATAAAATTCAATACATACCAAAGTGTGAGAAACTAGTTTCTTCAATTGACATGATACCAAGAGTTTTCGAATGACGAGGAAATAAGGTGTCTTGATGACTGCTTGAAACCAGGATTCAATGGAATCCACATATTTATGATTTTCCAACTGATGCAATTCTTCCACAGCTTGATAGTCACCTTCCTGGAGACATGAAGGATCCAGTGAAAGATAAAAGATAAATCCCTCAAGTTCAGGCTCAAATATTTGATTTTCAAATTGAAAATAATGGTTGAGAGAGATTCTAGGGTTTCAAGTTTCAACAACATTTTTAGAACAAGTTCCAATGGAAGGTTGCTCCTTTGGTGGTCTTTCAATTACAACTTCCTGGGGTGGAATTTTTGCGATATTGGGGGAAGTTTCCAAATTCGTTCCATTTTCCAGCATGGAAGGTGTAACATTTGGTTCAACATGGGAATCAACAGGAAGAATAGGTGTTTGAAATTGCTGTGCAATTTGATGGTTTAGATTAGGGTTTATGATATGGTTTGGGGTAGGGTTTTGGTTAAGGCTTCAACTATGATTTGGATTTGGATTGTGGTTAGAATTTGAACTAGGGTTAGGTCTAGGTTTGAAATTAGAACTAGGGTTAGGTATAGGGTGTGGATTAGGGTATGGACTAGGGTTAGGGTATGGATTAGGGTTTGGACTAGGACTAGGGTATGGGTAAGGATACAAAGTAGGGTAAGGATTAGGATAAGGGGTAAGGTATGGATTAAGGCTAGGGTAAGGTTGCACATGCGGTTGGGACCATGGGGAAGGGTAACTTAATGATGTATTGGAAATAAATTGTGGCTTTCGTTGGTGCTCATATGATTGAATTTGCATGGGATATTTCCCTAGAGATAAGGATCCAAACGATTCTTGAGGCCATGGAGATATCTGGTTCGAGGATGAGGGCCAAGGAGAGGGCCACTTCAGCCATGAAGTAGGATATTCAATTAGAGTATTATTAAAAGTTTTCCATGAAATTCCAGGATTATAAATATGCTGAAGAACCTGTTAAGGAAAATAAGCATTATTCCAAGTATAAAATGATGGTAAGTTTTTATTTATACCTGGAAATTGATTTGATTCCTTACTTGATTTCCTGAATACTTTTAGTAATACTGGTAGTAATGGGAAATGTTCAGTTAAATGAGCCTCCTAACAAATTTTACAAATTTTTAGGCTATTGAGCGGACACCTTCCAAGGAAGTGTTTCATCATACAGTTAGCGCAAAAGATAAGCGGTGGGTATTCATCCTTTTCATATTCTTCCTGCAAATCATCCAATTTTGGAACCAAATATTTAATAATATCATTTTTATGTTCAAGAAAAATGTTAAATTTTTCACTTTTTAATTCCTCATTGGACGAGTTGTATGTCTTTGTAGCAACGTAAAAATTCCTCATTGAATGATTTCTCAAAATACCATTTTCCTCTTTTTAACAAGCCCACTGGTACATTTGTTAGCACATGAAGAGTGTGTATGTGGGGTAGGGTGGGGGTTCTCACAACATTAAATAAAATTATAAACCTTAAAGCAATCTTCTTACAACATTAAATGAAATGAGAAACCTTAAAGTAATAGTGCAGGAAAGAAATAAATTCAAAGAACGTAAATTGCAAGAGAAACTAGTTGAAGGAAAAAAACCAAATGCATCATATCACCAAGGTCAATCCCCTGAGTGCTTCCCTGGAAATTCCGCCAAACTTTCGGGTGCAGTATAGGGACTATAAATGTACCAACATTTATTTTTTCAATCTGGATAGTTCGTGAACGTGGAGACACAACACTGAAATGCTAGAGAAAGCCCTTGACAACCTACAAAACAAGTCTCTAGTCTATCTTGCACATTAAATAAATGAAATCCTGCATTAAAAGAGAATTCGAGAAAACACCAATCCAAAAAATTAAAATCATGCGGGAAGTAAAAGGACATTAAGAATGCGAAAGGAAATTTTAATTACAAGCAACATAAAGGAAATCATAACTGGAAACCAACGCAGTGTCGACACCATATCGAACACGTGGTTTTGACACCATATCAAAAGATTGTAAATACTGGAATAAATTCAAAAGCAATTCAAATACTAACTCTGCTTGCACTAATTCTTCTTGCACTAATCTTGTGTGAAGTTAACCTGAAATCATGAGCATCATAAAAAGTAAATTTACTATGAAAATAACTTATGAAATAAATTGAATTAATATAAATCCCTTGCCTTCCTTGTCCCTGAAAATAGATCGTGTGGAACTGTCCAGAAGTTTGAAGGAAAATAAATAATATTGTTTTCAATCATAGCGTAGTTTCTCTTTTTATGAATGTTGGCTTTCAAAACCATAAACACTCAAGTCGATCTTAGATTCTAGAATATTAATTAAGTGGGTCTGGATCAATTCAAGTTAAAGTTAAATCTCATAAAGGCAACACCGATCTTGTAAATTCAAACAATATGGAGGGACATAATTTAATATGAAGAAGTATTTTGAAATGTAGGAAAATTACTTAATACAAAAAATTAAATTAATCTTGCAGCTCAAAGTAAAATGTTGCAGCAAATCAAACAATTCCACAATTGAAAGGAAAATGTTGCAGTAAATTAAACAACACCAATCTGGAGAAAGGAAGAGACTATAAATGATGAAAGAAACTTCATAGAGTAAATGATAATTTAAATTCTATTTAACTTAAGAAATGAAGAGCGGTGTTGAGTTGGGCTGGCGGCCAACCCAGCCAACTCGCACCCTCGATTAACCTAATTCACACAGTAATCAAGATCATGAGATGCAATAAAGAAATAAATAGAACATGAATAAAAATTTCTTCAATTAATTCCTGAAAAAAAACAATCTTTACATCATGACACAAACACTCAGCTCCAGCAAGAGCAGAGGAGCAATCCGCGGATTGCAAATGTGTGGCGCTACATCAGGACCGACTCCTCTTCTGCACCTTGCTCTCATCATGTGCACTACCTATGACTTGATTGATTTCCTAATTCCTATCTCTCTAATTAAAATTAATTCCCCAGTTCTTTCTCCCGACAATATATTATATAGCATCGAATTACATATTGGGATTTTAATAGCTAATTAGAAGATAGGAGTGGAGATTAACAAATTTTTGGAAATACAATTAGTTTACAACAGAATGTCAAAATGGGGAACGATTTTTGTGAATCATTCCTATTTCCTTGGAACGATGATAGCGCTAGCTGGCTTTATCGTCCACGGACAACTCACTTGCAATTTGTTGCAAGAATCATTGACACCGAACCCGAATGATACCATTGTGTTACAATAAATATCGTTGATGTGTTTTTAAGTGCGTAGTCCGATCATTGGGATAGGACATATGTCGATTCCTCAAGTATATATTTTCAGTACTAACATCTGTCATTCCCAATACAGTTTTGGAAACCATAATCGATCTCTTCTAGACTTACTGCTGAAATTGTCACAATGAATTCCAATTTTCTCATACAATAGAGGTATGGTAGCTGTGGATTGTAGAATGTCAAGTGAGTGTTGAATACTGTAATAACATGGAAAAGATGACTCTTGGATGCATCGATCTATATATTCTTTATGATTTTTAAGTAATTTGAAAAATTCCTTATTGAGTCTCCATAACGTATATCCATCACTGCTCCTGCAATTGGTCTCTAGAGGCTAACAATTGTAACAATGTGTGCTCCTGAGATTTGAAGACCCTAAATGAAATTTCATTAGTATTCTTCATGATTAAAAGATAAATGGTAGAATTCACACGTTGAACTGACTCAAGGAATTTGTACACATCCTTTATTCTAGTGTAGGAATACAAATGTAGTCCAGGAATCCTTTGGAGTACAGGAATCTGTCGTAAGGTGCAGGAAGATAAGTGGTGCAGGAATCCATTTCTACTCTGGTGAAAGAAGGTAAGTGCAATGGTGTAGGTAGGTAAATGCAATCGTGCAGGCAGGCAAATGTATGATCGAACTAGTTTTATCCCTGCAATAGACAAGCCTTTATTAAACTTTCATTAATAATATTTTAATCTTGTTAAAATGAAGAAGTAACAAATATTCTTCAAAAACAATCATTAATACACTCGACAGCATGAGAGAAATAAATAAATATAAGACAAATTGGAAGCCCAACATATGCATACACTCGACTTGACCTTTGCTGCATAGTTTTCCTTTTCTTACTGTTCTGAACGTGAATAGCCTGACTTGACCCTCCACTGCATAGTTTTCTTCTTTGCTGCATGACACGTTTTTTGCCTCTTTTGCTACTCCTTGACTCTTTGTTGCTCCTTCACCTTAGATAATGATTCTAATGCTACTCCTTGCCTCATTTTTTAATAATTCCGCTCCTTTGGCTCTTTTATGCTCCTCCACTGTACTTTTGCCTTCTTTTCCTTATTTCTCCTTTATAGTCCAGTTGATCCCTTTCTCCTCAATGATAATTATGGTGCTACCTATTTCTACTCCTTTTCCATAAATGACAATATTTCCAACTGTCTCTCCATTTGTCATTGATGGCAACACATCCTCCCCCTTTCATTCTGAGAATAATCTTCCTTCCTCTGGTTACATTTCCTCCCCCTTTGACATCATTGGAAAGGGGTTACAAATATTTGTTGTACTTTCTATCTTTGCATTGCTTGAGTTCTGTCCACATACCTGGTTGGGACTTCTACTCCATTTGGTGTATAAGTAATGTTGGGAGAACACTTTGGGAGTCATTGAATTTTCATGTATAGTGTTGAGATGTGCTAGACTGTTGATTTTTTTTTTTGACCAAAATAATGAGAATGTCTTCATCAGTAGTTATATTCAGAAACATTTGAGGTTACTCTTTACTTATATGTTCATGGCTGATGGTTTCTCCCCCCCTGTAATGATGCTTATTTTCTGATACTGGCTGGCCAACTGCACTATTTCTGTTCCTGATATTGTAGCCTTTACTGGTGCATTTCTTCAATTTTTTTTTTCATCCTTTTTTTTTGTTTTCTAATAATATCAGAGTGTATCATCTACATACACTATCCCCAGTTTGTCTCTTAGATATTAGAATGGTTCTCTAGCAAGAGGTTTTGTAAACATGTCTGCTATTTGTTCCTTTGTTGGGATGTATTCCATCTTTACTATTTTCTCTGCTACTTGTTCTTTGAGGAAGTGGTACTTTATTGGGATGTGCTTGTTTTTTTAATGAAGCACATGATTTTTTGATATGCTCATTGCACTTGTATTGTCACATTTGATAGAAATAGGTTTAGTGATGCTTACCTTCATGTCTTGAAGAGTTTGTTTCATCCACATCACTTATGTGCAACAAACTATTGATGCTATGTATTCTGCTTCTATTGTAGATAGAGAGACAGATGTTTGCTTCTTGTTTAACCATGCCATCAAACTTTCTCCCAAATAGAATGCAACTCCACTTGTGCTTTTCCTGTCATCCACATAGTTGGCCCAATCTGCATCTATATATGCTCTCAATGTGAAGTCTTTTCCTTTCAAATACCATAAACCATAATTTTCAATTCCTTGTAGGTATTTGAAATATCCTCTTCATTTCTAGTAAGTGATTTTGTTTTGGTGTTGATTGATATGTTGCCATAAGTCCTACTCCCAACATAATGTCTGGTCTAGAGGATATTGGGTATAACATACTTCCTATCATAGATATGTAAAGTCTTTGATCTACATATGCAGATCCATCATCTACACATAACTTGCAGCGAGTAATTGTGGGAGTTGACACATGTTTACAATCTTTCATTTGGAATTTTTTTAACATATATATCAAGTATTTTTCTTGTTAAATGAATATGCCTTTGTTCTTTTGTATAATTTTATGTCCTAGGTTGAAGGTAAGCTCTCCAATCATTGACATCTCAAATTATAACTTCATCCCTTCAGCAAATCCTTTTACTAAATCATTCTTGTTGCTGCCAAACATGATTTCATATACATATACTACTACAATTAATAGTTTGTCTTCATCAGCCTTTATATATAGATTGTTGTCTACACCTCCCTTCTTGAATCCTTGTTTTTGAAAGTATATGTCCAGCCTAGAATACCATGCACATGGTTCTTGTTTGAGACCATATAGATATTTCTTTAATCTGCAAACATAGTAGTGCTTATCTGCTAAGGAAAAACCTCCAGGTTGTTCCATGTAGAATTCGTCCTCTAGATCCCCATAAGAAGGTGGACTTCACATCCATTTGATATACCTTGAAATCATGATAGCATGCAAAATCCAAAAACATTCTAATTGCTTCCATTCTTTCTATAGGGGCAAAAGCTTCATCATAGTCAAGTCATTCTATTTGAGAGTATCCCTTACATACAAGTTTGGCTTTATTTATGATTACCTGACCTTGTTCATTCATCTTATTCTTGAATATCCACTTTGTGCCAATGACATTTTTACCAACATGTCTTGATATTAACTCCCAGGTCTTGTTCTTCTCAATATGGTCTAATTCTTCATTCATAGAATTTATCCAATTTTTGTCTTTGCTGGCCTCATCGAAATTCTTCAGTTCTATTTATGACAGCATAGCTAGATACACTTCCTTAGTCTGTTCAGCTAGTTGTCTTCTTGTTTGGACTCTTGCACTTTTGTCTCCAAAGATTTGATCTTCTAGATTATTCTTTTGGGTGTGTCTTGAGGGCCCTTTTGAGTTTATTTTTGTATCTTATGTTGTCTCATTATGTTCTTTATTTTCTTGATTATTATCATGATGATTGAAAAATTTTGTACTTATGGTTTTTTCTGGTAGTTCTTCATCAAATCTCACATCAATGCTTTCCAAAATTTTATACAGCCTCTTATTGTAGCACCTATAACCCTTACTCTTTGATGCATATCCCAAAATATTCCTTCATCATCTCTTGCATCATACTTCCCTAATTTTTCATCATTATTATTTATGAAGCATTTGTTTCCATAGACTCTAAAATGCTTGATTGATGTTGGTTTCCCATGCCACAGTTCATATGGAGTCTTGTCACAATTTGGTTTGGGATAAGCTTTTTGAGGATATGAACAAATGTGTGTACTCCTTCTGCCCAGTAGGTTTGGGAAATGTTTCTTTCTTGCATCATGGCTTTCGAAATATGTTGTATAGACCCATTTTTCCTCTCTACCACTCCATTCTGTTGAGGTGTATCTGCAACAGTAAATTATTGCTTTATCCCACATTCATTGGAGAGGTCCGAAAACTCATCACATGTGAATTAACCTCCTCAATCTGATTTGATGCATTTTATTTTACATCTAGTTTGATTTTCTGCTAGTGCCTTGAATATCTTAAATTTCTCAAACACTTCAAATTTGTATCCGATAAATTCCACCCATTTTAATATGGAAAAATAATCAATTATCAGCATGAAATATGATTCCCCACCTGGTGCATTTCTTCTCGGAGGTCTGCATAGGTCCATGTGTACAAGTTGGAGAGGTTTACTAGTAGAAAATTGGTCTTTGTCTTTGAATGATGTGTGAGTTTATTTACCCAATTGGCAGGACTTACATATGGTATTTGGTGGCTTCTTTATTGCTGACAAATCTCTGACAAATTTTTTTTTTCTCAGTTTAATGATGTGATCAAAATTTATATGTCCCAGTCTTCTATGCCATAGCTAATATTCGTCAAGTTTGCTGATGTGGCATGCTTCATTCTCCTCTTCCACTATATAAACATTAATTTCAATTCGAACACCTTTAACCAAGGTCTTTCCTATGGTGATTAACCTTACTTAAAAATATTGGGCTCTGAAAAGGACCTCACAGTCCTTATCACAAATTTGACTAACACTTAGTAGATTGAATTTCAAGCCATCTACAAATAGTACATCCTGAGCCTCTCCTCCATTATTCAGGATGACTATGCCTTTTGCTTTGATTTTTCCTACTTTGTCATTTCCGAATGTTACATTTCCAGATTTCTTTTCATCAAATGTTACAAACTTTCTTCGGTCTCCAATCATATGTCGTGAGCACCCACTGTCCATATACCATTGACTGTTCCAATCCTGAGCAATTAGATCATGATCACACTTATTTAGCTTCCTTTTCCATTGCTTGCAGTTGTTTGTTCTATAAATTTACTAAGGAGATGGATCACTGTCTTTAATAGGACATTCATAATACTTGTGCCCATTTTTATGACACCAAAAACATTTGAATGTATTTTGGAATGGATTATGTACATTAGTGAATCCACCATTGTTCTTCACTCCCTTTGAGTTTCCATACTCCAGTCTTCTTATATACGCTCTACACTCCATGGCTTTAGGACAAAACCTTTTACAACAAAATAAATACCCATGGAAGTAGTATCTCTATCTGATAGAGAAGGTTGTTTTAGGATATAACCATCTAGTCATATGAAAATTCTATCTTTGGAAGCCATTTGATCTGTGCTGGAATGTTGCTTGGTTGTTCACTCCTTTTTTTTCCTAGGATTTCCTTGTAGTGGATTTTTTTTGTAGCTCATGAGGATTTAAATGGTTTCCCACATTTTTTTTCTCAGATTGATGGGAGTTAACATTTTCTTTTAGGACAGATTTCACAAATGTAATAGCTTTCTTATCATCTGCCTTCGACTTGCTGGATTATCCTTCATATACTATCCTCGCCTTTACAAGAGGATATATTTGTGAATTTAATATCCTATCCAATTGGTCAGCACCTTTTAACTGATAAATGTTCATTGTTAAATTAGTTTGAGCCTTTTCCAATTTCTTCCTTAGACTCACCACCTCTTCTTCCAATCTTCCACATTCCTGAATTTTTTCTCTTATTTTCTGTAGCAGAATGTCTTCTACTTTCCTTGCTTCTTCTAGTTCAATTTTCAACTTAATAAAATATTCATAGTTTGGTTCTTCCTTTACATATTTAAGAAGTATTTCCTTCTGTTTTCTAGTCTTGAGCTTGAGTCTATCAATTTCCTTTAGGGCACTCAACAACTCCCCCTCAAGATTTACCTCACCTTCTTCTTCGAATTCCAGGAGATCTTCCTCAAGCTCTTCCTTGGCCATCAAAATGAATTATGATGTTCCTTCTTCATTTGGGGATTCATATGAACTCTCAGATGCACTGCTGTCTTGTTGAGCATAGAATATTTTTCTATTAAATTTGTTCCCTTTGTGCATATTGCTAAAATTTCTTTTCTCCTTCTCTTTTGACTGATTCTCTATTTTCTTACGAGGACATTTTGAAGCATAGTGCCCCACTCTTCCACAATTAAATCACTTAAATGGAATTTTACCTTTGTACTTACCTGTGCCTCTATCAAATCTTCTAACAAATTTGACTTCTTCTTCATCAGAGCATGAGCATATAACTTCCTTCTCTTCTATGCACTTGTCTACCTTAAAGGTAGCCTCCCTCATGTTTGAATTCCTTTTAGGAAGTCTCATCTCATATGCTGGTAGGTTCCCAAGTAACTGGTTTTTGGTTAAGGTTTCCAAGTTTGTTGTTTCTTCTATGGAAGAAACCATTGGATTAAACCTGGATGGTAGAGATCTCAATATTTCCTAGACTACAAAAATTTCTTTAATTTATTCTCCTAGGCCTATCATGATATTCACAACTTCTTCAACTATTAAGAATAATGAAACTGTATCTTCATCTTCATTCATTTTTAAGTTTTCAAACTGAGTTCTATGTGCTTGCAGTTTGGCCATCTTCACCTTTGCATCTCCCTCATGAATATTTTCTAATGTAACCCAGATTTATTTGGAATTCTTACTGTGCATTACTTTGATAAATACTGAATCACTCATACCTCTCAAGAGTGCATTCATTGCTTTTGTGTTAGCTATGAAATTTTTTTTGGCTTCTTTTTTACTGTTTGTATCCTTCGGTGCATATTTTTCTTCCGCAGTGTAGAAATTATATAACTAATGTGTTATTCATCCAATATTATCTTGATCACACACTATTTGACTTCATGCACAATATATAATCTCTTCTACTATTGATCATTACTTGCAAAAATTAAATCAATTGCATGCACACATTGAAACCATAAAAATTCACACATATGAACACAATGTTTTAACGGGAAAGATTGAAGCTAAAAACCCCAACTATCTGTATATAATATATGTCATAGAGATCATGTAACAATCCTCATAAAAATCTGATCATGTCAAGCTCTCAGTAAAATACAATCGCTACACACTAATCAGGCTCGATCTTGCAAATCCATGCACCGATATTTGCCACCTACTAGCCTGCCTCTACTGCGCAATCCCTACTGAATATTAGCTTTGAATGAACTCGAATTGGTCCAGCATTGCTCATGCAATCCTCATTGGCATCTCCAATCACTGGGTGTTGCAAATCATGCAACACTATAGTCACAAATGTTAGTCAACCTGCTCTTTCACCTACCTCTCCACTGGTCTCCACTGAAACTGTCCATGCACTATAGTTAACTGATGTATTCTTCAGTTGATTAATGAGTTAATAATTAGTGAATTAATTAATAATTAACTAATAATGTTACTCTCACTAGTGTATCAATTAGTTAGACTAGATACAACTAGCTCAACTGTGTCTAACTGAGTTAAACTGAACACAACTCCACCAACTACTTCTACAACTCCACCAAACTCTATCACATGAGTTCTAACTGAAGTATCCATGCAATAGCTCCAATTAACCCTCAAGAATAGCGTAATTCCTTCTGTCAGCTCTTGTGCCACACCTATGCACTTAACTGAAGTGCTCCAAGAGAAGAAGATAATGTTTATAGTCCAAATATTATTAAGAGCTAATAATATTCGACATATCTATTTTTAGACTGGAAATATAAAAATAGATTCCGCCTAGTATGTCTAAAAATAGAAGTCCATCTATTTTTCCAACTTGACCACCATCCACAAATAACATCCTGCAACTCATAGAATATGATTGACATGTCTAAAAATATACTTGCGCTAAAAATAGCCTGCGGGCCCACTTAGTGAAGGCGACTCTTTTCACAAAGCTCATCATCTTGTTGTAATCTCAACACTCCCTCTCAAAAAGATAGGGATTATCTGCCATCCCGATCCTGCCTCTGTGGTATTCAAATTTTCTCCTGGTGAGCGCCTTCATCAAGATATCAGCATCCTAATCCTCTGTAGGAATGTAAGAAAGTAACATGATCTTTCACTGCACACAATCTCTGATATGATGATACCGGTCTGTGAAGCCATGCAGCCTCAAATCATCCTCCTATTTGTACCAAGATGCATATCCCGATGTGCCTCTGAGATATCTCAATACATGCTTCCCCGCATTCGAAAATAGCTTGGTAGGCTTAACCATAGCTTGTGAAAGCTGGTTAACAGCGTAGCATATGTCAAGTCATGTATTGACTAGATACATAAGCGACCCCACCAACTATCGGTAAACAGTGGCATCCACTACCTCTACCGATGTAGAATCCTCTTTCCTCCAACCACCAAGAAGAGGAGTGTCGATAGGCTTGCAGCCATGCATGTTGAACTTCTCCAGTATCTCCCGGGCATACTTGCCTTGAGACACAAACAATCCATCAATGCGCTGCCAAATTTCCAATCCCAGGAAATAATGAAGGAGGCCCAAGTCCTTCATCTCAAACTCTTTTGCAAGATCAGCCTTGCATGAGAGTATCAATTGTTCATCACCCGTCAAAATCAAATCATCTACATAAAGTACAATGATCAGCAACTTACACTCCACCACAATATGGTACAGGTTCGATCCTCCTCACTCTTGGTGAATCCAAGACTGGTGAAATAACTGTCTATCCATGTGTACCAAGCACGAGGTGCTTGTTTCAACCCATACAACGCTCTTTTAAGCCTGCACACATACGACTTGCTGCTGAAGATCTCGAAACCTTCGGGCTACTCTATGTACACCTCCTCCTCATTGACTCCATTGAGGAACGTAGTCTTCACATCCATCTGATGAATGTGCCATCCCATCTGCGCTGAGAGAGCAAGGATGCTCCGTATGGAAGAATACCTTGCGACAGGTGCAAAGGTTTCCTCATAGTCGATCCCCTCAATTTGTGAGAAGCCCCGGGAAAAAAATATTTCCTTGTAATTCTCGATGCTCCCGTCAGCTGCTTGCTTCACTTTGTAGATCCATCTCGAACCTACCACTGATTTCCCTTCCGGCCTTGGGACAATCTCCCATGCACTGTTTCTGACAATTGAATCATACTCTTCCACCATGGAATCTACCCATGTAGGGTCCTCCATAGCTTCCTCGAACGAGGATGGTTCTGTCATGATACACTTGCTCAGCAAAGCCATGTATCCAGTATATCGGTTAGGTGACTCTCTCTGTCTGCGTTGTGATGTAGGTGCTCCTACAATATTCTTTGCATCAAGATTCAGTCACTCGGCTTCTGTAGTGCGCTTCCTCCCTCTGATGGTTGGCGCTGCATGAGTGGTTTCTTCCACTCCATGAACCTCCTCTTGTGGCTGATCCACATCTTGAGGCTCATCCTTAGGAACTAATAGCTCCTCATTTGCATGCAAGTGTGGCTTCCTCTCAAGCGAACACTTCATGGCTTTCTCCTCATGAAATTTGATATCCTGTCACACAACAGTCTTCTGACTGTCTGGAAAATACACACGATAGTTGTGGGGTGTTATGTCGATGTACCCAAAAATATCCCAACCCTCTCTTCAGAAGTCGGCTTCAACTTCTTCTGGCATCCTTTGTCCACATGAATGTAAACGGTGACCAAATATCTTCAAATGAGAAATATCGGACTTCTTACCAGAAATGCCTTTCGGGTACTCATTCTATGAGGACAGCGGGTTTGCACATAAACCCGCGATGTTGCATAGCTCAACCCACAGAGAAATTGTAAGGGAAGGCCTTGGACATGCAACATCTGCATTAGAGCGCACCCATGATCATTGTTCTTTCACTCGACCCCGTGCTGTTGTGGAGTTGTAGTACTGCATTCTCTCTTCGGGTATACAATACAAAAGTCATGCAGGTGTGGGGAGATGAATTCACCACCTTTGTCGCTCCTAAGAGCTTTCACCTGCTTCCCCGATTCTTTCTCAACTAGTGCTTTGAACTCACAGAACTTTGAGTATGTCTCGCTCTTCTTCTTCATGAAGAAGTTCCAGCACTTACGAGAAAATCATCAACAAATATCACATAATACCTGTGCTTTGTTGTCGAAGCTGCTGAGAAAGGTCCACACACGTCTGTGTGAATTCTCTCAAGGATCGTCGTGGCGTGACTATCCTTCTTGTGAAAGGTGGCTTTCAAAAATTTTCCCAAAGTACATCGCACGTCCCGTGGCATGAAATTGTACCCAGTTTCCTTTGGGAAGCCCGGTAGAAATCTACTGTAAAAGTTTCAAAGCACCATGGTGAAGATGGCCCAATATCTTGTGCCATAGCTTGCCCTCATCCCGGCTCACCACTCCTTCTTCCTTGCCTGCCATTGCTACGCAGCCATCTACCTGCAACTGATCAAGGTTTTTAACCTGAACCCCTATCCTCTGGGTTTCACCAGTTGCCTTACTGCGCAGGAAAGCCTTTCCCTCGCTAAAGACAACATCATATCCCTTGTCTTTGAACATTTCCATAGAGATCAGATTCTTCTTCAATCCTAGAACATGCATGACATCCTTAAAGATGAAAGGTTTTCCAAAATCCCTCTCAAAGGAAATGGTCTCGATACCAGTCACACTGTATCTACCATCATCACCCATCTCGATGTGCACTCCAAGATCCTTCTCATCTAGATTAGTAAACAAATATTTGTCTCCGGTCATATGGAAAGATGCACCACTGTCAAGAAACCACACTGAACCCATCATACTTGAGACCAAGCATGTGATCAACGAAAAATCTAGCTCAAACTGCGAGGCTAAGGCCTCTCAAGCTGTAGATCCTGCAACCTGCTTATTTTTCTTCTTCTGTGGACAATTAGTGGTGTAATGTCCGTGTTGGTGACAGTGAAAGCACTTCACCTTGGACATGTCCTGCTTCTTTCCTTTTGCACCGGATTGAGAAGTATTCTTCTTGCTCTTCCCCTTCCTTGCTTTGGCAGCCAAAGCACAATTTTCTTCATATTTATTCTTCGATGAATATTCGTCCCTGGTACTCCGCCTTATCTCCTCCTGCACAAGATCTGACCAAATTCGCTCCCATCCTGGCAGTTTCTCCGGTGTTGGCAGTCCATGTGTGGATACCAGCTACTTCGAAGCCCCGGAGAGCTCGCTGCGAAGTCCTCTTTACATGCGGTAACCCCCACACTTCCCAGCTCATCCCTGCACTGGACAAACTTCATGAGGTACTTGGGTATACTGTCGCCTTTCTCATTTTTATCTTTCTGAGTTTATCCTTGAGCGCCAACTTCCTTTGGTCACTCTTGCTTTGGAACAAGTCTGACAAAGCTTTCCACATCAAGAATGGAGAAGCTTTACCATGAAGGCTGGACACTATGTGATCTTTCACACCTTCCAACAGAATCCCTCGACATTTTGTTGTCTTCTTTTGCCATGCATCAAGTGCGGCACCATCGCTAGAAGTAGGAATTTCTGCATCTATGAACTCCTTCAACCCATTATCCTCCAGCGCCGCCTCCATATTTTCCTTCCATGTAATATAATTCAAGCTTCCATCAAGGGTATACTCCAATCGCAATCCATTGAAAGACATCTCAACTTCGACACCAAGAAAAGACTACTGCAAATTCGAATTCCACCAACACAAAACTCAACCGCTTCAATGCTTTGCAATTGCTCCAATGATCAATATCACTCTGATACCATGTATAAATTATATAAATAATGCGTTATACATCCAAGATTCTCTTGATCACACACTATTTGACTTCATTCACAATACAAAATATCTTCTACTATTGATCTTTACTTGCGGAAATTAAATCAATTGCATGCACACATTGAAACCATAAAAATTCACACATATGAACACAGTGTTTTAACGGGAAAGCCTGAAGCTAAAAACCCCAACTATCTATATATAATATATGTCATATATATCATGTAAAAATCCTCATACAAAGCTGATCATGTCAAGCTCTCAGTACAATACAATCGCTACACACTAATCAGGCCCGATCTTGCAAATCCATGCACTGATCTTTGCCACCTGCTAGCCTACCTCTACTACACAATCCCTGCTAAATATTGGCTCTGAATGAACTTGAATTGGTCCAGCCTTGTTCACGCAATCCTCCTTGGCATCTCCAATCACTGGGTGTTGCAAATCATTCAACACTATAGTCACAACTGATAGTCAACCTACTATTTCACCTACCTCTCCACTGGTCTCCACTGAAACTGTCCATGCACTGTAGTTAACTGATGTATTCTTCAGTTGATTAATGAGTTAATAATTAGTGAATTAATTAATAATTCATTCACACCACTCTCACTAGTGTATCAATCAGTTAGACTAGATACAACTAGCTCAACTATGTCTAGGAACTAGATCTGATACCAATTGAGGAACCCTTATCTAAACTGAGAGGAGGGGGTGTGAATCAGTTTAGTACATTCATGGACTTTAAAACTCTTTTCTTTACACCCATTAACTACTTCATTCTATAATAATTTTAATACAAAATGAATCAACAAACTGAATGTGTGGACAACAAGTAATTAAGAAGATTAAAACATCACATCAACACATAATCATGAAGCACATAGACACCAGATATAAGTGGAAACCCATAATGGAGAAAACCACATCTTATTATTGTTGTGATGCAAATGAAAAATCCTAATCCCTCTCATGACTTATTTTCTGTAGGCTCCAACCTATAGGAGGATACTAACTCAATTCCTGGAAGCTACTACTTGTAAGGAAGCTCCAACTCCCATAAATTTTCTATAGGATACAACCTACATGAGGCTACTACCTCAATTGTTTCAAGCTACTACTTGCAAGGAAGCTCCAACTCCCATAAATTTTCTACAGGCTACAACCTACAGGAGGCCCCTACCTTACCCAACTCCAACTGAACATATATCAAGATACAAATTGATATGGAAGCTCCAACTTCCTCACACTAGAATAAAAATCATATGCTGATTTACCTGGATATCAGCTCTGTTATCCTCCTTCTTCACTACTGCTTTTTATTCCTTCATTTATGCTTCATATCAGCTCCTAATGTGCACAACATCTCTATCATATCTCTCTGATTATTCTACTATCTAACCTTCCTATGCACACTGATATTACATATTTTATATAGATAACTCCTGACTGTTTGAATTATACAAGGAATACGAAGTGAACAGGTCCGTCTCTCTGCCTTCTACCCATTTGATTTCTCATCCTTCAGTTCAGGTATATACATAAAAAAAAATATAGAAATAATAATTTCAACACTATTTGGAGTTCTGCCTATGCCTATGGAGAGCTGAATTTGCATCACAAACAATAAAAATAATTAATACAGTTACAATTACAACAATATTTCACTTGGCCCTTTCATCTCTTTGCTTGTTGTGTATTTTTATTTTCTTCTTCTGTCATTGTCTTTTCTATTTCTTCTCCTATATTCTAACAATTCTACATAAACGCCTTTTTGCCCGACTCGACCCAACTATTGCATTTCCAACAATTCCACCATATCTCCTTTTGCTCGACTCTGCCTACTTGCCTTCCTTCTCTTGCCCACAACATTCAACCTTCTATTTTTCTCAACACCGACTCTGCCCGAAGGTTTCGTTGAGCTCGACTCGACCCATGGTGCATATCTCCTCATTACTACAACGTTCAACTTACCCTCACTTTTTCTCTATGTAGGGTCACTTACCCGAGTCTATTGCTCTTGCGTTCAGGCCTTTCTTTTACTTACCCAAGTCAACTTCGCGTTCAGACTTTTCTTTATAAACTGTCGTAAGACTTGGACCCAAAATATATTACAATGGAACTCTAAATAAAATCGCATCCGGCATCCTTTATCACATTTCGGCGTTTTTGGCTATTTCTCTTGTTCTTCATTTATATATTTCTCTTCCATTCTCTGACGCGATTTCTCAAAGGGAAACCTTATACCTCCATATTTTAAATCCTTTATACTTTTGCTTTGAAACTACATCGCATCTTGTACTCTTATCGAATTTCACATTTCGGCATTGTTCTTGTGCATTGTTCCTCCTGAGCTTTGCGATTTACGATATTCAATTGGGTCCCACACTAGACTTTAAGTCCTTTAGTATTTGGATTTGAATCATATCACATCCAGGTTCTTTATTGCACTTCGCATTCCGGCTTTTCAACATGGTTCATGAGTGCTATCCCTTCTAAGCTTTGCGATCTATGATATGTGATTTGGGATAAAGGGTTCGGGTCCCATCTGGGTGCTACGTCACTTCCACGTCATCATGCCACATCACTTCCCACACTTCGAATTTTATTTGACTCTACGAATTTGTGATATTTCGTCCTGCTGTGATTGCGATATGCAATTTCTCTCTGCCAAACATTTTTTTGAACGTGTATTTGCATGACTCGACCCTTGACCTGCATTGTTCTGAATGCATAAACAAGCTCAACTCTTGAACTATTCTGAATGTAAGTTTCATGAATCGACCCGCTCGTTCACTCCTTCATGCATTTTTTTCTTTGGTTGCACCCATTTATGTCTTCTTTGCTGCACGTAGAACATGTTGACACCTAATCCTAAGGGATTGGTAGAGATTGTATTTTATTGTAATTTAGTAAATAAGGAAGGCCAAGAGAAATTGTGATGTGAATCCCAATAGTCTGACCTCCATGTATAAGTACACACACAATCTCCATCTAATGCATCTTCAGTTTTTCAAAGTTACCTCTTGGTCTGACATGGTATCAGAGCCAATCCCTTTTTTGGCATTCCTGCCTTTGGTGTAACTCCCTCCTATTCTGCATTTTTGCAGACTGTCATTGTGCATTCGGTTTTCTTTTACTACCCCCGGCATTCAGTTTTTAATGCTTTTGGAATTCATGTTTTGTTACTGCTCTTGGCATTCTGCAATTCTAGAATAATTCTTCATTTTTTTTGGCAAATTCTGCCTCATTTTTTATACACACTAGTGTGCAAGTTCAACTCAAATTCTGAGCTCAAGTTATTTGCACATTTAATTTTTACTGTGCAAAATCATTTTTTTATAGTTCCTCACATACAGTCACCTCACCTCCCTCACAGCGCTCACGCAGTCCCTCATGCCCTCCCTCATGCTGCTCCACCCACAACCGCTCTCCCTCACAGTGCTTGTTAGCCCCCCTATGAAATTCTTGACAAGCAAGCTGGGGGCTATATTATTTTGGAGACCTTCAAGGGATGCATCTCCACTGAAGACACATCATCCTTGAATGTCTTCTGCAAGCCTCTGTTTGCACTGAAATCCCCTCTGCTGATTTCCTATCTAAAGCCTCACTGGTTATAAATGCTGCTCCTAAAATACCAACATTGCCCCTCACACTCCTGCAAAACACCACATTATTACCCCCCTTTCCCCTTTGATGAAGTCCCTCTTTTCCCCTTTTATTTTCCCTATTAACCCCCTAAATCCCCTCTAAAAATCCCTACACCCTTCGTTTTCCCAATTTCCCCCTCCATCTCCCTATCGTTACCCTTTAGGCCTCAAAATACATTAAAAAAGGCTAAAAAACCCACTTTCTGCTTTACCACAAGGCTCAGCCCCTTACCGCAAGTCCCTTAACCACTTCCCACACATGCCTGTGCGCTAGGACCGAGCGCTCAAGTCCTGAGCGCTAATCGCATTGGAAGGTCGGAGCCAAACGAGAAATCCCTTTGTAACATCAAAATTCCCGATGCGATTGGCTTTATTTATTAAGTCCTGCGGCTTGTTTTTTCAACCGTTGATCTGCCATATAAATCGGACGGCCCGCGCGCTCCTCGCCCAATCACAATCGCAATATTTATGTGCGTCCCTCCGATGGGCCCATCGCAAACACTTGCGATGCGATTTATCGCAGCCCTGTCTTCCGATCCCTGATTACTGCCATCCTCCGATTGCATTCCCCGCCATTGATCTGGACCCGAGATCAACGGTCAGCGCTCAATCGCAACCCCCCGCCCGATCGCAATCGCAAGTCCCAGTGGTGCCGCCCTGATTGAGATCTCTCGATCAAATCATAATCGTCCATCCTCCCCGCTGATCCGACGACCATTGCACTCCCCGCTCAATCGCAATTGGAACTTCCAATCGCTACCTCTTTTCTCCCTTTGCGATTTCGATCTGCCGATCTGATCTCAACCATTCGTTTAATTCAAGATCCGACGGCTCAGTGCTAATCGCATCATCGCTCATCACCTCTTCATTTTTCCCTCCAATGGAGTGTGAGCCGTTGATCTAGTCCCCCGATCCGACGGCCAGTCCTCAATCGCGCTCCCACTTCGGATCGCAATCGGAACTTTTTGAATGTGTCACCTCTGCTCCCCCCGATTGCGATCCTCCAATTTGATCCTGACTGTCCATTGGATTTAAGATCTAACGGTTCAAAAGGAATCGCCCTCTGCCTTTGGCTGGGTCCCACCTCATCGCATTTCATAACATTCCGATCGCATTTCTCTGTATTTTGTTCAAAGGTCAAGGTTTAAGGATTTACACCAAAGTATTACATTTCATAGTTATTCCACCCCCTTTCATATATTATTTCGCCGCTCGATCTTCGTCGCTGATCTTTGTCCCCAGGCCATGATCTAATGGTCTGTGCTGCATTCTACCACCAAACCCTATTATTCGCGAGTTCTCACCCTTCCGTTTGCATTTTGTCACCATTGTGTAGTCAAAGCCACCACTTCATCGTCGCGCTACCATTTCATCCACCCTCCCATTGCATTGTTTTCTGAGTCCAGTTGCGTGTTATGCAGGGTGCAGAAGTAAAGGGCCACCATGATTGCACAGTCTTCATTACAGCGAAAATATTTTGCAGATAAAGATATAAGTGAAGTGGCAGAGAGTTTGATGCATAGAAAACCAAGTCATCAGGGCTGCCACATCAGCAGAGATGTTTCTCTCAATGAAAGAATAGAGCGCCCATACTGTTTTTACTCCATGCCGTGCTCCAGTGAAGAGATTTCTGCCTAGGACAAAGTCCAAGCTACCAGAGCATGTTTTAATGCGGTATGGTAGACCATTCCATTTTTATTACCAGTTGATTTATCCACCCACAGTACCATAGAGTACTACTGCAGCCGGAGTACATCAGGACCATGTCAAAGAAGGTGGAAGCTGAAGAAGATCTCTCCTTCATCCCAAAAGGGTACCAGGGATAAATGCAGAGATTTAAAACAGAATGGGTTCCGGCCCTCTCCTTCTCTTCTGTGTTTTAATGTTTCATTTAGAGCCCTACCTACCCCCTCGGCTCATCTTCTGCTATAAAACTCAGGAAGAAGTTATTGTAAAGGTTGTTGATCGGATATCAGTAGACTGCAAGCTCTCTCCTATTGAGACAAGTTCTCTGTGTAATATTGTAAGATAGACTGAGATTTGATGTATTCAGGCTGAATGTTCAAGTTGTGGGCAATGATGTACCTGATTTGTGTTGTTTTCAATATGACAAGCATGTTTCTTTGGATCTTGATCTGAAGAAGCTGGTGATGTTTTCCTTTCTCTGTATTTGTGATTAACTTGCTTTCATTCCATTATGTTTCTTCAGGCTCGCATCAGAAGTTTGGCATAAGACTTACCCTTGATAGGTACCTTATGCTGTTTCTCTCCCAGCAATTATGTTTTCTGCTTATATGTGTATCTGAATATTGATTTCGATTTATCTAACCAGTGTAGTGGATGTCATTGCCTACTCTTCGATGTATGGATTAATGGAATCTATGTTTAGATGTTCTTGTTAGGATTTAGTTAGATGATTTGAGAACACTGGGAGGTCTAGAACCCTATCTCTGCCTCACTAGGACCTTTCCATCTCATTAAGCCTTTCTAAGATCCCTTGTCTTGCCTCCGGTTTTGTCCAAGCAGGTTTGGAGTTAAATGACCTCTGGCCCGATCTATAGACAGAATTGGTTTGTTCCCCTTCACTCATTTTCAGTCCTTAATGTTCCATTCCATCAACCATCCTTTAAGATCCAAATTCTCTAGATGACTAGCCCAACTGAAAGCTTGCACATTGAACACAAGTAAATTCTTTCTTGACTCCATTGCCCAATGGCTTTGATGTTCCCTGAGTTATCTATCTTTGTCTAGTTTCCTCTCTGCTCACCCTTGTCTTATATCGGATCCTTCTTTCCTGATTCCCAACAACCAAACATAAAAAACCAAACATAAATAATCAAACAAACGAACCCTGTGCCTATAACTAGCCTAAGACCTTAACATTTGATCTTCAAAGACATAAACCTTTGACTATTATAGAAAGATCCCTCTCTGGACCTAGGAGGGCTATATCCTAAGGTCCCAAAGTGGTTTTATGTTGTCTCATATTTTGGTCTCTGTCAACCTGGCCAAAACATGGGAACCCCAACATAATGGCGACCATACTGGGGATCATCTGAGTGCATTCCACCTTATACATTCCCAAGACTCAGAAAATTAGAACTCTGGTCAGGTTGACAGTAAGTCACTCCTTTCTGGAATCGACCTCCATTGTTGAGTATCCATCACACTCTTAGACAGAGCCTAGAAAGGGCCAGGTAGCCTCCAGATCTCATCCTCCTTGGGAGGTGACATATCTAGTAAATGTGCTTCCAGTCAATCTATGGTTGGAGTCTGCTGTTGTTGAGGTAATCCTTGGGAGGTGAGAGTGCTTGAGCACTGTGGTGGACAGTGTAACCCTTTTGATATGCCCTAAACCTTCCACCTGGTGACTCCATTTTCCCTAAACGAAAAGACTCCACTGGTGATCAGTAGGCTTGTTGATTATCTTGGTTTCACATTAGACTCCACTGGGAGACCAGCATTTGAAACAACATTAACCACAATAGAAGTAGCAAGTAGGGTTAAGCTGCTTAGTTAGAAGTAAAACATTCTAGCTTTCAGAACCATTCACACAAGAGCTTACCCCAACCCTAATCCACCCGAAATAGTTGACAATCCGGAGAGTATCCTCAAGGGAGCTCCTACACCTAAAAGACCAACTATTTCTAGTCACATTCATAGAGCTAATTCTGCACCGAAAGACTTAACAACTCTATCACATTTTCCCCCTAACCTAGAGCCACCTAATAGATTACCTAGAACTAGGTCATTCAGTCATCTAGACCAGCCAGGCTTTGAGTTTCACGGTTCATGTTTGGTCAATTTAGTGTGTCCTAAATTGCTACATTAATTTATCAATCCGAGATTCGTAAGCTGATGAAGTGTGGTGCACTATATGTGCAAGATAACCTATTTCTTACCTTTTTGTCATTTTTGGTTTCCTAATGTGAGATGGAAATTATAAAATAAAAACAAGTATGGTTATGATTGTTCAAGGCAATGATATCTTTTATAATGATTTACCAACTTCAAACTTCAAAAGGAATTTGAAACATACAATGAAAAAACTGAAAGGAAATGAAAATGTGCTGCTATCCTAGTTAATCAAACAGTGAACTATTGAGCATGAAAATTTTTTATAGATGG
Organism: Pinus albicaulis; assembly: GCA_034641835.2. NCBI lineage: Eukaryota > Viridiplantae > Streptophyta > Pinopsida > Pinales > Pinaceae > Pinus > Pinus albicaulis. Next base: position 1,507,958,899 of record CM076581.1, on the reverse strand, counting down.
CTAACATGTTCAACTAAAAAGTCTTCTTTATATGATTGCTTGATGTAAAAGGGAATGAATGCCTTATTTTGAGCTCATGCTTTGGAAGTCCTGTTTGTGCTTGACCTCATATCTCTTGTAGCCTTTTGAGGAATTTCATTACAAAGTGTTTGAAACAACGATTGCATTCTTAGTGTTTGTTTGCATCCCTTTTGCATTTATCCTTCCACTAATGAAATTTCCATTCATTTAATTTTCGTCTCAGAGTTTGCTTTTCGTTAAAATGCATTAGATCACATTGCATTGTAAAGTCTTCATTAAGATCCATCATTGAACTTCGATTACATTGTTTAATGATTGAAAGCTAAAAAATCGCATTGACTGCATTCTCTTTCATTAAAAGCATGCATTAAGTAGATTCTCATTTCATCGAAAAATGCATTGAGTGCATTCTGATTCTTTCAAAATAAAAAGGAAATTGTGCACAAATTACAATTGTATATTTTTCAAAAAAGAGGATTTTACATAGATTACATTGCATAATTCGCATCGTTGAATGTTTTAGATTAATTTTGAATAGTGAAAGTCATCTAGTTCGGAAAAAGATTTCTTTGTTGTTTGTTGCATTATTCAATCAACCTAAGGAAGCATTGAAACTTAACGCACATTTTTAAAGGTGTAGGCTAGTGACATGTTCTGACGTTGTTAAACCTAGTAGTTGTCGTTCACCATCTGGCATTAGATAGTGCTAGTATGGAATTGTGCTCCCCGTACCATTGCTTATATAAAGGGAGACCCTCATAGGTTGCAATCCTTTATCTGTAGGAAGCTGAGTCTGCTACCCTGTGACCATGATACATCGAACACAACATTCAGGGAGACTACCCGCATGTATGTCAAGTCCCTGTTTATTTCTCTTTCATTTGATCACCAAGGTGTATATTGTAGTTCACAAAAACTTGGTACACCCTCTTGCTTAGATTACCTGAGTTGTCATTTTGATCTTCTCGTGACTCTCTAAAAGTTAAAATATCATCAAGTGCTTGTCCTTTCATGCTCGTTCAACCTGAAATTGATATAGTCACCTTTTTCCTATTTCTCGAATCTTAAAATATGAAACAACAGAGTTTTGTTTCGGTGTCTTAAAAAATTAATTGCCCACAAAATATTCCTGGTAAAAGTTAACTTCCTTAGTATTTTGTTTTAGGGTTGTTTCTAATGGCAACGTTTCCGGAGTTTACCAACCACGGAATCCCCTCTAAAGAGAATCCTAGTCCTTTTCTTGCTTTTGGGAATGTTGGTTCTCCCTATATGGCAACACCGTCCTTGCCTGGGCTAACTGTTTGGTTGCCTGTGTGGTTATTCTCCACCTCTGTGGTCTCAAGTATTCTGCCCTCTGTACAACCATCTCCTCCACCTGAACAACATCATGTTGATTATAAGGTGGACCTCTCCCTTTGTTCGCCTATTTCTTCGTCCTCATCTTCTACTTCACCTGATGAAAGTCAGGATTCTAGTAACCAGGTGGCTAAGAAGAAGAAGAAGAAGACGAAAAAGAAGAAGTTAGATAAGCAAGAGGTTAATGTTGCAACTATTGTTCCTAAGACACCTTCCATTGATAAACCATCCAACCTTCCACGGAAAGTCAAATTCCCTTGCATGTTGTGCAAAGGTGACCACTTTCTTCAAGATTTCCATGACATTCCCAAGGTACTTGAAGCATGGTTCGATAGCCATTCATCATTGCCTTTAGCTTCTAGAAGTCATATTGGTGGCACATCTTCGACTAGCCATGATAAGAATCATAAGAAACAGGGTAATATTACCAATCCCTGTAAGTTGTGTGAAGGGAATCACCCCATTCACCTTTGTCCGTACATGGATGAAGCCACGAAAGTGTTGGAAAACCCTATTGTTTCTACACGCTGCCTTCCGGTAGGTTACCAGAAAATTTCTTTGAATCCTCTATTGGTTGATTCCACGATCATTCAAGAGCCATCTTTGGTCGATCTCGCTCCCTCGAAAATTCAAATTCAAGAATTTTTTCCCAACCAACCATTGGTCGTGGAATCGATTGATCAGATGCTGCCTATGGTTCATCAGGTATTTTTCGTCGAGAGTGGATCTCATCCCCCTCATGTTATTATTGTTTCTTCAGATTCCTCAGACTTGGAGAGAGATTCTCTCGTCCCTGTGACTCAAGAATTTTCTCTTACTACTCCCATGTCTAAGGTTCAAGAGGATGCTCCTCTTGTTCCAGTAACACCAGGGGTTGACCATCTCAGTTCAATGGTAACCCCTTAAGTAGTTTGGTCGCTTCCTTCAATTCGAGTCGATTTGCGGGATACTGCCTTCCTTCTTATGTGCCTTTTGAGATCATGGTACAGAACTTTGATTTGGTCATACCTAGCACGATTAAAGATGAATGTGCATCTGTTAGTGTTTTGTCTTCAACTACATGGAAAGCTTTGGGTTCTCCACTGCTTATGCATGTTACATAGAATCTGTTGGCATTTAAGAGAAGAACTAGTTAGCCATTAGGGATCCTTCCAAAGTTTCCTATTGGTTAGGGATCCTTCTATATAGATGTGATGGTTTTTCCAGGACCCTTGGATTTCAATTTACTCTTGGGGTGCGACCATGCTTATGCCATGGGTTCACTTGTCTCCTCCCTCTTTCATGTGATCTGTTTCCACACAAAGGTTGGATTGTGAACATTGATCAACTTTCATTCTTTGGTCCTAAGGTGGCAGCTGGCCTATCATCATCTCTGCCAAATCTTTATTCCCAGTTGTGTCTTCCCTGCCATGGGTTGATTATGTGGGCACTTGCTCATTACCCTCTTCCAGTGATAGTGCCGTCAATTACCATCTACAGGGGGAATTATATCGTGATTTTGAAGACATTGTTCTCCCATCAGATGCGAACCTCTTGGAATCCATGACCTCTTATTCTTTATGGTAAAAGGTTATCAGAGAAGAGTTCATTTTCTTGTGTCAAGCTCCTTAAAAAATGAAACAAGCTATGTCAACCTCATTAAAAAATGAATTAGGTCTTGAGGATAGTTTGTCTTCTATTTCAACCTCGTTAAAAAATTAATTAGGTCACGAGGACAGTTCTTTTAATGTGTCAACCTCGCTAAAACAATAAAACATGTTCCTGTTCAGTTCAAGTCTGTGATAAGATCTTGTAAAATCCCAGTTGAGTCTTTCTCTTGATCTCGTATTTTGAACCTTCACTCCATCTGCCTTTCATATGGACTGAAGCTTGGGGGGCATGTACCTCAAATTGAGTCACCATGTTGAGGGCATCCCCACCTTTTCAAGCATAGTTTATCTGGATTTCAAGCTTGTGTAAAAATGAAACCAATTTTCAAGCATAATTTGTCAAAGTTCAAGCTTGTGTAAAAATGAAACCACCTCCAAGTAGAGCTTCCCATGTTTTCGAGCTTGTGTAAAAATGAAACCATTCCCTTTTTACCTCTCATGATTGCCACTTTATCAACTTATTTTTCTAGATGAGCCATGGTTTTCTCATTCCATCGTTACCATCTGCTTGTCCGATCATATGCCTTCACTTAATTATTTTACCTGTTCCTGAGGAACTGCTGCAATGAGTGGTCTTGTTAGCCAACCTCTTAACCTTTACTTGTTCTGAGCAGTTCCGCCATCACTGGAACCAGTTGCTGCCATTTATACCACTCTTTCCTCTAGGAGGAGTCATCTTTCAGCGCTTTTCTGACCCTCTAAAATTGAAAAGATTTCTGAAACTCTTGTCATTTTGAGCTTGTTAAATGGCTGTGAAACGATATTTAGCCATTGTATGTTTACCCCTTTTTCAGGCTAGGATAGATTATTTACGAAAAGGGAATACATTAGCCTATTTCGACTAACAGGTTCTCTTAGACATAGTTTTCTACCTTTTCGGATCTAAGAGACTATCTACGAAAAGGGACTACTAGAATTTTCTTTTCCACTTCTTTTAAAACCCTCTAAACATGAAAATATGTCGAGTTCTTCCTTTTCCAGACTCGTTAAAACCTAAATGACATCTGACACTGTCACCATGACATTCACCGAGTTCCTCCTTCCTAGGGCTCATAAAATGTACTAGGATGGATTTTTCCGAAGCACAAACTTATATGAAAATAATATGGTATCCCCTTTGAGCTTGTGTAAAAATAAAGAGGTACTCGCCAGAAATGGTGGGGGAAAATGGAAGCTTTTCATCACTTGTGTCGGTAGTATGTCACTCTTGAACATGACACTTATCTGCAGTTCGTGTCAGGTTTGGATATCTTCACTCTGTCACTTTTCCTCCATGGGTTTGGGAAATCCGTTTGCCTCTCATTCGATTACCAATATTGTCAACATGACCTCTAATCCTATTTGAGTCAAATGCTGCCAAATTCCAGAGTCGTGTTGTCGATATGTTCAAGAGAAAATCCTTCTGTAGTTTATATATACCTTTATCCTTTGTTTCAGCCATTATTGACACTCATATCAAATTCTCTATTTCGTGTCGATGATGTGAAATTCATTATGATCGTGCTTTGACGAATCGCTTCATGTCGACTTTAGCTCATTATCCAGAAAGTTGATCTAGGGACTCCTTTCTTGTACCTTAGAGCTTGCATGCCCTACTGGAAAGTTCTTCGCATTCCATGACAGGTTCACATCGCCGGCCTTCGATCGGGTGATTTTACAGGTGTTTGACTTCAGCTCACTATTCAAATTCTGTGGATTGTACTAGTAGTACCTTGAGAGCCATTAACATTATGGGTGGTTTCTCTCGCACTTGTTAATGGTTCAAATCATTGGACAATAATAAAGTGATTTTATAGCATGTTCGACTTCAACACATCTATTCACATGTTGGAATTTGTACTTTGATCGGGTGGTGTTGGAGAGAAAGACCCTGGGTTTTGATCACAAAAGTATAGGTTGCGAGGAGTGATGAGTCATTCATGATTATATATATGATTCTTTAGATGGATGGCTGCGACCATACCACGGGTTCTCTCATTTTGATCCTCTCTATATGGATGGTTTTGCCCATGTCGTGGATCTATTTGATATGATCCCTTCATTCGGATGGCTATGTCCATGCCGAGCATCCGTTCACATTGTCCTCTTCTTCATGGATAGTTGCGCCTATACCATGGATTAATGTATTTTCATCAGAGATTTTAGTTATGTATATGTATCTATGCTTGATTTGCAGGTCTCCCGATAGTAGCGTCTAATTCCTTGCATGTACTTGTAAATCATTTCACCCCTCACTCATGTTCAGACTTCATACTTTACAGGGCATCTGTTACACAACAATTTGTCACCATCCCTGTACTCCCCGTTCATTGATCCTGGAGAACCCATACAGTTACCCTTGTGTACTTTCCAAGCATGGAATACATATCCCTAAACCACATTTTGTCTACCAATTCATCTCCCTTTACAACGTTTTTGGAAGATCCTTATAAAAACCTTATTTTCAAGGTTGTCACTTTGTCTCATTGTCTAACCTACACCGATAGCAGAGATTTTCACTGAGACCCGCGCTGATCGGCACTGTGCCTTAATGTTGGACCTATGACGATCCTCTTTTGGAAATTATTTTTAAATAGAAGCGAAGCTTCCATGACTAGAAGCTTCACGAGGTGTCGAGCTTGAAGTTTGTTTTGAGGATATGGCTGAAGAATTTCCCTTTGGGCTTCTTGTTCCCAAGAAATAGGAACTACTCCAAAGGATAAGCTCTTTTCCCATTATTTGAGGGCCCATAACCTCCTCCTCCATTTTTATATAAGGAGACCTCCTTCTGCTCTACAGCTTTAGTGATGATAGAAAGGAGAAGCAATTATAGCTTGGGAGAATAGTGCAGAGTGTAATTGTTTTTGTGTGACGGGAACATAGTGAGATCTTGGACCTTTGTGTGTGAGAGTGTTACAAACATGCTTGGATACGAACATGCCAAAGGAGGGCCTCAACATCAAGGCTTGGTTGTAAAATCCCCTTCTCTTTATCATAATAAAATGCAACTGATGTTTATCTTCCACTCTTGTTTACATTCATAATGAGATTTCTAGCATTCCTTGATCATTTAGATAGATTTTAATTTTTTTATGTTTGTCGTGATTTTACGCTTGTAGTGGTGTCTTGACTGTCTGTAAAGGTAATCAAACGTTGGCAGCAGTGTATATTGAGCTTGAGAAGAGCGACAGATCAAGAAGCTTCAATGGAAGACGACAACGTAGCATCAGAATAGGGTAGGCCATCTTCTTTGTTCTGAATTTAATTTACAATATAAGAAGGTAGATTTTAGTATGTTCCCGTAGTTGCTAGACCCACCCTAGGGCTAGAGGGATCATCTCTGTCTGCAGAGAATATTTACCTTGACAACATCATGTCACCATAGCACTCTAGCATTCCTTGGCACTACCTATCATACCTTGTCACTCCCTCCTTAGCACACCTAGAGCGCATTGAAACTCCCAGTCACAAACTCTTAATCATTCAATTACATGTAATTTTACCTAGTTCTCCCTTATGTTTCCATAGCATTCCTTAACACTCCTTGGCACGTGTTGGTACACCCTAACACCTAGGACATCTTGGCATGTCGCCTTCGCCTCTAGCATGCCTTAACACTGCTTAGCATACCTTGTCACTCCCTCCTTAGCAAACATGGAACTCACTAACACTTCCAATCAAAAACTCTTATTTGTTCACTTCCATGCATTTTGACGTAGTTCTCACTTTGGTTTCCCTGGCACTCCCAGTCAACACTTCCTTGCACACATTGTAACATCTTGGTCGCATGCCACCCCAACACTCTAGCATTCCTTAGCACTCCCAAGCATTCCTTATCACTCCTTCTTAGCACACTTGGAACTCATTTACACTCCCTTTCACACGCTCTTATTCATTCATTTATGTTCATTATGACATAGTTCTCTCTCGTGTTTCTCTAGCACTCCCTAACACTCCTTGGCACACATTGGAACAGCCTGGAACTTGGAACATATTTGCATGATTTCGTATCACTGTATCATGCCTTGGCACTGCCTAGCATACCTTGTCACTCCCTCCTTAGCACACCTAGAAATTTCTAACACTCCCTATGACACACTCTTATTCATTCATTTCCATGCAATTGAAACTAATCCTTCATTTTGTTTCCCTGGAACTCCTTAGAAAGTGTTGGTACCACACCATAGCACCTAGCACATATTGGAATGCCTAACATGCCTTGGAAATTTCTAACATGTGCTAACACTTCCTGGGATTCCCTACACACCTTGGCAGTCCATAGTTGTCATGCCCTCATATATAGGCTTACCTTTTTTCTGACTTGAGAAGCCAACCAAGTCATTGAAAAAATAATGTATTGTCTAGCCCAAAGTATCCCTTTGTCTGAAATTACTTTGTCTATCCCCTTATCACAATCATAGGCTTGCCTCCTGCAAGTCCTATTATGAAATTCTCCTAACACACTTCGTCCATGGGACACCTGGAATTCACTAACACTTCCTGGAAAACCCACATATTCATTCACTTCCATGCATTTTGACCTAGTGTTTCCTTGTGTTTCCCTAGTACTCCCTAATGATCCTTGGTATGCATTGGCACTCTCTCGCACACCTTAGAACTCTTCTTCATGCCTTGCCACTCCATCACATGTGTAACACTCCCTGACACACATTTTCAATTGGAACATGTTGGAACTTGGCAAGTCTTAGCATGCCTAGCATACATTGAGATTCCTTGGTATGATTTGACATGTGTTGGCATGGTTTGACATGGTTTAATATTAAATTTATTTGAGATCAATTATTGGAAATTAGGAGAGAAGTAATAGAGGAATAATTGGCACTTAGAATGCGCTAGAACTTGGCACATGGAATGCATTGGCATTGTTACCCACCATTTTATGGGTGATATCCCTAGGAGATTTTTTTTCTCTGTGATGGTCCTCAGTCAAAAACCAACAACCCATTACAACAACCATTTAGCTCATTATGCCATTTCTTCACCACCTAAGATAACCATGTGGTCCCTCACACATATGTCATGATAGTATGTTTGAATGTGGGCCTCCCATACCTAAAGGTATGACTTGTCATTTGGTGATTGAGTATTTTGGTTTACATATCCTGGAAACTCTTAGGCATGGATTAATGGGGGGATTTGGAAGAAAGAGTGTACTAGGTTTGTGCTCTTTTCCCCTAGGTCTCTTTTGGATGTTAACCTTCAACCCTAATCCTGTGGGATATATTTTACTGACCTTTTGGATTTAAGGATGGTACTACATGGGAAACCCTGATTTTAGTTGTGTGGTCCCGCTCCCCTATCGACATATATCACCCCCCTTCCACTCATTATAATATCATTCATCACTCCTCATACCTAGGTTCACATTCTTCCACTGGGTCCACAAAGGGTCAACCACCCCTTCCCTTTTTCCCACACCTTTGTTCGAGCCTGGAATGATGCCCAAAGTTTGATGCAAAAGAAAATAAAAGAAAATGCATAATTGGTCACATTTAACAAGAAATTGTACCACAAAATGCAAAATATGGTTGGGACAAACACATTTAGCACGTGGGAAAAAGCCAATACATGAGCTCTACCACCTTCCATGGCCACCACTCTAGTTCCTATAGGCTCTAGATGGGTCTCCTCTATCATTCAGGAACCCATGATTGTCCCAACCCCTGGTGGGAGATGAACTTCGCCACCTTAAAAGGAGTATCTATAGCTATAATTTACACATCATGCTCTCATTCTCTTAAACCTCAAGTAGTTAACCAAATAAAAATCATAAAAGGAAAAAGGCATATGAAGAAGGGTGGAAAAATCAAGGTCGGGGTAACTCATGTACCATGATTATTCCCCCCTACACATCATTTACCCAAATGTGGGCTTCCCTTTCATTAGCTACCCTTATGCCATGGCATGTGACCTAGGTTCCCCCCTTCAATCCCCTACTATGCTACATCACTTTATCACATGCCACCATTATTTTAAGGATGTAACAGGGACATACCACCCCCTTTAGAAGAAAAAACCACCTAATGGGGTGCTTGGTTAACCCTCCTTTGAGATGGGAGAGATTTGCACATGCCAAAGCCCACTATGGAAGGGCATGCCATTATGAAGTGGCCACCTATTTTCCATGATTTGTAAACTCTTTTACTTGATTTCTTTGATGAATTAGTGTACTGGAGAGCAAGGGGACACATTGGATGTTATGCAGGATTAAATATGGTCTCCATTTTGGGCTTGGTCTCATTATACGGGGTCCTAACCTCGAAAGGGCTACATTGGCACATGTAGGGTAAGTGTAGAGAGCCACGGGCCTCCACAACAACATAAAACATTTTTCATGGAAGTTTTTAAACCCCCCTCCCCCCCTCACAAGCCATGAAAACTGAACTTATTTTTGTGGCTAGGGGTTTCTATCAAACCTGCTCTAAAAGTGTTGAGAGCCCAGTTTGAAAATGCATGAAATTTGGTTCGCATGGAGGTGTTGAGGGCATTGAAGCTCATCGTATACAATGTGTAGAGAAAAGGGGGATTTCTAGCCAGTGAATCGGAACAAGAAGAAAATTTCTCCAGAGTCAAGTGGCATTGGGCGAGGATCGCTGGTCATGGTGGCTTCCAGTGAACAAGTGTTCATACAGTTGTGGGAGAAGAGTCTCTCTATCTAGTGTTGCTAGCAGAATTGGCTTAGTATTTGAGTCTTTCAGCTAGTGGGAATTAACTCCTATATGTAATAATTTTCTTGGCATAATAGAATATTTGAGAAACAACAACAATGGGTGGTTATTTTCCCTTGAGAGGGTTTTCCACCAAAAAAAATGTGTGTTCTCTTTTGTACATGATTGATGTTTTTCATGGTTCTTTCATATGTTGATTTTATGTTGATTTCTTAAGTTAGTTGATGGGTGTTGGGCCGTGAATACGACCACTTTTTAACACTTGTTTCATCCATTTTTACTCCTTTTTATCATATCATTTATTATAATTTATCATATAAATCCATTTTATAATGATTTATGCTCTTATGGATGAATATTATTTCTTCTCCTTTATTTTTAATAAATTGATGATTATTATGCATAATTTTATCAATGATGGTTTATTAATATATTTTTTAATATCACTCACCATTTTAGCCTCCAAGATATTTTCCAGATTGCAGATTTGATTTCCAAATCATCATGAAATATTCCAACTCAGAAATTCGTTGGAATAAGAATTGACAGTTTTGCGGTTGAGATTCTGGGCAAATGAAGAAGAATCTAGAAAATACGAAACATGGGTTTTGTCCAGAACAGGCCCAATTAACTTTTTAAAAGAACGATTTGCCCAAATTCAGCCTGTATTGAGAGAAACACAGGGTTCTTTGAGCACTATTTTCTCAGATTTATTGTTGCGGTCGTCCTCGAAATCTCAGCTGCAAAGCCAAATTCATCTTGCTCTTATTGAAATATTGTTGGAAATATATTTTCTGGCTGATCAAGTTGTTTGGAGCAATCCAATATTGTTATGGGAGATCGTATTTGCTATTTAATTTCTCCTTCTTCTGATTATAAAAGGAGAACATGTATTGTGTATTGGAGAACAATGGATGATTATTGAATTCCCTTTGTAACATTGTAATTCCTTGAGTCTTGTGAGATAAGAGCAACTGATGTAAAAGCTATTCATGTTTGATTAATACAAAGAGGCATTTTCATTTCATTTCTCAAGTTCTGCAGTAGCCCAGCGGCTCTTTCACTAGCGGTTGAGGGCCCGGCCCTGGTGGAGCGATCCGATGTTTGTACTTCTATTCTTTTATTTCTATTGTGTGATAATTGAATTTAAATTTATTACGATTACAGAGTTATTTGATTGCTATTGGATTGAATTCAGATTTGATGTATACGTTGCACTGCTATTATATCTTAGCAAGGATCATATTTATTATCTTATTCATCTTGCTATCTTTTATAAAGCGTTGTTATTCCATTGATTTATGATTCATTTCAATGAACTATTTCATAGTCTTGGCTGTCGACAGGATTGGAGTATTGAGATTAGTTGCCTGATTGCGTTAGAATTAGAATTGATGTTCATATTGTTGTTCCATTTCTATTTATTGTTTATTTCTTATTCGTAGCTTCAGATTAGCAAATAGATGAGTTAAAATTGGTATGCATAGGAATTACAAGCTGCTGTTCCTTTCCAGATTTTGTTCCTGTCAGTTATTTTCATCAGCACGAAGATTGAGTTTGCTTTCATTTCGATTGCTTTAAGATCACCAACTGTAGAGGACACTGGTTATTGCTTCCAAGTTCCCAGATTGGTTATCTTGCATCGATTTCTAAGGGAAGGAGTTATTGCTACTATATCCCTGATCGATGTTTTGCAGATTGGTTTAATTAAGATTTCAGAGCATTTGAGTTTATGTTGTTGTAGTTAAATTTCTTTTTCAAGCATCCATTTACTCTTGTATTTCAAACACGGTACTACATATTGCAAGGAATTACTCTTGGATAAATTGTTGCCTCAGACTGAGTACAGTCTTGAAATAAAAAGTCGCTCCCGAATTGATAATTAATGTGAGATAAATTATCCCGAATTGACAGGTGTTAAAAAGATACCTTTTATACTTCAACATTTTGGCGTCGTTGCCGGGGAGAGTGTGTGCCATTTAGAAAGAGTGATGCATATTTAATTTTTTCTGCTTGGGAAGAATTGGGTATTAAAGATGGAAGGTAAGAACCTGCGCACCAAGCAAGAAACACACTTGTTCACTGGCATGCTTCACAGCAGAATTGAGTGAAAGCTTAATGTAGGAATGAAAGCTTGCGTTTTCTTGAATTTTAGAGGTAGAATTTTTGAAAAAAAATTCTTGTAATTCCACTCGAGTGGTGATGTAAGCGCCACCCATTTCACTAACCAATTGACAAGAAAATTTTAAGGAGGATCCTCAAAGAAACACATGAAGAACATCTTTTATTATGGTAAGAAATGGCTCACATTGCAACTTTTGAGTTCCCTATCAAAGATCTAGGAGAAGTGACACAAATGCACATAATTCCCCCATTGTCTCTACCAAATTTTCATGGTTTGACAAATGAAGATCTAGATACATTCTTGTTTGAGTTTGAAATACTTTATAGAGGATATGATTATTGTACTAATGATCAAAGGTTGAAAGTGTTTCCTCTTACTCTAAAAGGAGCAGCTCTCCGATGGTTCATGAGCCTAGGTGGGAACTCCATCAAAACATGGGAGGAAATGAAGAACATATTATTGAAGAAGTACCATGAGTATTGCAAATCCAATGAAGATATTTTCTGTATGATACAAGGGGAAGATGAAAGCTTGGAGGACTATGTGGAGCGATTTCGATACAACCTTCAAAAATCAAAGCATAAGCATTTGGAAAAAGAGATCTTGAAAACACTCCTTCTTAAAGGAATCAAAGATAAATTTTTAGAACTCTTAAATCTGATAGGAAAAGGTGATGTTTTTCAGTTATCATATGATGATGTTTGTGAGATGTGCATAAGGTATTCAAGAGGAATTTCCAAGGCTGGTAAGAATTCTAGAGAAGTTTCTTCTTTCTTTTCCAAATTTGCTACAAGAACAAAAGATGTAAGAGCTGAAATCAAGGTTTTATTTGAAAATTTTAAATATGATTTTATTAGCTCTCTAAATTCACAATTGAATGTTTTGCAGGTTTGGAAAAATCAAGAATTTGATGAAGTGTTTTTCTCTCATTACCAAAAGGAGCATCCCATAGATACTCACTCTTCCTTATCTAATTTGGAAGTAGCATATCAAAGAGATGGGGAAGCTGCAACAAGGTCAAAACCATGGAAATCATGGCCTACAGGTATGGTTCAAAACACTTCCTCTCCATTCTCTTACTTGCATAATTCCTTATGGAATACTCACATGTTAGGGCAGCCATGCCAATCTCAATATAACCACCACCAATCTTGTCTAAAAGTTTGGCATGGTTCACCTTATGATTGCATGACTACTCTTCCTCATTTTGTAGCACAAAAAAATATTCCAGCTCTTCCACAACACCTTGTTTGCCAATCAAAATCATCCAATCAACCCAATCAACTACATCATCAAAAGGCTCCATTCCCTACACAATCTCCTACTCAACTCATTCCACACTCTCACCATAATAAACCAATACAACATGCTTACAGTATTGAACTACAAAATTCATCCACCCTTCCCACCCATTCTATCTCACATGTACCATTGGAAAAAACTTACACTGAGACTCAGAATGTATCAAATCCAAAAATTGTAGAAGTTATAAAAGAAAATGACGTTTCTTCTAGTTTGCGCCAACAAACCATTTTAAAAGCTCAAGAAATTCATGATATGATGGCTATGGGAAATCAAGGAATTAAATAATACATTGAATATTGGTTTCACTCCATCATTTGTTTGCAACATCACTCCATACTTCAACAATTTTTGGCACCATCTTTTCAAGGGAAGTTGGCTTCTCATACCCTAATTTTTATTAACATACATTTTTCAAATTTGGGTATGTATGTACTAAAGTTCTTATTTCGGAAATGGCTCCAATGGAAATACTCTTATACGTAATCTTATTCATTCTCCAAATAATATTAGGATAGTGGAGAAAATAAAATAAATAAGGAAATAAAACAAACACATTTTATTTTTTATTTTTGTAAAAATAGTTGTTTCTTTGTTGCAACACGCTGTGAAATCAACATTGATGATAAATATTATAATTTATCTGTGTATGTAGATGAATTATATTCCAAAAAGAAATTCTACAAACACTTATATCATTTTTATCATCAATATGGAAAAATTTCTTGAATATCATACTTTTTTGGCTTGTGGGCTTGATGAAATTTCTGAAAGCACAATTGGGACAGTCATGTTTTGGGGGACCAAAATTAAATATTTTTAAAACCTGTTTCTATCCTAAGTAGCCCTTAATGTATAATTTCCAACCCAATTGGAATCACTCAATTTGGATTTGAAACGAAAAAGTTAGAACCAAAACATTGACAGGGTGTCTAGTAGGCAGCTCAGGAATAGAGTTGGGACAGTCCATTTTTGGAGAACTAAATGACTATATTTTTAAAAATTGTTTTTATGGTAAATTAATATATGAATATAGTTTACAACATAATTTTAATCACTCAATTTGGATATCGTATGAGGAATTTATGACCAAAATACGGACTGCCTATCATAAATCAACACTCTTGAAACTCTATTTTCTCGGTTCTTCCTTAACATATTTGACCCATCAATTCTTCTTGTCTTCAAAAATTGTTTCTATTGGAGATAAATAAATGAATCTGATTTAATATCCAATTTGAATCGGTTCAATCCGCTATCAAATGAAAAATTTATGCTTGAAATACCAACTGTTGATCTGAGATGGAAAATTGCAAATGACTCTATTATGTAGGTTGTTCTAAGAAAGTTTAACATACCATTACATGGAATTTTTAAAACTTGTTTCTATTGGAGATAAAACTTTTAATTAGCTCTCATTTGGCTTTGGAATCACTCAAATCGGACAAAAAACAAATAAGGTATGATTAAAACACTGCCGGTTAGTATCGTCAGACCACTACTCTTCCGCAGGTAGCAAATATAATTTGTTTTATTTTTCTGTGGACTTGTTCTATAGAGTAACTACTGTTAGTTTTTTTGCATAATTTTTGGATTAGGAGAGCCCCCGCACCTCTCTTTCTCCATGATTTAATGTTTTATTGCAGGTAGACATTCGTTTTTTACAGGTCCTAGCAGAACAAAAAGGGTCAATTTATGGACGAGCGATTTTTGAAAGAAATTTAGTGAAACAAGGACATTTCATCCAGTTCATTACCTAATAGATTCATAACAAGAAGAAATGAAGAATTGGTTTCCATTTGAAGATTCATGTCACTGCTGCCAAACATTTTTCAAAAGATCAGTTTTTTTCCATTAATAGATTTGATATTCTCTTAGAAATAACATCATAGCTGTTGTAATTTAATAAAGTGTTGTTTCTTTTCTGATTTCTTTTATGTTTTTGTGTTTCAGGTGTTGATCCCTCCAAATTGTAGTTTCCGCTCCATTGGAAATTGAACAATAAGGAACCCACCATGCAAGTTTCAATTGCAGAATGAAATTCTTCAGTAGCACCAATTCTGTAAAAAAATTACTTTTTCTTGAAACCTGTACATAAAATTTCCTTTCTATTTGATTGGATTTGCTTGGCAATGGATTGCATATTAGCTTTGTTTTTTTTTCTCTTTTTTCATTTTTACGTGTTTATATTTGTTTGTTGTTCCTCTTAAGGAACAGTTATTATTCCTCTCAAGAAATAGCAGTCGTTCCTCTTAAGAAACAATGTGTTTGTGTGTTCATTTTTGTTGTTTTTCCCAAAAGGAATAACATTTCGCTCATTAGTTTTGTTGTTCTTTTAAAAAAGAACAACATTTTTGCTGCATGTTTCGTTGTTCCTTTCGAAAGGAACAACACTGCTCGTTTTTGCTATTCCTTTTAAAGGGAACAATATTTTTGTTGCTCCTTTCAAAAGGAGAAGGAACAACACCGACTGTTCTTGCTGTTCCTTTCCAAAGGAACATTTTCGCAAATTGTTTTTATTGTTCCTTTCCAATGGAACAACACTTTTTGAGTGAATTTTTCTTGTTTGTGAACAACTTTTTGATAATTTTTTTGAATTTTTCATAACTTTTTGAAAGAAAAACATACAATTTATGAAAAGATACACAATCATACAAATTAAAGCTTACTATAATTAGCAAATCAAAATAAATTGTCATGTTTAAGAAAGTTCTTTAGTAATGATAAGAAAAAGGAAAGAGAGACATAATCAATAACATGATCTTGTTGTCTTACTACCACTAAATTTATATGATCGATTATATTTATCATGTTGGTTCTTTCCCATATTTTATAACTTTCTTTGATTTTTACTTATGGAGTAGGAATAAGGGCATATTCTTTTCTATTGAGCTGTTCAGACTTCTTCCACCATCCCTACTCTTAAGGAGTGCTGAGCCATTGTTTATGAATAAATAGAAAAGTGCTATATGAAAAGAAAAATATTTACATATTTCATTAATAATTTTATAATTTGGCAGATGGAGGATAGGGGGTCTCATCAAGAGCCAGCCTACCATGTTCATAAGGAAGCAAGTGAAGTGGCATTCCCATCATGGCCACCAAACCAGGGATATGATCCAATGGACAATTGAAAAAATTAAGAAGTCCTTGGAACAAAAGGTCTCATCACGAGCCGACCTGCCCACTTTTCACTTCTTCCGAGTGAATGGCATTGTCATTTATCTGGTCACCAAGCCAGCACAATGGCCTTCGTTATGACAATTAACAAGCACTTCCTCAGCATAAATAAAGGACAATGGTTTCAAGGGTGAGATAGAAACTCTATCAAGGTTATGGACCCCTGTGGGCAACTGAGTTCTGCTGATGGTATTGGAGTCACATTTATACACATCAATGGTAATATTAAACCCTTATTCCTATATCTCTATTTAAATATCAGATGAAAGTATGAATCCTTAACCTTTGATTTCGAACCTATTATACATGAAAATCATCATAAATCGATCACATTAGTTTAAGTGGGTAATAAACGCATTTGTACTTATGTTTATCTTAAGCTGTCCCTTCGCTTTATCCTTGAATCATTACAAAATGCTTCTATATCTGTTTACGATTTATCACATGCATGGATTTCAGTAATGCGATAATTTGTTGATTGTATCATAAGTATGTATGCCTTTCCATGTTGTACAATTGTTGTGCAATACATTGCTCTTTTATTTCGCTGAGTTGCCACAATATTGATACTGCATTTTTACAGAATTTTTTCTGCTTGAACTTTTTTTGCATGCATCTTATCTGTTGCCATTCCAAACTGAAACTGTGGATTCAAGAAAAATGCATACAGAATTGTGATTTGTTTATAGGAGAACAACAAGTATGGGGGGAAATTCTATTCGCAGCATGACCACATTATTGCAATTAATAGCAAAGGTTCGTGAACGCGTACAATTCTTTAGACATGATGTGCTTGCATGGCTTCCACCTTTTGCATCACTTTCAGTATTCACTAAGCCTACATCAGCTTCCACAAAGGCCAGTCCCTACATGTCATTCCACATTTTTTCATAGGTAACACTTGAGGTAAAATAGCATAATTTTATGATTTATTATGAATTTAGGAGAATTTCATGAAAATATATTGAGCATTATGTATCATCATTCATTCCACATCTTTACCACTTCCCATTTTTTTTAGACACGTCTCATCTTTCAGTTTGGGAGAGTGTTGATTTCCTTCATTTCTTTCTTATGAACATGTCAGTAATCTTCTTTATCATCCATTTGATATTCTTATTCATTCTCAACACCTCCCTTATTCCATGTTGTTTCATACCAAGCATAGATTTCAACAGATTGTAGCAACCACCTGTCTTTGTTTTCTAGCATCGCATGAGGACATGCTAATTCTTTAGTTTGGGGTGGGGGGGAGGGGGGGAATTGCTACACATGATGGATGTTTTCCACTTTCTTCCACATTTAAGGCATACAATTTCATTTGTATATAGTGCAAAAATTGTTTTGTGTATATCATTAAGACTATGAATTGAATTCTTGTGATTTCTGGATAACAAAGAGGTATCATTAAAATACACAAACCCAGATAATTTCACGCTAAATTAGTTCATAAAATTTCGAAAATTATGCACTATGACCTACAACCATTTTTTTATATATCTCATGATCTGTGCATCAAAATGATCTGATTTTTGAGAAAATGGTTAATGAAGTTTGTTGTTACTTATGTTATATTTTTCTGCAACTTCATATACATATAGTTGTTATGCCTTCATCAAGATTGCTAAAATTGAATATTCATTATTTGAGAAAAAATTCATTTGTTCCATCCATTTCATGAGTTGGGATGAACAATTTTCTTTGCTTAGTTAACACATGGATTTTGTCTTTGGATTGCATGAGAACATGCAATATATTCAGTTTGGGGGTATGTTGGGCCGTGAATACGACCAATTTTTAACACTTATTTCATCCATTTTTACTCTTCTTCATCATATCATTTATTATAATTTATCATATAAATCCATTTTATAATGATTTATGCTCTTATGGATGAATATTATTTCTTCTCCTTTATTTTTAATAAATTGATGATTATTATGCATAATTTTATCAATTATGGTTTATTAATATATTTTGTAATATCACTCACCATTTTAGCCTCCAAGATATTTGCCAGATTGTAGATTTGATTTCCAAATCATCATGAAATATTCCAATGCAGAAATTCGCTGGAATAAGAAGTGACAGTTTTGCGGTTGAGATTCTGGGAAAATGAAGAAGAATCTAGAAAATAAGAAACATGGGTTTTGTCCAGAACGGGCCCATTTAACTTTAACAAATAATGGTTTGCCCAAATTCAGCCTGTATTGAGAGAAACGCAGGGTTCTTTGAGCACGATTTTCTCAGATTTGTTGTTGCGGCCGTCCTCCAAATCTCAGCTGTAAAGCCAAATTCGCCTTGCTCTGGTTGAAAGATTGTTGGAAATATATTTTCTGGTTGATCAAGTTGTTGGGAACAATTCAATATTTTTATGGGAGATCATATTTTCTATTTAATTTCTCCTCAATCTGGTTATAAAAGTAGACGTTTGTAAAAGAGAGGAGGGGGATCATAGTTGTTACTTTTGTGAATTGTAGAATTAATTCAAAGCTGTGTTATTGAAAGAATGATTCCATTGTAATGCTGCTCCATTTTAATGATTAATTGAAGTTGTTGTTCCATTCGCATCATCTGAAGTAGTTTGAGCAGTCCCTGCTGGTGGTTAAGGGCCCGACCCCTGGCAGCGTGAACTGCTCCTCTGTGTTATATTTCCAATTCCTGCAGCGTGTGATCGATTTGCTACATGCATGTCACTGTGAGTTTATTTCATTAGTTTTTTATCATTTTACTGTCTTGATGTATTACGCGCTCTGTTTATGAGTTATTTCATTATCGTATGATTTGAATCTTATTTCTTACAGTGTGGGTTAATTGAGACAACATATTGTCTTACTTAGAACATCCTTGGATTCGTGGAAATGATATTGGTTCTATATTACTTAATTCATAATTCCGTGTTTAATAGTTTACTGTTTTATTATAATGGATTGCGTTGCCGTTCCTTCCCAATTTAACAAGAGTCTTAATCCTAGAATTACTTATCTTGTTATGCTTTGTTGTTCGGCATTTGATGTTCCATTCCATTTGTTGTTTCGTTTAACTACTGTTCATTTCAGAGTGCAGATACAAAGCTTCGCTATTCAGTTTTCTGTTCAATAAGATTTGTCGTTTAATAGAGTTTTGTTGTTCGATTCTTCTAGTTTTAGTTTGTTATTCATTTACATTGTTGTTCAATTTCAATTCATTAGTTTCTAGATTTTGTTCCTTTTAGTTATTTTCATCAATACGAAGATTGAGTTTGCTTTCCTTTCGATTGCTTTAAAGATCACCAACTGTAGATGACACTGGTTATTGCTTCCAAGTTCCCAGATTGGTTATCTTTCATCGATTTCTAAGGGAAGGAGTTATTGCTACTGTATCCATGATCGATGTTTTGCAGATTGGTTTAATTAAGATTTCAGAGCATTTGAGTTTATGTTGTTGTAGTTAAATTTCTTTTTCAAGCATCCATTTACTCTTGTATTTCGAACACTATACTACATATTGCAAGGCATTACTCTTGGATAAATTGCTGCCTCAGACTGAGTACACTCTTGAAATAAAAAGTCGCTCCTAGATTGATAATTAATGTGAGAATATACGACTTTCTCTCAGATCTATTTCAGTGTGTTCAAGTCTCACTTGCATCTCCAACGATAATTTGAACACCCTTTTCAGATCTATTCATCAAGGAAAACAATTGATATGTTGGCCAGACATATGATTATAAGGCACTCACAATTTCAACAAATATTTTAAGGGTCATTACCCCTTTGAGGAATTTGTTAGTCAATGGGGAGGACACCTTATATGAGAGGAAGTAACCTTGCACACATTTCCAAGCTATTATGATGAGGATTCCACTCATTGATAATTACTCCACTTCTCCTTTGTAGATTGTACTTCTACCATGGAATTTGCCAAATGGAGCCTTCTGCATTGAATATTGATGGAAAGTTCTACTCATGATGCCACAAGTGCCACTTTATTGGAGTTTTGCATGGTCTTTGTGCATTCATTCAAGGTTTTAAGAAGAAATCCACTTTGGAGGAGGCCACACAAGCTTCTAAGGAGGATTCATTCATTGTTCGTGAAGGTAGATACATGGTCAACCACTTGGAGGAAGAACCGTACTTTGTGGTGCCATTTTTGGAGGATTGTTGCAAAACCAACTCCATTGTCATCTTATCATTGACTTGTATCATGGAGCTGGTTGATTGAGAGCATTATTTTAGTCTTTTTCTAAAATATTTTCATGATTTTTCTTCGAGTAGAAAGGGGATCTCAACATCCTATTACTATCTTTAGTATAGAGTTGTTGACGAGGTTTGAATGGTAATATTTTATTGTATTCCTTGCAGAGAATACTGAAACTAGGAAAAGCTTGCAGTAATAGATGTTAGATTGCTTACAGTGCTTCAGTTACAACAAATGACACTATGGCTACTAAAAAGAAGTGGTGGCAACAAAAGTTCAAGGTTTGGGAATAGCACTAGCCATTCGAAAAGGCAAGAAGGAGATACAAACATTGAAGATAATTTTCCAAAAAATTCAATAGGTGAAAAGATAAAGCTTCCTGGACAATACGATTTAAAAATTTTTGGTGTATTATTTTGTAGGGGCTGGCATGCATTAGATGTCCCCTTATTTGCTGCAACCGATCAATGAATGGTTGCAATCACAGCCTTAGTACTTGTCAAGAAGTTTTGTACTATAAATTTTTTATCCTTGTTACTTGGTAGAATGGCTTTCATTCACATTGTAGATGGGAGAATTTTGAAGGAAAGGGAGATTCATATTTAGTGTGGTTATTTTTTTTTTAGAAACAAAAACTTTGCAGAATTCCAACACAGACTTTGAAGTGTGTGGTATAGGAATTGAGTAGATAGTGCTACTTAATAGGGAAAATTTATCAGCTAGTGTAGTTTGGTATTTGAAGATGCCTCATATAGTTTGTCGAAGGATGTTGTTAGTGACTATGGCCTTTTACTAGCTGATTGACTTATCCTGTACATCCAAAAGTTTTGCATAATCACTCTAGGTTTGGTTTTCTCTTTTACAAGTTGATTGACTACCCCTTTACATCCCAAAGTTTTTTGAGTTAATAATTCCAACAAGTAACTAGATTTGATATGTTTGCTTAGATAGTTGGTTTTAGGATAATTTAGCATCACAGTTGTATCTTTATTCAGTATATTTGGAATCTGATAGGTGGTAAATTTCCAGGATGGTGGTTTCAAAGAAATTTTAACACATACTATCAGATTGGAAATTTTTATAACATGCATTTTCATTATTTTTCATGACTTCCACTAATACTCCATTGCTCATTTTGTTTGTTAACTAGAGGATGGCTAGAAGCTGATCTCTTTAGAGCACTTACATGTATTAATTTTAAAATTATGTAATTTAAGTGTCAACGAAATCCAACTTAATATTTAGTATTGCCAAAGCCACATGCCTAAAATTGGGCATGGTAAAATTCATGATTTCATATCTTTGGCATAATTTCAATTCTTCAAACAATTATTTTTCTTGGATCCTATGAATAACTACAAAATGGAAATTCCTACATCCTAGAAATATCAGTATGCATACATGATATTGTTTACCACGTGCCTGTCGTGAGTCCTTTAATGATTATCTGTAGCCATATTCACAGAGATACCAACAGAGAAAATAGTTTGACATAGCATTCACGTCACTGCTTTCAATAATTGGAAATTTCTGCAATTAAATGAGGTATTCCACACTATATTATCTTCTGGAAATTTAAATATCAACAATATATATTTAAGGTAGTAGAGAAATAATGTTCCCAGAAATTAAAAATGTCTAGTTCATCTAGAGAGGAAAAACGTATATGAGAAGCCTCAACACATTTCTACAAATTGCAATACTGAAAGTAGTATGACGTACCTCAGTCCTAGCTTTCAACTCAAGTATCTTCTTTGCCACAGCCTCAGCTGCTACTCTTCTAATTGTTTCCCATGTTGAAGATCCACCACCTCCTTGCATTTTATATAAATGCAATTATAACACATAAATCACTAAGTTGTATCTTCAAAAGCAAGAAGCATTTAAAGAGAGACACATTACTCAGCAAATAGGCATGCTTAAGCATAACTGAACTTGATGAACACCATATTTGAAGTCACATGTGGCATCTGCATGAGATGGACGATATGCTAATGAAATTTCACTGTAATCTTGTCAAGTTCAGTAAAATGCAATCAAGAAAGGGTGGATTTGGAATTTCAAAAGTTCGTGTAATGTAAATAACTATCTCAATTACTTTGTAAAATGAAATGACGCAATTTATGACACAATCTTGTTCTCTATTCAGAGTATAAACTCTGTAAACAAGCGCTCATGATTTTAGTAGATGTAATCATCATAGAGTGAACTGTCCCTGAGAACTTTTATGATTTATCCAATTACTTATCACATACTATTACTATAATAACATATGATTAGAATTACCAGGACCACATATTATTCCTAGAGGTCATAATCATGTTTAAAATTCATCTATTTTTATACAACTTTGTTCATGAAGAAAGTTGTCATTATGCGAAAGTCACTTCCAGGTTATATGGTACCATCATTCTGAACTCCTTTGCTAACTAGCCACAACAAATATTGTTTCAAATCATAAGGTGTTTCTGCCTCTCATTTTCTTTAAGGATCAAGAATTCTTGATTCATATTCAATATCAAATAAGGGTGTTTCTGTTATAGACTTACACAATCTTCATTCTCTTATTGTAATAGTACCCAAGATGCCTGAAGGTGCTGCTATCACTACTTTGCATGCTGCGCTTTTCAGAATCAAATGATCTACTTCAGACACCCTAAAAATTATGAAGGAGATGTCCTTGACTAGATCATGACGATCATGATGGGTTTTGAATGTTGTTCAATATCTTAGCTTTTCTACCTTTTATAGGACGAATGTCCTGTAATGTGAAGAAATGTGAAACTTCTATCCTTGAAAGGATCTATGAATTGGATGTCACTAATCTGACCTATACCCAGCCTTACACTATCTCAATTGTTGCAATAAAATCATTCTACCATCCAATGAAGAAACTGATGATAATGAAGCTTTTCCTTTTGTAGGTGATAACACACTTACTTCAACTGATGACGATTCCTTCAAATGAGAAAAGACAGAAATCAAACTAAGTTGATGTACCTCTAATTTCCTAAAGATGTGTGTTGTCTGCCTTGTCATTATGAAGATCAGAATTTTGGATATGTCACAATAGGTTACTGCTCACAATTCAAGTCCTTGGAGAGCTAATATTTGATATGGTCTTACTGGGAACTGAGTCTTGATCAAGACTTTTGTCGTAAACCCTTGGACTAGAGAAGTCTTCTTGCAAGTTTGAACCCATTCTAGATCAGATGTATACTTAGACAACTAGCCTTTCAAACAGTAAAATATTCATGCATGAAACTTAAGTGAGTTAAGCCAATGACATTTTTGTTCTTTAGGCCCTAGTTTTAATAACAAATATTTATCATACTTATGTTCAAAGAGTAGAGGAGAGGCCACATCTTTCCAACAACTGCTTATGAGAACCTTAAACAACAACAAACTGTAATTTGGTTTAGAACTTCAAATCAAATTTGAGAGAATTCAGGCCCAATAAATATTGGTATGTATTGAGGTTGTTTCAAGTGAACAATCCGCAAGACAGGTCATTGTTTTATAGGGCAGAAGAGAGTGATTAAATAAATACTCAAACTCAGACAGAAGAACCTTTGTACCTAGATCTGTAATCTTCCATTAAAACTCAAATAATAATGGCTTGCAATCTTTGAAACTTGGATCAACATGAGCTGAAGTCATTCTTGAAGATCGGACAGGCATGAAGTCTCATCAACGTATAGTTATGACTCATATATCCAAGTGTCAAATAGCTGTCAAGAAATGAATGTAGACTAAGCCCTTAGAGTATTTAATACACCTTCATGTATCCAAAAAATCCCACACCACAATAGGACTATTACTTCTCCAAAAGTTGAAATCTTTCAGAGCATACCCATTTGAAGTGACAGGCATACAAAATAAGGAATCCAAGATCAAACAAAACCTTTTTTCCTTAAGGAGGTCTGAATGACTTCTTCAGGACTGCAGGCAAGTTTAGCATTTCATTATTATAATGGTACTTCAAAAATACTCCCCTTTTTTTAGAGTATAAGAATCAAGTCAATACTAGGCCTCTTATTTGATTTGGCCAGACTTCAATGAGCTCAATTCATGATAAAAATTTCAAGCTGCCTCTTATTCTGACATAAAAATAACTGTTAGACTCCTATGAAAAATCATGTCACTATGAAACATCAATGTTTACTAAAAAAATTCATAGTCAATGTAAGGATCTCAGAGGAAAAAGATCTCCTGTGCTATCTCTCATTTCAGCTACATACCTAATGATTCATGCCTTCAAGGTAGAATATCGCACTTCTCAGTTGTATTGCATTCTCTTCTTGCTTGGGCTTGTCCTCACTTGTGCTCTAATATACATGGATTGCAATTATAGCATACACTATGGAAATTGGCTAACAAGCCACATGGCTTAAATGTGTCAACAACTAAACCTTTAATGCTAAATAGTAACATCGCACTACTGCCAATGCCTTGAAGGAGTTACAACTCTACTAGATTTCACCCTCAATACCTCTACTAGATGTCTCCATCATACCTAGTTCGTTTGATAAATAGTTGAACAGTGCTCAGGTGCAGCCAAACATCTTCTGCATTGAATATTTATGTCTAGTTCTACTCATGATGCCAGAAGTGCCACTTTAATGGAGCTTTTCATGGTCTTTGTGCATTCATTCAAGGTTTGATGGAGGAATCCATTTTTGAAGAGGACACACATGCTTCTAAGGGTGCGTATTTCTTGTAGGCCTAAGCCGCAGGTGTGAGAAGAGCTTAAGGGTGCAGCTGTATTTGCTTTATGGTAATTATCTCTCTGTTCTGGGCTGCAGTAAACAATAGCTTGTGAATGAAGTCTAGTGGGCCGAGAGACCTAGTCTAGGGTCTTCTTACCTAGCCGCAGCCACTAAGAAGCCAGCACAATTGGATCAAAGGTTGTAGACCATTGGACAGAAGTTGT